>CM060944.1:110705840-111955840 GCA_030765085.1 Allium cepa | reverse complement strand
GGAAGCAAAAATGCGATAGTAATAATAGGAAGATTGGTTTGGCACATCGGTGTTCTATTAGACCATAATTTGGTCCTAACTCATATCCTAAGCCAACAAAGTTAGTGGTACATAGGCAAGTGATTGGACTCAAGGGAAATTATGCTAGTCATTGTATTCAATAATAGTCGAATATGCAAATAGGTAATTGTTCAAGCACCAAGTCAGAAAGTGTCAATTTTGATTTGACCTAACTGACGCAAACGTTAAAAGTCATGTGCTTTATGTATGCTTGAGAAAAATAAAAGTGAGGAAGAAGTACCATTCAAAATTTGTCCTTTCTTAGTAAGGGTACGTCCCTATTTATAGAGAATTTTGGCCCTTAGATTTTCAACATATGGCGCTCAAAGGAACTGATGATTAAGCTCTTGCTAATGTAGCATATTATTGCTGTGGCATGCAGCATGACTTTTTCTTCAATCTCTTCATGATGTCGTGGCGCATTTGATCCAATAATGACATGCCATATATCTTGGAGAGAGTCATTTTTATGGTACATCTATCAACTTGCGATGGCATCTTTATCAACATGCGATAGCTATCGGTCTTCAAAGTGCGAAGGTACAATTCTTCTCGACCTAGTGATGGCTTGGTTAATTTAACTTGCAATGGCTTAATTGCTTCACTATGCTATGGTTTTGATGTTGTCAATATGTGATAACTCTTAATATGCGATAGCTTAATTATATAATCAACATGTGATAGTTCTAACTCTTCTCTTATGAGATGAATTCTCTCGTCTTCATCATGTGACAACATTTATATATGATAGATTCAGTTCAATTTATCTTGCGATAATTTAGGCTTCTCAACTTGCAGCAGCTTCAGTAACTCAACTTGCGATAGCTTTAGTAACTCAACTTGCAATAGATTAATTTACTTAACCTGCGATGGGTTCAAATTTGTGATAGCACTAATAACTAAACTTGCGATAGCTTTAATAAATCAACTTGTGATAGCTTCAATAACTTAATTTTTGATAGCTTCAATCATGCAATAACTTTAATAACTCAATTTGTGATACCTTTGATAACTCCACCTATGATAGCTTCAATAAATGAACAATCGATGGATCAATAATTCAACTTGCAATAGCTTCAATAACTCAAAGTATGATTAGTTTAATAACTCAAGTTGTAATGGCTTCAATCATGCGACTTGTGATAGCCCCAATAACTCAACTTGCAACGACTTCAATAACTCACTTGCGATAGCTTCATTATTCTCAATATGTGATGGTTCATCCTATAATGACATTCTCGCTTAATTTTGTAAAATTTTAGGGGTGCAACACTTCCCTTCATATGAAATTTACTTATGCTTTAGTTTAAGTGGACTTTTCCTCTAACTTTTGTTGGCTTTGAATGTTGACTTTCTCTTTACCAAATCTTTTATTTCGACCAATCTATTCAATTATTTGGCTGCTTTATTAGATATTTGTTTTAGTCAAGTTTACTGGAAAAGATAAAAAAATTGTTGACTGTCCCTCATTTGATGGGTACGTGACCAGGGTTGAAGTGGAACTAAAGACTTAATTTATCATCACTGAATGAAAGCTATGTCCGGGACTGGAGATGAGACCTAAGCTTTTATTGACAATAACCTTTTGGATGGATATTTTGGCCAGGAGTAGAAGTAGGATTAAAAGGCTTAATTTACATCTTTCTTAGACGGTTGCTTTGGTCAAACATAGAGGTAAGACCAATGGCTTATTTTGACCATCAATCTTTGGATGTTTGCTTTGACTGGAGTAGAAGCAGAACCAAATTTCACATTACCTTTTGGGTAAGTGCTTTGTCTGAGCGTAGAAGTGAGACCAGAGGATTAGTTTGACTATCTCCCTCGGATTGTTGCTCCGGTCAGATCAAGAGGTGCGGCCAATGGCTTATTTTGACCATCGCCCTTTGGATGGGTGCTTTAGCCAGGCATAGAAGTGAGGCAAAAAAAAACTTAAATTGACCATATCCTATGAATAGTTTCATTGGCTAGACCCACAGGTAGAACTAAAGGCTTATTTTGACCTTGACTCTTAGATGTGTGCTTTAGCCAAACTTGGTGTAATGATCCTCCATTTTGTCCATCAAAAGTCGACACCAAACACTACCACTGTGTTTTAATCTCGTGCATTCAATTGACAAATGGCAGGTTGTTAGGGTAAATAAAAGAAAAAAAATAGTGAACATGGAAAAACAGAATCATACAGCGGAATCGACCACATATGATATAACAAGGATATTAGAAACTATCACTCCAAACATACAAGTTTATCGGTGTTACAAAATAAACCTTATTAGATGGCCAGTTATAAAATCTTAACCTTACAAATGCGATAGGTATACTATATAATACAATGGAAAATAAAATACTTAGGTGAATCTCTAGCTTCCCTCCAAGAACTTCATAACTCCATGGACAACCTGGGAAAATACTCGGTCTAACCGAAGCATTATAATTAAATAACACCCGGATTAGTCTAAAAATACCAGCGTGAGATAACTCGAATAATGTGAAATATATAAAAGTTCTATGAGACCACGCCGTTAAGGCGGAACAGGTTTTTACCTCACGAGAATAACCTCCACAGGCAAGAGCAGAAATAAATATCAGAAAACAAATGCAATTATGAATTAGTATAATTAATATTAAACCAGACTTAAAAGACTGGAAATAAACGGAGTAAAATCCAAATTGGACAGAATGGATAGAACAAGGAAAACATTCCAACATGATATAATGGAATAAATAATGAAACAATCCAAACTTGATGGAATAAACTGAAAAGGTAACCTTCCAACTTGATAGAATTGATATAATGTGGTAACCGTCCAACTTGATAGAATGGACAAAATAATGTAATACTCCAAACTTGGTAGAATGGACTAAAAAACTATAATATAATGTCGTGAAGGGTGGTTGCCTCTTCCTGTTGCAACTACAAAAATAATAATTCAAAGGTTCGAATCAAATCAGTAAAACAAATTTATCCAGCGTAACTAGGAGGGTGCTCCCCCCTTTTCCACGAAAGTATATACCTCTAGATAAAATGTACTTGAGAGCACATGCGTCACTCTCGAGAACTTCCAAGCAGGACCCTGCTTCACACGCAAGTCTGAATATTTCACATAAATTCATGCATGCCGAAGCCTCTCTAGATGATGTGAACATACCCTGATGGGTGCGACTCACATAGCTTGTCTCCCACTCGCACTTTAGTTTTAGTTTTTTCGGTGTTGGATATTAGTGATAAAACATCTTAGAATGACGAAGAACTATAATGACTTGGAGGGTGCTCCCCTCTTTTCCACGCCTTGGTTTTAGCCATTTTCGGTAGGAATCAAAGCTCAACGGAGCTATAAATCGTCTTAGAATGATAGAAAGAAAATCAAAGAAGCTCAAGTAACCGATAGCTGAGATATCAACCATCGAGGATATAAAACGACCGTATATGAAAATTAGATCTTGTATGCTTATCAGCACTCATTGAATTCAAACTTGTACTTTTTTTGGTTAATAGTATTACCGGACAAGTTAAGGCAGTGTTACCTCAAAGTTATGTCCAACGATTACTCTTAACTTTTGAAATAGCCACAAGTTTACTTCTTCAATGTTTAGTGCTAATTATACAGGTAAATCGTTTCTATATGAGTGATTCGCTTTATAGGAATAATTCATTTCCATAACGAAACAAAAATTTACTTTTAAAAACAAACTGAACTTTTTTCCCGATTTTCATATTGGTAAATCACTTTTTAAAGTAGTCCTTGGTTGTTAAAACGTTAAGAGAATAATTTTTTCATGTGCGCGATCCTGAAGGCCTAAACCCACATCAGAACGAACACCTAGAAGATTAGCCATCTTAATATCCTAATAATTGAGTTTCAATTCCTTTTTATAACCTTAAAAAAATATTAATTATCCTGAAAGATAACTAGTCACATTTTAAATCTCTTTTAAAATAAGCAAATCCATTATCTATTATAAATAGATAATTATTTCCAAACATTTTTATAACATTGTTAAATCAACTTTAAAATCTTTATTAAATCAGTTTATTAAATTGAAATCAGCTGATTAAAGCAATTTTATTATGTTAGATAATTTACTTAATCACTGATTAAGTAAATTAATTAACTTTAAATATCATTAATTAAAAATATTTATTAAATTCAAATAATCATTAATTAAATAAATAATTAATCTTAAACATCATTAATTAAAATGTTAAATAATCTTAAATTCCATTAATAAAAACAATTAATTAAATTACAATAATCATAAATTAATTAGATTAATTAAACCCGAATCCACAATAGTTACAACGATTAATTTAAACATCATTAGTTAAAATGTTTCATTTAACTATAAAACATTATTAATTAAATGATTTAACTAAATTCTAAACATTATTAGTTAAAACAATTAATTAAATTTAAAACAATCATTAATTAAAATGGTTTAAAAAATTCACATATCATTATTCAAATGATTAATTATATTTTAAATATCATTAATTAAAATGTTATTAATTTCAAATTATCATAAATTGAAATAATTAGTTTAATCCCACCATCATTAATTAAAATAATTAATTTAGTTAAATAAATTAATTAAACTCCATTATCATTAATTAAACTCAAATGATCATTAGCTAAAGCGATTAATCAAGTATAAAACATCAATAGCAAAAATGGTTAATTAAATCTAAAGATAAACGAATTTTAAACCTCATTTATTAAATTAGTTAATTAATTTCAAATTAATCAATTAAAATAATTAATTAATGTAAATTATCATTAATCAAAATGATTAATAAATGTTCAATATTCATTTAGCAAAAAAAAGCTCAAATTCATATGACACTATAAAAAAAGCCAGACAGTTGTTTGCGTATATGCTACCTTTTCTAGTTTCATATGTTTATGATCACTGAGAGCTTAACTGATTTAACTTACTACTCTAACTAATACACATGAATAATGTCATATCCAAATGATGATTTTTGAAAACCTTTTTCAACAAATTAAATTCAAAGCCTTCTGTTCATTTCAAGGTCCAATGATTGAAGATCATATCGCCTCCATGTTGATGCTTTGTGCATATATATCACCATATTATCACTCCTTACACCTACAGTTTGTGCGTATCATCATACTATCACTCCTTACACCTGTAGTTGAAACTAAAGTCACATAAAGAAATTCTTATAATTAAACAACAAAATGAAATAAGCTGTTTGTTAATGCATATGGATTGTTTACAGCATTTGTGTACTTCTGTAACTGTCTATACTAACACCTGTACTGCTACTCAACTCAGACTCAGTATGATAAGAAGCACATAATCTTTCAATAATTCTATCCAAAACAATTTGCATCATTGTATTTGAAATAATAGACATTCACACATTGCTTTGCTGCTATACTTGTAACTGTGCTTTTGCTGCTATGACATTTGTATGCTGTCCCTTTTGCTTGTGCCCTTGTGCATTTTATCGCTTTGCTTATGTGTCGCACTGACCTGCCTGCATTTCAGTTCAGATGCCTCGCTGATCGAGCTAGCCCTTCTCCCCCGTTTTACACAGGTCTTCTTGTTTTCTTAGCCTGTAACTTGTCCCAGTTCTGCTAAGCCTGCTTGTTTTCTCAGCCTATATTAGTCCCAGTCCTACTCCTTTACCTGTTTTAGTTGCATCTTTTGCACCATTCCCGTGTCTGTTTTACATTGGTCTTCCTCTAAGTTTGCCTGCTATTTTACTGTGCTGACCCTGATCTGTTTTCCTATACATGCCTCAATTCTATGTCTTCCCATTGCACCTATTTATTTATTTTTTATACTGGTTTTGCACTCATCAATACACCACGACATCTAATCCCTTAGCATATTCTTCAACGGCAGTACCAATCTCTATTCCTTTTTTCATGTGAAATTACTTGTTCAGCACCAACTTACCATAATTTCAAAAATTGGAGCAATATATTATGCAAAATGTTGGGTTATGTACCACAATATATTTTGCATCTATTACTAGTTTCTTCAGTTTAAATTTTTATTATATTAAAATTTTCAAATGGAAACTTCTTGTGAGAAGACTGGTTTTTGTTTCCCATTTGATGCTGTATAAGAGGCAACTATCTGCAAGAAGATACCATCCATTACTGTATTATAGTAATTTTTTATTACTATTTAATTTGAAAACTACCGCTGAAAATTTGAATTGATACACACCTTTGACAAACCTTTTCCACATCGGTCGTTGCCCATTTGTTCTACGAAATTCTTGTGTTTACATACCGCAATCTTACTTAATATACATACACAAACTTCCTGCTACGATTATTGTAATTGTAATCTGCAAAAATAGATGAAAATATGGTACCGCCATTAAAAACCCACCTACTAAACTGTTTTCAATAAACATAAGTTAATAAAACATTATCACTCTACTTCTCCCATACCTTCAGTTGTAAGAAATCACCCAATGCTTTGTTATGTGACTTGGTAAATAATTAGTATACATTCAGTTGCATTATATTTGAAAATAGTAATTGCAAGTTAACATAAAAGCTCAAAAGTATCACCCATGGCCTAAGTTTAATGCAATGATAAATAAGAAAATTTGGAGTAGCTCATAATAATTTTTTGAACATAAAGCATATTTGGTAAAAAGAAATATTTACCTCAATGTCTATTTTGTATAACTCTAGGGTTACCTCAGACATCCCCAACCCATGAAAGACAGACGACACCTAAAAATAGAAGGAATTTGTTTAGATAGTTAATGTTGTATGCTGATGAATCTGCACATTATATGACAAGTAATGTAATAAGGAAGAATACGATCATAATGTAAAAGCAAAAAAACTCTTGAATATACCAATATGCACTTCAAATCAAAATTCAACAACAAATAATCGAATTTCTTTCAAATCATTCTACGTAAAATGAGATTTGAAACCACTCCAATTATACTTATATATCCACACAAAAAAGCAACAGAAAGTATACTAATTCAAAACTAAATTTTTTTGCTTACTTTTGCATCAAGTTGCCGTTGAATCTACAATCTACCAGCATATGTTTTTTTTGTTGTTCATCATTTGGCTTAAATGTCGAATCGGAAAAACATGGAAGTATACATTGATGACATGTTAGTAAAGTTCAAAGAAGAGGTCAACCATTCAATGACTTGAATAAAATATTTAAAGTACTATGGAAATACAAAATTAAACCCACAAAAATGTTCTTTTGGGGTTCCAATCTAGAAAGTTCTTGGTATACATTATGAGGGCTCGGGAAATAGAAGCTAATCCTAATCAAATAATAGTGATTTGAGATATGATGGAGCCCAAAATAAGGAAGGATATAATGAGCTTAAATGGTCGAGTGATTGAACTTAACCAATTTATATCAAAAGTAACAGATAAGTCCACTCCTTTCTATAACATGATTAAGAAATAAAAATCTTCAAATGGGCGGAGGAATTTCAAAAGGCTTTCCAAGAGTTAGAAAGTCACTTGGGAAAAACCACCAATACCTTCTAGTTTGGTAGGAGGAAAAAATTTATTTCTAAATTTAACAGTATTGGAGTGTGTGATCAGCTCAACTCTAATAAAGGAATAAAATGTATCCTAACTATCGTTATATTATACAAGAAAAAGACTAAAGGGCATAGAAATTAGGTAATTAGTTATAGAGAAATTATCATATTGTCTAATATTATTAGCATAGAAACAAAGATTATATTTTTAGACACATCCAATCAAGGTACTAACCAACTACCCACTTAAGGAAAATTTCAGTAAACCTAAATCGTCTAGTAGGTTAATAAAATGGGGAATGAAATTAAGTCAACATGATATTAAATATTTGCCTTGAATGTCGATAAAAGGACAATCTTTGGCTGATTTTTGTGGTTGAAAGCATAAGTTTTGTTATAGAGCAGCCAGAAAAAGAAAGAGAACTTGAACCAAAGTGGTAACTATTCATAGATGGTGCTGCAAATGAGCAACGAGCTAGGGCTGGACATGTACTAATCACTTTCGATGGACATAAATTAAATTACGCAATGAAAAATGGAATTTTTTATGACTAATAATGTAGCGGAATACGAATCAATGATAGCTGAACTAACCTCAGCCCAACAACTAAATATTCCAAGAATCAAAGTGTTTAGTGATTCATAATTAATGGTAAACCAACTAAATAATACATATAAAACAATAGACGCTCGATTAGCCCAATATTTTAAAAAGATTATGAGATGTTGACTCCGTTTGAAGACTTTTCTATCCATCAGATACCTGGGAAAAGAATACATTAGCAGACTTATTGGCAAAGCCGGCAAGTTCACAAGGAGCACTAGAAGTAAACGTTGTCCATGTCAGGTTCCGATAAAATCTGAGTGTTAAATTTAAAAAAGAAGTATTTAGCCGTGAAGCTTTGGTTTTCACCTAGTGGTAAGCCCAATAACCATGAGACAACGAAGAAAGTTTTCGAGAGGTAAACCATAAGGAAATATGAGTGCGAGAATCATTATACGTATAATTGGATGACACTTATAGTCGAGTACTTAGAAAAAGGAACATTGCCAAAAAAAATAAGAATGAGTCAAAGAAATTGATATCAAGCACCTCCCTGCACTATGATTGACAGAATATTATACAAAAAGAGATATTCAATCCCGATTTAAGATGTATAATCCTAGAAAGAGAAACAAAGCTATTGAAGGAATCTCATAAGGGATATTGTGGCGGTCATTCCGAAGGAGTAAAGTTAAGAAAGAAAGTAATGCGACAAGGTTATTATTCGCCTCGCATGATTGAGAAGCCTTAACTTATGTGAAACAACGGACAAACGTTAAAAATTCTCCAGAATTTCTTGACTACCTCCAAGGGAATTGACTTCTATCACAAGCCCATGGCTCTTCCATGTGTAGGGAACTGATTTAACTGGAACGCTGCCTAACTCAAAAGGAGGCATAAAATTCAAAGTAGCAATTATCAACTATTTTACTAAGTAGGTAGAAGCCGAGCCATTATCCAACATTTTTTTAGGAAAATTCTTGAAATTGTTATCAAAAATACAGTTACTAGATTTGGACCCCCAAATATGTTCATTTCTGGTAATAATGGAACTCTATTTGAGAGCAACCAATTCACTTATTTTTATGAGAAAAATGAGGTAGTGGGGAGTTTCTCATCAAAAGCACAACTAAAATCCAATGAATGGTAGGGGAAGAAAATAAGAATATCAATAATATTTTAAAGAAATGGTCATAGAAATTCCACAAAGACAACCACTAGCCACACACACACTTTCTGACATATGGATTTGAGATAATGTTACTAGTAAAGTTGAAGTTCAATCACATTGAAGAATTGCATATGCTTATGAACAAAACCAAGAATTGAAGGAATCTTTAGAATTGATCAGTGAGTTAAGTGACTAGACTACCCTATAAATAACATAATATCAATGACTATACTACATTATAAACAACATAACATTGACAAAGAATTTTCATATACTATAATTCAAAAGTAAAAGAAAGGACATTCTAAAAAGGAAATCTTTTACCTAGAAGAGTAATAGAAAATACCAACAGATGGTCTATAATAGCCAAAGTGGGAAGGTACAATGGTCATTCACGAAATAATACCCCAAGGAACTTCTAGACTGAGTAGACCTAACGGAAATGTCAAAGCAAGAGTGTGAAATTTTGAGTAGTTGAGATCATACTTCATTACACTGAATGATTATGGAAGGTTACTAAAGATTTGTTTCTTAGCACGTGCTTTCAAAGGTTTTTACAACATTTTTTGAAAAAAAACCAAAAAGGATAAATTTATGAACGAAATGCAATTCAAAATCTTTAAAAAATTTGGCAAAAAGATTTTGCAAATTTTTTACCAAATAGCCACCGAATTGAGAAGCATTATGTTTAATGTAACTCCTATCTTGATGAGGTCAGTGAGAGTCAAACCACATTTCATATCCAACAGAGGACAAATAAACCTTTGATCGCACCTTTAGGTCTAGCCAAAGCAACTATCCAAGGGAAATAGCCAAGTTAAGACTTCGGCCCACTTCTACGTGTAACGACCCAAAATTTTAGCTCTTTAGTATTAAATTTTTAATCAATTTTAAATATTTAAAATAATTGAATTTTGGAATTTAATAATTTATAATTCAAATATAGAGAATAATTGAATAGTTGAATTGTGAATAAAATTTAGTTAAATGTATTCAATAATTTTATTTAACTCCATTTAACCAATAAATAATATTGGTAAGTTCAATTTGTAAATTTATTTACCAATATAAATAAATCAATTTAAATATCGATAATTAAATCTATGAAATTAGCCTTCCGGGGTACAGACTTGGATTTCAACGAAAGCAGTTTTATTGAATCCATAATACTGAATTATAATACGCCATCAAATTTGATGATGATCAGATGAATCGTTTGGCCGTAGGAGATCGAAACGCGTTGAAATTAATATCAAAAATTTAATATAATGACTAAGTCCCAACTTTAGCATACAATCGAATTAGGTCTCAAAACGAGTTCCACTGTGTTTGGAATAGAGGTAAAACATTATGAACGTCAGACGACATGCCTCGTTTGGAGTTTGAAATTTGCGGGTATGTTTTGGAGATTAATTTAAACTAAAATAATATAAATATTTTTTTTTCTACCATATGTATGCCCATGCCCTGTTACCCCCACCATACTTACCCATGCCCATACTTGTACGAGCTACCTATGCCTTTTTTACCTATATATCATTGCCTGTAACTACAAAATGCAGTTTCCGCTTTTGAAAAAAAATTCAAAAATTAAAATATAAGGTTATACTCAACTGAAAATTCTAAAACCAGTTTTAAAAATCTCAATTCAAAGAGATCTTCATGCTGATGTACTATATGTAGGGTGCAGCTTTGGATGGGTGGGTTCGACAGTGTGGTCGCGTGGAAGTTTCGAACTAGGTGCGACGACTCGGGATTTTGGACATTTGAAATCATAATATTTAAGTGATTTCGAAATACTTAAAGTTAAGCTTTAACTTGAATTTCAATCGTAGATATTTAATTGATAATTAAATTATTGAGTTTAATAATTTGTGATTGGGTAAAATATAGAATCTTGGTTATTGAGCCTGTTAAAAAATAGTTTGAAGGCCTGTAAAATCTATATTAATAATACTGTAGATGATAGAACTTTTAAAATTGAACTTAAAGGTGGTTTGATCGGTTTTGAAAATATTCCTTTAAATTGATATTTAAAAATAGCCTTCGCAGACACAGTCTCGAAATTCGATGAAACTAGTTCCACCGGGTCCGTAATAATGTATTATTATCAGATCTCAAATTTTGTAGCGTTTGGAGTTGTCGTGTGATCGTATGATATATAAATACGCTGAAATCTATATCGAAATTCAATATAATAACCGGGTCCAAAAGCTATCTTTTCCATACGATCGAATTAGGACACGAAACATTTTCCATTACATTTGGAATAGTGGTATAACATTATGAACGCCTAGCGGCACGTCTCGATAGGAGGTCAAGATTTTGAGTTGCGTAAATCGAGATGATTTAAATTTAAATTCAAAAATAATATATGACTAGTCAAATTCCCTTCACGTTAGTTTTCTTCCATCAGCAGAGATTCCTTCACCAGCCTGTTTTCTTTCTCCATCATAACTTTTTGCCTCCTCTATAGTCAACCTTCTCGTGCACGCCATTTTCTGTCCAACATCGCGTCATGCCTTCCCTTTTTCCTTAAATCACGTACCCTCCTTCTTCTCCTCTCCTCAGTTATAAATCCAAAGCAGAGAAAAATTAAAAGTAAAAATGGAAACACCTCGTTCAAATTTCAATCTCGTACCCACGTTTCCTTCTCTTCAGCTTTTATCAAAATCAAATACTACATCGAAAGCCAGAGAAAACAAATCCTCATCTTCAAAATTTAGAACGGAATCCAAATTTCATTCCTCTTTAAAAAAGAGGGAAAAACGTAAGTCAAAGTCAACCAGTTGAATCAATCCCTCGTACTCGTTCGAAATGCCTCCAGAGTTTGCGAATTCATATTCGGGATTAGGGTTGGTAGAGGGGGAAAGTCGATGCGACAGTTGCGGTTGGGGTTCACATGGAGGCTGGGATGTCAGAATCGAAGGAAGGGGGAGCAGCGATAACGAGCGTTGCTGTCAACGGCAGTCGAGAGCGAGATGGGCAGTGGCAGTGAGGTATCCATTCTTCTTCTTCTTTTCGTTTATACTTATAAATATAAATACTTATTGAAAAAAAATATAGCTTAAAACAGAAAAATATAAGTGTAGATTTATATATATATACCTACACGGTAAAAAATCGTACAGGTTAATTTTAAATGAGCTTTACCTTTCTGAAAATTAAGTAGTCAGTATATATACATACATACTCTATATATATAAGTACTTAGAAAAAATTATATATAAATATATATAGATAAACTGTAAGGTTTTGGTTTTGTAATTAATTCAATTTGATTTCTGAATCTGGGTTGTTGAAAAAAAATAATATATATATATATATATATATATTCACATGCCTATTTTAATTATAGGTAAACAGGAAAATTATATATATAAAAAAGACTTTGAAAAATATATATGAAAATTTTAAAGTGTTTGAAAAATTTATAAAAGTTAGATTTTTGAAATCTACAATCTATTTTTATAAGTGTAGGGTTTTAAATAATATTAGCCAATCAAATTTATTAAATGATAATTTATTTTAGGGAATTTCAAATGATTAATTAAAGCGTACGATGTTTATACAAGGTCAAAAATAGTGGAGAGGCAAGCCGGTTTGGGTCGGGTCGCAAAACAAAAATTAAAGGTGAGTAAATCTCACTCAGATTGGATTATTGATTAGTTTGATCAGTTAAATTAAATTATTGGTTGATTGCTTGAATTGATCATTTATTATCAGTCTGGATGTGATATTATTTATAGTAGTGTGTGTGTATATATATATATATATTGGAGTGATTGATATTCCCGCATTATATAGCGGATGACACCCTATGCGCCCTGCATAATAGCGTATGACCATTTATACCGCGATATCCCCCTCGAAATGGGATTGGTATTTTTATATTGTTCTAACATCTAAGGATGCAGGAAAACAGGTTGGAGAGATCCAACTGGATTCCTCGAAAATATTGAAATTTATTTTCATAGTCTGTGATTGTGATTTATTTGATAATCTGTGATAGATTATATTGAAAATTGAAGCTATTGAATACTATGGATTGGCTGAATATATTTTGGATATTTTGAGATATCAAAAGTAAAGGTATTGTATTTTGAAAAGAAAGAGAATGGAAAGAAAATATTTTCAAAGTAATAGTTTATGGTTATATAATTTAAGTAATTTTAACCTTAAGTTAATGTAAACCTTAGAATTGGTAATGACTACGATAAATGAATAGTTTGAACTTAAAATTAATTAAGTTAAGGTAACTATATATATGTTAATTATTAATTATAGAGGTTTATTAAAGAAATAGTTAGTTAATAGTTAATGATAAAATAAAATGATCTAAACCTTAAATTTGTTAAAGGTCTTAAGTTAATTATACTTGTTAATTATTAGCAAATTCCAGGTATTTAATTATAATAAAATAAAACGGTTTGTAATTATTTTAATAACAATTAAACATGATTTGAAAATAATTAATTAATTTTGTTTTAAGTAAATTAATGATTTATGTGACCAATAATTGTTAACCCGCCTTTTATCAAGGCCATAAACAGGTGGATTCAACCTAACCGACTTCAGGATTATCAAGGCTGAAAAATGATGGATTTGGTTTAAACAGGTGAAGAATTAACATGGAGTCAGGATTAAACATGTTCGATGGGAAAACGACGCAGCATGCTTGGAAGGTGGGTGGGCCACGCTGGAGTGGCTCGAAAAGGTAGTTCGGCACCACCTTGGATTGGTACTTGGATGAAGTATACGCGGAATAGGGGGTCATTCGGCCAGAATGATATGGTTCAGTCAGAATGATGTGGGTCGGTCGACAAAAGGTGGACAAACATGGCTCGGCATTGTGTTATGGTTGATGTTGCTTGGCATCGTGGCCCGACAAGGTCGGTCGGCATTTCAGTATCGGTTGGCAAGGTTGCTTGGCATTGTGGCTCGGCAAAGTCGCTCGGCATTTTGGCTCGGTAAAGTCGCTTGGCAAGGTGGCTTGGCATCATGGCCTGGTAAGGCCGCTCGACATTTCAGTATCCCTCGGCAAGGTGACTCGGCATCGTGGCTCAGCAAGTATGCTCTGCATTGTGGCTCGGCATTATGGCTCGACAAGGTCGCTCGACATTGTGGCTCGGTATGGAATGGGGCTCGATTTCTTCGAGTCCTAAGGCACGTGCTTTGGGGTGTCGCTCGGTAGTTTGCGCATGGATCGACCTAAGTGGGTCGGCATGCACCGCACAATGAAGTGGGTCGGCACGAAGGAGTGGGTCGGCGTGTTGGTGAATTTGTGGTCGTCTATGGCCTTGATGGGCCTGGATTACTCAGGAGGCCCAACTACCTGGATTTTCCTATAAATACGGTACGTGGGGTTTCAGTAAGGGGGGATCTTCTCCCCGGCTCCTGAGCTTTCTACTTTTTAAGGCTAGGACTACCCTGCTATTTTGTAACTGTAGTCGATTACTACAGCAATAAAAAGGAAACTTCCGGAGGGACATAGGCCGGAGTTAGCCGAACCACTATAAAATCTGTTGTTCTTTACTGCTTTCATTTTAATTTTGACTGTTCTTCATATTTACACTCTCTACAAACATTCTATTTGTGATCCGTGACTGTTATTTGGTGCTTTCATCTGGGCTTGGGTGTTAGTGTCAAATTTTGGTGCTAACAATAATCTAGTCTATGAATAATTTAATTTGGAATAACCTGAAGTAAACATTTAAATATAAAATGTGAGACGTTTCTTTTGAGTAGATATTGTGATGGGATTTTTAGGTGAATTTTGACATTCCAAAACTGAGTTGTTTTGTTAAAAACAACTTGGCTTAAAGATGGTGTTGGATTCGAAGGGATCGTGATCGGATATCGGCGATATCCGGAACCACTTCGATTCAATAATTACTTAAATCTTTACAGGTTTGATTTGTAGAGTCAAATAGGCTGGAATTAAATAAATCAAGTAAATTCGACTATATTTGATAAGTAACTGTGCTTAAATATTATTTTTAAATAATGGATTAACAACAAGGGTTGGTGATAGCAAGATAAGAACTAGTAATGTTGGACGATTTACCTAGATTTTCAAAGACGTTTTATAACTTAGTTTATCAAATTAAATGGATTTACTCACACTGGTTTTCAGCCTGACTCGGGTGTTACTTTATTGTAATGCTCTGGTCAGACCGATTACAAATTTTCAGATTATGACGTTTGGAGCTCAGGAGGCGAGCTGGATAGCAGAGGTGTATTGATTATTTTCCCGCTGTGCATTAGAGACTGTATATATAGTATTCAGGGACAAGTTGTTACAACTGTCCAGATTCATTGTGCTTTGATATATTGTATGCATATTGACAGTTACAGCTTTTCTTTGTATAAAATTCTGTTATTTGTATATTATATTTGTTCCGCTGCGATCGTGAGATTCTGTATTGTTTCTATTTCTTCTTCTTCCTCTTTCTTCTTTTTTCCTTACGGTCGAGTATTTCCGGCATTCGATTGCTCGGCATGTAATACGACGGACGTATTGATGTCAACTTTCGAAGGTCGAAAAAATTGGGTCGTGACATTTTGGTATCAGAGCAAGGTTAACCGAGATCCTTGGCTCTGGTGGGGATTACTCATTAGATATAGGGTCAGTAGCACCCTAGAATGAGTTGAGTGTATTATATGAGAGCGTGCTTATTATTTTCTTATATGATGATTTTAAAAACGGTTTTGAAAATGATTTTTATATAAGCTTTAATTTTGATATATAAAGAAGTAGCCTTTCTAATTATCATATTAAAGTAATTGGTTGTTGTTATTAAAATTAAATAAGACTATAAGAATTAAGTGGTAATATATATAACCGAACAGAATTTGGGTAAAGATTAACCTTGCAAACAAGCTAAGTAGAAATGAATTCAAACCCTAAAATTAAATCTTGGGAAAATTCAAAGGAATTTTCAAAGTTTCAAATAAGTTACCCTTATTATATTTTATAGTGAATTATGATGGAAATTGGTTGTCGGGTCTTAATAAAGAGATGTTTATTTTTTTAAATATAAATAATGATAAAGCAGAATGAAATGTTTTAAGGAAGTAAAAATTTATATAAGTTATTTATTGAAATAGATTTAAATTGTTAAACTTTAAATCTATGTCCGGAAAATTTGAAATTGTTTCAAAATGTTAAAAAAAATAAACAATATTATTCAGAATATTTTTGAATGTAGGAATCTTATTTTAAAACAAGAGTTGTTTTGAATTTTTTAAAGGAATTTGTTTTAAATTAAAGCCAAGAATGGTTTAAAATTGAAAGTATGACTTGGTGAGCAAATAAAATAAATATGTATATATATCTGGGATATACATAATATCAAAGTTGATGTGAAATAAATACTAAATGTTGAAATCTAAAATCTCCTTGAGAATAAGATGAAAACCCAAAGAGAGATAAGTTTTTGAACTTATAAGCAGGATGGGATATTGATGGGAAAATTTAAACTGGGTAAGGCTGAATTGATTAATTGAATTGGAATTTAACTCTGGACAAGTTAAATAAGTTGTGGACTTATAATCTGAAATGGGAGATTTCAAGATAAAATTGAGATTTAACTTAGGGGAAGTTAAGTAAGTTTAGAACGAACAACTTGGATTGGAAATTTCTAGGGGAAATTTGAAGATATAACTCAAGGAGGTATGTATGGTCTCAAACAGGTTTCAAATTCTAGAAATGTGTGATGGATGCTATTGATTGGTGTTTTAGATAATTTAAAGGTTTATTTTCTTGGATATATCCTGCCACCATCTTGTTATTATTAATAATTATGAAACTGTGCATTGGATTATTTTGGGTGAATTAAGGAGTGGATTGAAATGATATACATCCATTGCTGCAATTAAATGGAATTAAAGCTTTATTTTAAAACTCTTTATAAGACTTTGATTTTTGGAAATAAAATTGAAATGGATCATTTTGAACTTAAGTTTGAAATGTTATGAATGGATTTATCAACCAGAATCGTTTAAGGATTGGGAAGTATAATTGGGAATCAATTGAATTTCAAAAATTAATTTGTTTAAAATGATTTAACTCCCACTTGAACCTAGAAATAAATTTATGTAGAAGTAAAGGTAATTTAAAATGAATATTTGAAATTTGGACTCAGAATTAAAAATTGTTTAAGACTTAGTTTGTAAATAAAAGGTTAGAGGTTAATTTGATTTAAGGGATTAAATCAACATTGTGGGATCTGAACCTGAATTTATATCAAGATGGTTGGAATTGGGTATGAAATTGGAATAAATTCAAAGATGAAATTGAAATAAGTTAATTGGAATCGTAATCGGAGTTGAATAAGTTTAAAGTCAAATGGGAGTTGATTTGAATTAGTATGGGAATCGAAGTTAATTCAAATTGAATTGGAATTGAATCATTTTAAATGAAAGTGGAGATTTAAATTGAAAATTGAATTGAGATGGAGATTTAGACATTGAACCAGTTTGACTCTGAAATTATTTTCAAATAAATTGTTTTAATATAAACTGTCTTGAATATATTTTTTCCAAGCTATTTGCTATACAACCTTTCTTTTAAGACTTAAACTATCTTATAATAGCTATTTAACCATTTTATAGCTATTTGATTATTTTGCCACTTCTTAAATATTTTAAACTATTCAAACTATTTTCTAAATTTCAAACTGGTCAGAGTAGAACCGACTGATTTTTAAAGGCTTTTGATTTTGAAAAAAAAAATCAATTTTTGGATTTGGAAAGCCAAGTTTGAGAATTATCGATTTTGAAGTTTATATATGATACATATAAAGAGTATGATTTGAAAGATACTATATGTGTATAGTATAAAATGTTTTGAGAATGTTATGGGGAAAAAGGCGCTCCCATTTAGAGTTGAAACTTATAGTAGGAGATCCACAGGGTTGTTCTGCCTTGAGCCCTAAGGGGGTTCTAAATTTTGATCCCAGAGGAAGTCCGGACTAAACTGTAGTTCCTGAGGATAGTGGTTGGGGTAGCGAAATTCAAGGATGTTGATGCCTATAGAGATATTGGGGTTATGCTGTGACGGCAGTGTAAGTCAGTGTAACTGCGATCTAATGCATTTCCATATTGGAAGTCGAGGGGCAAAGATTTTCTAAAGTCTATGTTTGGTTTCGCTGGGAGAGCGATGTAACATCGGTAGATTGCGATCTATGAGGACATACCGAAAGTCATGTGGCAGTGAGTGCCTACAGGCAACATTGGGACTCGACTGATGTAGTCTACGATCTATATGGTGAAGTTTCATTTGGCAGCAAAATTCGAGGGAGCTGATGCCTACAGTTACATGGTTTTTTCCATGATGGCAACGTAACCCTGGGTGTAGCTAGGATCTGTGGTGGTTCCATGGTGTAATCGAGGGGCGCGGATGCCTACAGTTTTCTATGGATTTCGTCGGGATGGCAATGTAATCATCGGGCTAACTGTTATCCATGGAGGGGGTGATGATTTCCCGAGCATTCTCACAAAAGTTTTTTCACTAGGTGTCTGAAAAATGGTTTACTAAGTACTTATAGATTTTCAGTCCTGCACTTAATCAACGTTTGACTAAATTTCTGTGAGAACAAGGATGGACTTGTTGAGACATCGACTACAAAAAATATTTTTTTATATAAAACTATTTTGGTAATAGTATGTAGATTTTAAAGTGTTTTAAAATTTTGAAATAAAAGAGTTATAAAATTTTTTTTACAAAAGATATTTTTGGTGATAATAAAAATGAAAGGTAAGCTAAATTCAAATAGAATTGGAAATTTAAGTAAAATGAAAATAGGTATAAAAGCTAAAGTGGTAAAGTGAAAATAAATATAAGAAGTATATAAAATATTTATACTGGATTTAAGAAATGGATGGTGAAATTCCTAAGTAAATATGGAATCGAGAAATATACTAAGTTAATATTTGAATGAAGGTTTAATAAAGTGGTAAAAAGTGAAATTGTAAATAAGTGAATAGAAATCAAAATAAACGTGAAAAAAAAGAATTTATATAAATAAATTGAAAATCAATACATAGGATGTACGTATGTTATTTTATCCACATAGTGATTTGATCTAGATTCGGGCACAAAATTTCGAGATATTTT
Organism: Allium cepa; assembly: GCA_030765085.1. NCBI lineage: Eukaryota > Viridiplantae > Streptophyta > Magnoliopsida > Asparagales > Amaryllidaceae > Allium > Allium cepa. Next base: position 111,936,432 of record CM060944.1, on the reverse strand, counting down.
TGTCGATCCGAGTTGGGATTTTTCACTCGATTTCCGATGGCGAACCCTGGATATGGATTTTTGGTTGATACTGGAAATTCTCTATCATGGTATATGGATATGCAAGGAGGATGACGGTTTTTGATCAAGACAATAGATCTGAGTCCGCACTATAAAGTCGGGTGAATGATCATAGTTGGGAAGTGAAAATGTGGGATAGAGTGAGCGATCGGATTTGTTATTGCATACGGATGATATATGAGTATCATACGGATTAAGCAGAACAAATATTGAAATTTTGAAAAGAAATGAATAAAATGATTTTTAATTCTATGATTGGATATTATTGCTATGTAGGATACAGGTAATTAAAAGCAAAAAGAAATTGGTATTTTGATTCCAGAAGATAAACTGAATTGTCCGACAAAAAGGTATTTATTTAAATTTGTCATAACAAATTTGATGATTTTCTTATCTAGCCACTTGACTTTGGTTTTTCTTTTGGAAATTTGGGGCCCGTAGAGGCGTTTGCAGTTATGTCGAGCTAGCCGTGCAAAGGAGACGCTGGAAAAAAATTCAAAAATTTTAGGAGTCGGAATTTTTTTGAATTTTTTTGATAAGTTTAAGATTTGGTTTAAATTATAATTTGAATGGTTGAAGAAGTAATATTGTTTGGGAACTACGAGAGAGTTTGGAAAGTTAGTGAGGTTGATAATGTGTCTTTAATAAAAAGATTGATTTATGGAGTTGTTAAAAACTGTTTGTTTGGGAAATTAGTTAATGGGTGGAGACCATTCCTTCTTAACTTGTAATTTCGGAGACGAAATTCTTTTAAGGGGGGAAGAATGTGACGACCTGGGATTTTGGACATTTGAAATCGTAATATTTAAGTGACTTTAAAATACTTAAATTTAGGTTTTAACTTAAATTTCAAATGTAGCTATTTAATTGATAATTAAATTATTGAGTTTAATAATTTATGATTGGGTAAAATATAGAATCTTGGTTTTTGAGCCTGCTAAAAATAGTTTGAAGGCTTGCAAAATCTATATTAATAATACTGAAGATAATAGAACTTTTAAAATTGAACTTAAAGGTGGTTTGTTCGGTCTTGAAAATATATCGTTTAAATTGATATTTAAAAATAGCATTCTGAGACAGTCTTGGAATTCAACGAAACCAGCTCCATTAGGTTCATAATAATTTACTATTATCGGATTTAAAATTTTATAGCATTTGGAGTTGTCGTGTGATCGTATGATATACAAACACACTGAAAATCTATATCGAAATTTAATATAATAATGGGGTCCAAAAGCTCTTTTCCATACGATTGAATTAGAACACGTAACCTTTTCCATTGCGTTCGGAATAGAGGTATAACATTACGCACACGTAGCAGCACGCCTCGATAGGAGGTCAAGATTTTGAGTTGCGTAAATCGAGACGATTTAAATTTAAATTCAAAAATAATATATATTAACCAGTCAAATTCCCTTCATGTAATTTTCTTTTCCATCAGCAGAGGTTCCTTCACCTGCCTCTTTTCTTTCTCCATCATAACTTTTGCCTCCTTTGTAGCCAACCTTCTCGTGCATGCCATTTTCTGTCCAACATCGCGTCCTTCCTTCTCTTTTTCTTTAAATCACATGCCTTCCTTCTTCTCCTCCCCTCAGTTATAAATCCAAAGCCGAGTAAAAAAATGGAAACACCTCGTTCAAATTTCAATCTCGTACCCACGTTTCCTTCTCTTTAGCTTTTATCAAAATCAAATACTAGATCGAAAGCCAGAGAAAACAAACCTCATCCTCAAAATGTAGAATGGAATCCAGATTTCGTTCCTTTTAAAAAAAAGAGGGAAAAACATAAATCGAAGTCGATCGATCGAATCAAGCCCTCATACTCATTTCAAATGCCTCTAGAGTTTGCGAATTCATACTCGAGGTTAGGGTTAGAAGAGGGGGAAAGTAAATGCGACAGTTGCGGTTGTGGTTTGCATGGAGGCTGGGATGTCAAAATCGAAGGAAAGGGGAGCAGCGATAACGAGCGGTGTTGTCAACGGTCGTCGAGAGCGAGATTGGCAGTGGCAGTGAGGTATCCGTTCTTCTTCTTCTTTTCGTTTATGCTTATAAATATAAATACCGATTGAAAAAAATATAGTTTAAAACAGAAAAAATATAAGTATAGATTTATATATATGTACCTACACAGTAAAAAATCGTATTGGTTAATTTTATATGAGCTTTACCTTTCTGGAAATTTAGTAGTCAGTATATATATATATACATATAAAGTACTCAGAAAAATTTATATATACATATATATAGGAAAACAGTAAGGTTTTGGTTTTGTAATTAATTCAATTTGATTCCTGAACCTGAGTTGTTGAAAAAGTATATATATATTCACATGCCTATTTTAATTGTAGGTAAACATGAAAATTATATATATAGAAAAGACTTTTAAAAATATATATGAATATTATAGTGTTTGAAAAATTTATAAAAGTTAGATTTTTGAGATCTATAACCTATTTTTATAAGTGTAGGGTTTTAAAGGAAAATTAGTCAATCAAATTTATTAAATGATAATTTATTTTTAGGGTATTTCAAATGGTTAATAAAACCATACAATGTTTATTCAAGACAAAAAATAGTGGAGAGGCAGGCCGGTTTGGGTCGGATCACAAAACAAAAATCAAAGGTGGGTAAATCTCACTCAGATTGGGTTATTGATTAGTTTAATCAGTTAAATTAAATTATTGGTTGATTTCTTGAATTGATCATTTATTATCAGTCTGGATGTGACATTATTTATAGTAGTATATATATACTGGAGTGATTGATATTCTCGCATTATATAACGGATGAGACCCTATGCGCCCCGCATAATAGTGGATGACCATGTATACCGCGATATCCATCTCAAAGTGGGATTGGTATTTTTATATTGTGCTAACATATATGGATGTAGGGAAACAGGTTGGAGTGATCCAACTAGATTCCTCGAAAATATTGAAATTTATTTTCATAGTCTGTGATTGTGATTTATTTGATAATCTGTGATAGATTATATTGAAAATTGAAGCTATTGAATGCTATGGATTGGCTGAATATATTTTGGATATTTTGATATATCAAAGTTAAAGGTATTGGATTTTGAAAAGAAAGAGAATGGAAAGAAAATGGAAAGAAAATATTTTCAAAGTAATTAGTTTATGGTTATATAATTTAAGTAATTTAAACCTTAAGTTAATTGAAACCTTACAATTGGTAATGGCTAGGATAAATGAATAATTTGAATTTTAAATTAATTAAGTTAAGGTAATTATATATATATATATGTTAATTATTAACTACAAAGGTTTATTAAAGAAATAGTTAGTTAATAGTTAATGATAAAATAAAATGATCTAAACCTTAAATTTGTTAAAGGTCTTAAGTTAATTATACTTGTTAATTATTAGTAAATTCCACGTATATAATTAGAACAAAATAAAATGATTTGTAATTAGTTTAATGATAATTAAACATGATTTGAAAATAATTAATTAATTCTGTTTTAAGCAAATTAATGATTTGTGTGACTAGTAATCTAGTCTATGAATAATTTAAATTGGAATAACCTGAAATAAACAATTAAATATAAAATGTGAGACATTTCTTTTGAGTAGATATTGTGATGGAATTTTTAGGTGAAGTTTGACATTCCGAAACTGAGTTGTTTTGTTAAAAACAACTTGGCTTAAAGATGGCGTTGGATTCGAAGGGATCAGGATCGGATATTGGCGATATCTGAAATCACTTCGATTCAATAATTACTTAAATCTTTACGAGTTTGATTTGTAGAGTCAAATAGGCTGGAATTAAATAAATCAAGTAAATTCGACTATATTTGATAAGTAACCGCACTTAAATATTATTTTTAAATAATGGATTAACAACAAGTGTTGGTGACAGCAAGATAAGAACTAGTAATGTTGGACGAGTTTCTAGATTTTCAAAGACATTTTATAACTTAGTTTTTCAAATTAAATGGATTTACTCATGCTGGTTTCCAGCCTGACTCGGGTGTTACTTTATTGTAATGCTCGGGCCAGACTGAGTATTACAGATTTTCAGGTTAGGACGTTTGGAGCTCAGGAGGCGAGCTGGATGGCGGAGGCGTATTGATTATTTTCCCGTTGTGTATCAGAGACTATATAGATAGTATTCAGGGACAAGTTGTTACAACTATCCAGATTCATTGTACTCTGATATATTGTATGTATATTGACAGCTACAGCTTTTCTTTGTATAAAATGCTGTTATTTGTATATTATATTTGTTCTGCTGCGATTGTGAGATTCTGTGTTGTTTCTATTTCTTCTTCTTCCTCTTTCATCTTTTTCCCTTACGATCGGGTATTTCCGGCATTCAATTGTTCAGCATGTAATACAACGGACGTATTGATATCAACTTTCGAAGGTTGAAAAAACCGAGTCGTGACACTAGGGTTTGGTTATATGTCGATTTTGGACCTCGAATCGGCGATTGGAGTTTTGGTTTGAGTTCGTCATTGCAAACGGCAGCTAGTGCCGAATTTTGGTCGAGTTTCGCTCTATTTTTGTTCGCGCGCGCACTGTAGTCGACGAACAGCGAGAAGCACGTCGTGCATAGAGGGAGGAGGCCAAGCATTGCTTTGTGGTGACCATCGCGAAGCATTTGCGAAGAGCGACTCGTTAGAGTCTGCGGCGCATCGAATGGTGGCTCGTAGCTCGAGCAAGGTCGTCCGTGCACAATGGGTAGCGCTGACATGAGCGTGCATGGTTTTCAGATCAGGGGAAGAAGATTGAGGGATATAGCTGTAATTACTTTTAAGTTGTGTTGATTTTAATTAAATTTATCGATAAATTCTTAAATGTTTATCTCGCTCATACGAGGTTGGATTCGAACACCGTTTGTTGCGTTGGAATCGTGTCGTCGGGATCTTTACAAAGGAGTCGGTTTGGACAGGTTTAGAGCAAGCGAAAATTTGGGCTAAAATAGGACATCCATTCGATTTTAGTCCGAAATCGGGTCGTTTCGACGAAAATAAAAATCAATGTGAGTTTAACATGCATTTGTTTTATTATATCATATTAATGATGTCATAACTGTTTATCAATTGTTTGGATGTTAGTTAAATTGTTTGATTGCATGTTTGGTTGAATTTCTTATTGAAAAATGGATGACATATTAATTTAATCATTATAAACCCATATGATTATCTATATATTATCCACAACCATTGTTGTGCAGGAAAAATACGTAGAGAGACCTAAAGGGGGTTTCTCGCCCATAAATCATTTATTTACATCCATGACCCTGTCATATGAATTTGAGCTCGTGTTTTTTCTAAAAAGAATATTGAAAATTTATTAACCATTTTGATTAATGATTATTTACATTAATTAATTATTTTAATTAGTTAATTTTAGATTAATTAACCAAATTAATAAATGAGGTTTAAAATTGGTTTATTTTAGATTTAATTAACCACTTTTGCGAATGATGTTGTATACTTAATTAATCGCTTTAGCTAATGATCATTTGGGTTTAATTAATTCTTTTAATTAATGATAATGGAGTTTAATTAATTTATTTAACTAAATTAATTATTTGAATTAATGATGATGGGATTAAATTAATTGTTTCAATTTATGATAATTGAAATTATAACATTTTAATTAACGATATTTACGATATACTTAATCATTTGAATAATGATATTTTAATTTTTTAATCATTTTAGTTAATGATTGTTTTAAAGTTAATTAATTGTTATAACTAATAATATTTGGAATTTAGTTAATTCATTTTAATTAATAATGTTTTATAGTTAAACGAATCATTTTAACTAATGATGTTTTAATTAATCATTGTAACTACTGAGGATTTGAGTTTAATTAATCTAATTAATTTATGATTATTTTAATTTAAATAATTATTTTAATTAATGGAATTTAAGATTATTTATCATTTTAATTAATGATGTTTAAGATCGTTTATTCATTTAACTAATGATTTTTTGAATTTAATAAATGTTTTTAATTAATGATATTTAAAGTTAATTAATTTACTTAATAAAAGTGATTAAGTAAATTATTTAACATAATAAAATTGCTTTCATCAACTGATTTTAATTTAACAAACTGATTTGATAAAGGATTTAAAGTTAATTTAACAATATTATAAAAATATTTTGAAATAATTATCTATTTAATAATAGATAATGGATTCTCTTATTTTAAAAGAAATTTTAAATGTGAATTAACTTTTAGGATAATTAATATTGTTTTAAAGTTATAAAAAGGAATTGAAACTCAATTATTGGGATGTTAAGATGGCTAATCTTCTGTGTGTTTGGTCTGATGTTGGTTTTAGCCTCCAAGGTCATGCACTTGAAAATTATTCTCTTAATGTTTTAACAACCAAAAACTAATTTTATAAGTATTTTACCAATATGAAAATCATGCAAAAAGTTCAGTTAGTTTTTAAAGTAAAAGTTTGATTCGTTTATGGAAATGAATTATTTCCATAAAGCGAATCACTTATATGGAAATGATTTACTTCTATATTTAGCACTAAACATTGAAGAAGTAAACTTATTGCTATTTCAAAAATTAAGAGCAATCGTTGGACATGACTTTGAGGTAACACTGCCTTGACTTATCCGGTAATACTGTTAACCAAGAAAAAGTACAACTTTGAATTCAATGAGTGTTAATAAGCATAAAGATTTAATTTCCATATACGATCATTTAATATCCTCGATGGTTGATATCTCAACTATCAGTACTTGAATTTCTTTGATTTTCTTTCTGTCATTCTAAGACGATTTAAAGCTCCGTTGAGCTTTGATTCTTATTGAAAATGACTAAAACCAAGGTGGAGAAAAGGGGGGAGCACCCTCCAAGTCATTATTGTTCTTCTTCATTCTAAGACGTTTTATCACTGATATCCAACAATGGAAAAACTAAAACCAAAGTGTGAGTGGGAGCCAAGCCATGTAGATTGCACCCATCAAGGAATGTTCACATCGTCTAGAGAGGTTTCGGCATGCATGCATTGATATGAAATATTTCGATTTGCGTGTGAAGTGGGGTCCTACTTGGAAGTTCCTAAGAGTGGCGTGTGTGCTCTCAAGTATATTTTATCTATAGGTATATTTCATGGAAAAGGGGAGAGCACCCTCCTAGTTACGTTGGATAAATTCGTTATCCTGATTTGATTCGGACGTTTGAATTAGTTTTTTTGTAATTGCAACAGGAAGAGGCAACCACCCTTTACGGTGTTGCATTATATTTTTTCAGTTCATTCTATCAAGTTTGGATTGTTATATTATTCTGTCCATTCTATCAAGTTGGGCGGTTACCTTATTATGTCCATTCTATCAAGTTGGACGGTTACCTTATTCAGTTCATTCTGTCAAGTTTGGATTGTTCCCTTATTTATTCCATTCTATCAAGTTGGACTATTTTTTTATTATATCCATTCTGTCCAGTTTGGATTTTACTCAGTTTATTCCAGTCTTTCAAGTCTGGTTTAATATTAAATTATACTAATTCATAATTGCATTTGTTTCCTGATATTTATTTCTACTCTTGCTTGTGGATGTTATTCTTGTGAGGTAAAATCCCATTTCGCGTTAGCGGCATTGTCTCATAGTACTTTTATATGTTTCACATTATTTGAATTATCTCACGCTAGTATTTCTAGACTAATCCGAGTATTATTTAATTATAATTCTCGAGTCAGACCCAATATTTTCCCAGGTTGTCCATGGTGTTATGAAGTTCTTGGAGGGGAGCTGGAGATTCACCTATCATAGTCTTTTATTTTCCATTGTATTATATAGTATACCTATCAGCATTTGTAAGATCAGGAATTTATAAATGTATAGTTGATAAGGTTTATTTTTAACTTTGGTAAACTCTGTATATTTGGAGTGATTGTTTCTACAGTCCTTGTTATATGACATGTTGTCGATTCCACTGTGAGATTCTATTTTTCATGTTCTCTATATTTTTCTTTTATTTACCATAACAATCTGCCATTTGTCAATTAGATGCACGACATCGAAACACAGTGGTAGTGTTTGGTGTCGACATTTGATGGACAAAATGGAGGATCGTTACACCACATTTGGCTAAAGCAAACATCTAAGAGTCATGGTCAAAATAAGCCTTTGGTTCTACCTTTGGGTCTAGCCAATGAAACTATTCATAGGAGATGGTCAATTTAAGCTTTTTTCCTCACTTCTATGCCCGGCTAAAGCACCCATCCAAAGGGTGATGGTCAAAATAAACCATTGGTCCCACCTCTCGATCTGACCAAAGCAACAATCCAAGGGAGATAGTCAAATTAATCCTTTGATCTCACTTCTACGCTCAACCAAAGCACTTACTCAAAGAGTAATGTGAAATTTGGTTCTGCTTCTACTCCAGTCAAAGCACACATCTAAAGAATGATGGTCAAAATAAGCCGTTGGTCCCACCTCTATGTTTGACCAAAGCAACCATCTAAGGAAGATGGTAAATTTAGCCTTTTGTCCTACTTCTTCTCCCGGCCAAAATATCCATCCAAAGAGTTATTGTCAATAAAAGCCTTTGGTCTCATCTCTGGGCCCGGACAAAGCACCCATTCAAAGGGTGATGATAAATTAAGCCTTTAGTTCCGCTTCAACACTAGGCTAACGTACCCATAAAATGAGGGATAGTTAGCAAAATTTTTATCTTTTCCAGTAAACTTGACTAAAACAAATATCTAATAAAGCAACCAGGCAATTGAATAGATTGGTCGAAATAAAAGAATTGGTAAAAGAGAAAGTCAACATTCAATGAAAAGTAACGAAACTTAGAGGAAAAGTTCACTTAAACTAAAGCATAAGTAAACGTCATATGGAGGGAAGTGTTACACCCCCAAAACTTTACAAAATTAAGTGGGAATGTCATTATAGGATGAAACATCACATATTGAGAATAATGAAACTATCGCAAGTTGAATTATTGAAGTCATCGCAAGTTGAGTTATTGAGGCTATCACAAGTCACGTTATTGAAGCCATCACAACTTGAGTTATTAAACTATCATAATTTGAGTTATTCAAGCTATTGCAAGTTGAATTATTGATCCATCGATTGTTCAGTTATTGAAGCTATCGCAGGTTGAGTTATTGAAGGTATCACAAATTGGGTTATTAAAGTTATTGCATGATTGAAGCTATCAAAAATTAAGTTATTGAAGCTATCGCAAGTTGAGTTATTGAAGCTATCACAAATTGAGTTATTAAAGCTATCGCAAGTTTAACTATTAGTGCTTTCGCAAATTTGAACCCATCGCAAGTTGTGTAAATAAAGCTATTGCAAGTTGAGTTACTAAAGCTATCACAAGTTGAGTTATTGAAGCTATCACAAGTTGATAAGCCTAAACTATCGCAAGATTAATTAAATTGAACCTATCATGTATAAATGTTGTCATGTGATCAAGACGAGAGAATTCATTGCATACGAGAAGAGCCAGAACTATCACACGTTGATTAAATAATTAAGCTATTGCATATTAAGAGTTATCGCATATTGACAACATCAAAACCATAGCAGATTGGAGCAATTGAGCCATTGCAAGTTAAAATAACTAAGCCATCACTAGGTCGAGAAGAATTGAACCTTCACACATTGAAGACCCGATAGCTATCGCATGTTGATAAAGATGCCATCGCAAGTTATAAATGTACCATTAAAATGACTCTCCCCAGGACATATGCCATACCATTATTGGATTGGATGCGCCACAACATCATGAAGAGATTGAAGAAAAATTCATGTTGCATGCCAAAGCGGCAATATGCTACGTTAACAAGACCTTAATCGCCAGTTTCCTTTGAGCGCCATATGTCAAAATCTAAGCTCTATAAATAGGGACATACCCTTACTAAGAAAGGACAAATTATGAATGGCACTTCTTCCTCATTTTCATTTTTCTCTAACATACATAAAAGTACATGACTTTGTCACTTTAGTGTTAGTTAGGTCAAATCAAAATTGGCACTTTCTGACTTGGTGCTTGAACAATTTCCTATTTGCGTATTTGACTATTATTGAATACAATGACTAGTATAATTTACCTTGAGTCCAATCTCTTGCCCATGTACCACTAACTTTGTTGGCTCAGGATATGAGTTAGGACCAAAGTATGGCCTAACATAACACCTTTGTGCCAAACCAACCTTCTCATAGTCACTACCGCATTTTTGCTATGGAGATTTCCCCTAACCTTGATCCCAAAACTAATTAGAGGGTCTGATCATTGAGTCAGTTAATGTTCCAATAATCCACCAAAAATTTATCCAAAGTTTAAATAGTCATATATCCCACACTGTATGTTTAAATACCAATAACCACTCTATATAATTAGAAACCATCGTATCATTCATTTGGAAAGTTTGAGATTCTAATACAACTTCTATCAAAAGTTATAGGCCTTACATAATTTTTTAGGGTTGGAACCATCCAATATTTATTCCTAGAATAAAAAATGTCAGCCTTCAAGTTGCTCCAAAGTTATATTCAACTTGGACCCAATTTGTTTTCAAAAGTAGTATATTTATGATCCGTCAACATGTTAAAATGAGGGTCATTGCACAAGGCCCATGACTAACAATAATGCCTACCGGTATAAACATTGGAGAAATGGTTCCTTTTTGACGATTAAATAAGAAATCCAAAAACATCTATATGAAGGCCATGGAAAAAGGCGAATAAGTGCCCTTTTGGGTACAAACCTGGATGAAAGGGCATACATTTGAAAGCCGAAGGAAATCTAGGAATACTAAAGGCTGAAGAGAAAGCCAATGAGAAAACTGAAAGCAACATAACTTGTAACGCCCCACCCCAAGACCCACATTAACAAAGAGAATTACTGAGTAATTCTATCTACTAATGCCGAGAATACGGCTGATTAAGGGTGACATCATAGTCTTGCATTAGATAAGAGCTAAGTATGTCGATTTAGTACTCATCAATTTTTTCCATTTTGACTTAAATGTCTGACATACTCAATTCCTATCGAATACGATATTATAGTGGCTGCAGGATCGATTCAGAAATAAAACATAATAACATCAACAATTACAAGTCATAGAACAGAAAATACAGACGGATATACATATACACATACATCAAATGTAATACATGTCACAAGCGGTACTACGACGATAATATATACATACATTCCCCGCAAGAGAATATACATCACAAAGTTTCCAACAAGACAACTACTACAAAAACTATGCCATCTATCCAAGGTTGATAGGGAAGTCCAAAAGAGGTAGTTAGAAAATGTCCAAATATCCTAACCTGCAACTCGGTTTGACCCAAGTAATAAATACACAGGTCGGGCTAACTAAAACATGATATTAGCAATATATAAAAGGGATTAAGTGCATAGGAGAAACATCCTTTTAAGTATAAAGGAATGATATAAGTAAAGTCTATTTATACATCCAAAGGTGGAAATTCCATAATGGCTCAAGGTTACACATGGATAGGTTTGACAAGTCATATATGATTCACATTCACGGGTATACAACATAAGTGAACATAAGTAACTCATTAATCTATAGGAGAAAACATCAAAAATCTCCTAAATCAAATCTCGTGGAACTTTAACGAGAGTTCAAAATCTCGTATTGAAATCACCAAAACCATATATAGGTAAGCCTTCATACGAATCAAGGCTATAATAGAAGAATCATCTCAAAATGGTGAAATCGAAATAAATCAAAAACTCATAAAAATCTCCGGATTGGCCGAATCTCAAATGCATGCCGAAGAAATGCTGCACGTGCCAAACTTAGACAAATACTATATATATAATTTTAGGTACCTATCCTAGACGACCGTAGTCGTAAATCCCAGATGACCGAAGACATAAAACTCAGATGATCGAAGTCGTAAATCCCAAACGGCTGAAGTCGTTCTCAAATGACCTGAAGGTCTATAGTACTGGTGAACCCAGAATGTGTCACAAACTCTAAGAAAGGAACCCTAAGGGTGGTAACATTGCATCCCTACCACATGTTCTCACTTAACAGTTTCCTAACTAGTAGTTAATGCCACATTGGAGAACAAAATCATCAAAATTCACAAAACTCAGAAAACTCAAGACTCGCCTCATGTCATCGGCAAGTAAAGTAATATATCGGGTTCTTGTAGATTATAACCCATAAAGTAGGAGATTGTGAACCACATCTTGCCCAATATTGGCCTTCTTGGATAATTCCTAAAGATAAGAATTATAATCTTAAAACTCGCCATCAAATGGCTAAACAACATAATAATCAATAACCCCGAATAATTTCGATCATACAAATCCGGAATTAACCGAAAAAGTAAACTCACGTGACCCATACCATGTGTTTTACTAAATCATTTAATTCTATTTCACATTGTGACGACCCGTCTTTCAATAGCCAGAAAGACGTATCATCAATAAGAAAAGAAAGAGATAGAAATAGAAAAGATAGAAATAAAAATCAACAATCATCAGAATCTCACAGCGGAAACGAAACAAAATATAATATTACACATATCCATTACATAGGTTTTACATATAAGAGTACACAAAATAATATGACTTCATTACATCTGATATTTTTAAGGGTCTGTCAAACCATACAACCCAAAATACAACATCAAAGTCACTACAGCGGATAGAGATAGATAAGTACGTATGGACTCCAGCTCCATCTTCCAAAACATTTTCCAATCCCAACCTAATCACTTGGCTACTCATAAAAATTTGAGTACCCAAGAGTTTATGAAAAACAAAATAAACTCCGGGTTAGACATGGGTCTGGTGTGAGTAAACAAGTTAAAGTTGTTTAACTTTAAAATCATTTTGAAAACAAAAGGTATCACGTAAGACACCCCACAAATAAACACGGGTAAGCTTTTACCTTACGCTAACCAAAGCATTTGATAGGAAATCCAGTGATATTATAATAGGGTCTAGGGTTTTCAAATAAATAGAAAATAGCCGAAATTGTTACATTTATTAAATTCCAGCATACATAGGTATACAATCAAATCCGAGGGCGATTATTGGAAAATGAGTTTCCATCAATGGCAAGGCTACTGGGGTACCTCCCGTCACAGTACGGGGCCTAGATCTCCATACCGAGGATCACTCCCGATCCCCTGCAACACAAAGCCGGAACCATCCCTTACTGGACAACCCCGCAGTTGTGGCCAACAACCGCCCACACAGCCGAAATAATACGGAACTTCTAGACAGGGGAAAATCTCGTCCTACTTGGGAATGACCCACTTAGCCTTGCTGCACCTCCCCTATTTTAGCCATTCCCAGTTGATGAGGCTTGAGGCCACGATTACCTTTAGAGAACACATCTCTTAGAATGCTCATCGTCCACCTGACGATGTTTTGAAAGCATTCAATCCATACAAGTTCGTTCCGGGTTCGAACGAAACCGAAGGCATTATCTCGTTACACTCATTTTGGAATCACCCTAAGAGTTAACGACAATAACCATTGCACTCTAAAACTCTACCTCGATCTTCACTTTGAGATGTCATGACCTAACGTTTAACTTGGATCAATGTGGTTTTTGAAAAATCGAATTTGATTCCCGATCCCGGTCTCATCGAAATCCAAATGTGTCTTAAATGCCAAGTTATTTAAAGATTTAAACAATTCAATTCAGTTTAAACATAGCATCCACACAGTATTATCCATAGATAATAACCAATATCTAGCACAGATATATACAATATTTCATCATAGAATATCTTAAACTATCATCGAACAGATATCTACCAAATCCAGATATTCAATTCAAAACAATCATCCATAAGCAAGCACATCTCTAATTCATATTATAATTAATTAAATTAATGCAATTAAATTAATTACTTAAGAATTAATCACATTACCTTGCTTAACCAAGCATTAATTAATTAATCACTTCTTAATTAACCTCATTATCAATTAATAATCTTTAATTAATTAATAATCCTCTAATTTTTAATTAATTAATTACTATAATTATTCACTATTAAAACTTGATTAAAAATTAATCATTCCTTAATTGATTATTAATTAACCCTTAATTTACAATTAATTAATCTTAATTAATTACTTAATCTTAATTAATTACTTAATTAATTACAAAATTTAAATTAATTTTTCTTAATTACTTAATTAATTATAAATTAATTAACCTTAATTATTTAATTAATTAAGTCTTAACCACTAATTAATTAACTATTAATTACAAATTAATTAATGTTTAATTACTTTATTAATTAACCTTAATCAATTAATTAATTAATTCTTAATCACTAATTACTTAATTAATTAGTTACTAATCACTTATTAATTAATCTTTAATTATTTAATTATCTATTAATTATTAATTCACGATTAATTAATTAAACCTTAATAAATTAATAATCTAAAATTATTAATTAATTTAACCTTAATTACTTTATTAATTAAAGTAAACCTTAACCATAAAACTTATTTAGTTCCCAAAACAAAATAATTTTATTAATTACTAAAAATTATTACATATTTTAAAACATTTCAATTTGTTTAAACTAATTACTTTTTAAAAGTTAAATTTAAAAGAATGTAAAATCATCTTTAAACTTAACTATTAAAATATAAAATTCTTTCAATTAAAATGTTAAACATTTTACAAAGTAGTTTTAAATAAAATTTTAAAGTTTTAAAACTTAAACAAATTTGAAAACTTTTAAAACATAGCGAGTTCCAGGTTTCGACCGACCCAAACTCAATCGCTTGAATCCAAACTTCTTCTTCCCTTTCTATTCTTTAGTTTAAGTATACAACTAACCTAATACAATATACTGGAAAGAACGACACTCACTTCCCCCAATCCCTTACACGAGAAACAACAACATCTTCCCGTTAAACAACACGAGCCAAAAACCAATTCACTCGGTCACTAACCCGGAGTCACCCACACGCACTCAAATCCAACATAAAATGGCACGGCAACGTTACTGTGCACGTGCACAGTTCATCAATGGCGTCGCCACCAACGTCGACACCCTCTACAGGTCGGCGATCGAGAACACACCCCTTTCCGACCCTCAAACCACAATCACAAAGCTCGAATCGAAATCGAGGTAGCACTGTCGAACCAGAACCATAACTTCACCAGAATTCCCTTCAACCCCTCAACGCCGACCATCGATCGCTTCGAATTTCCGGCCACAACATCGTAATGCCGCCACGCTTCTACTCCCAAACCCGTTCGCAACTCGATCTACTTTATCATTTCCAGTTAACCCATTTTCGAACGCGAACAAATCACTAAGATTAAACCCTAATTTCCCAAATTTATAATTCCCTGATGAATGATTAAACCTTTCACTACTTTTCTCGGGTTAATCCATCTACATTGCAACCTCGCCCCAAATCTCAAATCCTAAAACCTTCACAGTCACCAGAATTTCCCTAGAGACCCATTTCCGGCCATCATCAACATACTGGCCCAAATCTATTTTAAAAATTTTGATTTTTAGTTCAAAAATCATGTTTTTCCAAGTTGATTCAAGACGTAAAATTGAATCAACAAAATTCAATACTTGATTTCATCATGTTATTAAAAAATTTCACAGTATCACCCTGATACAGAAGATTCTCAACAAATTATTTTTGAAAAAAATATTTTAAACCTTAATTCATGTTTAATAATCCTACCGCATTTGAGAATTCTAGCTTAACAATGATTTGTTGAATAAATTTTGAAGCTTTTGTTTAAATTTTACTCTGTAACTTGAAGATACAGAGAAGTATCAGGAAATTTAAACATGCATATTTAAAACAAAATATCACAAAGATTTCATCTCTATATTTACATGCAAGTCATACAACATCACAAACATACACGTGCACAAATTTATTTACTAAAATTTTCTGTTTTAAAATTTTACTAACCTGTTTTGTTTTTAAGCAGAGACCCACAGTTTGAATTCCTGGAAAAAGAAACGACTGCAGTTTTTAACTTGTAACCGCTTGATGAAGTTGCTTTCCACTTTAATCAATCAGCACTTAAGATAGAAGAACTTTGAATTTGCCTTTCAAAAATTTTGAACCCTTGATTTTGCAGTTTTCTAATGTATTTTGTATGCATATTTTTCTCTGTAATTTGCTTTACAGATTGAAGTTTTTGAAATCAGGCTAGAATGTTTGATTAATTTTGGTTAAAAGTGTGAAGATTTTGAGGAATTTCAGATTTGTTAATGGAGGTGTGATCTTTTTTTCTTTTGCTTTAGAAAATTAGAAATGAGAAAATTTAGATGAAGAATAAGAAATAGCTTTTTATAAAATAATTTTGTTTTCATAAAAATTAAAGAAAATAAATAAAAATTATGACACTTGTCATTATACCTTGCTAACTTCTTAACACATGTTATAAGTGTGTTTTAAATTGTAACAAATGTCATCTTCATGCAAAAAGAAATTTAAATGTTTTTCTTAATAAATTTTCTAAATTTAAAATACATTTTTAATTCATATAATCAATTCTTCTTAAAAGAAATAAATATAAAAAGAATTTGATATTTTAAATAAAATCATAGAAATACATCTTTTTAAAATCAAAGTTTAATTTAAAATATAAATAACTCTATTTTGAATTTCAACTTAACAATTCAAATTCAAATTAAATTCCAAAATCAATTCAAAAATCAAATTTGATATGAATACAATTTTAACAAATCCATTTCCCTTTTGTATACATAAATTTTAGTTAAAATCAATATACATCTACAATCCATTTATTATTATTGTTTAAAATAACAATTTATTAATTTAAATTAATTTATTCAAAAAGATTATCACATTTAAATTGGTTTGAAATTCCAGAATATCACACACATACAACCGAAAAGTGTAAAAATAGTGATTATTATTTATAAAATAATTTACTCAAGAAAACGGGATTTTAAAATAGTTTTCTAAAATCATTTTGAAGGCATTTATTTGAAAATTCTCCTTATTATAAGAAATTAATATATATTGAATACTTTAAAATAGTTTGAAAGTAATATAATAATAATTTGAAAATATTCTATAATAATAATTTCAAAAGCCGAAGTATTTAAAAAATTTCTCAAAAATTGTTTAGAAGAATTAGTGCTTGAAATCGAAGAAAAACGTAAAAAATACTCTAAACTGATAATAAAATTCAAATCAAATTTAATTCAAGTTTTTAAATTTCAAATTACTCCAAGTCTTGGCTAATCCATAGATGGACGTCATAACCCTCAATCATTATCAAAAACATCTTGAAAAATTGCAAAAGAATTGGCCACAAAACCATATCGAAAGAGGGTCAAGTGCTGCGAATAACGAAAGAAACAAGGCCAAGCTACATACGTGAATGGTTCGACAAGTGGTCAACCCCATGCCCCATTAGGTCGACCCCTAAAGGGACCAAGTCGATAGGCCAGTCGACCTGGTGAAGTACTAGGTCGACCCCCCTGTCAACCCAGGCTACGGAAAAGCTGCAGTTGTTGTTTTTCAGGTCGTATTGGTTTTCCGATGAAGATTTAACATAGCAAACGACTGATTTTTGGGATGAAAATTGATATGCACATAGTTTAACAACTAAACTACAATCCAAAAAAGTTTTGGTAGCAATTTGAGGTAAAATCAAGAAGTTATGGGTGCTTAAAGTAGCAACCAGAAACGAGAAACTTTATAAAATAAAGAGCTGAACAACTTCAATATACAGAGATATACAGAGAGCAAACTATGAATTATTTACACAACTAATATCAATTTATTCTAGAACTCATGAGTACAAAACTCACCTCAGTGATTTAGCAATGATTTTGGCCGATGCGGAGTCAAGATGCAAGCTTCTGTGATGAGGAGGAGGTTCCAGGACCTGTAAAAGCTAAAAGAAAGGCATGCAATAAGAAACAAAAATATTACAGACAAACTCATTTCTCCGTTCAAGATTTTTTAAAGAAATAGCTCTAGTATTGATGGAGATTACCTTCTATTATTTTGTTTGAGTGGTTTAACTTCTTGAATTAGCAGTAAATTGAGTGGGAATTTGATTTAGTTTGAGGAAGCCATTATTTTCTATTTTTCTGTAAAAACTTTCTTTTGAGAAGAAGGAGATGAAACTAACGTACTATTAGTTTCTCTCATACTATAAGTTTCTAGGTTAAGCTAATTGTTCTAATTCTTACCCAAATAAGCCTAAGAACAAAATACTTAGAGGAAATGTAAGGCTATGTTCATATTTTAACTTATTTTAACACTAAATGCATATAATTCTTAATTTTAGAGCCAAATAAAATGTATACATCTATCTGTAATGAAATAAAATTGTTATTGTAACAAAGTAAAATTTATTTTGATTATAAAAAGTTATTTTTAACAATAAAACCCTATTTTTAACAATAATACATAATTTATACTATTTTAGTGTAAAAATACTATTTTAAACATAACAAGTTCAATAAAAACTCTTAAAATCATTCCAACTTTACTTTATCATCAAAATACATCACTTAGTTAATTTATTAACTCAAGTTTAACAAAATTCCAATATTTCCAATGTATTTAACTTAATACTCAATCAATCACTTTATAAACCCAACATTATCTCAAACCACATTGTTTAATTAAAGGAAACAAATTTTTAACAAGATTTATTTTCTCCATTTTTTTTTCAATATTACATTGTAACTATCATTATAGTTCAATATTATAGGTAATCACCAATACTAGGGTTATTATAGACTCCCCCTTTATAAAAATTGTGTCCCCGCATTTTTAAGGGGAAACTTTATTCAACTCTATTTTATTTCATCAAACAGAAGGAAATTAGATAACTTGAAGTGGAAAATTCTTTCCTTCGAAGTGAGAAGATAAGAAATCAGTATATGATCGCTCGATGAATTCTTTGGTTTCCCAGGTGCAGTCATTGGGATTATCGGACCATTGAATCTTCACGAGCTAAATACTCTTGTTCCGCAGGCGCCTAACCTCCGAAGCAAGAACTCTCACAGCATGTTGCACAAAAGATAGATCAGGAGGGACTTCTAGCTTCTCTAATGCATAAGTATCAAGGACAGAATCAGAATCTCATAAACACTTACTTAACCGAGAGACATGAAATACGTCGTGAACTCTAGAAAACTGATCGGGAAGTGCTACTCTATAAGCAACAAGACCGATATGCTCTATAAAAGGAAATGGTCCAATGTAGTGTGGTTCCAATTTTTCGACCTGGCTAAAGCGTGCCACTCCTTTCAGAGGAGAAGCTCAGAAATAAACTAGATCACCCATTAAGAACTTAAGAGGCCTCCTACGGTTTTCTGTATGGGATTTCTGTCGACTCTGAGCCTCTTTTATTCTCTTTCGAATAAGATGGATCTTCTTAGATGATTCTCAAATGGACTCGGGGCCTAAAATAATCTTTTCCCTCGATTCAAGCCAACATAAAAAAGAATGACACGACCTTCCATATAAGGCTTCGAAAGGAGCCATCCCGATATAAGATTGGTAGCTATTATTATGTGAACTCAACTAGAGGAAGATGATCCTCCCAGCTACCATCAAAGTCTAAGATACAAGCACGAAGCAAATCTTCCAATATACGATTCACCTATTTAGTTTGTCCATCAGACTGTGGGTGATATGCAATATTGATATTAAGCTTTGTACCCAAAGGTTGCTGGAGACTCTTCCAGAAGTAGATCGTGAAAAGAGGATCACGATCACACACAATAGAAGTAGGAATACCATGCAATCACATAATTTATTAAATATAGAGCTTCGAGAGATGAGATGCCGTTCTAGTAGATTTAATACGAATGAAATGTGCGGACTTGGTAAGACAGTCCACAACAACCCAAATACTGCTATGGCCTGACCTCGAACGAGGTAAGCCATCAATGAAATCCATAGAGACTTGGTCCCACTTCCATAATGGAACCTCTAAAGGCTGAAGAATTTGGTCGCTGATGCTCGGCCTTAATAAGTTGACAAGTCATGCAATTGCATACATAACTTGCTACATCTCGCTTCATGCCTTCCCAGTAATATAGACGATGCATATCAGCGTACATCTTACGGCAGCAAGGATTAATAGTATACTTGAACAGTGACACTCAGCTAGAATGTCCCGCCTAAGTTCTGGAATATAAGGCATGACTAAACGGTTCTTCTTTCGAAGACACCCATGAATATCGATGCTGAAATCCCTCATCACAATATCATCGTGGGATTCAGACATACACTTCTGAATAAGAGCCGATATATCGAGGTCTTGTTGCTGAGCCTCGGCAATCTGATCTAGAAGAGTAGGACGAATTTCCATTCTATATAATAGAATAGGAGAGTTGGATGTGGAAGCACGATAACAAATATCACACATAGAGAGAGTCTCAAGATCTTTCCATTCTACATTCATCATGGAAACCATAGCTGAATGCTTTTGGCTCAAAGCATCAACAACTGGGTTCCCCTTGCCAGGGGTATACTGAATATCAAAATCGTATGAATCTAGAAACTCGAGCCAACGCGCTGTCGCATATTGAGCCCCTTATGGGTAAATAGATACTTGAGGGACTTGTGATCGGTGAAGAGATTAAAGTGTTCACCCAATAGATAATGATGTCATATCTTCAGTGCAAAGACAATGGCAGCCAGCTCTAAATCATGGGTAGTGTATCGAACTTCGTTTAGATGTAATTACCTTGAAGCGTAGGCAACTACCAGATCCTTTTGCATAAGAACAGCACCCGAGACCATTGTCACTTGCATCGATATAGACAAAAAGATTATGATTCCCTTCGGGAACCACAATAACATGAGCACTGGTGAGAAGCTCTTTCAATCTCTGGAAGAAAGCCTTACAGTTATCAACCAAATGAAGCGAACGCCTTTTCTCGTAAGACTAGTCAAGGGAAGCATAATGGGAATAGTCTTTAATGAATCGATGGTAATAACTCGCCAATCGGAGGAAACTACGAATCTCATGAACATTCTCAGGCCTCTTCTAATTCTGGATGGCTTCGATCTTAGACAAATCGACCGAAATGCCTTTGGAAGAAACAACGTGGCCTAAGAATTTAACTTACTTTCTCAGAAATGACACATAGAAATTTTATCTTTGAGTTGATGTTGTCTAAGTGTACTCAAAACAATTCTAAGGTTACGAGCATGATCAGCTTCAGACTTAGAATACACAAGAATGTCGTCGATGAATACAAGAACGAATTTATCGAGATATTCCAAGAATACTCGATTCATAAGGTTGACGAAATAAGCTGGAGCATTCGTCAAACTGAATGGCATGATGAGCCACTTATATGATCCATATCGAGTGCAGAATGCTGTAAGTGGAATGCTATCTTCCGCAACGGAGCTGATGAAATCCGATGGCGAGGTCAAGCTATGAGAAGACCTTAGCGCCACTCAGTTGATCGAACACATCATCGATCCTAGGCAATGGATAGCGGTTTTTGATAGTTAACTCTTTAAGCTTGCGATAATCAACGCACAGACTAAGAGTCCCATCAGACTTCTTCATAAATACCACCATGCTTCTTGAGTTCCTCGTTTTCTTTTGTAGACATCCTCGTGGGAGGACGACTAGCTGGCCGCGCATCCGAAATAAGGTCCATGCGGAACTCGATAGGCCGCTTAGGTGGCAAACCCGAAATTGGCCCAAATATATCTAGAAAATCACGAATAATAGGAATCTGAGAAACATCATCATTATCTCGAGATTCAAGAGAAAATTGAGAAGCTTTAGAATTACGATCGACGTCCCAAGAATAAGAGACAACTGAGCAGGTGAGTCAGGATGTCGAAGATATAAAATTCTCTCTAAACATAGAATCCTGGAATCGTATCGAATCAGCCAGTCGATGCCCAATATCATATCGAATCCAAGGAAAGGAACCACGTGCAGATTCTCATAGAAAGAAAAACCACATATAAAAATCTCAACATCTTCACAGAGCATACTAAGGGTTGCGGATCGCTTGATAGGATTCGAAATCCTTAACTAAGTAATCAAACACGAAATATTCAACTGTAAAGCATCAACGAGTTCCTTCGATACGAATGAGTGCAATGCACCCGTATCGAAGAGGACTCAAATAGAACGATCATGGAAAAGAATAGAACCCTCTAGAATGGTAAAAGATATACCTCAAGACTGAGATGCACTAATAGAAGCCTAAGCCACATTCAGATTCCCCGAACCTTTCCCTTTCCCTTTCTTAGGACACGCAAAAACCATATGTCCTTCCTTCTTGCAATAGTGGCACTTGGGGGTTTGAGGACACTCTCTAGCTAGATGGTCTCGAGAACCACAATTAAAGCAAGCTGACACTCTAGCTGAAGGAGGTGCAGCACTGGAGTGAGAACCAAAATTGGCTTGCTTCTTCTTTGGAGGAAATGATTTGGATCACTGAAAAGGGAATTTCTTCTTATGCAGGTTCTTTCAAACCTCGGCCTCATTACTACTATCCTTTTCTTTTTTGACGGCATCGAGATGAATCGCCGAATCCACAAGCTCCCCGATTCGGAGCTTAAGCTGAAGCATGAGCGACTTCTTCAAATATTTCCTATGTCCAGATACGAACTTAAGATTCTTCTTGTATGGTGTGCTAATAAACTCAAGCCCATACTTGGGTAGAGACTCGAAGGAGGATACATAATTTGACACAGAGGATTTGCCCTGCTTTAACTCATGGAAGCGATGGCAAGGAAAACCTTCTTGAATTTTGGCATAAACTTAAGCTCAAAACGATCTCGGAAATGCTGCCATGTAAGAGTAGACTCACATATCTCAGCTTTAAGAAGCTCGTACCAGTCTAGTGTGCGTTCTTGCAGCATACTCGATGCCACAAGAACAAGGTGATAATCGGATATCTTCATATGAGTAAAGATATGCTCGCAAGTACGAAGCCAAGCCTGAACCTCCAAAACCGTCTAGGAGCCTTTGAACAGCTTGCCTTCGAGGTGGGTGAACTCGCTGCACATACACGCAAATACAGATTTGTGCAAGGGAGGAGTGAACTGGAGCAGGAGGCTGGGTGCTCCTTAGAAACTCAAGAATCTGATTGGTCGACATATAGAATCCTTTAAGACGAGAATCACTGGACAGTCCCCCCCTCGAAGTGCGACCACTTCCTTTTCCAGCCATTAGCTGAAAGTTAAGATAAGATAGGATTATTCACAAGGGTAGATATTATCAATTTGAAATTCATTAAATAGGAATACTATGAAATTTAAAATGAACATTCCTGGACATATACCTTTCTATCTACCCCCCAATGGACTCAAAGGATAAGGACCTGGTTGGGATTACATCGACTTAGGGATGATGTTTACACTTGTATTATATTTGATGTATAGTAATCGGGTATACTGTTCTGCGTTTACTACATTTTGTTATGAATCCTGCTCTGATACCAAGCTGTAACTCCCCACCCTAATACCCACATTAACAAAGAGAATTACAGAGTAATTCTGTCAGCTAATGCGGAGAATAGGGCTGGTTAAGGGCGACCATCATAGTCTTGCATTAGATAAGAGCTAAGTATGTCGATTTGGTATTCATCCTTTTTATCCATTTTGACATAAATGTTTGACATTCTCAGTTCCAATTGAACACAATACTATGGTGGCTGCAGGATCGATGCAGAAACAGAACATAGTAACATCCACAATTACAAGTAATAGAACAGCAAACACAGACGGATATACATATACACATACATCGAATGTAATACAACATGTCACAAGTGATATTACGACCACAATATATACATACATTCCCCATAAAAGAATATACATCACAAAGTTCCCAACAAGACAACTACTGCAAAAACTATGCCATCTATCCAAGGTCGATAGTGAAATCCAAAAGAGGTAGTTAGCAAAAGTCCAAATATCCTAACCTGCAACTCGGTCGGACCCGAGTAATAAATACATGGGTCAGGCTAACTAGAACATGATATTAGCAATAGATAAAAGGGATATAAGTATATAGGAGAAACATCCTTTTAAGAAAAAAGGCATGAAATAAGTAAACTCTATTTATACATCTAAAGGTGGAAATTCCATAAAGGCTCAAGTTACACATGGATATTTTAACAATTCATATGTGATTAACATTCACGGGTATACAACATAAGTGAACATAAAAAACTCATTAAACTATTGGAGAAAACATCAAAAATCTCCCAAATCAAATCCCGTGGAACTCTAACGAGAGTTCAAAATCTCGTACCGAAATCACCAAAACCATATATATGTTAGCCTTCATATGAGTCAAGGCTATAATAGAAGAATCATCTCAAAATGGTGAAATCAAAATAAATCAAAAACTCATTAAAATCCCTGGATTGGCCAAATCCCAAATGCATGCCAAAGCGATGTTGCACGTGCTTAACTCAGACTAGTACTATATATATAATTTTAGGTATCTATCATAGAAGACCGTAGTCGTAAATCCCAGAGGACCGAAGTCACAAAATGCAGATGAGCGAAGTCGTAAATCCCAGATGATCGAAGTCGTAAATTCTAAATGACCCGAAGGTCTATAGTATTGGTAAACCCAGGATGTGTCACAAACTCCCAGAAAGGAACTCGAAGAGTGGTAACAACGCGTCTCATACCACACGTTCTCACTTAGCAGTTTCCTAACACTAGTTAATGCCACATTAGAGAACAAAATCATCAAAATTTACAAAACTCAGAAAACTCAAGACTCACCACATCTCATTGGCAAGTAAAGCAATATATCCGGTTCTCATAGATTATAACCCCTAAAATAGGAGTTCTCGAACCACAACTCGCCAAATATTGGCCTTCCTAGATAATTCCTAAAGATAGGAAATATAATTTCAAAGCTCGCCATCAAATGGCTAAACAACACAGAAATCATTAACCCCGAATAGTTTTGATCGTACAAGTCCGGAATTAACCGAAAAAGTAAACTACGTGTCCCATACCACATGTTTTACTAAATCGTTTAATTCTCTTTCCCATACATTCGAAAAGTATAAAAATAGTGTATATTATTCATAAAATAATTTACTTGAGAAAACATGATTTTAAAATAGTTTTCTTAAATCATTTTGAAGGCATTTATTTGAAAATTCTCCTTATTATAGGAAATAAATATATTTTAAATACTTTAAAATAATTTAAAAATAACCGAAAAATATTCTATAATAATAATTTCATAAGCCAAAGTATTTAAAAAAATTCTCGAAATTTGTTTAGAAGAATTAGTGCTTGAAATCGAAGGAAAACGTGGAAAATACTCCAAACTGATAATCAAATTCAAATCAAATTTAATACAAGTTTTTAAATTTCAAATTCCTTCGATTCTTGGCTAACCCATTGATGGAAATCATTACCCTTAATCATCATCAAAAACATCTTGAAAAATTGCAAAAGAATTTGCCATAAAACCATAGCAAAAGAGGGACAAGAATTGGCCACAAAACCATAGCAAAAAAGTGGTATACAACAAAAGTGAATGGGTCGACAAGGGGTCAACCCCATGCCGCATCAATTCAACCGCCTGGTCGACCCCTAATGGGGCCAGGTCAACATGCAGGTCAACCTGGTGAAGTGTTGGGTCGACCCCCTGTCGACCCAGGCTACGGAAATGCTGTAACTGATATATTTCAGCTCGTATAGATTTTCCAGTGAAGATTTAACATAGCAAGTGATTTAGTTTTGGGATGAAAATTGAGACGCACATAGTTTAAAAACTAAAATACAACGAAAACAATTTGAGGTAAAATCAAGAAGTTATAGGTGCTCAAAGTAGCAGCTAGAAACGAGAAACTTTATAAAATAAAGAGCTGAACAACTTCAATATACAGAGATATACGGAGAGCAAACTATGAACGATTTACACAACTAATACCAATTTTTGCTAGCATTCATGTGTACTAAACTCACCTCAGCGATTTTGGCCGATCTGGAGTCAAGATGCAAGCTTCTGTGAAGAATAAGAGCTTCCGGGACCTGTAAAAGCTGAAAGAAAGACATGCAACAGGAAACAAAAACATTACAGACAAATTCATATCTCAATTCAAGAACTTTTGATCAATTAACTCTAGTATTGGTGGATATTACCTTCTATTATCTTGTTTTACTGGTTTAACTTCTTGAATTAGTATCAAATTGAGTAGGAAATTGATTTTGTTTGAGGAAGCCAATATTTTCTATTTTTCTGTAAACTTTCTTTTGAGAAGAAGGAGATGAAACTAACGTACTGTTTGTTTCTCAAATACCAGATGTTTCTACGTTCAGCTAATGGATCTAATTCTTACCCAAATAAGCCCAAGAAAAAAACACTTAGAGAAAGTGTAAGGCTATGTTCATATTTTAACTTGTTTTAACACTAAATGCATATAATTCTTCATTTTGAAGCCAAATAAAATGTATACATCTATTTGTAATGAAATAAAATTATTATTGTAACAAAAAAATTATTTTAATTATAAAAAGTTTCTTTTAACAATAAAACCCTATTTTTAAAAATATTACACAATTTACACTATGTTAATGTAAAAATACTATTTTTAACCTTGTCAAATAAATTACAACTCATCATTTCAATTTTACTTTATCACCAAAATACATCACTAAATTAATTTATTAACTCAATTTTAACAAAATTCCAATATTTCCAATGTATTTAACTTAATACTCAATTAATCACTTTATAATACCAACATTATCTCAAACCACATTGTTTAATTAAAATAAACAAGTTTTTAACAAGATTTATCTTCTCCATTTTAATTTATTTTAAATATTTAATTATAACTATCGTTATAATTCAGTATCATAGGTAATCACCAATACAAGGGTTATTACATAACTACAGAAATTCGGCAGTGAAAAGCAGATCCATGCCAAGATTTTAACTTCTTGAATTCATTTTCAATAGTAATGCTCTTGATAGATTCACTGCTTGGTTTTTGGTTTACGACTTTCACCCTTTCATTTTTCGTATATCAAGTTTTGAAAGTTATAATGTCTCTGGCTAAAATAAGAATTGTGTATATTATGCATGTGCCGAAGGAAGAAGAATTATTATCTCAATCTTCTTGAAACATAAACAAGAAAGTATTAAAGCTATATCCTAACACATTCTAAAAGCATTTCATTTGGATCGTTTTCTATTGTAGAAGCTAGCTTTTGGCACTTACCTCTTTGATGTTTGCTTTTTCGATGGTAAGGGTAGCAATTTTCACCTATCAGGAGGGGTAATTCAAATAAGATAGCTTGTTTCAGGGTTTTTAGAAAATGTTGGTTAATGTATCATTAAGAGGGGTGAATGTCCTTTCCTTTTTTAATTTCTATCAATATTCTTGTTTTGAGTTTAAGAAATTTGGCCTTTCAACATTTTTAGACGGTTGGGTTTGATTCATATGTCATTAACTTAATACTCATGTCCTTTATTTCTTCATTCATTCGTTGAACATTTTCCTTTTTTTAGAACTTTCTTGTAATGATTCTTTTAAATATCTCGAAAATTATTTGATTTGAAAAGCCTGAATTTCATAGAATGGTCATAAGCTTCTCATTTGGCTCCTTCCAAAATGATGTTTGCCAAGCGTTCATTGTTATCTTCTTAATAAGCTGAACCTAGAGGTGGGGAGGCAGTTCTAAGTATAAATTTTTACCTCAATTTGTTTGGCTATCTACCATGAGTTGATTTGGTTGCTTTTTTGGACGATGAATCAGAGTTGGATAGCCCATCTCCAAGAAAATGTTGTTTCGGCTTTTCATTACGACCAACACCCAAGAATTGAAGTCTTTGCCTTAATTATTTAAACAAGTTTCAAGGGCTTGCTATTCATCATAGGTAATCGATAGTTTCTGAAGGTTAAGATAGTTTTTAAGAGTTAGTCACCGTAAGTAAATGTAGTCAATTAAGTTGATGATGAAACCAGTAAAGCAGTGAGTAAAATAGACGTCAGGATTTATAATGGTTTGGGACAAATCCCTATATACATTGTATACTTTCCTTCTTTAGAGACATATATTGAAGTTAGAAGGCTAATTCGATGCTGAGCTGACATAATTCGCCATTAATGAGTTTTTACAGAAATATTAAACAGAAAAGTACAATTATTTTCTCATTTACTATCTCAATTATTCCACTAATCTCCCCTATGCATTGGGGTCAATGCCTATTTACAGCCATCTAGAGAAGGTGCAAATCGACGATGTGGCTCGTGTTGTTAAGCTGAGACATCAGACTATTGACATCCGTCATTTATCAGCGTAGAGCGTAGCTTGTTGGTGGATGATATGTACGTTGTGGATGCCTTTCCTTTTGATATATCTGGAATGTAAAAATGGATGATTATGATTTCATAGTATCATACTAATGTTGCACATTCTTTTAGGTCGATCTTGTCTTCTAAGCTTTTATTTTCTGTAATATTACCCCTTTCGGTCTTCAATTCCTACTTGATAGTCCATTCTTATAGATAACTCAACGTGGTGTTATGTTGTATTAACCTTTCGGTTTAAGTCATGGTTTGAAATTCCGCCGAAATTCCGGTTATTCCGGTGATTCCGTTCCGGTTCCGTTCATAACCGGAACGGAATCCGGTCAAAATTCCGGTTCCGTTCTAAATTCCGGATTTCCTTTTCATATATTGAAAAAAAATTATAAAAAACTAAAAAATACAACAAATATACAAAAATCTAAAAAAATTAATCGGGACAATAAATTAATGAAGAAGAAATCGTGTAGTTTCATAAAAAAGTTGTTATACTTTTGTTAATTTCATCGAATCATAACAAAATTTTCAAAATTGTTCAAAATTTTAAAATCTCAAATGAATAATACAGAATTTTGCACAGTGGATTTTTAATTAAAGTATGTATTTTATATGTAATGTAAAATATGTACTATAAATTTACGACAGTATTAGATATTTATTGGTGTATATAGCAAATTAAAGCAAAAAAATACCAGAATTAAAACGGAACTTCCGGAATTTTCGGAACGGATCCGGAAATTTTACTATTACCAATAACCGGAACAGAAACGGAAAACGGAATTTCGAACCTTGGTTTAAGCTTCCTTGTTCTGGCCTTTGAGTAGTAACAAGTATGATTTAAATATGTACAACCATATTGAAGCTTTCTTATATTAATTCATTCGGTAAATAACTCTTTGGGCTTATACCTTTGGATATGGAATTTATAGCTTTTTGATAAAGACCTTGGCCTTTAGAGTTTTTAGTTAGACCATCCCCTTTCGGTTCTGCACATTTTTTTATAATTTTGTAATTTTGCGTCATTTTTAAAACTAAATTGCATAAATAGGCCACTTTTAAAACTATTTCAAAATATAGGCTAGTTTTGGCCATATCGGTGCCACACTATCAAAATTTACCGACACTATTTGAAATATCATCGGTACAAGATACATTAAACAGGCGCAATCCAAAAAGTCATTCATGTTTATCTGACAAATAATGTCGTTGACTTTTGAAAATTCATCCATGTTACTTTCTAAAATATTACCAATGCCATTTGAAATGTCGCTATATAATTTTACCAGTATGGCGCTGACATAGAGAAAAAGTAGCATATATTTGTAAGTAGTTTTAAAAGTGGTTTATTTTCTTAATTAAATTTAAAAACCAGTCTAAATTAAAAAATCCTTTCTTTGGGAATGATCTACATATGGACACTTCGACCTTATGTATATATGTTTAGAAGTCCTTTCGCAAAATATGGTATAACAACTAAGTAAGAAAAAAGGGAAACGTAAATTTTTCCCGGTTATGTAAATTCAAATTATTCCTTTTCCAACTACCACCTACAAACTAAAATTCAAAGTAGCAAACCAATAACAAACCATTGCGTTTAACTTGCCATTTTATTTCCAGAAATTGTCCATAAAAAAGTAAAACATAGAAAATGCCTAGAATTAGCACTGGCTCTCTTTGCTCCCTTATCTTCGTTGATGATTTGTTTAGTTGTCTATTCCTGATTGTTCCTTGAAACCAACAAAGGACCAATTTGAATTTGAAAGTGGCTCAATAATATCTCACTACATTAAGTATAGCAAAAACGATTAAATTGTATATTTCTAAAATGGAAGATACCTACTAGATCTAGCTTAACGACCCACCATTTTAGACGGTTTAAACCGATAATAAACCGCACATGTCAACTCAAACCATTTAAAAGGGAGGATTTTTAATAGGGTAAATAAGAAAATAAGAGAAAAGAAAGAAAAACAATACACAAAATCTCACAGCGGAATGACAAAATAATATAATCAAATAAACAGTGCATGAAGCTGTTTTACAAATAACATTTGATTACACTTTTACAATACAGATCAGAGCTATACATACAACAGGAATAAATAAATAATGCAGCGGAACAACAGGATGCAGTGGAATAAATATAATAAATAGTAATAATATCGTCATCATCCTCTTGAGATAGTCTTCAACACAGAAATGCTCAGGCTGACCCGAGCATAATGAAAAGACAAAACACTCGAGTCAAAACCACAAGATCTTATGTAAGTTAAATTAAAATAAGTAAATATGAGTGTAACGGCTTCAGAGATGTTTACGGGATTTTATATCTCATATCTAATGTCTAACATGCATGCAATAACTTAAGAGATATTCAGGATTCCATCTCCTAAAGATCCGTTAAATTTTCTGTGTAATACAATACACTATTATAATATGTTTATAGTAAAGTAAATTATTAAAATAGTGTTAAGGCGTTACCCATACCCCCCTTAACACATTTTTATAAATGTCATAGTCTATGTATTACCGGAATTTCTTCATAAATTGGAGGGCTATCAAAGGGCACTTCATAGTGTGCGATGTAAACCAAACACAAAGTGGGCTCGATAAGGCATATGACAAGGCATGCGAGGCAATGCCAGGGTAGGATTTTACCGTTTTCGCTCCCGAACTGGTAGTAACGCATAGTAGCTATTACCAGCCATCTTGGAACACACTCCCATAATCAAATCAAGGGGTGACCACCAAATCAATCATAAAATAATAAATATGGTTTCGAAGAAGTGTGTCCAATCGGAGGAGCGACCACACTTGGCCCGGTATAGCTCCTTTTTTAGTCATATCAAGCTGACCCGTGAGGGTCAGGGCTGCGTTCATACCTCATACAGTAGCGATCGCCAAACCATCCTATATCATTCTAGATTCTCCACCATGTGCATAGTTCTTAAAGTGGTTTTTGACATTGGCAAAGAGAGTGACAATATCTGATCCCGTCTCCTTAACAACCAAATGCTTGTTTCACATCGGTTGGTTCTTTTACATTTCCAAAACCGATTCATAATTGATATCAAAATATCATATTCACTTTCGAAATCATTGTTCGCTTTAAATGATTCATTTTAAAAGTTATAACCACAAAATAGGTTCAACCATCATATCAAAATATTCGCATTTAAATCAATTAAATTTTAATCATAATAGTTCCAACTTTAAACAGTTTGAATATTGAAGGTAGTTTATATATTGGAATAGTTATACATTAAAAATAGTTTATATTTTAAAAATAGGTTATATACTAAAATTGTTTATGTATTCGAAATAGTTTATATATTAAAGTAGGTTATATATCAAAATATATATATATATATATATATATATATATATATATTAAAAGTTGTTTATAAATTTAAAATAATATATATTAAAATAGTTTATAATTTAAAATAGGTTATGGATCAAAATAGTTTATATATTAGAAATAGTTTATATATTAAAATTGGTTATATATTAAAAGTTGTTTATAAAATTAAAATAATATGTATTAAAATAGTTTATAATTTAAAATAGGTTATAGGTCAAAATGGTTTATATATTAGAAATAGTTTACAAATTAAAATAGGGTATATATAATAAAATAGCTAATCTATTAAAAAAATTATAAATTTAAAGTAATATATATTAAAATGGTTTATATAAGAAAATAGTTTATATGATAAAAGTGTTTGTATATAAAAAAAAGAGTTTATATCGTAAGTAGTTTTAAATTTGAATTGTTTCTTCCAATTTCACAAATCAATTCAAATCAACTTTAGTTTTTCAAAATTCAATTTAAATCAATCTTAGTTCAATGATTTCAATTCAAAAGGCTAGAGGTTTCAATTCAAATTCTTATTAAAAACCATTTCAATTTATATCGATTTCAAATCCATGTTTGAACTACAAATTTAAACCACTTCAAATTCGATAGGTTTCAAAGTTTAAATAATCAAATTAAAAAGGACTTAATTTTGATAAATTTAATTTATATCTCAAAATTCAACTTTTAGATTCCAATTTAAATTCTATAAACAATTCATTAAACCGGTTTCAATTTCAACATTTTAAAGCTTGGATTTTGAAAATAATTCAGTTCATGTAATTTTAATTTTATTTCATAACATCATTTAACTGGATTCAAAAGTTAAGGATTCAAAATCTTTTAATTTAATGAATCTTATGTCCATATATAATTTTCTACCCTATGGTTAAGTGATACAGATATATATCATTTCAAACCGCAATAATTTAAAATTACGAGTATATATCATTTCAACCCACAATCCCGAGCAAAATAAAAATCCATAAAATCGCTCGAGTTTATCATTTGAACCCATAACAATTTTTCCCTAATCAATAATATCATTCAGGTATATATCATTTCAACCTATAGTAATTTTTCTAATAAGAACTATGAGAACCTGTAGTGTGATAACAACATATAAAATAAATATAATATCCAATCATCCGAATATCAACAATTAAACATCCATCACAATCATCATTTAAATCAACCAATAAATCACAACAATTCATTGGTTATCATTATCTGATATTTTACTAATAATTTAAATTTAATATTAATTTAAATGGCAATTTGATTCAATATAAGTTCAAGTTATATTTAAATGACAATTTAAGATACCAAACAACAATCAATAAATTTCCAATCACATCATAAATCAGATCTAACTAACATAAGATGGTTTAGTATTCATGAGTGGGTTAAAACACTCATCTTCGATTTCAAATTGAATTAAATCCAAATAAACACCAAAAATCTAACAGTCTCAGAATGCTGCCAAACCAGTTCCATGCTATTTGGAATTACGATACGATCGCAAAGGAGAAAAGCATACGGGAATCCAATCTCGTTTGAACAACCAGGGCTGTCAACGAATACTTTCGGATACGGATAGTGCCATATCCGTATCCGTATCCGAAATCATTTTCGGATATCGGATATCCATTTCCGCTTAATTTTTGAATATCGGATATCGTATCCGTTTAACATTCGGATACGAACGGATATTGGATATTTATCCGCTCCACTCATAATCAATAAATTTAAAAGTATAAATGAAAATGTTTAGATCTACATAAAACAGTTTTTTTACTAATGTTCATAAAAAACTAAGGAATTAAAAATGTGATGATAAAACGTAGTTTTATACCAATATCTGTATGTGTATCCAAAAATATTCGAAAATTAAATACTAAAACTGCCTATTTTCGCTAAAAATGAGCAAAAAACCGTATCGTAGTAACATCCAATGGTTAGAAAATAATTGAAAAATCATATACCAATTAAATATAATTTTAATTAAATATATATATGCATTAGTTAATCAGACGGATATTTTTCGGATACAGGTACCACAATAACCATATCCGTATCCGGAAAGCTTTTCGGAAATCGAATAGCCGTATCCGCTTTTCGGATAACGGATATTTTTCATATTTTTGGATACGGACTTGGACGGATACCGGATTTTTTGGGTACCCATTGACAGCCCTATGAACAAGTTATGGTAATTAGAACATCAAGAAATTTAGATTTAAATTAAAAAAAATAGAGGGCATTTTCGTAATTAACTTACAACAAAATCCTACCTATTATCGACAATCACACACGCACGAACCCTCTTCATTGTTCAGTCGCCAGCATCTCAACCATAAACGCATGTGCCTAGGAACGCCTGACCCACGATCAAAGCTCGCCGTCCACCTGCGCACATCGAAGCTCCAACCCCTAGCCTCGCATGAAGCTCTGACACCCCCTGTTCGCCATGCCACCGCCAACATATGAGCAATTTTCTGACTAACCCAGCTGACTATCTCGACCACCATACATGAATTCATTCTACTCTACGTCCTCTACCCACTGGTCACCCCCGATCGTCGTAAAATCGATGATCCACCATTGGATCGAAAACCCTAGGATGAACGGTCGAGAATAAATCATCAAATTCTGGCCAAACGACGCATCAAATCGAAAATAAACTGCTGCAGTAGATTGCGCCTATCAAGAGCTTCAACGATATATAATATGATAAAGTTTGAGGAGTTTAAATTTGTTGATTTGATTTTGATTTGAAATTGAATTTGGGAATTAGTTTTTGGTCTGTCTACATTGGAAAGAGGAGATGAGCAGGAATATACGTACAGACAATAAGAAAAGGCCGCCAGGATTTCAGAAAAGAAATCTATTTATATGAACGAAGATAAATAAGAATGAATGGACATATTGAATTTGTTCAAAACGATAACACGACCCAAAAAGCCCATCCCACTTTCGAAACGAAAGTAGGTCATCCAATATATCGAAATATAGATTTTCAATAATTTTAAACTCAATGGAACTAGTTTCAAAACCTAATTCCATTATATACAAAAGTTAGCTTTCAAATCAAATTATATTCAATTAATTCCTTTTCATTGGTTTATACATGTTTTGAGCCCACACAATCAAACGACAAGTCCAATCGCTACAGTGCTTAAAATCTTAAAATAATTCACTATTACGAATCCGCTGAAACTGGTTTCGTCAAAATCTGAGACAGTGGCCAAAATGGCAAATTTTCACGTTAATTAAATAAATTATTATTAATTTAATATAATCACTTTTAAATTCAAATTTAATAGTTAACCATTTCATCATTCTAGATTACATAAAAAATAATAATCTATCAGAATAAATTTTCTATGTTAGACTCACTATTAAAATATTTCATTAAATTCAACGCTCAATCACACTGTAATAAAATCCTAGTTAATTATATTTTAAATCCAGAAAAATTATTTTATTTTGTTTTCACTCTTATTATTAAATCAACTATCACCTTATGGATATAATTAACATTGGTTTACATTTTATTACATTCATATTTTACAGTTGTCTTTTTTTACTATATTAATTATAATATTGCAATTTCCTTAATTCCGTTAATTAACAATTTTAATTTCTTATTTATAATTATAACCAAATTAACTTTACAACAATTTCAATTAATTGAAATTATATTAAAATAATTGTTAATAACATTCAAACAACATTATTAAATCATATTCTAGTTATTTTCTCATTAATAAATCATAAAATTTTAATTTCTCACAATATGAAATTGCAAAATCTTAATTAATTTAATATTTTTTATTACCCAAAATTACGGATTGTTACAATATTGAAAGTAAATGACCAAACATTTTGGGCGTCTTTATTGGTGGATTTATCTTAAAGGAATAATTGTGTTTATGGTTGGTACTGTATGTGCACTCAAATCATGGAAGATTTAGTTAGGATTGACCAAAAGGATTGGATGTGCAAGTTTCCTATATATGTGTGTGTGCGCCTAAGTGCGCGCACATCATGCATGTGTGTGTGATGTGGTAAAATCTTGGAGAGATGTAAAAAAATGTTGATAAAAAGTTCCACAATTAAATTTTGCAATATATGATGAGTCATTTTATCTATGACTTGATGATGCTCCAAGTATAAAATGATTCCTTCAAATGAAGTTAAAGCTACAGTCTTAATATCGAAGTGTCAACATGTACTTCCTCCTTATGTAGTTAATAATAAAACTAGGTCGTATGAATACTATGGCTATAGTGTTAGCTAGTTGTACAACATTAAAGTGAATGAAATATTATACTTATGTTTATGATCATATTATCTCATTAAAGGAACAATTAATAAACATATTATCGTAAGTTAATATTCTCGCAAAAGCTTATGAAATGAAGAAGTCGACATCGAAAGCGGACTTCCCCAAAAGACAAGGAAATGGTGAAGCTCCAAGTTTGTTAAAAACTATGTTTATCTGACATACCAACTATCCAACCCAATAATGACCTTAGAAATCAATATTTATGTACTAAATCTTAGGTTTATTGCTTTCCAGATTTGGAACTATCACAATGAAAACACCAATATCTACCTTATGGTCCAACTACTAAAGCAGGGTCATGGTTCTCTTGAAGGCTGTAATGAATTGGATCTTGCTGCTACTCCTATTAAGCTTCTTTAAGTATGAACCAAATCAGCGAGTGATAGGGTTTATGCATGCTTAGAGGTAAGTCATCTCATACAACAAATATGGAATATTTGATG
Source organism: Allium cepa (assembly GCA_030765085.1). NCBI lineage: Eukaryota > Viridiplantae > Streptophyta > Magnoliopsida > Asparagales > Amaryllidaceae > Allium > Allium cepa. The sequence goes on along the minus strand of CM060944.1, from coordinate 111,899,924 downwards.
ACAAATATTAAAGAGGAGAATAAAAAATTCTACACAATGGGGATGATAATCAGCCTCCCATTAATAATTCCTTATGTAACAGATAATACTACTAGCTGGACATAAATTATTGGCTACTGGTGTAATTCATTCTTAGCCATACATTTGTAAAGATAAAGGAAAAAGGAAATGACAACTAATATATTGTTATAACCAATTATCTTGTACGTGATATATTTTGCACTAATTCTTGCATTGATATGTATTTAATCCAAAAACTAAGCTGGAGTTTTAATAGTGTATCTAGGACGAGTTATAGTATTTTTTTTGGTTGACGAGGGTCATTCTATATCCTTGCACCCCTAGAAAATCGACTATATTTACAAGGTCGTCGACCATAAGTGATGATTGTAGTGGTGATGGATTAATGTTTTGTGTGTTCCGACAAAGATTTTAGAAGATATATGTGGGAAAAAGTGTATGCAAGCTTCTTATGGAAAAAGAAGTTTATGTGAGAAAGGACTAATTTTCCCAATGTTTTAAACGGACCAAAGTGTTTTTGAAAATCTTGTATTGGGTTGGGTGGAGTGAGTGTTGATAATATGGCTGAAGCTCAACAAAGATTTATAAACTAGTGTCAAAGTGCTTGTCTTGGATGTTGTTGATCCACTTGACTCTTTATGCATGCTTGGGCTCATTGAAGGTTTAGCTTAAACATTTGAATTATGAGAACTTCGAAGAGTGTCCAATCTTCGCTACTTATAAGTTCAAAGTACGGCATATATAATTGGAAATTACAGGGGGTAGATGACCATATATAGCTTGGAGTGATGACATGTTGATCGAACAATGTTTGCATTTGCATGTATTAGACAAGTATGGAGGTGGAAGGACTTACTGAAATCGGGTTAGGATTCAGGATTGGATGATGACTTGTTTAAGAGAGGAGAAAACTTTTTAGGCTTGTGGAGTCCAATTAAATGTTTCATCCTTATTTAATAAAATAGTAAATGGGCTTACTATGTGAGTATAATTGTGAATAAATAGGTGATAGTACCCCATCAATCTAAAATACATAAATAGCTGCAAAAGATGTGGGAACAGACCAATTAATTGCTGCTTTTGATGGGTCTACTCAAACTCCGTGCGGTGAATAATATTCCCTAAATATTATGGTTCAATTAGCCTAAAGACACATTTGGATTGATTTGCATAAAATTGGCATCGAACCAAAATATTTGGAATTGCCATACCCTATATAATTATTCGAAGGATATTTTGGAAATTTTACCAAGGTTGATAATTTTAAATGTAGACTCAGGTGACACCGTAACGGAAATTCTACGATTGCATAGGTTGAACTTCCTTGACTGATTTCACCTAATAAGAGCTTTACAATTGAAGCTAAGATGAAGGAGATATGGAGGGTATAATGCACGGGTTCATAGCGGGATGAAAACGGGTCTAAGGCCCATAACTTTTAAAAAGACATTTCTCCTTATGTTTTAAAATTTGAAACATATGCATGTTTCTCATTTTGAATATCTCTCTTTCTCTTCCTCATTTCCCTTTTCTCATAGTAATGTTCGAACTCCCTTTCCCATCTCATTTCTATATAGAATCACATAAACTTTATCCCAAAATGACGAGCAACATAAATACCAATTTCAATTGAAATTGAGAAGATTCGAGGTTCCTCTAATTTATGCCAACAGAGGAGACTGGAAAATTTTTGCCAAATTGAGGGCTCTAATCGATTCTATGTTAGTGAAATTCTTCTATTTCTTAATATAATGCATATATACTTGTATAATATGGTTACTAGTCTAAGCCTAGGGTTAATTCCGAGTTCAATAAGCTTCAATCAATGTTTAAGTGATTACCAAGGGGTTTTTTGATGTACTAGATCAACATCAATGCAGAGACAGGAGTTTCGTGATATCAAATAAGTTCTTGAGACATATATGATTGGTTATAGGAATGTATATGATGATGATGATACTAAAGTTTATGTCATTTCAGAGGTAAATAGTGATTAATAATGATTTTTAAAGTAATACTTCATAGTTAAAGTAATGTTTGAAATCAGAGAACAAATACTATGTATATCAAATATATAATAATATAAGTTATTTTTATAAATTAAAGCGATGAATATATGTTTAAATTCATGTATATAGTAAACTAGCCGGACATGTATGGTAATGAGTTAATATCAAAACGATGAAGAAACTTGAAGGAAAAAAAGTTAAAATCGCAGTACAAAACTAACAGCATAGTTACTGAAGACACGTAGTAATAAATCAACATTAAAAAATGAATAAAATACGAAGAAGAACGATTAAAATCACATCAAAAACTTACATGACAATTACTATTTTTAGAGATTAATAGTAATTGGCCATTCGATTATGGTCTAATTGGTCGACCGATTGTGGAATTCTAGGCTAGGAAGAAAATGGATCTTGAAAGGGCTAATATAGTTAATTAACTGAGCATGTCAACATTGAGCTCGAGTGTATCCTGGGCTATATTAAAGATGGTTTCATATTTTCCTTCTGTGACCTTAATATGATGTGATTTATATAATATTTGGTGTATGGATGTATGTTGGTGTAAATGATGATTGTATCTAATGATATTTTAACGTTAATTGTAAGTGATATTTTTCTTCTTCTATGAGTTCTGAAAGTTATACTTATAGTATTACTTTTTTCTTTATTATCATAACTCAACTATTCCTTGTTTATGGATTTCGTGGTATGAATGTCAATTCGGACATTAAATCAAAGTGTCAAAAACGGTAGGTTGTAACATTTGCTATTAGAGAAATACTTACCCTAATTTAAGTACTATGACATATTTACTGAGCATGTTTGTATTTTTATATGCATATTTATATAAGTTAAGTACAAATGTACACACCATTTACTATTCCATTTACACTAACTATTTATTTGGGAGTTGGTAATGAATCCGATCTAGAGTTAGCCGAGAATGCGTAACTTCTTTTGTGGTTTGCTTGCTTTTGGGGCTGATTTCAAAAGCATTTTGGCATGGTTAAATAATTATTTGTATTTACAAATATTAAATGAATATCCCTCGATGAGAATATCCATTGGTTGATCATTATGCTCTTTTGGTTATTATTTGGTTATTTTGATATTTTGAAGTAATTTTGGTTGTTCATCTTTAAATTTTTCACTATGAATGATAATATTTGAAATAATTAATTGTTGATTCGGGAAAATTGTTAATTAAATAAAATAGGTGGAACCATATAATTTTATGGAGAATGGGTAAGGTAATGGAAAATAAAATAAAGATTATTTTTAAAGTTTGGGTGATATCTATAAATAATAATGAATTGACAAATTATACTTTAACTGATGTGAAAAATTAAATAAGGTTATTATTCATGAATTTGTGGGGAATTTATAAATAATAATGATATATTTATTTTTAGTGAATTTTGGAGGATTTATTGTTATTTTAAAGTAATGCATACTATGATGAATAATAATGTGGTTTTGAAAAGATTGTAGTATTTTGGATGAACAATAGTACAATCATTTTATGTAGTTTACTGAAATATATTACTACTGTTATTTAAATATAATATATTTTACGAATAAAAGTAATAATGAAGATGTGTTTCCAAAAGAATTTTAGGCTAAGTTATATTTTGAGGTAAATAACAATAAATGGAGATTTTTTAGATTTAAAGTGGAACATTATTATTTTTGGGTTTAAAGTAATAAATTGATTGTGAAAGATAATGCATATTAATTGTTATTGCAAATTGACAACATCAAAACCATAGCAGATTGAAGCAATTGAGGCATTGCAAGTTAAAGTAACCAGGGGTCACTAGGCCGAGAAGAATTAAACCTTCACACATTGAAGACCCGATAGCTATCGCATGTTGATAAAAATGTCATTGCAAGTTGATAAATGTACTTTAAAAATGACTCTCTCCAGGTCATATGGCATACCATAATTAGATCTGATGCACCACATCATCATGAAGAGATTAAAGAAAAAGTCATGCCACGTGCCAAAGCGATAATGTGCTACGTTAGCAAGACCTTAATCATCAATTTCCTTTAAGCGCCATGTGTCGAAAATCCAAGGGCCAAATTTCTCTATAAGTAGGCATATACCCTTACTAAGAAGGAACAAATTTTGAATGGTACTTCTTCCTCTTTGTCATGTTTCTCAAAAATAAATAAAGAACATGACTTTAGGACTCTAGTTGTCGGTTAACTCAAATCAAAATTCACACCTTTTGACTTGGTACTTGAACAATTACCTATTTGCATATTCAACTATTATTGAATATAATGACTAGCATAATTTCCCTTGAATCCCTAGCATAATTTCCCTTGAATCCAATCTCTTGCCTAAGTATTAGTAACTTTGTTGGCTTAGGATATGAGTTAGGACCGAATTATGGCCTAACAGAACACTCATGTGATGAACCGGCCTTCCCATATTTGCTATCTCATTTTTGCTTCCTCGTTCTAGAGTTTTTTTCGAGTTTGCCACCAATTTGCCCCAAACACTCCATATGATGAATGGAACACTTAGATAATTTTTGCATTATTTTCTTCATCATTTTCAGCCTTTTAACATTCTATCTTTACCCAACTATTTTTCTCATCATCTTGATTTGTGTGTAACGCCAATGAAATGATGTGACTCCACATATCCTAGAGCTGATTTGTCAAATTTTAAATTTACGTTCATGGATCTCCAATCGTTTGCATATTGAATCTGAGAGTACATCACTACTCCTTCTACATGGAGACCCCAGGCCATTGAATCGATTACCAACCTCAATTTGCTTTAATGAGCATTTTCAAGTATTCAACATACAAATAAGAAGACAAACATTATATCACCACAATTCACTTAAAAATGCATCCATAGCCCAGCCTAACATTAATATGAATAACCATACGTCCAGATAACATGTTTATATCACTTTAAGTCATTTTAAAATCCTTTTTATTTTAGTTTCAAAATCAAAACAGTAATAAATCATATTGTTGACTTTAAATTTGGATTCAAAACATGATGTAAACTATAGATTAATATATTTCGCAAGCCAAGAGATGATAAATCACTTATTAATCATCCAAAACCAAAGAAAAAACGTAAATCAAGGTAGATCCAAAATAAACAACAATTATCAATTTAAAAATCAAAATTTTATGTTCGAAAACATTTTAAAAGCCCTTTTAAAACATATATCCACAATTACAGTAAAGTGAGAGAGTAAAATCACTCATGTAGGATATATAATCAACCAAAAACACCAAAGAAACATAGATTCACCAAAACTAGAGTATAACTAAATTTAGCAGCACCTACATGCTTCTATAATCCTAAATGTTTAGATCTAGAAAGCTCATTATAAATCTCTTGCATAATCTCCTTTTAATTAATTTATTTTGGTTAATTTTGCTGAATGAATTTATAAGGAATTTGTAAATAATAATGATACATCTATTTATAGTGAATTTGAGAGGATTTAATGTTATATGTAAAGTAAAGAATAATATGATGAATAATGTGGTTTTGAAAAGATTGTATTGTTTTGAGTGAATAATAGTATAATTATTTTATGGAGTTTACTGGAATATATTATTATTATTATTTCAATAGAAGAGATTTTATGAATAGTAATAATAATGAAGATGTGTTTCCAAAGAATTTGGTGGCTAATTTATTACTATTTTGAGGTAAATAACAATAAATGGAGATTTTTAGGTTTAAAATGGAACGCTATTATTTTTATGTTAGTAATAAATTGATTGTGAAAAATAATAAAGTGATTCGAGTAAACATTATTCTTTTGATGTAAATTATTATCAATTTGACAGTAGTTTTACGTAAATTACTATTTAATGGAAATAACCATATTTTGGGATATTTGAGGTAATAAATGTATAATAAAAGATTTAAAGTATATTACCGTTGTAATGACCAGAAATATTTAACATTTATATTTAATCTGTTTAAGTATTTAAATTTGTTTCAAATTTAATAAGTAAAAAGAAAATCAATTTTTAATAAAATGATTTGATTTTAATGACGTATTTTTAAATGAATTTATAGAGTTTTTCCATAATTTTTAATTTGAAAAATATTTAAATTACCGTTCGATGCATATCGCGGCAAACGATCCTATTTCTAAAAATTTCAAGGAATTAAGTAACTCTGTATATTGTTGCTATTTTGCAATCGTGCCGCATTGTTGCGAGTGATCGTATTTTATTTCCATCATTCACGGTTCTGGCATGAATGGATATTGCATAGCATAGTACCGCAAAATTTTCTTTTCAAAACCTTTTCAAATCAAATCAAAACAAGCTTTTATATGACGCCATAAATTTTGATTTTCCTTTTGGTATGGTGGGTATATTGAACTTTGGTTTATTTGACTTAGAAGTAATAAAGTTACTTTTGTTTAAAAGTATGCATATATCAACACAACGCTCATTTTCTTCCTCTCTTCTTTTATTTTCATATTCTTGTAAAAAGAGAACCACTCCTCCATCCAACTTCAAAAATCGATATCTCACAATCCATTCACTTTCAACCAAATCTTCTAACTACAAAATTGTTTGTTATGGTCCCAAGTATTTTCTAAAAATAGTCGCTTTTCGTTTCTTTGAGCAGAGTGGTGGCAGTTGGTCGATATCAGTGGTGGGCAAATAATGCTCATTTTTACGAACATTAAATTCAGATCAGAGAGTTGGGTTTTGTTCATGGCAGCAAGATGTGATCTTTTATGATGTTCACAGAGTGTCAGGTGGCTGGAGTTGGATGGGAATGAAGGATGAACATTTTTCGTTCATCATTAAATTAATGGCAATGTGATAGTAGAGGGAAGAAATGACTAGTGCAGTGACGAGAGTGGGGACAAGGCAGAGGCATGGGTAGCGATGGATACTCCTCCGATGGTCGGAATCACCCAGACAAGCTCAAGCTAGGATTTAATGGCTGCGTTTTTTTGGGTTCGAATTCTTGACATGTTGGCGGCGATAGGAGCATTGAGTTGGTCGAAGTGGGGCTCGAAGGTGAGGCAGATGGTTGCGGTTCTAGCAGCGGTGGCGGTGTAGGCTCCAATTGTGAACGTCGAATTATTTTTAGAGTGAAAACCATGATAACATTTTTTTTTAAGTGCTATGGCGGCTCTAGGCTTCATTATAGTATTTTGAAAATACTATTAATTAATATTTTCAACTGAAACAATTTTAATGCGTAGAATGATTCTAAATGTGACTTTGGAATTTTCTGTGGTATCTTATTTAGAAATCGGTTTTTTTTTACTTCTCTATTTTACTTCAACCTTTTTGTTAGCCTTTTTTAACATATAAGGAAATGTTTTAGAAGTATTTTGGAAAGTATTTAATATAATGTTTATTGTAAAGAAAAAGAGGAATTTATATTTTATAATAGGGTGATTTTTGTTTTAAAAGAAGAAATAATTATTTTGGAATAAATATTTGGAAAATGTTTTGTATAAATGTTGTATTAAAGGATAGATTTATAAACGTTATTTTAAAAATAAAAGAATAGATTTATAGATGTTGTTTATAAAAGGAAATGATATCATTTTGATAATTTGAATAATAAATCACATTTGTGAATTTATAGTGATATATGGAATGATCGTTTTATGGAAAGCATTTGGTTCTATCTTTGTTATCCCACCTTTTGGCAAGGCTGTGACACCAAAAGATTAACTGGAAACTAAAAACAGTTTTCCTTGATTGCTAGTTATACACAGGTTCACCGTCGATATCGATAAATTTTGGCTGAGTCCGGATCGAGCTACAATTGACAACATAACAAGCAAAGCTGTGAAAATGAACATTCCGAATTTCAAGTCAATCGGAGTTCGTATGCTTAAGATATGATCGACGCAATTCAGGCAATCACCTTGTTCGCATCCATCAAAAAACCAAGTTCGAGTCAATCTGTTCGTATCCATCAAACATCCAAAGAAAGTCTTCATTCGCATCCATTAAGTTTCTGCAATTTGTATCCATCAGATGACCTTAGTTTGTATCAATCAAGTGGCCTCAGCTCGTATCGATCAGGTGACCACTGATCAACATCCATGAAAAAGCAACGCACTTCGTATCCATTGATTGTAACGTTAATGCCCATTTCGTATCTATCAAATATCATGCACATTTCGTATCAATCGGCCTTACATCGATGCGAAACCAACACCTCTCATCGATACGCAGTGGACATGCAAAGGATCGATATGAAGTGAGAAGCAATAACTATCGATACAAGCAGAGCTAAGTGATCGATACGAACAGAGTGAGTTCTAGTCGATACGAACAAGGCGACAGCTATCGATACGAACAAGGAAAAAATCTTGGGAAAATTCGGTCAACTCGGCATCGAAAGTGGAGCGATCTAAAAATTAAGCACCACGTAAACTCGCAAGCACGTGCTCAGTAACGATTCGAAGCAATCGATAAGACTAGATTCGAATTCAGCAATATTGAGAAAACGCAAGTTTGCATCGATCATATCTCACAATCTGCAAGTCCAAATGCTATGAAATTTTCACAGGAGCTTACATATGACCTAAGGAATGTTCAAGCCAAGTTTCGACTCGATTGGGTCAAATTTTTATAGATACGAAATTCGTTCGTATCGATCACGGATCGAGTCGAAATTTCATGGGATCGATCCCGTAGGCCCACCCATGTGCCAGAAGAAGTCTTTCAAGATATGAGCAAGATATTTGCATCCTACGCCTATAAATAGCATTCCAAAGCCTACAGAAAAAGGATCTTTGGCCCTTCAACGTCCAGACTCTGTCGAAGCCATTTTTGCACTTCAAGACTACTGTTGTACTCAAAATTCATCACTGTTATCCGCTGTAACCAGTTATAATCAGCGAGTAAATATCAATGAGATTATCAAATTCAAAGTGGACGTAGGTTGGATTGCCGAACCACTATAAACTGTGTTCTTTATTGCTTTCTTCTTAATTTTCTAAGTGTTCTTTATTTTTAACTCTCTACATACGTGTTATCTGTGATCTGTGATTGAGAACTGGTGCTTTTATCGATAGTTGGGTGTTTGTGACCAATTTTGGTGCAAAATTTTGGTGCTTTCAGTAAGAGTTGAACTCAGGAATTCTACAACCAGGACTTTGGATCTGAAAGCTTAAAGACTTGGATCTGGAGAGCTATGGCAAGACAATCAGCAAGAAGAAAAAGAACGGAGAGGAGTCACCATGAAGGGAGTCAAGAAGCCTCCTCAGGAGCTAATCCAACTTCAGATTTCATCACCAAGGATGAGATGGAGATGATGATGGGAACTATGCATGAGAGCTATTCAAAAGGCAAGAAGAGATGATGCAGAACATTCTCATACGAATTGACCAAGCGGGATCAGCTGGAGCTATAGAGTTCAGACTAACGAAGAAAGACCGGAAGGACCAAACCGAGAGCCAGATAGAGCGGGACCATCAGAGGCAGCCCTGAACTAGGGGGCACCACCTAGGAGCATGTTGATCCAACCTTAGGAAGAATACCATCTGAAAATAGGCCACATGGAGTTAACAGAGGAGTGGATGCTCGTCCAAAAGAACAGATTCCAACAAACCCTCACGAACTCAGGGGCTGATCGGAGGCAATGTACAAGGACAACAGCTTGGCAAAAATGACAGATTGGCGGAGATGGTCAGACGAGCTATGAGAGGCGGACTAGTGAATAAAGATCTAAAAGATTTGTATAGGAGCCCCTTCGTTCCCATAATTAGACAGGCTAGGAATCCACTAGAATTCAAGCTACCAAAATTGGAAATGTATAATGCGATGACGGATCCTACGGTTCATCTGACAAAGTATATGAGCCACATGGAAGTGCTGGAGGCATCAGAGGAGGTCATGGCTCGGTTCTTCCCATTGTATCCGACAAACATAGCATCACTATGGTTTAGAAAATTGGAGAGCGGTTTCATTGGAACGTGGACTGAGTTGACTGAAAAGTTTATGAGGCAGTTCAGAGTTCACATTTCGAAGCCCAAGAATGTGATGAGTCTCGTGACACTAAAATAAAAAACTGGGGAATCTCTGAGGAATTTACTAACACGATTTAATGCAGCTTTAGCATCGATGGATCGCCCAAATCCATCTATGGTCTTAATGGCAGCCGTAGTCGGCATCACTGATGGAATGGAGTTCAAAAATTCATTGACAAGGGATCCACCTATGGATCTAGGAGAATTTTATCATGAGGCCGATGGATTCCTGTGATTAGAAGACGCAAATGTTGAAAGAGAGGAAGGAGAGGGAGTAGAAGTTTACGCACTCAAAGGCGTAAATCCTCCCGAAAAAGATTCAGGTAAGGTTAAAGGAAAACGGAAACACTAGGATAACGGTGATGGACCAACACGACCACGAAAGGAACTAAGATTCACCTCTTATATGGAGTTGAATGAGACTTTGGTGCGAATCTACCAGGTTACTGGGGGAAGATTCCTTATCGAAAGCCAATAAGAAGGGATCAGACCAGCAATGAAAGAAGATCCGACAAGTATTGCTTATTTCACGAGCTGAATGGTCATAACACGAACTATTGCAGGCACTTGAAGGATGAGGTAGAGGGGCATATCCGAAATGGTATGCTATCGTAGTATGTGAGAAGAGGAGCCATGACGGTGGAACGAGAATGACCGCGCCCGCACCAACTGGGGACAACTCAGGATTAAGGCGTTAACTTATCATCAGCTGGTTGAAATAATGACGAATAAGTGGCAAACTCCACACCGACACGATTAAGTCATTTTTACACATGTACAGGATCACGAACGATCCTCAGGCATGCTCTGATACGACTGTAAATCGCATCCGTGTAGGTGTTTGCACTTTGACGTCCCTGTTTTGCTTTTGTTTTATATTTCTCATGTTTGGACTTGATTTTGTAAGACATTTATATTGAAAGACTTATTTTTAATGTAAATACGCTATTTGTAATTCCATAACGGCTAAGCTACTTACACATGTACGGGATCGCGAACGATCCTCGGGCATGCTCTAAGATGGCGATAAACCGCCATAACCAACAACTCAGAAACTCACTTGAACATGAAATCTGACAATAATGATACTAAGTCCCCCCGGACACTCACAATTAGTCTCGAATGGCATCCGACCATGAACGGTCACAACCCACCTCGAACGGCACCCGACCTCAAACGGCCACAACTTGCCTCGAACGGCACCCAACCTCGAACGGTCACAACTCGCTTCGAATGGCACCCGACCTCGAACGGTCACAATTCGCCATGAACGGCACCCGACCATGAATGGTCACAATTCGCAATGAACGGCACCCGACAGCAGACGGTCACAGTTCGCCACGAATGACACCCAACCACGAGCGGTCACCCTTCGCCACGAACGGAATTTGACCTCGAACGGTCACATACCACCCTGGACGGTAAATGATCTCGAACGATCGCCATTTATGGTCTGGTAAGATTACCATCTCTTTGTCGGTCATTAGCAGGATATGAACATCCATCTTATCGAATTACAAAACACACCTTCCTACCGCAAGGCATGTTTGAGGGGCAAGTGTTATCCCGCCTTTTGGCAAGGTCGTGATACCAAAAGATTAACTGGAAACCAAAGATAGTTTTCCTTGATTGCCAATTATACACAGGTTCACCATGGATATCGATAAATTTTGGTCGAGTCTGGATCGAGCTATAATTGACAATACCGAACAAGAAAAGCTGTGAAAACCAAATTTCCAAATTTCAAGTCAATCGGAGTTCATGTGCTCAAGATATAATCGATGCAATTCGGGCAATCACCTTGTTTGCATCCATCAAGAAACCAAATTCGAGTCGATCTATTCGTATCCATCAAACAGCCAAAGAATGTCTTCATTCACATCCATCAAGTTTCTGTAATTCGTATCCATCATATGACATTAGTTCGTATCCATCAAGTGACCTCATCTCGTATCGATCAGGTGACCCCTGATCAACATCCATGAAAAACCATCGCACTTCGTATCCATTGATTGTAACATTAATGTCCATTTCGTATCGATAAAATATCACACACTTCGTATCGATCGGCCCTACATTGATGCGAAACCAACACCGCTCATAGATACGCAGTGGACATGCAAAGAATCGATATGAAGTGAGACGCAATAACTATGGATACGAGCAGAGCTGAGTGATCGATACGAATAGAGCGAGTTCTCGTTGATATAAACACGGCGACAGCTATCGGTACGAACACGGTGAAAATCTTGGGAAAACTCGATCAACTCGGCATCGAAAGTGGAGCGATCCAAAAATCAAGTGCCATGTCAAATCGCGAGCACGTGCTCAATATCGATTCGAAGCAATCGATACGAACAGATGGATTCTAATTCAGCAACAATGAGAAAACACAAGTTTCCATCGATCATAACTCGCAATCCACAAGTACAAATGTATGAAATTTTCATAGGAGCTTACGTACGACCTAAGGAATGTTCATGCCAAGTTTCGACTCGATTGGGTCAAATCTTGATCAATACGAAATTCATTCGTATCAATCACGGATCGAGTTGAAATTTCATGGGATCGATCGCGTAGGCCCACCCACGTGCCAGAAGAAGTCTTACGAGATCTGAGCGAGATATTTGCATCCTACGCCTATAAATAGCATCCCAGAGCCTATAGAAAAAGGATCTTTGGCTCTTCAATGTCTAGACTCTACCGAAGCCATTTTTGCACTTCAAGACTACTGTTGTACTCAAAATTCATCACTGCAATCCGCTGTAACCAGTTGTAATTAGTGAGAAAATATCAATAAGATTATCAGATTCAAAGTGGACGTAGGCCGGATTGCCGAGCCATTATAAATTTTGTGTTCTTTACTGCTTTCTTCTTAATTTTCTAGTGTTCTTTATTTTTAACTCTTTACATATGTGTTACCTATGATCTGTGATTGAGAACTGATGCTTTCATCGATAATTGGATGTTTGTGACCAATTTTGGTGTAAACAATCTTGAAACTAAAGATTTGTGATAAGTATATGAGATTTATAAATAATTTTAGAGATTTATAAAAGGAGTTTTATAAATAATTTTTGAAATCTATAAAAGTAGTTTTATAAATTAATTTGGATATTTATAAGAAGGCTTGGAAATATGGAATGGGTTTTTAAAAGGAATGAGATTTGATTTCTACAAATGATCATTTTAATTTATGGTGGTATGGAAAGTATTCTTTTTATAGTTACAATAAAAGCGAAGTGGTTTGGGTTCGTAGAAAATAAAGTTTTAAATAATATTTTTTTGGCCATTTAAAAATGAATTTAGAAAAGAAGAAATCTACCTTAAGATTTTTTAATATAATTTACCGTCGAGATTGGTATATGAATATATTTTCTAAATATTGAGAGTGTAGTGTTTTGTGAATATACTTATACCGATGATATATGCATATGGATATTTTTACAAGCATTGAAAGGTTACAGTTGAATATTGAGTGAGTAGTATACATATGTACATCTGTAAAAGTATTTTGATATAAGTATTTACAAAGTGCTTTTAATTAATGAGAGAATTAATTAAAGAGGCTTAGAGCTGCTTATTTGTTTAAGAGTGCTTGGTTTCTGATGAAACTAAACATCTAACTTGATTGATTGTTTATTTTGTAGTTAAATAATCGACTATCAAATCTTGATCAAATATAACTCTAGAAATATATATAAGAAACAAGGGAATTATATGATACAGTTATCATCGAGGATGTAATACTATACGTATAAACCTGCTATGTTTTATAGGACAAATGGTAAGGAAATCTATCCTCTTAAACAGTTAGAAGGTGATCTTTGTTCTTATGTATTGTCTTCTTATTCCTATGAAATTGGAGTTGAGTTTACGAAAAAACAATCGATTGGTTTTAGAATGCTCGGTAAGCGAGGAAGTGTACTTATATGAGATGACTCGAAACCTAACCTCTCCAAAGCCATATACATGTTCTATGCTTCGGAAGAGGTTCGAGATTAATTCAAGATGATGGAGTTTATTTGGAGATTTGAGATCTGTTTGAGATGCTCAAACACATGTAGTTGTTCATGATTTATTAAGGATGCGGTAACTCGTGTGTTATTCCACAAGTTATTGAGAAATGGGAATACATGTGTGGTTTCAAGATCTCGCCGATATGTAACTCGTGTGCTTAAATGCTGGACGTAGCCTCATTAGTGGATGTGACTATTAAATCAGATATGGTATGCATAGACCAGTTGTTTAGTAACCCTAGAAAGGATGTAAGCTACTCTACCTTAGAGATACTTATATTTTATGCATGCAGCGGGTGGTGCACTCGGCACTGGTGGCCAGCTATGTATTTCCTATGGTACATCAGCTAGGGACGTATAATGCTTCATAAGGATATCTCTGATCCTTATGCAGGAAGACCAACCCCGAGGTTCTGAGGGTGCCTCCATGGAATCCTACATAATCAGCGAACGTGCCTTAGTGGTTTTGATTTTGTACCTATTATTGTTGTGATGTACACTAACATGCATCACATCTATTTGATATATATGTTTCATATCCTAGACATTATTATAATATCACTAGATTTGCTCATAAAGTGGTTTGGTTATCATATGGTAAAAACTCATCCATGTTTATGTGGAACAAGGTCTTACCAGATACCTTTATTTCAAAAGGTTTTATCACAGTAAAAATCCATACAATTTATATTTCTCACACTGCTATACTAGACTAATCCGAGTATTATTTTCCTATAATGCTTGAGGCAGCCTGAGCATATTTCTAAATTTAGTTATCATTGCTTTAGAGCTTTAGGAGATGGCTGGATGCCTCCAAAACGTATTCAAACATCTTTTATTTTCATTATATTTCTATTCTGTATTTATTAGCATTTATGAGGACACGTTGTTATAATTGTGTAGGCTGATGATAGGTTAGTTTACTATGATTGATGTATGTATATCATAGTTTTTTTTTTGTAAATATTATGTGTGTATTTTATATTACTCATCACGGTGTGGGATTTTGTTTCATCTTTTCTTTTCTTTAACTCTAACGGTCTTTCTTTATGACACTCGAGAAATGGAATTTTCTGCGATTTTGAATTGTAACGACCCATAATTTAGTCACTTTAAATATAAGTACATAATATTTTTTTATTAAATAATGGATTTATAACTCAAATAAAATTCGAATTAAACGTCTCGATTGTTTTCTTACGGATGTAAAATGAAAGTTTAAAGACAGTTCGAGTTACAAGATGGTTAGGGTATCGATTTAATTAAGAATAAGAAGAAAAAATTAACTTTTCTACTCTCTGATTAGACTGCACTTTTTAAACTTATCCTTGCCTAATAAAAAAAAATAAGGATGATTACTTCTTAGGAATTAAGAAAAGAATCTGCTAATAAAACAAAATAGTATAAAGACCTACCTAATAAAACAATAAATGGATCATGATTAATTAAGTATATGAAAGTTACTTCATTGTATACTTGACCCCAAATTTTGAGGTATGGAAACTCATCACTATCCCAAGAAGTAAGAATGTACGCCAAGGCAAGGGTAGTTTTCTAACTTATCTGACTTCCCTATTAACCATGGTATAATACTATTTGAAATCATAAAGTGGGGATAAGTGTAGGATGTCTTATTTTTCATATGCTAATATATACTTACACCCAGATAGTGGATTTGTCCACTATCGATAATTTTTCCAATTTTAAAATTATTGAATGCTTATTTGAAGAGACCAGATAAGATAGCATGATTTATTTGAAAACCACTTCAAACCAACTTAAGCATTCAAATTGAAAACATCTTGAAAATGATGGAATCGAAGATGAAAAGCTTTGGTGGGCAATGTTAGCATTCTATGTCGGAAGATAAAATGTATTTTGAGCCTTATAACTAGGAACGACTAAAACAGAAGATATGCAAAAGGGGCTATATGGGTCGTACCCATTAGGGTACAGTCATCCTTGATCTGGATCGATATTATTTTTCTGGACGTATGCTTCGGGCACAGTGCGGTTATTGATCTTAACCAAGGGATGATCATATTCGGTACTACCCAAGAAAGAGTAGGTCAGTTCTACGTTAGAAGGGGTGTATGATGTTCTTGTTGACCTCGATACATTTTATCTAGAGGTGTACTATAACAGGCGTTGCCTCGGTAGCCTTGTCATTAATGGAATCCATTCTCCAATAAGTGCCTTTACGGACTTAGTTGTATACCTAATATGCAGGAACATGACTAATGTAACCATTTCGACTATGATTCAATATTTACACTAACCCTTAGACATTATTATAATATCATAAGAATTCCTATAATAATGTTTAGGTTATCGTAAGGTAAAAACCCATCCGTGTTGCATAGTCTTATGAGATACCTTTATTTTCAAAGTGTTTTATAAGTATAAAAATTCATTTTTTCGGAGTTTATTCAAAACCAGACTCATATCTAATCCGGAGTCTTTCTTCCTTTCCCTAAAACTCTTGGGTACTCAAATTTATATGAGTAGCGAAGTAGTCCAGTTTCTTATGAATGCATTTGAAAGGAGTATGGAGTAGGAGGCTTCTTCATATCTAGTTATCTATTTATTTTCGTTGTCTATGTATAGTTATGTATCAGCATCGTAGGGGCAGGGAGTTAAACTGTCCCTAGCTGAATTCAGTTCCGTTGTATCTTTGACATTTCATTTTGAAGGTGACTTTATGTATTATCTTATGTTCTATTATATACTATTCCATTGCATTGTGATATTCTATGTTTCTTTCTTCTTGTCTTTTCTTTTTACCCCAATGGCTTGTCTTTTAGACACCTATTTAACCGTCTCATGAATATCATGGATGTGTTAAATGTCGTCTTTAGGAATAAGAAAAACATATTGTTATATGGACAGTCGAAAATTTTAGAATTATTTGAGAACTTGTAGTTAATTGTTCGTAAAAATATAAAAGTCGAGTTTGTAACTCTAGAATGGAAAGATGGTAAGTTAAAGCAAGTTTTAAATTTGGTGCACATGCTGGTTAAGTGAAGCAAATCTGATATTGTATACATACTCTTAGGATATAGTAGGGTATTATACAAGTTTAAACTTAAGTTAAGTTTTTATGAAATATTTTCATACATGTTTTAGAAGTAAAAAGAAATTGGTATAAATATCGATATTTGACGAACAGGAAATGTAGGTCAAAGAGTTGACCTGTGTTTGTGGCGATAGAACATGATTTTGGTTTTGTTCGCAAAGTGACTGGTGGCCAAAGTTGGCCATGGATAAAGGAAGAATGTTTTCCATCCATCATTGAATTACCGGCTATGTGATGGTCGAGTGGGGGAAAGATGGATGTATAGAGGAGCATGGGGACAAGGCAGAGTCGTGGATGGTGGTGGAAACTCCTCCAACGGTTGGAATCGCCTAGACGAGCTTGAGTTAGGGTTTAATTGTAGCTTTTAGGTTCAAATTCTTAGCGTGCTGGTGGCAATTGGGAGCATCATGTTGGTCAAGGTGGGGCTTGGAGGCGAGACATAAGGTTGCGATTCTGGTAGTGGCTGTGGCATAGGATATAGTTGATCGAGGTGATGATGAGGGGAGGAGCGACATTATCGGACTGAATTCCTAGGCATGGATTTGATTGAGGAGGGAAAATCACTGTAACGTGCGGGTATGGGTTTAGTTGTGTGATGTTGGGTATTGGGCTGGTGTGTAGCTTGGGTATCATATTTAATTGATTGTTTATTTGATAGTAAAATAACCGACTATCAAATCTTAACCGAGCATAACTGTAGAATATCTAAAAGAAACATGGAAATTATATGGTACAGTTATATTTGATGATGTTATACTTTACGTATAAACTCGTTGTCTTCTTCTAGGATAAATGATAAGGAAATTCGTCCGTTTAAATGGATAGGAGGTGATCTCCACTCTTATGTATTGTTTGTATATTTCCCATAAAACCGGAGTTGAGTTTACCAAAAAATAGTCGATTGGTTTTGGTGCGCCCGGCAAGCAGGGGAGCGTACTTATATAAAATGACTTGATACAGTAACCACTCCAAAACTATATATGTATTTTATGCTTTGGAAGAGGTTCAAGATGCCGAAATCTATATGGAGATTCAAGATCTGTTTGAAATGCTCGAACACGTGTATTTGTTCGCGATCTATTCAAGATGTGAGAATTCATGTGTGGTTCTAAGGTTTGTTGAGATATGGGAATCCATGTATGGTTCTGAGATCTATTTTAGTTATGACTCATGTGCTCGAATGCTAGACATTGCCTCACCAGCGAATATGATTAAAACTGGAGATAGGATGCTAAATCATTCTTTGATTACCAATCTTAGTTGTAACGGATATATACAAATTTGTCCGCTACCTCCCATAAAAGTTCCATCAAGAAACTTCAAGATGACAACCATCAAATACATATTTATACGCTTCAAACCCAATGAAAACTCCCTTAAATTCATGACTAACAAAATCACCTTGAAGTTCAATAGCACTATTAAGATTACGAACAACCATGACCTCACAAAAGGATTTCAAATGATGACACAAAAGCAACTCGTTCCCATGGATTTCTTCCAAAGCCAATCTTTTGACCAAATATTCAAAATAGTAATTTAACACCATATCATATTTGGTCTGAAACAAATGTATAATATCTTTCGTTTTCATAAGAGGATTTGAATAAATAAAATCAACAACAATCTTCTTAACAATCTGCTAGAAACATGTGGATGGTTAACATCTACAATACCCTCTCCACATGAGTAATAAGTTGTATACCTTTATAATAATAAAACATGGTAGGTTAAACTTATGAGAAGCATGAATACGAAAAGTACAACCTTCTCTTGAACAAAAAAACGTAACTCGCTCCCTTTCATTTTTAATAACACTAACTTTTTATTCACTCTTAATACAATATATCACAAAATACAATTGGAACCCCTCAATGCCACTAGCCAACCATTGACCAATACCAGTAAATATTGGATTGCTAAAATCATTTTTTAACAACCATTGTAAAGTATAACTAGAATCAACCGAAGATTAAACCATTGAAGAAATAGATGAGCCACACTCAGCAAAAGAACCAACAAATGAAGAACTATAAGAACCAACATCAGTCGAGCTACACTTTTACACTGCTTAGACATAGCCGAAATAAGTAGAAAATCATCACACTATGAGAAACAAACAAAAATGTACTGTTGAAATTGGAATTAGTTTCAATAACTCTTTCCTTGTCATTTTCATAAACCAATTCAATTGAACCAGATGTTAATGCAGGACAATTCACAAATGTCATTTCTCAATTTCAATACATAATCACTCAAACCAAGATGCCTCATACAAGTATCATTACCCAATAGAAAATGGTAAAAACATCAATAGGATTGGGCCTGAAAAGTACATATTATAATATTAAAATAAAAGTATCACAACATAAAAAAATAGATAAAACTAGCAAAACAAATATTTTTCAATCAAGTGAAAAATATTTTCCATAATAATAGTGGCCTGCGTTACACTTCACAGACAAATCTTATTAATTTCATGTCATTCAATTCCAACAACATACTTGAACTATAACAATAACAACATACACATAATAACCAATTACAATGAAAATAAAAACAAACACAGTAAATTCAACATAGGCAAACATATCCCATAATAATAATTGTCTACATTAAAAATTCAATGTCATAAATACGTATTTATATAATAAAGATCAACAACAAACTTGAACTATAAAAATTACAACATAATTAATAACAAATTACATATACAACATCAACAACCAAATTTAATTCAACACAATGCTATAATAAAGATTAAATTATCCAGAATAACTATGACCTAAAAAAACTAGCCTAGAACTCATATTATTAGCTCAAAATATAAGAAGAAGATGCCCAAATTTAATGAAATTATGTATAAAAAACTTTTTCAACCAACAACAGCTCAAGATGTAGAATAACTGAAGATGCCGATAATAGCTCGACGTGTATGCATAATAGTTTAAATCATGAAAATCCGAACAAGATTAGGTGTATAAATTAGAATGGAAATTGAAATAACTGAAATAAAGATGGACGATAGGGGCGTTAGGTAAAACCATCGAGCGAGGGTCTTTAGGTGCCAACATCATGATGGGATATTTCGATATCCCCCTAAAGCACATAGATGTTCATAGGAACACTTATTATAACAAAGGAATCCTTTTTTATTACATATCATTAATCACAAATATGTGCTCACCTCCTTTAGAATATCTTATGATAAGGAACTAATCATAATTCAATCTATGCACCCACTCTAATATAATGCGAGTCGTACCTAATAGATCTTCACCTTTATAAGTATCTTTTAAATCAACTTGAAGTTATATAGAGCCCTAATAATACTTGGATAAGATCGCTTACACCTCTTAGTAGTTGAAATCAAGTCGCTAACACCTTTCGACAATTGGCCAAGCTGTCTACAAATCTCCTCCTCTCCACTGTTAGAATTGGCCAAGTTCTAACATATAACTCCACATTAGTGAGCATCCTGAGCTCAAGCCATGTATTGGAGCATATAATGTTAATTTTGCACCATAGTGGTCCCCTCGAATCATTGTCTTCGATATGATGTTGAAAATTTTGACATGCCTCGCATCTCCACTTTGCATGCACTTGATTTAGTATAGAAGAAACAAGACCACTGAACAAATCTCTTTTGGTGCCAGCGTCATGAATGGTTATCTCGATATCCCCCTTAGAGCACAAATGTTCATGGGAACACTTATTATAATAAAAGGAATTTTTTTCTGCTACTTACTACCAATCCATATATATGTGTTTGTGTATGTATGCATGCGCACATGGATGTGTTTATCTCCTTTAGTACATCTTGCTATGCGAGAGTAATCACAATCCAATCTAGGCACCCAATCTAATACAATGAAAGCCATACCTGATTTGTTAACTTTTAAATAATTATTCATATTCAATGAGAAATAAATGCGGAACCATAATAAGTTGTTATAGCATGCTTTGTAAAATTTTACCAAGTGAAAGCTTGAAGAGACTTAATTTTCAAAAGAGAATAGCAAGATGGATTAAAGTCCTAAACTTTTATGGATTCTGATTTTGCTCTTGGTTCTCGTGTTTTTCCCTTCCTTTGAACGTTACTTATGATGCCATGAGGGTTAGAAGAGGAGAGAAGCATAGTACGTGAAGGAAAAAACAAATAATAAGCTATTAGGTTGTTGTCCATGTTTAAAGTATTTTTCCATTTTTGGGCCCTTTGTTGCTTTGAGGCCCTAGGCCATTGCTTGGTAGGCTTATGCTAAAAGCCGGGCCTAACCGTACTCTTATCAACAAAAATGGTGAATTTTTTTTCATTTAAATAATAAGATATATAAATCACATTCCATAAATAAAAAACACAAACAATATTAATAATTTTAATTTATTATTCATTTATCTTAATAAATTTGTCGTATGTTGCATGGTAAAATTTAGTTTTTATCCTCAAATACCACATTTTAAAAAAAATTCAATTATTTGCAACCCCCTCTCTCAATTCTTTCCTAAAATTTTATATTCAATCTATGTATTTGACTTATGGAATCTCAAATTCAAATTACTAGAATAATCTCAATCAATATTAGTGTATTCTTCTAATAAACCTTGAAAATACGTGTCATTTTTAATATATATATATATATATATAATAGTAAATTTATTTTTTCCATTCAATCATATATATATATACACACATATACACACACACATACATACATATTTTATAATAGGCGCTAAGCAAGACAAAGCGTTAGAAGTCTACTTCGTTTATTATCGCTTAAGCGCCACTTAAGTGTTGCTTGGTTTTTTAGCATACATTATCCATACCTATATAAATCTATTATTAAGTGATTATATTAAGTGTATTGTATTTATATAAACGCAATATATGTGTACGCAAAAATTCATCACAAATAACTAAAGTTTAACGTTGAAGTTAGCTTATAAATTAATATGCATTAAAAGTTGGATTTGACATTTGCTATTCATTAAAAGTTAGCATGCTCCAGTTGAGTACAAACTGCGCATTTGTTAAATAAAATAATCATGTCTTAATGTATACCATCTATTGATCCATATCACAAAGAAAATGTAATTTTTTTGTTACGAATGTAGTTTTTTGCTATAATCCTAATCCTTTTTATTTTAAAAATAATAACATTTTGCTAGGTATTGCTTAAGAAATGCTTAAATTTAAGAAAAGCGCATACAAGCACCAATTAAGCGTGCTTAAGTGTTTATCACTTAATCGTTTTGATTTTAAAAAAATATTAAGCGTTATGGATGCATTTAGTGTTTAAGTGCCTCTTACAATGTGTATGTGTATCACATATATTAAATTATATATATAAACAATAATAGCCGGATTAATTTGAAAAATCAATTATAATCATTTATCTCAAAATTTTATCATATGTTGCATAACAAGATTATTCTTTTAACTTCAAATATAAGAATTAAGATTTCTTCAATTTCTTTTTTACAAAAATCCTTCTCAATTCTTTCATACTATTTACTTTTAAGTCCATAGTTAAACTAATTACAGAATTATGAAATTATATACTTAAAAAATTCAATATATCAGTTTTAATGTGTACACCATATTCATATGAACCAAAATGATAAAATCATCTTTACTCAAATATAAAGATATATAAACAACATAACATAAATTATACATAAATAATAAAAATAAAATTTATAATTCATTTATTTCACTAAATTTATTAAACGTCGCATAACAAATTTCTAATTTGAACACCAAGAGTATATAAATACTATATTTTACAATACTATCATGTGCAATTCACGGGTTGCATTCTAGTTTCACATAATTTTAGAACTAAAATACCACACTATCCATAATTCACTCAATTCTTAAGCGTCATGCATTTGATGAGAACTCCCCCTAAGTTCGAACCCAACTAACTACATTTTCACCAACATGTTTCAAGATCACTCAACCCTCTTTGATTTACTTTATCTAAAACAATATATGGTCTGAAACTACATTCTCCTTCATTTTTATTTAGTTTAAGATATATAGTTTTGGTTTTAGTGGGTTATTTTTCACATTATTGTTATTTTTATAATTTTCAGCACCCCTTCACATCTCTATTATGCACGCACTTCATTTAGTGTAGATGAAGAAAAATCAGCGAGCTAGGCTCTTTTGGTGCCATTGTCATGATTGAATATCCCGACATACCCTTGGACCACATATATGTTCATGGAACACATGTTATAACAAAAATAGTTCATTTTTATTACATGCTACCAATCACACACACACACACAGATATATATATATATATATATATATATATATATATATATACACATGCTTATCTTCTTTAGAATATCATACGATAGTGACTAATCACAATCCAATCTATACACCACTCATATACAATGTGAGTCATACCAAATAGATCTCCACCTTGATGAGCATTTCTCAATTCAAATTGAAGATATATAGAGTCCTAATAGCGCTTAGATATGGTTGCTTACCCGTTTCAATAGTTCAATCACTTCGCTACCACCTTTCAGCAATTGGGCCAAGCTATTTACAAAGGGTCCTATATCCACTGTTGAAGTTGGCTGAATTCTAACAAATAACCCCACCTTAATGAGCATCTTGAGCCCAAGCCACATACTAAAGCATATTAGGTCAATATTGCATCATACTGGTCCCCTCAAACCATTGTTTTGATATGACATTGAAATTTTTGACACTTATCACATCTCTAACATACACGCACTTCATTTAGGTTAGTTGAAGCAAAACCATTAAACAATGCCGATGTTATGATGGTTAAGAAAGAAGGGACGGTTGTGCTGTTTCGGAGGTCGGTGACCCAAGGAAATAAGTTCTTAGGAAGTGTCATCGATCAAAGTTTGTTGTTCATCCTGAAAGAACCAAGATGTATCAGGCTATGAAGAGAAGTTTCTTATGGATAAGTATAAAAAGGAATGGAGGCTCATGGGTAAAGTAGTGTTTGAAGTATCAACAAGTAAAAGCCGAACATCAAAAGCCAACTGGATTGCTTCAACCTTCAGATGTTCTAATGTGGAAATGGGACTCGATATCCATGGATTTCATAGAGAGGTTGCCAATATCGAATAGAAGAAATAAAATTATTTGGATTATAATGGATAGAGTCAATAAGAGTGCACACCTTATACTCATTTTGTCAACAAGAAGGAAACCTATTTTAGCTAAATTATTCATGAAGAATATTGTTAGACTACATAGAGTTTCTAGAAGTATAGTTAATCATAAAGATTCTTTATTTACTAGTGAATTCTGGAAGAGTCTACAAGATATTTAAGGTACCAAGCTCAAGATGAATATCGCTTACCATTCACAGACCGATGGGCAAACAGAACGAGTTAATAAAGTCTTAGAGGATTTGTTAAGAGCTTGCATGCTAGATTCTGGAGGCTCATGGGAAGACCATCAAAACTTAGTCGAGGTTTTGTGTAACAACAGTTATCAGACTAGTATAGGGATGACACCTTTTGAAGCTTTGTACAAAAGACTATGCAAATCTCCCATATGTTGGTTGGAGACCGAAGATAGGTTAGTTCGTTGAGCGAATATGGTAAGGAAAGCCATAGAAAAGATTGAGTTGATTGGGCTAAAATGAAGCAAACTCGGTCTAGGCAGAAGAATTATGCAGATAAGGGATGGAAAGATTTGGAGTTCTCAATCAAAGATCATGCTTCGTTAAAGTATCACTAATGAAGGGTGTGATAAGATTTAGAAAATCAGGAAAATGGGCACCAAGGTTTGCTGGATGACTCCCTATTGTAGAAAGAATCGAGAAACTCGCCTATAGGATAAGACTACCGAGCAGTTGGGTAGGAATCCATTATGTTTTTCATATTTCTCATCTAAGGAAGTGTGATCAAGATCCAAAGACTACTATTGCTCCGACGACATTATAAGACTTAGTAATGGAGCCAGACACGACTATAGTTAGACATCCAGTATGTATAGTTGCTAGGGATGAGAATAAGTTAAGGAAAAAGATAGTCATTAGAAAAAGTCTAGTGGAGTGATGACAAAAGAAACTGTACTTGGAAGGCAGAGAGCAGGATTATGGACACTTAACCTAACTTGTTTGATGTTACATTTTATACTTATGACTATGATCGTTGTTGTTTGCCTTATCATAATTTCGAGAATAAAATTCTTTAAGGAGGGAAAGTTATAACAACCCTAATTTTAATTAAAATTATTTAGAACATTCAGTTAAATAAATAAAATAAAATAATTTAAATGGTTAAGAGGCTTGAGACTTGGTAATTACTAAAGGGTCGTGCCTTAATGAATGAATAATAAGAATGACTAAAACATGAGTAAGAAGGGG
This sequence comes from Allium cepa, assembly GCA_030765085.1. Lineage (NCBI taxonomy): Eukaryota > Viridiplantae > Streptophyta > Magnoliopsida > Asparagales > Amaryllidaceae > Allium > Allium cepa. The sequence continues at coordinate 111,874,412 of CM060944.1, read as the reverse complement.
GAAATTATGAGAATAGAAAAATGGGAAATGGTGTATTCCCTAAACACATACCCATATATTTTCTCCCCTTCATTTCATTTTACATTCACATAAACAAAAGAAAAGGAGGCCAGCCATTGCTAGGGTTTTAAGAGGAAGAAAAAATTAAGGAAATCAAGAGAAAGCTTAAGAGAAATTAACCAAATACAAATCTCGACCTTCTTAATTCAATCACGGTGAATAATAACTATGTATCTCATGATTTTATATGATAATTTTGGTTTTAAGTGTAAACATGTTTCTTTTGCAAGTATTATGTCATGTTTTAGATATTTGAATGATCATATCCTTATTGGTGGTTATTTTAAGTTTAAATATGAAATTTAGTGATATGTTTGAGTTGGAAAACCTATAATATGATGCCCAAATAGTATGACGTTAGAACATTAATTTGGTAAAGGGTTCTTAAACCGAGATGACATATTATTATTCACACTAGGATTTTTGTCCGACTCAAAGTTTATGTTTTCCCCTTAAACTCTCGGGTGCTCAAAATATGATTTGAGTAGGTCGAGAGTAAAGGTTTTCATGTTTAGTAAGGTCTTGGTGAATAAAGCCTCTAAAGACATGCAGGAGGCAAATCTAGTTATGTAGGAGCTATCTATATCCATCATCCGCTATATTAAAATTAGTTGTTTTGGAATGTATGTATATGCAAATGTTATAACTGTCTATTAGTAAGTCTGATCATCCAAGAAGCATCTTCATATATCGCTCTGGGCATAATTTGCAATAATTATATTTTATCTGAATCTGGGCAATTGGGATTATGTAATGAATATGAAATGTTGATTTTAAATTTAATGTAAATAGTGATTTTTTGAAATGATGTTTAAATTATTTTATATTCTTGTGATTCTAATATTATGGATAGCATTAACATGACCGCATTTTGTCATCGAAAAATAATACTATAGTTGATTGTAGCATCTATGGCGCTTAGTTTCGGGCCTCAAAACGTAAGATGTTACATGTATGTAACAAAGTTCTAATTTGAACACCAAGAGTATATAAATTCTATATTTTACAACACTATTACATGCAACATACGTGTTACACATTAGTTTTCACATAATTTTAGAACTAAAATACTACACTCTCCTTACTTCACTCAATTCTTAAGCATCATTCATCAGATGAGAACTCCACCAAAGTTCGGAACCCACCAACTACATATTCTCTAATATGTTTCAAAATCACTCAGCCGTCTTTGATTTACTTTATCTAGAACAAGATATATTTTGAAACACCATTCTCCTTAATTTTTATCTAGTTAAGGTATATAGTTTTCATTTTAGTGGGTTGTTTTTCACAATATTATTATTGTTGTAATTTTCAGCACTCCTTCGCATCTCCACTATGTACGCACTTCATTTACTATAGAAGAAGCAATACCACTGAGCGAGGCTCTTTTGATGCCATTGTCATGATTTAATATCCCAACATCTCCTTGGAACACATACGTGTGCATGGGAACACTTGTTGTAAAAAAGAATTCATTTTTGTTGCATGATACCAATCACACACACGCACACTGATATATATATATATATATATATATATATATATATATATATATATATGCTCATCTCCTTTAGAATATCTTATGATAGTGACTGAACACAATCCAATCTATTCACTCATTCTAATACAATGTGAGACATATCTAATAGATCTTCACCTTAGCGGGCATTTCTCAATTCAACTTGAAGTTACATAGAGTCCTAACAACACTTGGATAAGGTTGCTTACACCTGTGAATAGTTCAGATCACTTCGCTACCATCTTTCGGCAGTTGGGCCAAACTATTTACAAAATGTCCTCTTTTTTATGGTTGGACTTGGCCGAACTCTAAAAAACAACTCCACTTTAATGGGCATCCCGAGCTCAAACCACATACCAGAGCATATTATGTTAATGTTTTATCATACCGGTCCCCTCAAACCATTGTCTCTGATAAGATATTTAAATTTTCGACACCTATCACATCTCTAATATGCACACACTTCACTTAGGTTAGATGAAGCAAAACCGTTGAACGAAACTCTTTTGGTACCAACGCCATGATTGGATATTCTGATATCCCCTTGGAGCATAAGTATGTTCATGGGAACACTTGTTGTAACAAAAGAAATCCTTTTTTGGTATATGCTACCAATCTCATATATATGTTAATCTACATTAGAACATTTGACGATGTGAGACTAGTCACAATCTTATCTATGCACCCATTATAGTACAAAGCGAGTCATTCCATATAATTATGGATTGTCAGATATTTGCTTTTTTTCCACTAATGTATTACTTTTAGAATTTATTTATATACTCATAATTAGTACTTGAAAAATTGTTACATGTAGTGGTAAGTTTATATTTCCTTGGTAATAATATTTCTGGTATTTTATGTTCTTTTCAGATGCTAATAATTATGTTTTCCCCATTACAATTATTTTACCAACTAAGAAAACGAAAGTTGACTTATACCAGGTAATAGTTCTTAATTTATTAATTTGTTAATCTTTAAGTGGTTTTTCATGTTCAATGAATAACAAATGTGGAGCCACAATAAATAGTTATTGCACGTCATATCTTATACTATATATCTTATTAGAGGACCACTCTCGATATCCTAGCAATATTATCATGATTTTAGAATCAAAACAGTTCGCCCTTCTTGATTCGCTCAATTCTCAAGCAGTATTCATTTGATGTTTTTTCAATTATCTTATGCTACCAGTATCTTGCAATTCATATCGTAAGCATTTTAAAAGATGTCCTTCTGAAAGAAATTTATAATTTCAGTATAGGGAAGCAATAAATTTCAAACATGGAGAGTGCGTACAGAATTTAAGACACTACTTCAAAGGTCATATCGATGGTTCATTTTAAAAAAATAAAAATAAAGTGTGTCTTATGCAACATAAGCATGCTTGAATTTGGGTCATACCTATATGAGTACATACCTCAACTCGAATTGACATACATTTCGTGATCTTGATTTCCCGGTACTAATGTTTATATTTGCTTATGTGATGATTAATAGCATAAATTCACATAAAGAGTGGTCTTATTTATTTTAAATAATATAAAAGGTTCATATTTAGTAGCTGAATTCAAAAAAGCCGAGCGAGACGACTTTTTATCTTAAATTTGAATAGCTCTTGAAAATTCGGTGAGGTAACAAAATATCTTAATGTACTACCACCGTCGTCCCATCGAATAAAAGCACGAGTATTTAATATTTATTTTCCTATATTGATATTTGTTGACATTTGCATCATAGTCGAAGGTAAATAATATTTTTCTGTACGGAATATTTTAAGTGAATATTAGGCACACATCACTAAAACCAAACTTAATTCAAAGCGGGTCCTTATCAGAAAAATATACTTTCTACGTCCATGTTTTTGTTTTACGCCTATTTTTGCCCTAAATTACTTCTACGCTTCAAAGTCGAGCCGTGGTTCCTATTCTTCTTCAGTTTTTTCTGATCAAATTGAAAGCCGAGCCGAGTTTTCTTAAATATGGTACAATTTATAACTGCATAAGTGAAGTGCGGTTAAAAATGCAGTTGTTCATAAATAATTGCAAACATGTATGCAATTATTCATAATAATTACATATATGCCTTCAAGTATAATAAAAAATTTATGATTTTTAACTGCATAAGTGAAATGCACTTAAAATTTTCTTATAACAGCTGTATTTTTAAGATGCATATCAGACATACATATATTTGATGTAAAATGCAGTTAAAATTTGATATCACAGCTATATTTAGTAATTGCATACCAAATATGCAGTTAAAAAACACATTTAACAGCATAAATGAAATGCGCTTAAAATTTGCATATAAGTATGTAACTATTTCGATGCATTATATTATGCATAATATTGTTTGTATGTGAATGTTTTTGAGCTTTTCTAACAAATATATGCAATTTTATCAAATTTAGTTATTAAAATAGAATAAAAATCTTCAGTTCTGGACTTGATTCGAACATCGATTTTTGAAATTGCAACTACTTCCGATTTATAATTCAAGCGATTAGGGTTTTCTTTTTTTAAGATGTTGATCCATGAAAAGAATTGGAAGGGTTCTGAGTTTTTTTCGAGAAAGACATAAGGGTATTTAGAAAAATATTTTTGTCACATTTAAAATTAAGGATGAAAAATATATAATTAAAACGGAGGGATATTTTGTGTATTTTCAAATCTATTAAAGATGTATGCCAAATGTTAACATATTTTAATCCAACGTGTTAAAAGTTAAATGCCAGATTCAAAATGTAGATACCTAAATGTTTATTTGTAGAAATTTACCAAAAAATTAATTTTGAAATTAACCAAGGATGCCAACTTTCATTTATTTGCTTGACAAATATTAATAAATCCAAGAAGATAAAAAAAATCTGCATATAACTCATTTTAATTCAAAAAATAAAGTAACATAATATGACAATATAAAAAATTGCGTACTTGAAAAAAAAAAAAAAAAAAAAAAAAAACAGGAAGTAAGGTCCTTGGTACTATTACATAATATAAAGGACCCAAACGCCCATCTCCTTCCAAAACGAAATATCTGATATTCAAATTACTTGATCAAGAAAGAAAAGAACTCAACTCCTCATTGTTCAACCATGAATGAAGACGTCGGAACCCCTAACTCCAGTCAACCGTCGTTTCACCCCAAAATGGAGGAATGCAAGACCATGAGGGAGGAAATGAATTCGTTCCTCAACGGAGCTTTCAGACAACTCGAGAAAAAATATATGTATGCCAAAGACAGGGACGACACCCTTGTTTTCTATTATAAAGTAATACCCAAGGCTTTACAATCCATTGAACTCGCAAAAACCCAACTTGCAATTCGATTCTTGTTCCCTGAGGTGAAGATTATCGACTCTTTATCTGAGGAGTCCTCGGCTTATGAATTTATTTTAAGGAACTTTGTGGATTTTATCAAAGAAACTGCACAGATGGTTAACGATGCTAGTTTATCAAGAATTTCTGGTATTGGTGCTGATTTGGTAATGTGGAAGATGCAGTGCGATGCTTGTATGAGAAAGATGGAAAGCCGGATTAGATCAGTATTCTTGGAAGACTTCTACACATCTATCGATGAATTTTGCATATCCGGAACGTTCATCATAGTTAAAGGCGTTGTCGTCACAGTTTTCAACCTTGTTACGCTGAAGGAAGATGAAAACATAGTGACCAGGGTTGAAGGAATTTTGAAGAGCTTTGAAACGACGACTAGACATGCAATTTCTTCACGGTTACGCCGCATTGTAGAGAGAGAAGAAGGGCTGTCAAAATCTGGACTGAAGATGATTACTCAATCTGAAGCAAAGAAATTTGTTTCTTCACAGAAGAATGAAAAGTCTGTGGCCGCCACCACTAGTACAATGTCCTCTCTAGCTTGTAATTCCAAAACGGAAGAATCTTTATTGACACAGTGTGAAGAAATGAAGGTAATAGTAGAATCTTGTGGTGACTTGAACGTGCTCGCCTTTTTCTCGAATGTGGTATCTACTGCGTATTATGTTGTTATCGCCATGGTTAGCAAACTAAACAGCATGGCCGAAGATGACGCTTTACCATCTAAACCTGAAGCTCATAGGATTTTCTGCAAGAAAGCTTGTGCCCTTGTCAAAGAAGTAAAAGACGAGTTATTAACTGCTGTTTTTGCAACCTCTATCACTAACGAGCAAAAAGGTGATTCGATCCTTGTTTCAACGTGGAAGAAGTACGCTGTGGGATACATTCAAAAGATCGAGTCTATGATGAAAAATCTGTTTTCGAGAGATATTCGTTCTTCCTACGACGAGCTTGCATTAAATTGTACAGTAAGTGGACTTCATGGACTGGTGGATTGTTTGTATAGAATTCTAACCATCAAAGAATCGTTACATGATAAGCAACTTAGTGATATTGTGACTGCTTTTGAAGATTTTGAAATACAGTACTCTGAACTTCTTCAAGCAAGCATCCAAACCTTAGAAGAAGAAGAGAAGTACCTTGAAGAAACATACCGAAGTATGCCGTCATGGAAGATGCAGAATTCGATATGTTGATAGAAGAAGCCATGATGAAGAGATGGCACGAAGAAGGCGATTTACAGTAGCAGTGGGTGTGGAGATACTGTTGGGATAATAGAAAGTATATTCTCCTTGAAAAGTGTACAGAAAATCTAATATAGAATCATTGTACTGCATTACTTGGCCTATGTTAATAATTTTACTTTGATTTGTGCTTTAAATTTTTACACGATTTAAATTGTTTCTCATATTTTTTATGTCTCTGCATGATTTCTCTGTCTTTGGATAGACAGTCACAAAAATGCAATCTTCCTGTTGATTATTTAGGCACTTTAAGCATACACCAAATCAGTGAGTTATGGGGTTTATGCATGCTTCCCAGCCATATCGAAGCCAGACTAACAAATAATTGTTTCAACTTTGTAAACTATGTCTAAGCCATAAGCTTCCGTTTTTGATGCTTGTCCAACATCTTTAGACAATTTGGCCTGTAGTTAGATAAATAGATTGGTAGAAAACCCTCCCTCAAACAGAGTGTTGTTATGGTCTGAGGTTTATGTAAGCACCATCACAAAGCGCTTGCTTATCTACTATATAATCTCTACAAGGCAGATCAACAAAAATCACCCTGCTCAACAACGACTTTAATGGACAAGGCAATGCCAATATTTAATCTGTTGAATCAAATATTGTGTACGTGCACTTGTGTATGTCCTTTTCATTTACTAATCTAACCATCATCTTCGTTATATCTGCACATCAACAAAATTAGTCTAAAGTTCAAACTTTCGGTCAAAGTATGTCACTATAAAAAAAAGCAAGGCTGTTGTTTGCGTATATGCTACCTTTTCTAGTTTCATACGTTTATGATCATTGAGAGCTTAACCGTTTTAACTGACTGCTCTAACTAATACATATGATAATGTCATATCCAAATGAGGATTTTTGAAAACCTTTTTCAACAAATTGAATTCAAATCCTTCGGTTCATTTCAAGGTCCAATGATCGAAGATCATATCGCCTCCATGTCGATGCTCTGTACATATCATCATATTATCACTCCTCACACCTACAGTTTGTGCGTATCATCATATTATCACTCCTTACACCTGCAATTGAAACTAAAGTTACATAAAGAAATTCTTATAATTAAACAACAAAATGAAAGAAGCTGTTTGTTAATGCATATGGATTGTTTACAACATTTGTGTGCTTCTGTAACTGTCTGCACTAACACCTGTACTACTGCTCAACTCAGACTCGGTATGATAAGAAGCACATAATCTTTCAATAATTCTATCCAAAACAATTTGCATCATTGTATTTGAAATAATAGACATTCACACATTGCTTTGTTGCTATACTTGTAACTGTGCTTTTGCTGCTATGACATTTGTATGATGTCCCTTTTGCTTGTGCCATTGTGCATTTTATCGCTTTGCTTGTGTGTCGCACTGACTTGCCCGCATCTCAGTTCAGATGCCTCGCTGATTGAGCTAGCCCTTCTCCTCCGTGTAGTAGTCCTGCTAGGCCTGCTTGTTTTCTCAGCCTGTACCTGTCCCAGTTCTGCTCTTTTAATCGTTTTAGTTGCAGCTTTTGCACCATTCCCGTGTCTGTTTTACATAGGTCCTCCTCTAAGTTTGTCTGCTGTTTCGCTGTGCTGAGATCTGTTTTCCTATACATGCCTCAATTCTATGTCTTCCCATTGCACCTGTTTATTTATTTTTTATTTTTTATACTGGTTTTGCACTCATCAGTACACCACGACATCTAATCCCTTAGCATAATCTTCAACGGCAGTACCGATCTCTGTTCCTTTTTTCATGTGAAATTACTTGTTCAGCACCAACTTGCCATAATTTCAAAAATTGGAGCAATATATTATGCCAAATGTTGGGTTATGTACCGCAACATATTTTGCATCTACTACCAGTTTCTTCAGTTTAAATTTTTATTATATTAAAAATTTCAAATGAAAACTTGTTGTGAGAAGACTGGTTTTTGTTTCCCCTTTGATGCTGTATAAGAGGCAACTATCTGCAAGAAGATACCACCCATTACTGTATTATACTAATTTCTTTTATTACTATTTAATTTGAAAACTACCGTTGAAAATTTGAATTGATACACACCTTTGACGAACCTTTTCCCACATCGGTCGTTGCCCATTTGTTCTACGAAATTCCTGTGTTCGCATACCGCAATCTTACTTAATATACATACACAAACTTCCTGCTACAAGTATTGTGATTGTAATCTGCAAAAATAGATGAAAATATGGTACCGTGGTTAAAAACCGACCTACTAAACTGTTTTCAATAAACATAAGTTAATAAAACATTATCACCCTACTTCTCCCATTCCTTTAGTTGTAAGAAATCACCCAATGCTTTGTTATGTGACTTGGTAAATAAAATTATGCAATGAAAATGGAATTTTTTATGACTAATAATGTAGCGGAATATGAATCAATGATAGCTAAACTAACCTTAGCCCAACAACTAAATATTCCAAGAATCGAAGTGTTTAGTGATTCATAATTAATGATAAACCAACTAAATAAGACATATAAAACAATAGACGCTCGATTAGCCCAATATGTTAAAAAGATCTATGAGATGTTGACTCGGTTTGAAGACTTTTCTATTCAGGTACCAAGGGAAAAGAATACATAAGAAGACTTATTGGCAAAGCTGGCAAGTCCACAAAGAGCACTAGAAGTAAACATTGTCCATGTCGGGTTTCAACAAAATCTGAGTGTTGAATTTGAAAAGAAGTACCCAGCCGTGAAGCTTTGGTTTTGACCTAGTGGTAAGGCCAATAACCATGACACAACGAAGAAAGTTTTCGAGAGGCAAGCCGTAAGGAAATATGAGTGCGAGAATCAGTATACGTACAATTGGACGACACTTATAGTCGAGCACTTAGAAAAAGGAACATTGCCAAAAAATAAGAACGAGTCAAAGAAATTGAGATATCAAGCACCTCCTTACACTATGATTGATAGAATATTATATAAAAAGAGATATTCAATCCCGATTTAAGATGTATAACCCTAGAAAAGGAAACAAAGCTATTGAAGGAATCTCATAAGGGAATTTGTGGAGGTCATTCCAACGGAGTAAAGTTAGGAAAGAAAGTAATGTGACAAGGTTATTATTGGCCTCGCATGATTGACAAAGCCTTAGCTTATGTGAAACATGAGACAAATGTCAAAAATTCTCTAGAATTTCATGACTACCTCCGAGTGAATTGACTTCTATCACAAGTCCTTGTCTCTTCCATGTGTAGGGAACCGATTTGACTTGAACGCTTCCTAACTCAAAAGGAGACGTAAAATTCAAAGTAGTAATTATCGACTATTTTACTAAGTGAGTAGAAGTCGAGCCATTATTTAATTTTTTTTTAAGGAAAAGTGTTGAAATTGTTCTAGAAAACTTAGTTATTAGATTTAGACCCCAAATATGATCATTTCTGATAATAATGGAACTCTATTGGAGAGTAACCAATTCACTTGCTTTTATGAGAAAAATGAGTTAGTGGGGAGTTTCTCATCAAAAACACAACTAAAAGCCAATGAATGGTGGAGGAAGAAAATAAGACTATCAATAATATCTTTAAGAAATGGTCAAAAAAAGTGAAAGGAAACTGGATAGAAGAACTTTCTTTTGTCGTGTGGTCATAAAAACTTCCACAAAGACAACCACTGGCCACACCCATACTTTCCGACATATGGATTTGAAATAATGTTACTAGTAAAAGTTAAAGTTCAATCACATCGAAGAATTGCATATGCTAATGAACAAAACCGAGAATTGAAGGAATCTTTAGAATTGATCAATGAGTTAACTGACTAGACTATAAATAATATAATACCAATGACCAGACTACATTATAAACAACATAACATTGATAAAGAATTTTCATATATTATAATTCAAAAGTAAAAGAAAGAATATTTTGAAAAGGAGATCTTGTACTTAGAAGAATAATGGAAAATACCAACAAATGGTCCATTATAGCCAAAGTGGGAAGGTATAATGGTCATTCACGAAATAATAACCCAAGGAACTTCTAGATTGAGTAGACCCAACGGAAATGTCATAGCAAGAGTGCGAAATGTTGAGTATTTGAGATCATACTTCATTACACTGAATGAAGGCAGGTTACTAAAGATTTGTTTTTTAGCAAGTGCTTTCAAAGGTTTTTACAACATTTTTAGAAAGAAAAAAAATCCAAAAAGGATAAAATTATAAGAGAAATGTTATTCAAAATCTTCAAAAAATTTGGCAAAAAGATTTTGCAAATTTTTTATCAAATAGCCACCGGATTAAGAAGCATTATGTTTAATGTATCTCCTATCCTGATGAGGTCGGTGAGATTATTTGAGTCAAACCATATTTCATATCCGACAGATGACAAATAAACCTTTGATCGCACCTTTAGGTTTAGCCAAAGCAACTAGCTAAGAGAAATAGCCATGTTAAGACTTCGGCCCACTTCTACGTGTAACGACCCAAAATTTTAGCTATTTAATATTAAATATTTAATTAATTTTAAATATTTAAAATAATTGAATTTTGGAATTTAATAATTTATAATTCAAATATACAGAATAATTGAATATTTGAATTGTGAATAAAATGTTAATTAAATGGATTCAATAGTTTTATTTAACTCCATTTAACCAATAAATAATATTGGTAAGTTCAATTTGTAAATTTATTTATTTATACCAATATAAATAAATCGGATTTAAATATCGATAATTAAAACTGTGAAATTAGCCTTTCGGGGCACAGTTTTGGATTTCGATGAAACCAGTTTCATTGAATCCGTAATACTGAATTATAATACACCATCAAATTTCATGACGATCGGATGAATCGTTTGGCCGTGGAAGACCGAAACGCGTTGAAATTGATATCGAAAATTTAATATAATGACTTGGTCCAAAATCCTATCTTCTGCATACGATTGAATTAGGTATCAAAAAAAGTTCCATTGCATTCGGTATAGGGGTAAAACATTATGAACGTCAGGCGACATCCCTCATTTGGAGTTGAAATTTGCGGGTATGTTTTGGAGAGTAATTTGAATTAAAATAATATAAATATATTTGTTTTCTACCATATGTATGTCCATTCCCTGACACCCCTACCATACTCACCTGTGCCCATACCTGTATGTGCTACCCATGCCTTTTTTCCCTATATGTCATTGCTTATAACTAGAAATGCAGTTTCCCCTTTTGAACTCAAATTTCAAAAATTAAAATATAAGGTTATACTCAACTGAAAATTCTAAAACTAGTTTTAAAAATCTCAATTCCAATAGATCTTCGCGTTGATGTGCTATATGTAGGGTGCGGCTTTGGATGGGTGGGTTTGACAGTGTGGTCGCACGGAAGTTTCGAACTAGAGTTGGGTTTTGTTTCGATTTTGGACCTCGAATCGGCGATTGGATTTTTGGTTTGAGTTCGTCGTTGCAAACGGCAGCTAGTGCCGAAGTTTGGTCGAGTTTTGCTTTGTTTTTGTTCATGCGTGCACTGTAGTCGACGAACATCGAGGAGAAAGTCGCGCATAGAGGGAGGAGGTAGGGCTGTCAACGGATGCAAACGGATGCGGGTATGGCTATATCCGCATCCGAATCTTCATCCGATATCCGTGGATATATGAGAATTCACATCCGTATCCACGTCCGCGGATATTTTTCAAATATCCGAAAATATCTGCATCCGAAAATAAAAAGCGAACATTCAAAAAATATCCGAAATATCCGCATCCAAAATTGAATAAGCTTTTTATTATACAAATAATTTTGAACTAAAACAGTCATTTTCTAAAATGACAATATACACACTACAATACTAATCAGTTTTCAAATGACAAAATGGCAACACACATAATATCAAACAAGTTTACACAATATTACAACAATTCAAATGATAAAATAGCAATATACATAATGACAAAATGACAACACACATAAAATTTCGGATCGGACGGATGTTTTTTGGATACGGATATGTACATATCCGCATCCGCATCCGCATTCGGTTTTTATTTTGGATATCGAATATCTGCATCTACTTTTTGGCTATTGGATAATATCCGTATTTACGGATACGGATCCGAAAGAATTTCAGATTTTTTGGGTATCCATTGACAGGTCTGGGAGAAGGCCGAGCATTGCTTCGTGGTGACCATCACGGAGCATTTGCGAAGAGTGACTCATTGGAGTCTGCAGCACATCGAATGGTGGCACGTAGCTCGAGCAAGGTCGTGCATGCACAGTGGGTAGCACTGATATGAGCGTGCACGATTTTAAGATCAGGGGAAGATGATTGATGGATATCTTTGTAATTACTTTTAAGTTGTTTTGATTTTAATTAAATTTATCAATAACTTCTAAAATGTTTATCTCGCTCATGCGAGGTTAGATTCGAACACCGTTTGTTGCACTCGAATCGTGTCATCTAGATCTTCGAGATGGAGTCGGTTTGGACAGATTTGGAGCAAGTGAAAATTTAGACTAAAATAGGACGTCCGTTTGATTTTAGTCCGAAATCGGGCCATTTCGGCCAAAATGAAAACCAATGTGAGTTTAACTTACATTTATTTTATTATATTATATTAATGATGTCATAAATGTTTTTCGATTGTTCGGATGGTAGTTAAATTGTTTGATTGCTTGTTTGGCTGAATTTCTGATTGGAAAATGGGAGACGTTAATTTGATCATTATAAGCCCATATGATTATCTATATATTATCCACAACCATTATTTTGTAGAAAATACGTAGAGAGACCTAAAGGGGGTTTCTCGCCCATAAATCATTTATTTACATCCATTTGTTGCTATTGATAGTTAATTTAAATTGATTATTGTTACTCCATAAAATAGTTTAAATGTGGTTATAGCGATTTTTGCTATACCATCGTTTATTGAATTTCATCCCCAAAACTCTGTCATATGAATTTGAGCTTGTGTTTTTGCTACAAAGAATATTGAAAATTTATTAATCATTTTGATTAATGACAATTTAGATTAATTAATTATTTTAATTAATTAATTTGAGATTAATTAACCAATTTAATAAATGAGGTTTAAAATTGGTTTATCTTTAGATTTAATTAACCACTTTTGCTAATGATGTGGTATACTTAATTAATCGCTTTAGCTAATGATTATTTGGGTTTAATTAATTCTTTAAATTAATGATAATGGATTTTAATTAATTTATTTAACTAAATTAATTATTCGAATTATTGATGATGGGATTAAATTTCAATTTATGATAATTGAAATTAATAACATTTCGATTAATGATATTTAAAATATAATAATCATTTGAATAAGTATATTTGCATTTTTTTAATCATTTTAATTAATGATTGTTTTAAATTTAGTTAATTGTTTTAACTAATAAATATTTGGAATTTAGTTAAATCATTTTAATTAATAATGTTTTATAGTAAAATGAATCAATTTAACTAATGATGTTTTAATTAATCATTGTAACTATTGAGGATTGGAGTTTAATTAATGTAATTAATTTATGATTATTTTAATTTAATTAATTTTTTTAATTAATGGAATTTCAGATTATTTATCATTTTACTTAATGATGTTTAAGATTAATTATTCATTTAATTAATGATTATTCGAATTTAATAAATCTTTTTAATTAATCATATTTAAAGTTAATTAATTTACTTAATAAAGGTAATTAAGTAAATTATCTAGCATAATAAAATTTCTTTCATCAACTGATTTCAATTTAACAAACCAATTTAATAATTTTAAAGTTGATTTGACAATGTTATAAAAAAATTTAGAAATAATTATCTATTTTATAATAGATAATGGATTTGCTTTTTTTAAAAGAAATTTTAAATGTAATTAATTATATTTTAGGATAATTAATATTGTTTTAAAGTTATAAAAAGGAATTGAAACTCAATTATTGGGATGTTAAGATGGATAATCTTCTGGGTGTTTGGTCTGATGTTGGTTTAGACCTTCAAGGTCGCGCACTTGAAAAAATTATTCTCTTAACGTTTTAACAACCAAGAACTAATTTTAAAAGTGTTTTACCAATACGAAAATCAAGCAAAAAGTTCGGTTTGTTTTTAAAAGTAAAGTTTGATTCGTTTATGGAAATGAATTATTCCCGTAAAGCGAATCACTTATATGGAAACGATTTACTTTTATAATTAGCACTAAACATTGAAGAAGTAAAATTGTCGCTATTTCAAAAGATAAGAGTAATCGTTGGACATAACTTTGAGGTAACACTGCCTTGACTTGTCCGGTAATATTGTTAACCATGAATAAGTACAAGTTTGAATTCAATGAGTGCTAATAAGCATACAAGATTTAATTTCTATATATGATCGTTTTATATCCTCGATGGTTGATATCTCAACTACCAGTTACTTGAGCTTCTTTGATTTTCTTTTTGTCATTCTAAGACAATTTATAGCTCTGTTAAGATCTGATTCCTATCGAAAATGACTAAAAACAAGGTGTTGAAATAGAGGGAGCACCCTCCAAGTCATTATTATTCTTCATTATTCTAAGACGTTTTAACACTGATATCCAACGCCAGAAAAACTAAAACCAAAGCGCGAGTGGGTGCCAAGCCATGTGTGTCGCACCCATCAGGGTATGTTCACATCATCTAGAGAGGTTTCGGCATGCATGCATTGATGTGAAATATTCGGACTTACGTGTGAAGCGGGTCCTACTTGAAAGTTCCCGACAGTGACGCGTGTGCTCTCAAGTATATTTTATCAAAAGGTACACTTTCGTGGAAAAGGGAAGAACACCCTCCTATTTACGCTGGATAAATTTGTTTTATTGATTTAATTCAAACCTTTGAATTAGTTTTTTTGTAATTGCAACAGGAAGAGGCAACCACCCTTCATGGTGTTATATTATAGTTTTTCAGTTCATTCTATCAAGTTTGGATTGTTATATTATTCTGCCCATCTATCAAGTTGGACGCACTACTACAAAACAGGCCATTTGCATCGGTTGTTTACCCCCTTTTGCATCAGTTCAACAACCGATGCATATGCAACCGATGCAACAGGCTTAACACTTTTGCATCAGTTCTGAAACCATGCAAAAAGGTCCTTTTTGCAACGGTTGTTACTAACAACTGATGCAAAATATCATGGTTGGTTGCTTGAATACAGCCCCCGTATTGCATCGGTTGTAATGAAAATCGATGCAACAAAGGAACTTGTTGCATAGGTTGTTGTTGAAAACCGATGCAAACTAATCCCTTTATTGCATCGGTTTTTTATAACAACCGATGCTACTAATCCCTCTAGTGCATCGGCTATTTATACCTAATGCAAAAAAGCCATTCTCAGACACCATTATTACAGTTCTCAAATAAACTATATATATATATATATATATATTATTGATTATAACAAACAATTATTGCATGCAATGTTACAATCATTCAAAATTAAATTTGATGGCAAATACATAATCAGATTTAATAATTCTACAAAAGAATGAAAAACATAAATAAATTCACCATCCCTTACCTCTAACCATACTCAATTCACCAAGTAGCTAACTACATTACTGTACCATACATAATTACGGCTAACTACATTACTGTTCCCATCCCTTACCTCTAACCATACTCAATTCACCATCAAAACACTACAGTTATATCACTGCCCTGATAAACCTCCTTAGCCATTCAACAGATCAGCAAGTGTCACCAAGTAGCTGCTCACCATCAACCTCTCCCCTCAAAACCACAACGTCAAACACTCAACCACTTCACTGCAGTCAAACTGCATAACCCTGCTTTGTCAACATCCTTCACCAAATCGCCGACCAAACTCCTCAACTCACGACCTCTGCAAACACAGCCACCTTCCCACAGCAACATCTCCAAACAACTCCATATAAATACCCACAACCTCTTCAAAAATCGAACTAGTCTCCACCATTCGAACACTGCAAATTACATTACATAAACCTTCCCATAAACCCAAACCATTAGCTAAAAAAAATACTGTACAATATCAAAAATCGAACTCCTCACCGACCATCTCCGACGAACAACTTTTGCAATCGCCTTCTCCAATCAATTACTCTGTTATAAAGAAAAAGATGTACTGTAGAAAGATGAATAGCTAAGTGGGCTGTAACAGATCTCTAGTAAAAAGTTCACTTAATTCCCAAAAGCAAAATCAATTTAACATATTCAATCAGAAACCAGTTGGCAACAAATTAGCATTATGGCAGGATAATTCAATCAGGATGGACTTAAATAAAACAATGAAAAAACAAATATTATGTATAATAATACATACATACACACACATATATGTGTGTGTGTGTGTGTGTGTGTGTGTGTGTGTATTATAAAGATTGTATAGGTCTCTGGAAACAAAAAAGACAATTCATTGTCGATTTTTATGAGGATTAATCATTTTTGAAAGCTATTTATATGACCATAATATATTTTTGAAGTGGAACAATCCATCAATAGTGGCTATAAGGAATCAAACATACAAACGAGAATTTGATGAATTAGGTGGTAACATTCAAGCCTGCAACACTGATGGGAAGACCGTTGGGTTGGACATAACATGAACTGTGAACAAAAGGTAACCACGAGTCTTAGACATTTGGTGACACATTACTGTGACATTAGGTAACAGTTCTGGCGCATGACTTTTATATAAATTTGTAAGTATTTCAGATTGTAAAAGTATGAAAAGACTATATCAAGGAAACGCATAACGCATTTTAGAGTCCATAACAAAATATTTTAACTGTATAAGAAAATGAATGAAAATATCAAGGGAAGGAGTAAAACCTGACTCTAAAGTATAAGTGTTCAATAACTGCAATTATATCACAGGGGCTATTAGGAACAATATGAATAGGATCACTCCTCAATAATCGTTAACATCGGTAATTATAAAAACATTGAGGGTACTGGTTATTTCAAATATATTTATATTACTGGAGCGAACATGAAGATTATATGAAAGTTGTCACTGAAAAGTTTTGGAATAGCGAAAAACAGAAATCTAAGTGCATCAGGTCATATAAGCTTTAAGGACATGCAAGCTGGTGAGAACAAACAAAAAATTGGCTAGCAAGTTGGTTAACCATGGATGATATTGACGGTAATAATTTGAATTTCAACAAGAACAAGGAATTATATATACAATTACTGATTGAAAAACAAGAATCTTCTGTGAAATCATGAACAATATCTACACAAGCAGTTGGTGCTTAGAAAAGGAATACAGTGATAATAACAGAAAGGAGACAGGCAGGGCTAGACCAAGAGGTATGTGGCAAAAAAAGCTACTATCTAGAAGACCCTAAGTTGGCAGCATAAATACCATGGGATAGTTCTGAAAATAAATATTTGCTATCACATTTTCAGTCTTGATATTTATTACAAATATTTGAAATTTATTCCCACAATTTAATACTTCTTGCCAATACATATATTAAAGTATATTAATATGTGTTAGCACAAAACATCGTGACACGCCACTCTTCTAAACTCTCTTTTTTTCTTTTTTTCTTGCCAATAACAGAGTAATTAGTAGTGCTAGTGCAAGTTTGCCAGGTGCAAGCTTGCTTGGGCAAGCTTGCCTGGTGCATATATTGTAAGCATAGGTAGAAGAGAGATTGAAAATCTAGTTCAAGAACATATATATCGACTATTTTGATTTTGGCAATATCAAATGCATATTGTTGTTATATTAAATGGAGTATGCAGGTTCAGTTTGACACTAAATGCATTTGTTAAAAATGAGTGGTGAAAAATAAAAGTGTTTCATTCAAATTAATTGCATAGTAATATTTGATGTTATTAACTGACCTCTCAAGGCTTAACCCTTTAATGATTGCCTCAACTTTGTAATATTTTGCTGTCTGGTCATGCTGCTCGGAAGCCTTAGAAAAGTGGCAGACGCTAGTGTTTCTTTGATAGTCAAATGTGGGAAAAGGGCATCATCTTGAGTCAGAAATCCAATCCTGACAAGCAAACATATAGTTATTGTAGTATAGGACATTGGTATTCAAAGGTGTTATACACTGCTTATATCTGTCAATGTAAATTGCCTTCTTTTAAAATGAGGAACATAGTTCGTACATTTTAAAATCAGACGATAAATAAAAACGGTTTTTAATTAAAGACTGCATATCATCATTTATCAGTTTATAATGCATTTATTTCTAATTCACATAACACACGTAGCAGTATAAACCTGGTAAAAGCTTCAGCTACATTATTCCTTTAGTGATCGTTCAGAAATTCATTGCTTAATCAGTTCATATCAAAACTGATGCATTGGTATTCAAAGGTTAATCTGATGAAAACACCATGTCATATCAAAACTGAAGTTAATCAGACCTAATGATTTGCTAATAAAGCCGATGAAAGGGTAAACTCTAAATGAAAATTACACCAGGTCCAATTAGACAAGCTGTTATTTGGTTTTCACCCTGCATATTGCATACAACAGCTCAAAGGTCAGTTATGAAATGTTTAAGAGGTTGCATGTATTCTTACTTTTGATGAGATTAGTAAAATCTTGACCCAATGGTGTTTTCTTTGCATTACGTGGAATTCATCCCAAACAGAGCTCTTCTGACTGGATTGGCATGCTTTAACTGGAAACCAATTGTATTTTTCATGGCCACAACGCAGGTAAGTTCAGTTACTAATTGCAATATTATTAGTCGAGCAATTTCTACTCTAGAAATACCTACACAAGTGAAAACATAATTAGTTCTTAAATCCAAAGTATTGCTAATTGCACAATCATTAATCGATTCAGGTTTACAAGCACTAATCTAACCTTCTAAGATCAATCTAATCAGCTCACTCGGTTTTAAAATATGAACTAAATTTATATTGCATTATCTAATATGAAAATAAATGAAACGCATTAACATAAATAATTCAATATGCAGAAATGCCAACATATCACTGATGAAAATTGAGGTAAATATAAAATATTGTAGAAATAGTTTAAAATAAATGAAACATAAACATAGTCAAAGAGGGAAATTTATTACATAAATATGATGAAGAGAGTAACTGATGATAACCCACTGTATGGGTCCCTTATGATAGTTTACTAAAGCTAATTTAAAGTGAAGGCCATTGGAAGTCCAAACTTTACGTTGTCTCCAGCATCATAGTATCCACCAACTAAATCTACCTGTTAATGCACAAGCATTATTTATGAAAACGAAATATTCATACTTTTGAAATGCTTAATTTACCATCATTTCGTATGTACTTGATCTACTTCTTGTATTAAAATGTGAAAGCAGATATAAAGGTAAATGAAAAATATTTTGTTAAGGACTAATAATTATATATGATAAAAAGTACCCCAATGTCATGCCCATCATGTAGCCCAGAATCCTTTCGCCATTTCAGTCTCTGGGATCTTGGAAGCTTTCCAGACCTTTGTCCTTCAAAAAATAGACAACTGTTTACATGATAGCATGGAGTCATATAAGAATTAAATTATTACTTCCTAACTAAATAAGGAGATTTTAATCACAGTCGATTGATAGTGGTGCCCGCGTTTTTTTATTTAGATGAGCATCTATTAGTCTTACAATGCAAGGCAATGGTCATAGAACATCCAATATGTATGAACGACAAAACAAAGAAAATCTCTAGAAAATTATTTTCTACTTGTTAACTCATATGAACAACAATAACATGCAGTGAACACACGAAATTGCAAGATGTCAGACTCTTAAATGTCACCATAGATGGATTAAAAAAAATTAATAGCCATAGTTTAAGTAATCATTCATTTGTTAAAGTACAAAATATCATATCCAATAACAAATCATCATCTAGAGAAACTAAACTATGAAATCACTGCCTTACCATGAACTGTAGTTTTTCCCCAATACCCTTACGATGAACCTTAAACTGCAAACAAGTTCTCTCAATGGTTAGAGCAACCCAGCAAGGAGTATAACTGAAACTTTTGACTAAATTGCATCCAAATCTTTTGCTGCATGACTACCACTTCAACATCTACCATGTTTCAACAGTCACTGCATATACTTCCTCCACCACCGAGCAAGACATCGAACCAAAAAAAAAGCAAAACCGACCACCGAGCAATCATCCGCAGTCGCTGACTCAAAACCAGACATCCACCAAATAATAGCCACGCAGCCCCAAACTCGAACACATCGAAACCCAAAATCACAACTCCCTAATTCACCATAACTCGACTTCACAATTCCTCCACACTGACAACCAGCAAATCGATCTCCTTCACACCTGAATCGAAATCGATGGACGACTCGAACTACGGGACGAGCAACATAATCACGAACTCGACCAAACGCAAAAAAACTTGGACTCCACAGTGCCAAATTGCCGCTTGACTTCGATCTTCAACATACTCGACCACGAGCTGATGTTGGAACAGAGGCACGAAATTTAGCATTTTGATAATTGGGTTTCGAATTTGTGATAAGTTGTGCTTCCGGGGGGTGTTACACGCTAATATTTTGCGCGTCAAACAGGTTGGGAAAAGGAACGAGCGAAAGGCAGCATTTGGAAAGGGCTTTGGGAAAGCGGTAAGATCATCAGTTGGATTTAATGAGAAGCGGTGAAAATCAATTTCTAGGGTTTGTTTTTGTTTTGGAGCAGGCGAAATCCTCTTTAGCGGAAACGAATGGGAAATAAGCGGCAGAAAAATTTGGGATGGCGGTAAGCGAAACTATTTGCATCGGTTCTTGGTGACAACGGATGCAAATTTAAATTTTCATGACCTATTGCTTTTCACATACCAATTGCACCGGTTATTAAGATAGAACTGACGCAAATAGTTCTATTTGTATCAGTTTTTACTTCAACCGATTCAAATGAGGCGATGCAAATGGCCTGTTTTGTAGTAGTGACAGTTGCCTTATTATGTCCATTCTATCAAGTTGGACGGTTACCTTATTCAGTTCATTCTATCAAGTTTGGATTGTTCCCTTATTTATTCCGTTCTATCAAGTTGGACTGTTTTTCTTGTTCTATCCATTCTGTCTAATTTGGATTTTACTCGGTTTATTCCACTCTTTCAAGTTTGATTTAATACTAATTATACTAATTCATAAATGCATTTGTTTCCTGATATTTAATTCTGCTCTTGCCTGTGGATGTTATTCTTGTGAGATAAAAACCCATTCTGCGTTAGCAGCGTGGTCTAACAGAACTTTTATATGTTTCACATTATTCGAGTTATCTCATGCTAGTGTTTCTAGACTAATCCAGGTGTTATTTAATTATAATGCTCGGGAAGACTAAGTATTTTCCCAGGTTGTCCATGGTGTTACGAATTTCTTAGAGGGGAGCTAGAGATTTACCTATCATAGTATTTTATTTTCCATTGTATTATATAGTGTACCAATCGGCATTTGTAAGGTCAGGATTTTATAACTGTCCAGCTGATAAGGTTTATTTTTAACTCTAATAAACTCTGTATGTTTAGAGTGATAGTTTCTACTGTCCTTGTTATATTATATGTTGTCGATTTCGCTGTGAGATTCTATTTTTCAATGTTCTCTATTTTTTTCTTTTATTTACCCTAATATTCTGCCATTTGTCGATTAGATGCGCGACACTGAAACACAGTAGTAGTGTTCGGTGTCGACTTTTGATGGACAAAATGAAGGATCGTTACACCACGTTTGGCTATAGCACACATCTAAGAGTCATGGTCAAAATAAGCCATTGGTTCTACCTCTGGGTCAAGCCAATGAAACTATTCATAGGAGATAGTCAATTTAAGCTTTTTGCCTCACTTCTATCCCCGACTAAAGCACCCAATCCAAAGGGTAATGGTCAAAATAAGCCATTGCTCTCGCCTCTCCATCCGACCGAAGCAACAACCCAAGGGAGATAGTCAAATTAATCCTTTGGTCTCACTTCTACGCTCAGCCAAAGCATTACTCAAAGAGTAATGTGAAATTTGGTTCTTCTTCTACTCCGATCAAAGCACACATCCAAAGAATGGTGGTCAAAATAAGTCTTTGGTCCCACCTCTATATTTGACCAAAGCAACCATCTAAGGAAGATGGTAAATTAAGCCTTTAGTCCTACTTCCACTCCCAGCAAAAATATCCATCCAAAGGGTTATTATCAATAAAAGCCTTTGGTCTCATCTTCGGGCCCGGACAAAGCACTCATTCAAAGAGTGATGATAAATTAAGTCTTTAGTTCCGCTTCAAACTGGGCTAACGTACCCATCCAATGAGGGATGCTCAACAATTTTTTTAGCTTTTTCAATAAATTTCACTAAAACAAATATCTAATAAAGCCACCAGACAATTGAATAGATTGATCGAAATAAAAGACTTGGTAAAAGAGAAAGTCAACATTCAAAGAAGTGTAACGAAACTTAGAGGAAAAGTTCATTTAAGCTGGAGCATAAGTAAACTTCATAAGGAGGGAAGTGGTACACCCCCAAAAGTTGACAAAATTAAGCGGGAATGTCATTATAGGATGAACCATCACATATTGAGAATAATGAAACTATCGCCAGTTGAGTTAATGAAGTCATCGCAAGTTGAGTTATTGAGGCTATTACAAGTTGCGTTATTGACGCCATCACAACTTTAGTTATTAAACTATCATAATTTGAGTTACTGAAGCTATTGCAAATTGAATTATTGATCCATCGATTGTTCAGTTATTGAAGCTATCGCAGGTTGAGTTATTGAACGCATCGCAAATTGAGTTATTAAAGTTACTACATGATTAAAGCTATCAAAAATTAAGTTATTGAAGCTATCGCAAGTTGAGTTATTGAAGCTATCAAAAATTGAGTTATTAAAGCTTTCGCAAGATTAGTTACTAGTGCTATTGCAAATTTGAACCCATTGCAAGTTAAGTGAATAAAACTATTGCAAGTTGAATTACTGAAGCTATCACAAGCTGAGTTATTGAAGCTATTGCAAGTTGAGAAGCCTAAATTATCGCACGATTAATTAAATTGAATCTATCATGTCTAAATGTTGTCACATGATGAAGATAAGAGAATTCAACTCATACGAGAAGAGCT
Source organism: Allium cepa (assembly GCA_030765085.1). Taxonomy (NCBI): domain Eukaryota; kingdom Viridiplantae; phylum Streptophyta; class Magnoliopsida; order Asparagales; family Amaryllidaceae; genus Allium; species Allium cepa. Next base: position 111,851,228 of record CM060944.1, on the reverse strand, counting down.
AGAACAATCACACGTTGATTAAATAATTAAGCCATCACATATTAAGAGTCATTGCATATTGACAACATCGAAATCATAGCAGATTGAAGCAATTGAGCAATTGCAAGTTAAATAACCAGGCCATTATTAGGTCGAGAGGAATTGAACCTTCGCACATTGAAGACCCGATAGCTATCGCATGTTGATAAAGATGCCATCTCAAGCTGATAAATGTACCATAAAAATGACTCTCTCCAGGACATATGGCATACCATTATTGGATCAGATGCGCCACAAAATCATGAAGAGGTTGAAGAAAAAGTAATGTTGCATGCCAAAGCGACAATATGCTACGTTGGCAAGACCTTAATCATCAGTTTCCTTTGAGCGCCATATGTTGAAAATCTAAGGGCCAAAATTCTCTATAAATAGGGATGTACGCTTACTAAGAAAGGACAAATTATGAATGGTACTTCTTCCTCATTTTCATTTTTCTCAAGCATACATAAAGTACATAACTTTGTAACTTTAGCGTCGGTTAGGTCAAATAAAAATTGACACATTCTGACTTGGTGCTTGAACAATTACCTATTTGCATATTCGACTATTATTGAATACAATGACTAGCATAATTGCCCTTAAGTCCAATCTCTTGCCCATGTACCACTAACTTTGTTTGGCTTAGGATATGAGTTAAGCCCAAATTATGGCCTAACAAAACACCCATGTGCCAAACCAACCTTCCCATAATTATTACCGCGTTTTTGATTCCTTGGGCTAGAGTTTTTGTGATTTTGCCACCAATTTGACCCAAACGCTCCATATTCCGAACCGAACATTTAGGTAATTTTTGCATTATTTACTTCATCATTTTCAGCCCATTAATATTCCATCTTAATCCAACCATTTTTATCACCGTGTTGATTTATGTGCAACACCAATGCAATGATGCGACTCCACACATCCTAGAGCTGATTCGTCAAATTTTAAGTTTACATTTGTGGATCTCCCGCCATTTGCATATTGAATCAAAGAGCACATCACTACTCCTTCTACATGAGATCCTAAACCACTTTCGATTACAAACCCCAATTTGCTCTAATGAGCATTTTCAAGCATTCAATATACAGATAAGAAAACAAATATAATATCAGGCAATTCACCTAAAAATGCATCCATAACTTAGCCTAAGATTCATGTAAACAACCATATGTCCGAAAACATGTTTATATCACTTTAATTCATTTTAAATTTGTTTTATTTTAGTTTCAGAATCAAAACAGCAGTCAATCATATTTTTGACTTTAAATTTTGGATTCAAAACATGATGTAAACCATTGATTAATATATATCACAAGCCTAGAGATGATAAATCACTTACTAATCATCCAAAAACCAATGGAAAACACGTAAATCAAGGTAGATTCAAAATGAACAATAATTATCCATTTAAAAATCAAAATTTTAAGTTGGAAAACAATTTAACAACCCTTTTAAAACATATATCCACAATTACAATAAAGTGAGAGAGTAAAGTCACTCATCTAGTATATAGAATCGACCAAAAACACCAACAAAGCATAGCTTCACTAAAATAAGAGTAGAAATTGAATTTGGTCAGCGGCTACATGCTTCTATTTGCAAATATTTATATCTAGGAAGCCAACTATAAATCTCTTTTATAAACCCTTTTAATTAATTGATCTTGGTTAATTTTATTAAAAGAATGATGGAGATTCGGTAGAAGAAGGCTGATGAAGGTTAAGTAGGATTAGAACATGTTCAAAGGTGTATTTATAGTGATGAATGGCTACTATGGAGGTTTCCCCCAACCTTAATACCAAAACTAATTAGAAGGCCTGATCTTAGAGTTAGTTAATTACCCAATAATCCATCTAAAATCTGCCCAAAGTTTAAATAGTCATATATCCTACACCGTATGTTTAAAAATCTATAACCACTCTATGTAATAGGAAACCACCATATCATTCATTTGGCAAGTTTGAGTTTCTAATTCAACTTCTATCAAAAATTTTAGGCCTTACATAATTTTTCAGGGTTGGAACCATCCAATATTTATTCCTAGAATAAACAATGTCAATCTTCAACTTCCTCTAAAGTTATATTCAGTTTGGACCCAATTTGTTTTTAAAAATAGTATTATTATAATCCGTCAATATGTTAAAATGTGGGTCATTGCACAAGGCCCATGACTAACAATAACACCTACCAGGTATAAACATTGGAGAAATGGCTCTTTTTTGAAGGTTAGATAAGAAATCCAAAAACATCTATATAAAGGCCATTGAAAAAGGCCAATAAGTGCCCTTTGGGTACAAACCTGGATGAAAGGGCATACATTTGAAAGCCAAAGGAAATCTAGGAATACTAAAGGCTGAAGAGAAAGCCAATAAGAAAACCGAAAGCAACATAACTTTTAACACCCCACTCCGAGACCCACATTAACAAAGAGAATTATTGAGTAATTTTCTCTGCTGATGCAGAGAATAGGGCTGGTTAAGGGCAACCATCACACTTGCATTAGATAAGAGCTAAGTATGTCGATTTGGTACTCATCAATTTTTTTCCATTTTGACTTAAATGTTCGAAATACTCAATTCCTATCGAATACAATATTGTGGTGGCTGCAGGATTGATTCAGAAACAAAACATAATAACATCAACAATTACAAGTCAAAGAACGGCAAACACTGAGGGATATACATATACATATACAACGAATGTGATGCAACATGTCACAAGTGGTATTATGACCACAATTTATACATACATTCCCCACAAGAGAATATGCATCACAAAATTCTCAACAAGACAACTACTACAAAAATTATGCCATCTATCCAAGGTCGATAGTGAAGTCCAAAGTGGTAGTTAGCAAAAGTCCAAATATCCTGACCTGCAACTTGGTCTGACCCGAGTAATAAATACACGGGTCAGGCTAACTAGAACATGATATTAGCAATAGATAAAAGGGATATAAGTGCATAGGAGAAACATCCTTTAAAGTATAAAGGCATGATATAAGTAAGGTCTATTTATACATCCAAAGGTAGAAATTCCATTAAGGCTCAAGGTTACACATGGATAGGTTTAACAAGTCATATGTGATTCACATTCATGGGTATAAAACATAAGTGAACATAAGCAAACTCATTAAACTATAGGAGAAACCATCAAAAATCTCCCAAATCAAATCTCGTGGAACTCTAATAAGAGTTCAAAATCTCGTATTGAAATCACCGAAACCATATATATGTAAGCCTTCATATGACTCAAGGCTATAATAGAAGAATCATCTCAAAATGCTAAAATCGAAATAAATCAAAAACACATAAAAATCCCCGGATTGGCCAATCTCAGATGCATGTCGAAGCGATGTTGCATATGCCAAACTCAGACCAGTACTATATATATATAATTTTGTACCTATCCCAGATGAGCATAGTTGTAAATCCCATACGACCGAAGTCATAAAACTCAAACGACCGAAGTCGTAAATCCCAAATGACCCGATGGTCTGTATTACTGGTAAACCCAGAATGTGTCACAAACTCCCAGAAAGAAACCCAAAGAGTGGTAACAGTGCATCTCATACCACATGTTCTCACTTATCGGTTTCCTAACCATTAGTTAATGCTATATTAGAGAACAAAGTCATCAAAATTCACAAAACTCAAAAAACTCAAGACTCGCCTCATCTCATCGGCAAGTAAAGTACTATATCAGATTCTCGTAGATTAAAAATCCTAATGTATGAGATATTGAACCATAAATCGCCAAATATTGGCCTTCCCAGATAATTCCTAAAGATAGGAATTATAATCTTAAAATACGCCATCAAATGGTTAAACAACACAGAAATCAATAACCCCGAATAGTTTCAATCGTACAAGTTTGAAATTAACCGAAAAAGTAAACTCACATGTCTCATACCACGTGTTTTATTAAATCATTTAATTCTCTTTCACATATGTCCGAAATGTGAAAAAATAGTGTATATTATTTATAAAATAATTTACTTGAGAAAACGGGATTCTAAAATAGTTTTCTAAAATCATTTTGAAGGCATTATTTGAAAATTCTTCTTATTATAGGAAATAAAAATATTTTGAATACTTTAAAATAATTTAAAAATAATTTATAATAATAATTTCAAAAGCCAAAGTATACTCAAAATGTTTAGATGATTGAGTGCTTTAAATCAAAGAAAAACGTGAAAAATACTCTAAACTGATAATCAAATTCAAATCGAATTTAATTCAAATTTTTAAATTGAAAATTCCTTCAATTCTTGGCTAATCCATTGATGAACATCATAGCCCTTAATTATCATCAAAAACATCTTGAATAATTGCAAAAGAATTGGCCACAAAACCATAGCGAAAGAGGGTCAAGTGCTGCGAATAACTAAAGAAACAAGGCCAAGCTACATATGTGAATGGGTCGACAAAGGGTGGACCCCATGCCCCGTCAGGTTGGCCCCTAAGGGGACCAGATCAATAGGCCGGTCGACCTGGTGAAGTGCTGGGTCGACCCCCCTATTGACCCAGGCTACGGAAATGCTGCAGTTGATGTTTTTCAGCTTGTATAGGTTTTCCAGTGAAGCTTTAACATAGCAAACGATTGATTTTTGGGATGAAAATTGATAAGCACATGGTTTAATAACTAAACTACAATCCGAAAAAGATTTGGTATCAATTTGCCGTAAAATCAAAAAGTTATGGGTGCTTAAAGTTGCAACCATAAACGAGTAACTTTATAAAATAAAGAGCTGAACAACTTCAATATACGGAGATATACAGAGAGGAAACTATGAACAATTTGCACAACTAATATCAACTTTTGCTAGCATTTGTGAGTACTAAACTCACCTTAGTGATTTAGCAAAGATTTTGGCTGATGCGGAGTCAAGATGCAAGCTTTTGTGATGAAGAGGAGCATCCAGGACCTGTAAAAGCTGAAAGAATGACATGTAACAGGAAACAAAAACATTACAGATAAATTCATATCTCAATTCAAGGATTTTTGATGAAAAAGCTCTAGTATTGGTGGATATTACCTTCTATTATCTTGTTTTAGTGGTTTAACTTCTTGAATTAGCAGCAAATTGAGCGGGAATTTGATTTAGTTTGAGGAAGCCATTATTTTCTATTTTTCTGTAAATTTTCTTTTGAGAAGAAGGAGATGAAACTAACGTACTATTAGCTTCTCTCATACCAGAAGTTTCTAAGTTAAGCTAATGGATCTAATTCTTACCTAAATAAGCCCATGAACAAAATACTTAGAGAAAATGTAAGGCTATGTTCATATTTTAACTTATTTTAACACTAAATGCATATAATTCTTCATTTTAAAGCCAAATAAAATGTATACATCTATTTGTAATGAAATAAAATTATTATTGTAACAAAATAAAATTTATTTTAATTATAAAAAAAATTATATTTAATAATAAAACCCTATTTTTAACAATAATACACAATTTACACTATTATAGTGCAAAAATACTATTTTTAACATAACAAGCTCAATAAAAACTCTTTTATTGTCAAATAAATTATAACAAATCATTCCAACTTCACTTTATCATCAAAATACATTAATTAATTTATTAACTCAAGTTTAATAAAATTCCAATATTTCCAATATGTTTAACTTAATACTCAATCAATCACTTTATAAACCTAACATTATCTCAAACCACAATGTTTAATTAAAATAAACAAATTCTTAACAAGATTTATTCTCTCCATTTTATTTTATTTTAAATATTAAATTATAACTATCGTTTTAATTCATAACATAGGTAATCACCAATACCAGGGTTATTACAGACCCCCTTATTAAAATTGTGTCCTCACAATTTTAAGGGGAAACTTTATTCATTCATTTTATTTAATCAAACAAAAGGAAATTAGATAACTAGAAGTAGAAAATTATTACATTCATAGTGAGAAGATAAGAAATCATTATACAATCGCTCGTTGAATTCTCTGGTTTCCCTAATGCAATCGTTGGGATAATCGGACCATTAAATCTTCATGAGCTGAATACTCTTGTTTCGAAGGCGCCTAACCTCCGAAGTAAGAACTCTCACAGGATGTGGCACAAAAGATAGATCAGGAGAGAATTCCAGCTTCTCTAATGCATAAGTATCAAAGACAAAATCAAAATCTCGTAGACACTTCCTTAATTGAGAAACGTGAAATACGTCATGAACTCCAGAAAACCGAACGGGAAGTGCTACTCTGTAAGCAACAAGACTGATATGCTTTGTAATATGAAATGGCCCAATGTAGCGTGGTGCCAATTTTCTGGCTTGGCAAAAGCGTACCATTACTTTTAGAGGAGAAGCTCAGATACAAATTAGACCACCCACTGAGAACTCAAGAGGCTTCCTACGGCTGTCCGTACTCTGAGCCTCTTTCATTCTCTATCGAATAAGATGGATCTTCTCAGATGATTCTCGAATAAGCTCAGGGACTAAATAAGCTATTCCTCTAACTCAAGCCAAAATGAAGGAGAATGACACGGTTTTCCATATAAGGCTTCGAAAGCAGCCATGTCGATAGAAGATTGGTAGCTATTATTATAAGTGAACTCAACTAGAGGAAGATGATTCTCCCAGCTACCACCAAAGTCTAAGATACAAGCACGAAGAAAATCTTCCAATACACGACTCACCCGTTCAGTCTGTCCATCGGATTGTGGGTGATATGCAGTGCTGAGATTAAGCTTTGTACCTAAAGCTTGCTGGAGACTCTACCAGAAGTGACTAGTGAAAAGAGGATCACGATCACACACAATAAAGTAGGAATATCGTGCAATCGAACGATTTCCATAATATAGAGCTTTGAGGGATTAGATGTCGCTTTATTAGACTTAATAGGAATGAAATGTGCAGACTTGGTGAGACGGTCTACAATAACCCAAATACTGCTATGGCCCGACCTCGAACGAGGTAAGCCATCGATGAAATCCATAAAGACTTGGTCCCACTCCATAATGGAATCTCTAAAGGCTGAAGAAGTCCGCTGGGTTGCTGATGCTCAGCCTTAATAAGTTGACAAGTCATGCAATTGCTTACATAAATTGCTACATCTCGCTTCATGCCTTCCTCGTAATATAGATGATGCATATCAATATACATCTTAATGCTACTAGGATGAATAATATACTTAGAACGGTGACACTCAGCTAGAATGTCTCACCTAAGTTCTAGAATATAAGGCATGACTATACGGTTCTTCTTTCGAAGACACCTATGAATGTCGATGCTGAAATCCCTCATCTCAATATCAACGTGGGATTCTAACTTACACTTCTAAATAAGAGCAGATATGTCGGAGTCTTATTACTGAGCCTCAGCAATACGATCTAGAAGAGTAGGATGAGCTTCCATGCAATATAATAGAATTGGAGAGTCAGATGTGGAAGCACGATCACGAATATCACACATGGAAAGAGTCTCAAGAGCTTTCCATTCTACAATCATTATGGATACCATAGATGAATGCTTTTAACTCAAAGCATCAGCAACTCGATTCCCCATGCCAGGGGTATACTGAATATCGAAATCGTATGAAGCTAGAAACTCGAGCTAACGCTGCTGTCGCATGTTGAGCTCCTTCTGGGTAAACATATACTTGATAGACTTGTGATCGGTGAAGAGAGTAAAGTGTTCACCCAAAAGATAATGATGCCATATCTTCAATGCAAAGACAATGGCAGCCAACTCTATAAATCATGGGCAGTGTACCGAACTTCGTTTGGATATAACTGCCTTGAAGCGTAGGCAACTACCCGATCCTTTTGCATAAGAACAGCACCGAGTCCATTGTGACTTGCATCGGTATAGCCACCAAGATCCTGATTCCCTTTGAAAACCACAAGAACAAGAGCATTGGTGAGAAGCTCCTTCAATCTCTGGAAGGAAGCCTCACACTTATCAGACCAAATGAAGCGAACGCCTTTTCTCGTAAGGCTAGTCAAGGGAAGCACAATGCGATAAAAGTCTTTAATGAATCGACTGTAATAACCCGCCAACCCGAGGAAACTACGAATCTTATGAACATTCATAGGCTTCTTCCAATTCTGGAGGGCTTCGATCTTAGACGGATCGACCGGAATGCTTTTGGAAGAAAGAACGTAGCCTAAGAATTTAACTTGCTTTTCCTAGAACTGACACTTAGAAAGTTTAGCATTGAGTTGATGCCGTCTAAGTGTACTCAAAAATTCTAAGGTGATGAGCATGATCAGCTTCAGACGTAGAATACGCAAGAATGTCGTCAATTAATACAAGAACAAACTTATCAAGATATTTCGCAATACTCGATTCATAAGGTTGGTGAAATAAGTAGGAGCGTTCATCAAACTGAACGGCATGACGAGTCACTCATACGATCCATATCGAGTGCGGAATGCTATATTTCGCAACGGAGCTGATGAAATCCGTTGGAAAGGTCAAGCTGCGAGAAGACCTTAGCGCCACTCAAATGATCGAATATATCATCGATCCTAGGCAATGGATAGTGGTTTTTGATGGTTAACTCATTAAGCTTGCGATAATCAACGCATAGCCTAAGAGTCCCATCGAACTTCTTCACAAATACCACCGCGGCTCCCCACGGTGAAGAACTAAATCGAATGAAATGCTTGGCTTCAAGCTCTAGCAGTTGCTTCTTGAGTTCCTCATTTTCTTTTGTAGACATCCTCGTAAGAGGACGACTAACTGGCTGCTCCCCTGGAATAAGGTCAATGTGGAACTCAATAGCCCGCTTAGGTGGAAAACCCGAAACTGGCTCAAATATATCTTGAAAATCACGAACAACAGGAATCTAGGACACATCATCATTTTCTCAAGATTCGAGAGAAAATAGAGAAGCTTTAGAATTACTATCGACGTCCCAAAGAATAAGAGACAACTGAGCAGGTGAATCGAGATGTCGAAGATATAAAATTATCTGTAAACATAGAATCATGGCATCGTATCGAACTAGCCAGTCCATACCCAATATCATATTGAATCCAAGGAAAGGAACGATATGTAGATTCGCACGGAAAGAAAAACCACATACAAAAATCTCAACATCTTCGCAAAGCATACTAAGGGTTGTGGATCCTTTGATAGGATTCACAATCCTTAAAGAAGTAATCAAATACAAAACATCCAACTGTAAAGCATCAATGAGTTCCTTCGATATAAGTGAATGCGATGCACCCGTATCGAAAAGGACTCTAAGAGAACGATCATAGAAAAGAATAGAACCCTCTAGAATGGTAGAAGATATACCTCGAGACTGAGATGCACTACCAGAAGCCTGAGCCACATTCAAATTCTCTGAACCTGAACCTTCCCCCTTTCTTAGGACACGAAGAAACCATACGTCCTTCCTTTTTGCAATAGTGGCACTTAGGGGTTTGAGGACACTCTCTAGCTAGATGGTCTCGAGAACCACAATTGAAGCAAGCTAAAACTCTGGCTGAAGGAGGTGCAGCACCGGAATGAGAACCAAAATTTCCTTGCTTCTTCTTCTTCTTTGGAGGAAATGATTTGGATCGCTAAAAAGGGAATTTCTTCTTATGTGGGTTCTTTCGAACCTTGGCCTCATCACTACTATCCTTTTCTTTTTCGACGGCTTCGAGATGAAGCGCCAAATCCACAAGCTCCTCGAATGGGAGCTTAAGCTGAAGCATGAGCGACATCTTTAAATATTTCCTTAGTCCATATACGAACTTAAGATTCTTCTTGCATGGTGTGCTAATAAACCCAAGCCCATACTTCGATAGAGACTCAAAGGAGGATACATAATCTGATATAGAGGATTTGCTCTGCTACAACTCAAGGAAGATCAAAATGACCTCGGAAATGCTACCATGTAAGAGTAGACTCATATATCTAAGCTATAAGGAGCTCGTACCAGTCTAATGTGCGTTCTTGCAGCATACTCGATGCCACAAGAACATGGTGATGATATGATATCTCCATACGAGTAAAGATACGCTCGCAAGTACAGAGCCAAGCTTGAACCTCCAAAACTATCCCAGAGCCTTTGAATGGCATGCCTCCAAGGTGGGTGAAGTCGCTGCACATATTCAGAAATGAAGATTTGCGCAGAGGAGAGGAGTGTACTGGAGCGGGAGGCTGAATGCTCCTAAGAAACTCAAGAATGTGATTCGTCGACATATAGACTCCTTCGGGACGAGAACCACTAGATGGTCCTGCCTCCAAAGGGAGACCTTTCCTCTTCCAACCATTAGCTGAAAGTTAAGATAGGATTATTCACAGGGGTAGATACTATCAATTTGAAATTCATTAAATAGGAATACTGCAGAATTTAAAATGAACATTCCTAGACATTCCTTTCTATCTAACCCCCAAAGGACTCAAAGGTTAAGGACCAAGTTGGGATTACATCGATTTGGGGATGATGTTTAGACTTGTATTATATTTGATGTATAATAATCGTGTATATTGTTCTTATTACATTTTGTTTCGTATCCTGCTCTAACACCAAGCTGTAGGGGCCCACCTCGAGATCCACATTAACAAAGAGAATTACTGAGTAATTCTGTTTGCTAATGCAGAGAATAGGGCTGGTTAACGGCGACCATCGTAGTCTTGCATTAGATAAGAGCTAAGTATGTCGATTTGGTACTAATCATTTTTTCCAATTTGACTTAAATGTTCGACATACTCAATTCCAATCGAATACAATACTATGGTGGCTGCAAAATCGATTCAGAAACATAGACGGATATACATATACACATACATCACATGTAGTACAACATATAACAAGTGGTATTACGACCACAATATATAAATACATTCCCCATAAAAAATATACATCACAAAGTTCCCAATAAGACAACTACTACAAAAACTATGCCATCCATCCAAGGTCGATGGTGAAGTCCAAAAGAGGTAGTTAGCAAAAGTCCAAATATCCTAACCTGCAACTCGGTCTAACCCAAGTAATAAATACACGGGTCAGGCTAACTAGAACATGATATTAGCAATAGATAAAAGGGATATAAGTGCATAGGAGAAACATCCTTTTAAGTATAAAGGCATGATATAAGTAAAGTCTATTTATACATCCAAAGGTGGAAATTCCATCAAGGCTCAAGGTTACATATGGATAGGTTTAACAAGTCATATGTGATTCACATTCATGGGTATACAACATAAGTGAACATAAGCCAACTCATTAAACTATAGGAGAAAACATCAAGAATCTCCCAAATCAAATCTTGTTGAACTCTAATGTGAGTTCAAAATAACGTATCGAAATCACCGAAACCATATATATGTTACCCTTCATATGATATAAGGCTATAATAAAAGAATCATCTCAAAGTGGTGATATAAAAAAAATCATAAAAATCCTTGTATTGGCCAAAAAATCCCAGATGCTTGTCGAAGCGATGCTGCACATGCCAAACTCAGACCAGTACTATATATATAATTTTAGGTATCTATCCCAGACGACCAAAGTCGTAATCCTAGATGACCCTAAGGTCTATAGTACTGGTAAACCTAGAATGTGTCATAAACTCCCAGAAAGGAACTCGAAGAGTGGTAACAGTGCATCCCATACCACACGTTCTCACTTAACGGTTTCCTAACCACTAGTTAATGCCACGTTAGAGAACAAAATCATCAAAATTCACAAAACTCAGAAAACTCAAGACTCACCTCGTCTCATCGGCAAGTAAAGCAATATATCGGGTTCTCATAGATTATAACTCCTAAAATAGGAGATCTCGAACCACAACTCGCCAAATATTGGCCTTCCTAGATAATTCCTAAAGGGAGGAATTATAACCTCAAAGGTCACCATCAAGTGGCTAAACAACATAGAAATCAATAACCTCGAATAGTTTCGATCGTACAAGTCCGGAACTAACCGAAAAAGTACACTCACGTGTCTTATACCACGTGTTTTACTTAATCGTTTAATTCTCCTTCTCATACTTTTGAAAAGTGTAAAAATAGTGTATATTATTTGTAAAATAATTTACTTGAGAAAACGAGATTTTAAAATAGTTTTCTAAAATCATTTTGAAGGCATTTATTTGAAAATTCTCCTTATTACAGGAAATAGATATATTTTAAATACTTTAAAATAATTTAAAAATAATTTAAAATTAATTTGAAAATATTCTATAATAATAATTTCAAAAGCCAAGTATTTAAAAAAAATCTCAAAATTTGTTTAGAAGAATTAGTGCCTGAAATCAAAGAAAAACGTGGAAAATACTCTAAACTGATAATCAAATTCAAATCGAATTTAATTCAAATTTCAAATTTCAAATTCGTCCAATTTTCGACTAATCCATTGATGGAAATCATAGCCCTTAATCATCATCAATAACATCTTGAAAATTTGCAAAAGAATTGACCACAAAATCGTAGCAAAAGACGCTCAAGTGCTGCAAATAACTAAAGAAACAAGGCCAAGCTACATAAGTGAATGGGTCGACCCCATGCCCCATCAGGTAGACCACCAGGTCGACCCCTAAGGGGACTAGGTGGACACGTCGGTCGACCTGGTGAAGCGTTGGGTCGACCCCCCTGTCGACCCAGGTTATGGAAATGCTGTAGTTGATATTTTTCAACTCGTAAAGGTTTTCCAGTGAAGATTTAACATTGAAAAAGATTGATTTTTGGGATGAAAATTAACATGCACATAGTTTAATAACTAAACTAGAATATGGAAAAGATTCGGCCATAATTTGAGGTAAAATAAAGAAGTTAAGGGTGCTCAAGGTAGCAACCAGAAACGTGAAACTTTATAAAATAAAGATCCGAACAACTTCAATATATAGAGATACACAGAGAGCAAACCGTGAACGATTCACCTAATATCAATTTTTGCTAGCATTCATGAGTACTAAACTAACCTCAGTGACCTAGCAAAGATTTTGGCCGATGCAAAGTCAACATGAAGCTTCTGTGATGAAGAGGGGCTTCCAAGACCTGTAAAAGCTGAAAGAAAGGCATGCAACAGAAAACAAAAACATTACAGACAAATTGATATCTCAATTCAAGAATTTTGGATAAAATAACTCCATTATTGGTGGAGATTACCTTATATTATCTTGTTTTTGTGGTTTAACTTCTTGAATTATGTGGGAATTTGATTTAGTTTGAGGAAGCCATTATTTTCTATTTTTCTATAAACTTTCTTTTGAGAAAAAGGAGATGAAACAAACATACTATTAGTTTCTCACGTACCAGAAGTTTCTAGGTTAAGCTAATGGATCTAATTCTTACCCAAATAAGCCCAACATCAGAATACTCAGAGAAAATGTATGGCTATGTTCATATTTTAACTTATTTTAACACTAAATGCATATAATTCTTCATTTTAAAGCCAAATAAAATGTATACATCTATTTGTAATGAAATAAAATTGTTATTATAACAAAATAAAATTTATTTTAATTAGAAAAAGTTATTTTTAACAATAAAACCCTATTTTTAACAATATTACAGAATTTACACTATTTTAATGTAAAAATACTATTATTAACATAACAAGCTCAATAAAAACTCTTTTCTTGTCAGATAAATTTCAACAAATCGTTCTAACTTTACTTTATTATCAAAATACATCAATTGATTAATTTATTAACTCAATTTTAACAAAATTCCAATACTTCCAATGTATTTAACTTAATACTCAATCAGTCACTTTATAAACCCAACATTATCTCAAACCATATTGTTTAATTAAAATAAAAAAAATTTTAACAAGATTTATCTTCTCCATTTTATTTTATTTTAAATATTAAATTACAACTATCGTTATTATTCAATATCATAGGTAATCAGCAATACCAAGGTTATTACATAACTGTAGAAATCCTATAGTGGAAAGCAGATCCATGCCAAGATTATAACTTCTTGAATTCATTTTTCAATAGTAACGCTTTTGATAGATTTACCGCTTAGTTTTTGGTTCACGACTTTCCCCCTTTCATTTTTCGTATATCGAGTTTCGAAAGTTTTAATGTCTCTGGCTAAAATAAGAAATGTATATATTATGCATGTGCCGTAAGAAGAAGAATTATTATATCAATTTTCCTTAAACAAAAACAAAAAAGTATTATAACTATTTACTAACACATTCTAAAAGCATTACCTTTGGATTGTTTTATCTATTGTAGAAGCTAGCTTTCAGCACTTACCTCTTTGATGTTTGGTTTTTCAATGGTAAAGGTAGTAACTTTCACCTTTTGGGAGGGGTAATTCAGATAAGATAGCTTGTTTCAGGGTTTCTAAAAATTGTTGGTTAATGTATCATTAAGAGGGGTGAATGTCATTTCCTTTTTCAGTTTCTTTCAATATTCTTCTTTTGAGTTTAAGAAATTTGGCATTTCAACATTTTTAGACTGTTGGGTTTGATTCATATGTCATTAACTTAATACTCATGTCTTTTATTTCTTCATTCATTGCTTGAACATTTTTCTTTGTTTAGAACTTTCTTGTAATGATTCTTTCAAATATCTTGAACATTATTTGATGTGAAAAGCCCGAAGTTCATAGAATGGTCATATGCTTCTCTTTTGGCTCCTTAATAAGCTATATTTGCTAAGTGTTCGTTGTTAACTTCTTAATAAGCTAAACCTAGAGGTTGGGAGGCAGTTCTAAGCATAAATTTTTATCGTCAATTTCTTTGGCTATCTACTGTGAGTTGATTAGGTTGCTTTTTTGGACAATGAATCAGAGTTGGATGGATCGTCTTTAAGAAAATGTTGTTTTGGCTTTTCATTACGACCAACACCCAAGAATTGAAGTCTTTTCCTTAATTATTTAAACAAGTTTCAAGGGCTTTGGTATGCTATTTATCATAGGTAATCGATAGTTTCTAAAGGTTAAAGTGAGTTTTTTAGGAGTTAGCACCGTAAGTAAATGTAGCCAATTAAGTTGATGACGGAACCAGTAAGGCAGTGAGTAAAATAGATATCAGGATTTACAATGGTTTAGGACAAAGCCCTATATCCATTGTATACTTTCCTTCTTTAGAGACGTATATCTCACATAATTTTCCATTAATGAGTTTTTACAGAAACATTAAATAGGAAAGTACAATTATTTTCTCATTTAGTATCTAAATTATTCCCTTAATTTCCCCTATGCATTGGGGTCAACGCCTATTTATTGCTATCTAGAGAAGGTGCAAATTGATGATGGGGCTTGTGCTGTTAAGCTGAGACATTAGATTGTTGACACTAGCATAGCTTGTTGATTGATGATATGTACACTGTGGATGCCTTTCCTTTTGATATATCTAGGATGTATAAATGGATGATTATGATTTCATAGTATCATACTAATGTTGCACATTCTTTTAGGTCCATCTTGTCTTCTAATTTAGTTTTCTGTAATATTGCCTATTTCAAACTTCGATTCCTACTTGATAGTCCATTCTCATAGACAACTCAACATGGCGTTATGTTTAACCTTTCGGTTTAAGCTTCCTTATTCAGGCCTTTGAGTAGTAACAAGTATGACTTAAATATGTACAACCACATTGAAGATAAACCACTCGGTATATAACTCCTTGGGCTTTATACCTTTAGATCTGGAATTTATAGCTTTCTGATTAAGACCTTGGCCTTTAGGGTTTTTAGGTAGACCATCCTGTGATGACCCACATTTCAGAAGGTTTAAATCGACAATATTCCTCACATGTTCGAATTAAACAATCCGTAACGTAGATAATCAATAGGTTAAATAAGAGAAATAAGAAGAGAAGAAGAAAACAAAACACAGAATCTCAAAGCGGAAACGATAAAATATAATAATCAAATAAACAATTCATAAAGCTGTTTACTATATATTTGATTATTATCTATACACATTTATCAGAGTTATAAATATATAGCAAGGAGAAATAATCAATGCAGTAACATAGCATGATACAGGGTATAATAATAATAGTAATATACCAAACTCCGTCTTCGTCCTCCAAAGAATAGTCTTCAATACACTGAAAAACTCAGGACTGACACGAGCGTAATGAAAAGACAAAATGCTCGAGTGAGGACTAAAATACTCTCATGTAAGTCAAATCAATATCACAAATATGAGTGCAATAATTTAAGAGATGCTATTGGATTTTCCATCTCCTAAGTATCCGTCAAACTATTTATATATAATAGTATACGCTATACTAGATAATGTTTATCAGTAAAATAAATATCAAAAGCGTTAAGGCTTTACATTGATCCGCCTTAACATATTTTCACAGTTTAAAACCAAAATCGTAATGGGCTCGTATAGGGATAAATATGACAAGGCACGTGAGGCAACGCCCAAGGTATGATTCTACCAGTTTACCCTTTCTGGCTGGTCTTAACCCATCTGTGGTGGACCGCGACAATCCATCCAAATGACAAATATGGTGCACCCATCGAATCCGAAACTACAATAGTAATACGAGGCATCAATGTCGCAAGAGGTAGCTAACCTCGTTGGCCAGACATAGGCTCCTGTTTTAGTCATTTTAATTATGACACGAATGTCAAGGCTATCCATCATCGTTCTCTTACTTCATTCCAGTAAACGTCGCCACTTCAACCACTACATTCTGTATATCATCCACCACATACACGGTTGTTAAAGTGGTCCCAATATTGAAAGAGAGTATTTCAATAAGAGGTCTCGGTCTCTTTAATAACCAATCATCATTTTACTTTTACATTTCAAAAACAATTGAAATATTACAAACTCCATCTTCGTCCTCCAAAGAATAGTCTTCAATACACTGAAAAACTCAGGACTAACCCGAGCGTAATGAAAAGACAAAACATTCGAGTCAGGACAAAAATTCTCTCATGTAAGTCAAATCAATGTCACAAATATGAGTGCAATAACTTAAGAGATGTTACGGGATTTTCCATCTCCTAAGGATCCGTTAAACTATTTATATATAATAGTATACGCTATACTAGATAATGTCTATCAGTAAAATGAATATCAAAATAGCGTTAAGGCTTTACATTGATCCATCTTTACACATTTTTAAAGTTTTAAACCAAAATCGTAATGGGATCGTATAGGGATAGATATGACAAGGCACGTGAGGCAATGCCCAAGGTAGGATTCTACCAGTTTACCCTTTCTGGCTGGTCGTAACCCATCCGTGGTCGACGGCGACAATCAATCCAAACGACAAATAAGGTGCACCCATCGAATCTGAAACCACAATAGTAATACGAGGGATCAACATCGCTAGAGGTATCTAACCTCATTGGCCAGACATAGGCTCCTGTTTTAGTCATTTTAATTATGACATGAATGTAAAGGTTATCCATCATTGTTCTCTTACTTCATTCCAGTAAACGTCTCCAATTCAACCATTACATTCTGGATATCATCCACCGCGTACACGGTTGATAAAGTGGTTCCAATATTGAAAGAGAGTATTTCAATAAAAGGCCTCGGTCCCTTTAACAACCCATCGTCATTTTACACACCGATTGGTTCTTTTACATTTCGAAAACAATTTTCACTTGATATCAAAATATCATATTCGTTTAAAAAACAAATCCATTTCAAAATCATCATATATTCGCTTTAAAATCAAATCCATTTTGAAATTATCATATATTCAAAATTATCAATTTTGTCCGGTAAATCGATTTCGCTTCCAAAATTGGATTCGAATTCAATTTAGGTTATAGTCTTCACTTTAACCTAGTTCATATTTAAATCCAAGATTTAAATATAAACAAGTTACCCTTTAACCAGTTTGAATTTTAGAAAATAACGTAAATAGTTTAAAATAGTTAAATAGTTAAAAATAGTTTAATATAAAATATTTAAATAGTTTAATCAAAAATAATTTGAATATAAAAATGGTTTATAAAGTAAAATAGTTTGGAAAATCAAAAAAAATTGAATATTTAAAGAATATAGATTTCAAATCATTTATACTAAAATATTCATTTTAAAAATAATTCAAAAGTCAAACCGGTCAACTTCCTAATTTCCTACCCAACTCAATTCCAAATTCCATTTCGATTTAATTGATTCAATTCCAATTTCAACTTGAATAAATTTCGATTCTAGATAAATTTTGATTTCAATTCATAAATTTCTTTCACTTTCAATTTCCATTTCCAAATAATTTAAATCTCAATTTTAAATTAATTCCAATTTCAATTCCAAATTAATTTGAATTTCAAATTAATTTCAAACTTCAGTTCCAATTCCAAATTCGATTTCAAAGTATCGATTTAAACACTTAAATCAAATTTACTTTCAATACCAAAATTAAATCCAAATTTTCAATTCCAAACTCAAATTTGAAATATCTTTTCATATTAATTTTTCTTAGAAATATTCAAAGTTTGAATAAAAGACCAATCTTTTAAAACAAATCAACTTTCGAAAATTTATGCCGTATTTCAATTTTTAACTCAAAAAAATCTAAACTTCGATTAATTAAACAATTTCATTTACCAAGTTTAGATTCCAACATTTCGAGCTTCAATTCAAAATAATTCAATTTCAATAAATTGGATGTTATTCTTAAAAATCAATTCATTTAAATAATTTCAAAACAACTTTTAAAACTATTTAATTTAACCAACTCGGTTTCCGTATATAATTTTCTAACCTATGGCCGAGTGGATAATTATTTCAATTTAATTCAAGGATGGATATATATCATTTCAATCTAAATAGATGTCATAGGTATATATCATTTCAACCTATTTCTTAATTTATTCGAAATAATTTAATTTACAGTTTTATATATTATACATTATATATAGGATGATAACATGAAGTATCAAATTAAACAAACATCCAAATTAACAAACAATGGCATCCATCACAACCAATCATCCATACGGTCAATATAATTCACAACAATTTTACAATTATCAATATCGAGTATAATATTGCCAATAAAATTTAAATTTATTTTAACGGTCAATTTAAATTCTATCAATAAATTCATATATCAATATAAATGATATTTAAACCTACCAAACAACAGCAAATAAATTTCATATCACTTAAGAAATTTAACTAACAAAAAAAATTATTTTAGTCAATTGTGAGCATAAAACACTCACCTTTTATATGAAATTGAGAATATTCTCAAAGTCAAATAACTTCCAGATCCACTCCACGCTGTTGGCAACGACGATATGAGTCTCCTGCAACTTGTGTCGCTCGAGATGGATCATATATGAGAAGGATATGATTTTATTAATGTCCATATAATAAAATAAATAAATAAAAATTTTAAACTAGTTAACAATTAACTAAAACCCTCACCCTTAATCCATCCCTAATGCCTGCTATGGTCGCTCAACAACAGCTGTACCTTATCTTGCCCATCGATCGCCAGAACCATCGCCAACCCCGCCTTTGATTCCATAGTTGAGGTCTCATCCACTACACCGTAGCAATCTTGCTTTACCTCTTCACGCACGACCAAGCCTAAGGCCACCAATCATGATGCGGCTACCACTGTTATCCCCCATACGTGACTTTCAATTGTCACACACACACACAATCCGTTGTTCCCCTTCAACGTCGCCTCGTCCCTCCACGCACGCGCACGTACGCAGCAACCCCAAAACCAAAACCCTAATGGCGACGACTTGCGATACCTAAAACATCTCCGCCTCGATCAGGCTATATGCCGAATCCCTCACCCTCCAAGCGTAGCAAATCCCCCCAGCCTCTAGCGTCACTCGAGCCGCATGCGACAGACCTCGTGTTCGATTTTCAAAATCTTGCTTGACATTGTTTTTTTTTAAATTGGCAGTTGGCCCTTTTTTTTAATTTCGTTCGATCGGCAGCGATTTTATTTTGAACGAGATCTCGTCACTTTTTTCCTTTTTTCTTCGTTAACTCGGCTGAAGAAAAGGAGAAGGAAGTGGTATAAAACATGTATGAAAAGTTTGTGGAGCGAAAAATAAATATATATATTATTAAAATTTAGAAAAAATATCTAGCTTCGTACACCCGAATTCTTGAATCCAAACGAAGCATGTCGCCTGGCGTTTGTAATGTTTTACCCACATTCCGAGCACAATGGAACTAGTCTTGAGGTCTAATATGATCGTATGCGGAAGATAGCTTTTCAAAGTCGATTAATTTAATTTAAAATTAAATTTCTACTCTTTTCAAGCTCGCACGACCAACCGACAAGTCCGATCGCTACGAAAATTAAAAGCTTACAATAATTCACTATTACGGATCCGATGAAACTGGTTTCATTGAAATCCGAGACAGTGACCAAAATAGCTATTTTTACTTGCCAATTAATATATAAAATTTTCAAATTCTAATTATACGCATTTAAATCAAATTCCGATATCATTTTCCATTATCTTAAATCCAGAATCAAATTATTCAAATAATTTCCAAAATTATATTTTGAACAATTTAATTATCCAATAAACCACTATAAATAAATCATCAAATTTTATTTCTACCCATATTTATCTAATAATTACATTAAATTTAATAATTTAAAATAGCCAAAATACGGATCGTTACACATCCCCTTTCAGTTCAGCGCATTTTTTTATAATTTTTTAATTTTAGGTCATTTTTCAAACTAAATTACATAAATAGACCACTTTTAAAACAATTTCAAAATATAGGCCAGTTTTGGCCATGTCGGCGCCACACTGTCAAACTGTACTGTTGCTATTTGAAATGTCATCGGTATAAGGTACATTAAATAGGCACTATCTGAAAAGTCGTCCATGTTTATATGACAAATAATGTAGGTGGCTTTTGAAAATTCATCCATGTTACTTTCTAAAATATTACCAATGCCATCTAAAATGTCGCTATATAATTTTACTAGCAGGGCGCTGACATAGAAAAAAGTAGCATATATTTGTAAGTAGTTTTACAAGTGGCTTATTTGCATTATTAAGTTTAAAAACCAATCTAAATTTAAAAAATCCTTTTTTTGGAACGAGCAATGCATGAAACCTTCGACCTTAGGTATACATGTCTAGAAGTCCTTTGGCAAAATAGGGTATAACAACTAAGTAAGACAAAAGGAAAATGTAAATTTTTTCCCGTTATGTAAATTCGAATTATTCCTTTTCCAACTACCAGCTACAAACTAAAATTCAAAGTAGTAAACCAATAACAAACCATTGTGTTTAAGTAAAACCGATAGAATGCCTAGAATTAGCACTGGCTCTCTTTGCTCCCTTATCTCCCTTAATGATTTATTTAGTTGTCTATTCCTGATTGTTCCTTGAAACCAACAAAGGACCAATTTGAATTTGAAAGTGGCACAATAGTATCTCACTACATTAAGTGCACCAAAAATGATTAAATTGTATAATTTATAAAAACGAAGATTTCTACTAGATCTAGCTATATTTGTAATGATTCACCTTTTTAGATTGTTTAAATCAACAATAAACCACATATGTCAACTCAAACCGTTAAATGGGGGGGAGGGGGTTGTTAGTGGGGTAAATAAGAAAATAAGAGAAAAGAAAGTAATACATAGAATCTCACAGCGGAATGGAAAAATATAATAATCAAAATAATAGTTCATGAAGCTGTTTTAAAAATAATATTTAATTACACTTTTACAATACAAATCAGAGTTATACATACAACAGGAATAAATATATAATGCAGTGGAACAACAGTGTGACGCCCCACCTCTATACCCATGCTAGTCAAGGAAACTACGGGGTAATGCCGTCAACTAGCACGGAGAATAAGGCTGTTGAGGAGCGGCCATCTGTGTAATAGCTTTGTGCGAGCACGGGTATGTCAGATAGTACAATATGCATTTCTTACCAAGAGGAAATCCGACATGCCGATACAAACTCAAAGCTACGACACAGTGGCTATATGATCTTCGGAAACAAATATAGAAATATCATAACCAAATCAGTCACAGAAGTTCATATCTCAAAGGCAGAAACAGATATGAATATTACACATAAAAGTATATATCAGAGTAGTGGTCTAACAAGATCCACAATATCACAAAGGAATAGCTACAAGTGCTACACAAAAGAATAAGTATACATCATGGAGTCTATATCTCAAATGTATACAACAAAATAAACTACTAATCTAAGTAGTTAGCCAAAAGTCAGAATAATAATCCCAGAAAAGGAGTCAAGCAGAAGCACCTGTAACATCTCGGTCTGACCTGAGTATTATTTGATAAGAAAATAATAAACGGATCAGTCTAACTATAAACATCAAATAAAATGATATAGAGTAAGAGATATGACAAAAACGTATGATAACTAAAAAGCCTTATTGTGATAAGTATGTAATTGAAAATCAACTAGAGATTAATCAATATCACAAGAATCTTCTCAAAGATCATAAAGAATGTCATACTCTTTATTTTTATTCACCAAACCATAAATATTGACAATTATATCAATGAAAATCACAAAAGTTAATGACAAACAAATTCACCAATGCACAAATATTGATAAAACTTATCAATGTAAATCACGAAAATTGGTGAAAACACAAATTCTAGAAATCATCAATGGAAGTCCAGAAATTACGAAAAGGAGGAGACCTATCACAAAACAGGAGTATGAAAACTCACCAACATGTGTATCACAAAACGGAACGCTATTCCATGGTTGCTAACCATTAATTTTGAGCCGAAGCTCCACAAAATGTTCCGAAGACCATGGATCGCTACCCCACCAATTTGAGCCGAAGCTCCACAGAAACTGGGTTTAGTCTCCCTCGTAGACAAAGAGACAACGCACATTGCTAGTCTAAATCACAAAAATGATCATTATCGATCATCAGGAAGTGTCAATTACACTAAGCTAGTAAATTTATGAGATTAGCTTCATGTCCCATAACCACTAGCTTAACTTAAATATTTACGAACAAATTGTAGATCTCCACTCGAAAATTATCATAAGAGATTCAATCGAACAAGTCCAAGAATTAACCGATGAAGTAAACGCAAGCGTTTCATACCACATGTTTTATTAAGCCCTTTAATTAGATTTCTCATACGAGTGAGGTAAAGGTTTGTATATACTAGTAGATTAGAAAACAGTCTAAGAAACGAGCCTTGTAACAAAATAGTGTTGAAATCGTTTTGATGAAAGAGTTTTGA
This sequence comes from Allium cepa, assembly GCA_030765085.1. Lineage (NCBI taxonomy): Eukaryota > Viridiplantae > Streptophyta > Magnoliopsida > Asparagales > Amaryllidaceae > Allium > Allium cepa. The sequence goes on along the minus strand of CM060944.1, from coordinate 111,828,099 downwards.
TATTTACTACTAGTATTGAAACCTTCATATTTTTAAAGTAACAGATCACAGAAATGATTGTGGAAACAATCAATCTCCAAAAATCCACATTCAAAGACGTGAATTAAATCCAAAGAAATCGATACCAAATCCATCAAAATGGATATTCCCAAAAATTCCAAAGAAGATGTTATCAAAGCCAACAAGGTGATAACAACTAGTCAGAGAAAGAAGAATCGATTAAAAAGTGGAAACTAAGCAAAATAGGCATAAATAGGCAAAACAGGGAAAATAGGAGCAGCTCAGTCGACTGAATCAGAGGGTTCAGTCGACTGAACACAGACCTAGAAAATTCTCGGGTTTCAGTTCAGTCGACTCACTTAGAGGGTACAGTCGACTGAATGCAGATCCTGAAAATTCTCGGCTTCAGCTCAGTCGACTGACTCAGAGATTTCAGTCGACTGAACACTGTTTTCCTACATTCCTAACCTATTTTAATTGAAGTGCAAACTCACTTAATTTGCAATCGGACGAGTAACGGGCGCTAAGGGTTTACGCCAATCGACAACCCAGCCCTATAGGCTCCTCGATGCATCACCAAAAGCATAATCAAACATCAAAGTTATGATTTTTAAAGATTTGACTTTAAAACACTAAAAATTGGAATATACACCAAAGCAATCCAAATCAAAAGCAATTGCATATGAATAAATGTTAGGAATTCATACCAAACAACAAGGATAAATATAAACATAGATGCGAGATAAAAATCTCACATTTGAACCCAAAACAAATAAAGAAGAAGCTATAGAGCAATAGCAAGAACAGTCACTTTTCAATTCCAACACAACAAGCTTGAATCTAAGCTTAAAAGAGAAAAATTTCCTTAGTTAGGTTTAGGGATTTCTGAAATTGAAAGGAGAATGAGTTGGAGAAGAAAAAGAGAAGGCTTACCAAAGCTTCTTCTATGAATTTGGAGTTAAAGCTTGGATTTTGTGAAGATGATTAGGGCTTGGTGTTTTAATTTCTCATTCCTCTCTCCATTGTCGCTAAAGCTTGAGTATTAGGAAAATTATGAAGGAATGTAGAGAAGAGGGGGTGAAGCTTGGGTCTAATGGACTGAAACCAAACCAAAGCCCTAAGTGAAAAAGTAGAAAAATTCCCCTAACCCCAAACATATCGAAGTTTATACTTAAAAAGGCCGCGAACATCATTTTGAACTCAATGGTGGTGTTCTCGAGTCCCAATTCGACTGTTTGCAAAAAGTAACTTTTCGGACAATAATCCGACTAACGATAAATTATTTTAAACAAAATATTTAAATATTCAATCGTAAAATATGCAGGTTGTTACAGACTCCCCTACTTAAAGAAATTGCGTACTCGCAATTATAAGAAATAAATGAACAAAAAGTACCAACAATAAAAGCATATCAACGCAAAAGAAGAAATTTGGAATAATAAGTTCACCTCAAAGAGCACAAGAAAGTAAGTCCGGATGTGTTCGCTCGATGAATTCTTTAGGTTCCCAAGAGCAATCCTTAGGATTTGAGGACCATTGAACCTTCACAAGAGGAACATCTTTATTTCGAAGGCGTTTAACCTCCGCAGCAAGGATTCGAATAGGATGTTGCTCATAAGTTAAATTAGACGAAACTTCAATTTCTTCAACGACACCGGGCTCAAGAATAGAATCGGAATCTCGAAGGCATTTCCATAATTGAGAGACGTGAAACACATCATGAATAGCAGAAAATTGAACCGGTAATAAGAGACGATAAGCCACGGAACCAACACGTTCGGTGATGGGAAATGGACCAATATATCAAGGTGCTAACTTTCCCGATCGACTGAAACGCACAACACCCTTCATAGGTGAAACACGAACAAACAAAAAATCTCCCACAGGAAATTCTAATTTTCTTCTTCTGTTATCGGCATAGGATCTTTGCCTACTTTGAGCTTCTTTCATCCAATGGCGAATAAGGTTAATCTTTTCTATGGAATCATGAATAAAATCTGGACCTAAAACCAGCTTCTCGCTGGCCTAGAGCCAACAAGAAGGAGATCGGCATGGCCTTCCATAAAGTGCCTCAAAAGGTGCCATACCAATACTAGATTAAAAGCTATTATTATAGGAAAACTCAACAAGAGAAATATGATCTTCCCAACTTCCACCAAAATCAAGAACACATGCACGAAGAAGATCTTCAAGAGTTTGATTCACACGCTCGGTTTGTCCATCGGACCGAGGATGATAAGCAGTGTTAAAATTAAGCTTCATTCCCAAAGCTTTTTGAAGACTCTTCCAAAATCCACTAGTAAACAATGGATCACGATCGCTAACAATAGAAGTAGGAACTCCATGTAATTTAACAATTTCTTTTATAAAGAGCTTGGCCAAAAGAGGAACGGTCCGATTGGACCGAACGGGAATAAAATGGGCGGATTTAGTAAGTCTATCAACTATCACCCATAGGTTATCATGACCCGAACGAGAACGGGGAAGCCCGACAATGAAGTCCATGGAAATTTGATCCCACTTCCAAAGTGGAATTTCTATAGGTTGCAATAACCCACCGGGCCTTTGATGCTTGGCCTTGACAAGTTGGCAAGTCATGCAACGCTTAACAAAGTTAGCAATATCAGATTTCATTCCATCCCAATAATAAAGTCGCTTCATATCCGCATACATTTTACTATTACTGGATGAATGGTAAATTTAGAACGATGAGAATCTTCTAAAATATCTTTGCGAAGATCGCTAATATTTGGCACGATAAGTTTACCAAATTTTCGAATGCTGCCACGAGACTCAGTATCAAAGTCTTTCAAACTTTCAATACCAATTTTATCCCTACAACTTTAGCTAAGAAGAGCCAATTTGGGATCTAGCTTTTGAGCTTCAAGAATGCGATCTAAATAAGAAGGATGAGCCTCAAGGCTACATAAAGCCAAAGATGAACATAAATCGGACTCACGATCTCGAATCTTACAAGTGGATAAAATTCCGAAATCATTCCATTCGGATATCATCATGGAAAGAACCGCTTGTAGCTTTCGGCTAAGGGCGTCGGCAACACGATTTCCCTTTCCGGGAGTATAAAGAATGTCAAGATCATAAGATGTAAGGAACTTGAGCCAACGTTGTTGACGCAAATTAAGTTCTTTTTGAGAAAATGAATACTTCAAAGATTTATGATCTGTATAGAGAACAAATTTCTCTCCTAAAAGATAATGATGCCAAATTTTAAGAGCGAAAATAATAGCTGCGGGCTCTAAATCATGAGTGGCATATCTAGTCTCGGCTGGCTTCAATTGCCTAGAAGCATAAGCAATAACACGTTAATAAATAATAAAATCTTGATTCCCCTCGGGAATAACAAGAATAGGAGCATCAGAAAGTTCTTTTAATTTCTGGAAAGAAGCTTCACATTTGTCCGACCAAATGTATTTAACTCCCTTCTTTTTCAAACTAGTAAGAGGCATGGAAATTTTAGAAAAGTCTTTTATGAAACGGCGGTAATAACCTGCCAATCTAAGAAAACTATGGATTTCCATCACACTCTCCAGTCTTTTTCAATTTTAAATCGCTTCAACCTTTGAAGGATCCACGGAAATTCCAGATTCGGAAATAATATGACTGAGAAACTTCACACGAGATTGCCAAAAGTGGCATTTAGAAAAAAATTCTTTCAATTGATTGCTCCTAAGAGTTTCCAACACAATTCGAAGATGCTTTTCATGCTCCTCCTCGGTTTTAGAATACACAAGAATATCATCAATAAAGATGAGAACAAATCGATCGAGGAAGTCTTTGAAAACTCTATTCATAAGGTCAACAAAATAAGCCAGAGCGTTCGTTAAACCAAATGGCATAACAAGCCATTCATAAGATCCATAACGAGTACGGAACGATGTCAAAGGAGTGTTATCCTCTGCAATACGAAGCTGATTAAAACCGGTAGCTAAGTCCAATTGTGAAAAGACTCTAGCACCACTAAGATGCTCAAATAAATCATCAATCCGAGGTAAAGGATATTTATTCTTGATAGTAAGATCATTAAGCTTGCGGTAGTCAACGCAAAGCCTAAGTGTACCATCGGATTTCTTCACAAAAATAGCCGAAGCTCCACAAGGAGAGGAACTAGAACGAATAAATTGCTTCGTCTCCAATTCGGATAATTGTTTGCGCATCTCTTCACTTTCTTTATTGGATATACGATAAGGAGGACGAGCAATGGGTAAAGCTCCAGGAATTAGATTAATTCTGAATTCAATTGCTCGCTTAGGTGGTAATCCTAAAACGGGCTCAAATATGTCGGAAAATTCACGAACAACGTGAATAAGAGAAATGACATCTTCCTCATCATCATTATCGTCATCATGAGGATTTAAAGAATATAAAGATGTAGCCACGTTGGAATCCGAATCTTTAAGATCAGTAGAAATTTGCTTAACAGATTAAGGATGTCAAAGATGAATAGTCCGCTCAGGACATAGGATTTGAGCTTTATAGAGGTTAAGCCAATGCATTCCCAAAATCATTCCAAAACCTAAGTAGCGCATAGCATGCAAATCGGCTCGGAAAGAAAAATCACACAAAATAATCTCGACATCTTTACAAAGCAAACTAATTTTTGCGAATCCACCAACCGGATTCACGATTTTCAAAGAAGTCATTAAAGCAACAACACTTAAAGAAAAAGTATCAAGAAGTTCTTTTGATATAAAAGAATGGGACGCATCCGTATCAAAAAGAACTCGAATAGGATGATCACGAAACACAATAATGCCATCAAGGATAGAATGAGAAATACCTTGACCACGAGGAGTGTTACTAGGGGCTTGCACCACATTAAGCTTTCCCTCTTTCTTGTTTTGGAGTTTGGGGTATGCAGATAAATAATGATCCGGGCTTTTGCAATAGCGACAAACGCGGGGCTTCGAACACTTATTCACGTAATGGTCCTTAGAACCACAATTATTGCATTGCCCACTACTAGAGGCAGAAGTCTATGCCATCGGAGTTGCTTGCTTCCCTTTCTTATTGGGATAAGGACCTTTGAACTTATTAGGCCTTTTCTTGTTGCTGTTGAAGTATGGTTTAGCACCCATAACTTCAACATCACTTTCCTTATCCGCCTCTTCAAGTCGAAGAGCGATATCAATGAGTTGATTAAAAGAAACTTCCAATTTCAGAAGTAATGGATTTTTGAGATTTTTGTTCAAGCCATAGACAAATCTTTGGTTCTTCTTCAATGGAGTGTTTATGTATTCGACCTCGTATTTAGAAAGTGACTCGAATGATGCGACATAATCTGCCACAGAGGATTCACCTTGAACAAGGTCAATAAAACGACGAGCCAATGTCACCTTCTCAGCTTCTGGTACAAACTTTAATTCGAATCATTCCCGGAATTTCTCCCAAGTAAGATCCGCTTCATTTATTTCAGAAATCATAAGATTGTAGCAGTCTAATGCTCTTTCTTGGAGCATACTAGAAGCCACCTGACTCGGTGAAGATCTATAAGGTTCATGCGAGAAAAGATTTGATCGCATGTTCTTAGCCAAGCTTGGACTTGAATAACGCTTTCGGAACCTATGAATGGCTTCCCACCCAAGTTGGTATAGTCACTGCACAAGCATGCAAACCCGGATTTTGGGTGAGTAGGTTCTGGAATGGGTCCGGCAGCTTGAGCATTCTTTACAAGATCAAGAAGCTGTTGTGCAGACATAAATACTCCATCCTGGAGAGTAGCACTAGATTGACCGGCGTTGGGACGGCCTGGTCTAACCATTTCTCTTCTTTAAGAAAGAAAGAAAGAAGAAGAAAAAGGTTATTCACAAAATGAATATAAAACAATAATGATTGATAAAATAAGGAATCACAAAAGAAAATAGGATAAGACGGTACGAAGACTCGAGTTAAATCCTAAGGCACGACTCTTAGGATGTACTTAGGACGATGATCCTTGTTAAATTATTCTACATTTTTCCGAAGTTTGGCTCTGATACCATGCTGTGACGCCCCACCTCTATACCCATGCAAGTCAAGGACACTACGGGGTAATGCCATCAACTAGCACGGAGAATAAGGCTGTTGAGGAGCGGCCATCCGTGTAAGTGCTTTGTGCGAGCACCGGTATGCCAGATAGTACAATATGCATTTCTTACCAAGAGGAAATCCGACATGCCGATACAAACTCAAAGCTACTACGTAGTGGCTATATGATATTCGAAAAGAAATATAGAAATATCATAACACAAATCAGTCATAGAAGTTCATATCTCAAAGACGGAAACAGATATGAATATTACACATAAAAGTGTATATCAGAGTAGTGGTCTAAACAGATCCACAATATCACAAAGGAATAGCTACAAGTGCTACATAAAAGAATAAGTATGCAGCATGGAGTCTATATCTCAAATGTATACAACAAAATAAACTACTTATCTAAGTAGTTAGCCAAAAATCAGAATAATAATCCCAGATGAGGAGTCAAGCAGAAGCACCTGTAACATCTCGGTCTGACCCGAGTATTATTTAATAAGAAAATAATAAACGGATCAGTCTAACTATAAACATCAAATAAAATGATATAGAATAAGAGATATGACAAAAACATATGATAACCAAAAAGCCAAACTGTGATAAGTATGTAATTGAAAATCAACTAGAGATTAATCAATATCACAAGAATCTTCTCAAAGATCATAAAGAATGTCATACTCTTTATTTTTATTCACTAAACTATAAATATTGACAATTATATCAATGCCAATCACAAAAGTTAATGACACACAAATTCCCCAATGCACAAATATTGATAAAACTTATCAATGTAAATCACGAAAATTGGTGAAAATACAAATCCTAGAAATCACGAAAAGGGGGAGGCCTATAACAAAACAGGAGTATGAAAACTCACCAACATGTGTGTCACAAAACGGAACGCTATTCCATGGTTGCTAACCATTAATTTTGAGCTGAAGCTCCACAAAACGGTCCGAAGACTATGGGTCGCTACCCCACCAATTTGAACCGAAGCTCCACAGAAATGGGGTTTAGTCTCCCTCGCAGACAAAGAGACATCGCACATTGCTAGTCTAAATCACAAAAATGATCATTATCGATCATCAAGAAGTGTCAATTACACTAAGCTAGTAAATATATGAGCTTAGCTTCATGTCCCATAACCACTAGCTTAACTTAAATATTTACGAACAAATTGTAGATCTCCACTCGAAAATTATCACAATAGATTCAATTGAACAAGTCCAAGAATTAACCGATGAAGTAAACGCTAGCGTTTCATACCACTTGTTTTACTAAGCCGTTTAATTAGATTTCTCATATGAGTGAGGTAAAGGTTTGTATATACTAGTAGATTGGAAAACGGTTTAAGAAATGAGCCTTGTAACAAAATAGTGTTGAAATCATTTTGATGTAATAGTTTTGATATTTACTACTAGTATTGAAGCCTTCATATTTTTGAAGTGACAAATCAAAGAAATGATTGCAGAAACAATCAATCACCAAAAATCCACATTCGAAGCCGTGAATTAAATCCAAAGAAATCGATACCAAATCCAAAAAATGGATATTCCCAAAAATTCCAAAGAAGATGTTATCAAAGCCAGCAAGGTGATAACAACTAGTCGGAGAAAGAAGAATCGATTAAAAAGTGGAAACTAAGCAAAATAGGAATAAATAGGCAAAACAGGGAAAATAGGAGCAGCTCAGTCAACTGACTCAGAGGGTTCAGTCGACTGAACACAGACCCAGAAAATTCTCGGGTTTCAGTTCAATTGACTGACTCAGACGGTTCAATTGACTGAACGCGGATCCTGAAAATTCTCGACTTCAGCTCAGTTGACTGACTCAGAGATTTCAATCGACTGAACACTGTTTTCCTACATTCCTAACCTATTTTAATTGAAGTGTAAACTCTCTCAATTTGCAATCGGACGAGTAACGGGCGCTAAGGGTTTACGCCAATCGACAACCCAGCCCTATAGGCTCCTCGATGCATCACCAAAAGCATAATCAAACATCAAAGTTATGATTTTTTAAAGATTTGACTTCAAAACACTAAAAATTGGAATATACACCAAAGCAATCCAAATAAAAAGCAATTGCATATGAATAAGTGTTAGCAATTCATACCTAACAATGATGATAAATATAGACATAGACGTGAGATAAAAATCTCACCTTTAAACCCAAAACAAATGAAGAAGAAGCTATAGAGCAAGAGCAAGAACAATTACTCTTCAATTCCAACCCAACAAACTTGAATCTAAGCTTAAAAGAGAAACATTTCCTAAGTTAGGTTTAGGAATTTCTGAAATTGAAAGGAGAATGAGTTGGAGAAGAAGAAGAGAAGGCTTACCAAAGCTTCTTCTATGAATTTGGAGTTAAAGCTTGGATTTGGCAAAGATGATTAGGGCTTGGTGTTTTAATTTCCCATTCCTCTCTCCATTGTTGCTAAAGCTTAAGTATTTGGAAAATTATGAAGGAATGGAGAGAAGAGGTGTGAAGCTTGGGTCTAATGGGCTGAAACCCAAACCAAAGCCCTAAGTAAAAAAGTAGCAAAATTCCCCTAACCCCAATCATATCGAAGTTTATACTCAAAAAGGTCGCAAACGTCATTTGAACTCAATGGGGATAGTCTCGAGTCCCAATTCGACTGTTTGCAAAAAGTAGCTTTTCGGACAATAATCCGACTAACGATGAATTATTTTAAATAAAATATTTAATTATTCAATCATAAAATATGCGGGTTGTTACAAACAAGATGCAGTGGAATAAATATAATAAATAGTAATTATATCGTCATCGCCCTTCAGAAAGATAGTCTTCAACCTGAAATGTTCAAGCTAGCCCGAGCATAATGAAATGACAAAACACTCGAGTCAGAACTAAAATATCTTGTGTAAGTTAAATCAAAATAAGTAAATTGAGTGTAACGGCTTCAGATATGTTTACGGGATTTACATCTCCTATCCAATGTCTAATGTGCGTGCAATAACTTAAGAGATGTTCAGGATTCCATCTCCTAAGGATCCGTTAAACTATCTACATATGTAATATAATACGCTATTATAATATGTCTACAGTAAAGTAAATTATTAAAATAGTGTTAAGGCGTTACCCGTATCCCCCTTAACACATTTTTATAAATGTCGTATTCTATATAGTACCGTAATTCCTTCGTAAACTAGAGGGCTATCAAAGGGCATCCATAGTGTAGGACACAAACCAAACTCGTAGTAGGCTCAATAAGGTATATGACAAGGCACGCGAGGCAATGCCAGGGTAGGATTTTACTGTTTGCACACCCGGACTGGTGGTAATGCATAACATCTACTACCGCCCACCTCGAAACACTGTCCCATAATCAAATCGAGGGGTGGCCACCAAATCAATCACAAAGTAATAAATATGATATCGAAGAAGCGTGTTCGATCGGAGGAGCGACCTCGCTTGGCTCGGTATAACTCCTGTTTTAGTCATATCAAGCTGACACGAGGGTGTCAGGGCTGCGTTCATACCTAATACAGTAGCGTTCTCCAAACCATCCTACTTTACTCTAGATTCTCCACTACGTGCGATGTTGTTAAAGTGGTTTTCGGTATTGGCAAAGAGTATGACGATATCCGATCCCGCTCTCTTTTACAACAAAACGCTTATGTCACACCAGTTGTACTTTTATATTTCCAAAACCGATTCATAATTGATATCAAAATATCATATTTAGTAAAATATCATATCACTTTCGAAATCATATTCACTTTCGAAATCATTATTCACTTTAAATCATATTCATTTTCAAAATCATAACCACAAAATAGGTTAAACCATCATATCAAAATATTTGCATTTAAATAATTAAAACTAAATCATAACAGCTCCAACTTTAAACAGTTTGAATATTGAAGGTAGTTTATATATTAGAATAGTTATACATTAAAAATAGTTTATATTTTAAAAATAGGTTATAGATTAAAATAGTTTATATATTAGAAATAGTTTATATATTAAAATAGATATATATCAAAATATATATACTTAAAGTTGATTATAAATTTAAAATAATATATATATATATATATTAAAATATTTATGATTTAAAATAGGTTATAGATCAAAATTGTTTATATATTAAAATTAGTTATATGTTAAAATATATATAATAAAAGTTGTTTATAAATTTAAAATAATATATATTAAAATAGTTTATAATTTAAAATATGTTGTAGATCAAAATATTTTATATATTAGAAATAGTTATATTAAAATAGGATATATTAAAACGGTTAATGTATTAAAAATTGTTTATAAACTTAAAATAATATATATTAAAATGGTTTGTATGAGAAAACAGTTTGTATGATAAAAGAGTTTGTATACAAAAAAAGAGTTTATATCGTAAATAGTTTCAAATTAGAATTGTTTCTTCTAATTTCACAAATCAATTCAAATCAACTTTAGTTCCAAAAATTCAATTTAAATCAATGTCAGTTCAATGATTTCAATTCAAATGGCTAGAGGTTTCAATTCAAATTCTCATTAAAAGCCATTTCAATTTATATCGATTTCAAATCCATGTTTGAACTACAAATTTAAACCACTTCAAATTCAATAGGTTTCAAAGTTTAAATATTAAAAATTTACTATGACTCAATTTTGATAAATTTTATTTATATCTCAAAATTCAACTTTAAGATTCCAATTTAAATTCTTTAAACAATTCGTTAAACCAATTTCAATTTCAACATTTTAAAGCTTGGATTTTGAAAATAATTCAGTTCATATAATTCTAATTTTATTTCATAATATCATTTAACTAGATTCCAAAGTTAAGGATTCAAAATCATTTAATTTAACTAATCCTTTGTCCGTATATAATTTTCTACCCTATGGTTAAGTGATATAGATATATATCATTTCAAACCGCAACAATTTAAATTTATGAGTGTATATCATTTCAACCCACAATCCCGAGTAAAATACAAAATTCATAAAATCGCTCGAGTTTATCATTTCAACCTATAACGATTTTTTCGTAATCTATAAGACCATTCGGGTATGTATCTTTTCAACCCATAGTGATTTTCCTAACAATGACTAAGGGAACTTGCAGTGTGATAACAACATATAAAATGAACATAATATCCAATCATCCAAATATCAACAATTAAACATCCATCACGATCATCATTCAAATCAACCAATAAATCACAACAATTAACTGGTTATCATTATCAGATATTTAATTAACAATTTAAATTTAATATTAATTTAAATGGCAAATTAATTCAATATAAATTCAAACTAAATTTAAGATACCAAACAGCAATCAATAAATTTCTAATCACAACATAAATTTAATCGAAGTAACATAAGATGGTTTAGACTTCGTGAGTGGGTTAAAATACTCACCTTCGGTTTCAAATCGAATCAAAATCCAAATAAACCCTAAAAATGTAACAATCTCAGAATGCTGCCAAACCAGTTCCATGCTGTCTGGAATTTCGATACGTTTGCAAAGGAGAAAAGCGCGCATGAATCTGAGCTTGTATGAACAAGTTATGATAGCTATAATATCGAAAAAATTAAATTAAAATTAAAAATAATAAAGGGCATTTTCGTAATTAACTTACAACAAAGCCTACCTTTTATCGACAATCACACACGCATGAACCCCCTTCATTGTTCAGCCATCACCATCTCAACCATGAATGCATGCGCCTTAGAATGCCTAAGCCACGATCAGAGCTCGCTGTCACCTACCCACGTCCAGGCGCCTATCCCCTAGCCTCGTGCGAAGCTCCGGCACCCCATATTCGTCGCGCTGCCGCCAGCATATCAACAATTTTCTGGCCAATCCCACCGATTATATCGACCACCAAACCACATGGATTCATGTTGCTCGATGTCCTCTACCCATTGGTCATCCTTGATCGTCGTACAATCGACGATCCACCGTTGGATCAAAAACCCTAGGATGAACAGCCGAAAATAAATCATCAAATTTTGGCCAAACGATGCATCAAGTTGAAAAACGAATTGGTGTAGTAGATTGCGCTTGTCAAGAGCTTTCCAAAGATATATAATACGACATAGTTTGAGGAGTTTAAATTTTTGAATTGATTTTGATTTGAAATTGAATTTTGGAATTTGGTTTTGATTTGTCTGCCATTGAAAAGAGGAGATGAGAAGGAATGTACGTACAGACAATAAGAAAAGGCCATCAAGGTTTCAAAAATGAAATCTATTTATATGGATAAAGATAGATTAGAATGAACGGAGATATTAAATTGGTTCGAAACGGTAACACGACCCGAAAAGCCTATTCCTCTTTCGAAACGGAAGTAGGTCATCCGATATATCGAAATATAGGTTTTCAATAATTTTAAACTCAATAGAACTAGTTTCAAAACCTAATTCCATTATATATACAAGTTAGCTTTCAAATAAAATTATATTTATTTAATACCTTTTTATTGATTTCTACATGTTTCGACCCCGCACAATCAAACGACAAGTATTGTTACGAAACTTGAAATCTTACAATAATTCACTGTTACGGATCCGATGAAAGTAGTTTCATCGAAATCCGAGACAATGGCCAAAATGGCTAATTTTCACGTTAATAAAATAAATTATTATTAAATTAATTTAACCACTTCTAAATTCAAATTTAATAGTTAACCATTTCATCATTCTAGATTACATAGAAACTTATAATCTATCAAAATAAATTTTCTATGTTAAATTCACTATTAAAATATTTCATTAAATTCAACATTCAATCACACTGTAATGAAATCCTAGTTAATTATATTTTAAATCCAAATAAAATCTTTTATTTTGATTTCACTCTTATCTTTAAATCAACTATCACCTTATGGATATAATTAACATTGGTTTCCATTTTATTACATTCTTTTTTTACAATTATTGTTTTTACGATATTAATTATAATATTTCCATTTCCTTAATTCCACTAATTAAAAAAATCTAGTTCCTTATTTATAATTATAACCAAATTAACTTTACAATAATTTCAGTTGATTGAAATTACATTAAAATAATTATTAATAACGTTCAAACAATATTATTAAATCATATTCTAATTATTTTCTCATTAATAAATCATAAATTTTTAATTTCTCACAGTATTAAATTGCAAAATCTTAATTAGTTTAATATTTTTTATTATCAAAAATGATGAGTTGTTACAATATTGAAGGTAAATGACCAATCATTTTGGGTGTCTTTATTAGTGGATATATCTTGAAGGAATAATTATGTTCATAGTTGGGTACTGTATGTGCACTCAAATCATGGATGATTTAGTCGGGATTGACCAAAAGGATTGGATGTAGAAGTTTCCAATATATATGTGTGTACGCCTACGCATGCGTACATCGTGCATGTGTATGTGATGAGGAAAAATCTTGGAGGTATGCAATAAAATGTTGAAAAAAAGTTCCATCGTTAAATTTTGCAATATACGATGATTCATTTTATCTACGACTTGATGATGCTTCAAGTATAAAATGGTTCCTTCAAATGAAGTTGAAGATACAGTCTTAATACCGAAGTGTCAACAGTACTTCCTCTTTGTGTAGTCAATGATAGAACTAGGCCGTATGAATACTATTGCTACAGTGTTGGCTAGTTGTACAACCAAGGTTTTAAAATCCGTCCGCCACTCTGGATTTTCGTTGGTTTCGTTCCGGTTCCGGCATCATCCGGAACAGAATTAAATAAAAATCTCGTTTCGGGATTTAGTAGAAAGGGGGAAAGCTTAACAAAGAAATTGATTCACTGAAAGCAAAATAAACCTAAATAATACCTCTTTTGAAGATATCTTCCTCGATTTCTAGCATGAGGTGAATCGAATTTGTGAATGCCCCAATATCAATATCGAATAGGAACAACATGATATTTTTTCTTCTTTCTTGCTCTACTCTGCCTTTGAACTTTTGGACTGGGATACTGACATAGATTTTGAACAGGAGCAGCTTGATTAGGAAAAGCTCTGTAAAGCGACGAAGTATTTGAGATACTGATATGAATTTTGAACTTCTGGGCTGGGTTGGGTTAAGATTATCTATAAGATGTTTATTTTTATTTTTTTGTAAAGAGTCTATGTTTACAGTATATAATTTGTATAAACATTTTAATAAAATTTGTGTAATCTTTACTAAATTTTTAAAATTGCCTTCATGAAATTTGTATAATATGAAGAACATGATAAAAGATTATGTTAGCATTAACTATTTATTAATGTATTATGAAAAAAGTAACGATATCGGCTAACCGGAATTAAAACGGAACTTCCGAAAATTCCGAAACGGAATCGAAATTTGAAAAAAATTTGATGTCCGAAACGGAAAACGAAATTTTCAACCTTGTGTACAACATTAAACTAAATAAAATATTATACTTATGTTTATGATCATATTAATTCATTAAAGGAACAATTAATAAACATAGTATCGTAAGCTAAATACCAAAACATATTCTCGCAAAAGCTTATGAAATGAAGAAGTCGACGTCGAAAGTGGACTTCCCTAAAGACAAGGAAATGGTGAAGCTCCAAGTTTGTTAAAAACTATGTTCATCTGACATACCAACTATCCAACCAAATAATGACCTTTGAAATCAATCTTTATGTACTAAACTTAGGTTTATTGCTTTCCATATTTGGAATTATCACAATAAAAACACCAATCTCCACCTCATGGTCCATCTACTGAAGAAGGGTCATGGTCCTCTTGAAGGCTGTAATGAATTGGATCTTGCTGCTACTCCTATTAAGCTTCTTTAAGTATGAACCATATCAGTGAGTGATTTGGCTTATACATGCTTAGAGGTTAAGTCATCTCTACAACAAATATGGAATATTTGATGACAAATATTGAAGAAGAGATGAATAAATTCTACACAATGGGGGATAGTGATAATCAGCCTCCCATTACTAATTCCTTATATAATAGATAATACTACTAGCTGGACACAAATTATTGGCTACTGGTGTAATTCATTCTTAGCCATACATTTGGAAAGATAAACGCAAAAGGAAATGCTAACTATTATATTGTTATAACCTATTATCTTGTACGTGATATGTTATGCACTAGTTCTTGCAATGATATATATTTAATCTAGCAACTAATCTGGAGTATTAACAGTGTATCTAGGACGAGTTGTGGTATTTCTTTAGTTGACTAGGGTCATTCTATATGTAACGACCCAGAATTTTATTTAATTAAAATTTGAATATTTAATTAATTTTAAATATTAATAAGTGAATTTATAAGTCAAATAAATTTTTATTTGAATTATTGGATTTAATTGAATAATTAAATCGATAATTTAATATGTTAAATTATGGAAATAATTGAAAATTGGGTTAAATATGATTGAAAATGATTTGTAAAATTTTATTTTATCATATGGGAGTTAGAATGATATTTTAGAACTTTTAAAATCGAATTAAAAGTTTATTTGTGAAAATTGAATATTTTAATATTAAAATCGACTAGTGAAAATAGTCAATTTTTGAACAGTCTCAGAATTGAACGAAACTAGTTCCATTGGATCCGTAATAGTTAGTTATTACCGGATTTCAAATTTCGTGTCAATCGGAGCTATCGTTTGATCGTGGCAGCTCGAAACGCATCGAATTGTTTTTAATTTTAATTTGGCGAGTTAAAATAGCCATTTTTCAAAAAGTCTCGGATTTCGACGAAACCAGTTTCATCAGATCCGTAATGTGATATTATTGTAAGGTTTCAAATTTCGTGTCAATTGGATTTACCGTTTGTCCGGTACAAATTAAAACGCCTAGAAAATCGTTTAAATCGGTTTGATTTAAATTGAACGTTTATTGTCATAACTCGTACAGATGTCCGAATTAGCTTTCGAAACCTGTTCCATTGTGTCCGGAACGTGGGATAAACCCTAAGAATGTCAGTTTCGGCGCGTAAATCGGAGTTTAGAAAACCCGGATGAATAGTGTTCAAAAATCTTCTATAAATAGGCCCAAAATTCACAAAAATAAAAAAAAATAAACAAACCTAAACCTAAAAACCCTAGCCGCCGTTGCTTCCTTCAATGGCCAGAAAGTCGCCATTTTCTCTCTTAAAATTCTTCCAATCCGTAACTCATTTCGAAAAACTTACAACTGCAAAAACGTAGAGCATTGGAAGGGCTTTCGATCCATACGGCTATGATCGAATATGGTGTCGCGTGGAGGGAGCTAGGGGAGGCCGACCGTGATAGTTTGCGCACGCAAATTGACATGCATATGGTGGCCGAACTCCAAGTGGTGGTGGCCGTGGGTAGGGGAGGCAAGGGGCTTCAAAATGCAAGTTGCTGATCATGCCAGAGTTCGTCGAGGTGGTGGATATTTGTAACCCTAGTTCTTGAGAATGGGTTTGTGATGTCGGCCTAATACCTGTACATTTGCGTGAGAAGGAAGATGGTGGGGGGGCCGTTGGATCTGGAGATGAACGGTAGTGATGTGTTAGGTTTATAAAATTATATAATAAATGTTGTAAATAGTTATTATAAATTCGTATGAACTTCATAAATTCATATCTTTTTCATACGAGGTCGAAAACGCGCGAAACCAGTTGCGTTGGAATCGTATGGACGAGCACTACGCGATGGAGTTGGATTGGAGTCGTTTGGAGTTAGTGAGAATTTTGGGTAAAATTAAACGTCCGTTTAATTTTATTCGAAATAAATCGCTAAAACGAAATTGAAATCATGGTGAGAACTTCTCACTCAATCGATTCAGTTTCGATTTTATTTTAAATAGTTAGATTTAAAATATTTGAATGCATGTTTGAATGATGACTGTTATCTATTGATTGTTAAAATAGACATTATGCGCCGTTAGTAAGCGGAGGTTATTTATTAAAAACATATACCGCGAATATTTCATAAACAGTGAAATTGGTATTATATATAATAGCAATATATATACACATTGGCATATGTATATATTGGAGTTATTGATTTCCCGCATTATTTGTTTAGCGGATGAGACCCTATTGCGCCGTCTATTAAGAGGATAATATTATTAAAAACATATACCGCGATAATTTCCTACTGGAGCGAAATTGGTATTGTGCTAATGTTTTTGGATGCAGGAAAACAGGTTGGAGGGATCCAACTGGATTCCTCAACAGTATTTATTTGATTTTAGATATTTTGATATTTGATGGATTATCATATCGATATATGATATCGTTGTTGTCGTGATTGACTATTTGGTGTGTAGCATCATTGGACCAAGTTTTGGAATTTTAAAATGATTTATAAAGTGATTTTTGAAAATATACTATATGTTTGGAATTTGATCTATTTTAAATAAATAAACGTTATAATTTTTAAAGTTATAAAAATTATGATTTTTGAGAAAAAATAGTTAAAAACTGATTTTTGAGAATATGATGCTAATGATTTTATAAAATAGTTTAATCGGGATTTTAGAATTTATTGTGAAAAGTTTAAATATAGGATTTATAAAATTTAATTATTTTATGAATCAAAATGGTAAAATTATAAAGGAGATTAAAGACGTTTTGAAATAATAATATAAATTGATTTATATAAGAGATTTATAAATGGATATTTATAAATTAAAACGTTGGAATTATAAAACGAGTTTTTATAAGTGTTAGAATGAATTGTGAATGAATTTCATAAATGAATGAAATTTATAGAATTATAAACGGTGAAGTTATAAAGGAATTTTATAAGCAGTAGGTTTATAAAATTTATAAAGTCGTTAAAAGAATAGATTTGGTTAAATAAATGAATCTTATAAGTTATAAGATTTATAAATTGGAAAGTCTTTAAAAGAACGATTTTGTAAAATAATCGTTTTATAAATATTTAACTTATAATATGAACCTTTAGTTTATAATTGAGTTATAAATCGAATAGGTTAATAAAGAAAATTTATAAAAGGAAGTTGTTATAAATAATTAGAAATGGAATTTATAAACGTTGTTTTATAAATCCGCAAACGGCTTATTTTGATAAGTTAATTGTTGAAACCTATTAATGGAGTTATATTCACATTTTTGACTGTGAATGATCCTTTAAAATAAAATGAATAAATGGATGAAATTTGTTAACAAAGTATATTCACGTTTTTGAATAGTGAATAATATGTAAAGAAAATGTTTAGATTTGATGTTTTAAATTGAATTAAAACGATCTAACGATGTTTTAAATGTGTTGAGATTCGAAACCGTAGATTTCAACATTCATTGTTGAAATAGACGTTTTCGAGAAATAAAAGGAAATCGTGGACTATAACACTGTTGTTATAGTAAATGATTTCCGAAAGGAAATGTTTTGTTTAGTATTGGGATTTATATATCTATTTTAATTTCGAATCCCTATACTATTGATTTTGGGTTGTCGTAACGATGTTTTACGTAACATTCGTTTTGGCCCAAATAAATATGTTTAAGAGAATGATTTCCTTAAAGAATGAAATATATACTTAATTTCGATTTAAGTATATTGAATATTTTCCAAGAGTTGAAAATAAATGGATTTGTGAATAACTTATTATGTAAGTATGGAAATGTTTTCCAATATAAAGTGAATATTAGAGAATTTATCTTTTTGAAGATAAATTGAAATGAATGATCGAAATCGAATATTCATAGATAATTTTGGAATATAAATTCACTATGGAATTTATGAATGAAAAGGAAAATTTGTTTAAAAATAAATATTGATTTATTTTTAAAGTATTGAAAATAATATATCTTGTAAAGATATTTTGGAAAATAAATAATTTGGAAAATTATTTGGAAACTGGTGATGTGTGCATATCCATTGATAGTTCAATCAATATTTCCCTTTGAATGGGTATTTGATGTGATTTGTTTGAATGTGAATGCTACACTTATTTTTGAATAAGCGCTCACTATTCGGGTTAGCCGGGAAAAGACCATGGGGTCGTATAACCCATTCCGAATATGTGATACGTCGTTATGAATTGCATTTGAAGATCGGTGTTGAAGAACCGGTATTTGCGAAAGCGATAGGATGACCTGTCGATTGTCTCTGCACTGAGTTGCAACGGTATAGAGACTCCCTAAGTGATGGGAAATCCGATCAGGATTGTGAATATCCGGATTGCAAGGACTTCTTTGTAAGTGCCTTCGGTTTTGTTCGAGCCCGGAACAGACTTGTATGGATAGTATGTCTGACATTACAAATTGAGATATAAAGCCGATTTCTTTCAAATATATTTCTGTTGGTGGCGGAGAATTTATTCTTTTAGCTTAACACCCTTCTCTGAGACGTACAAGCTCAGAGGTTATGTAGTTGAATGTTATCAGCGATATATTCCCAATTTGGTAATGTGACATGCTGAGTGTTGCTGTGAAATGATCATTGTGTTGATTATTTGTGATAGGATCGTTTATTTGATCGTCTATCCTGGTGATCATTTCTATGATCATTTGTTGACCCAAAGCATGGCTTTTGTATAAAGTATGTTTTTGTGGACGTGACTTCGTCGAGCCTCACACCCCGTGAATGGTCAAAACAGGAAAGAAGCAGCAAGGTTATGAGGGGTAGCGCCCTTTAGGGTATGTGCATTTCCTTCTGGAAAAGGGTGGTATCATGGTATGGAGCCCAGATACTTACTTATGTTGAAAACACTTTGTTATGATTGTGTGAATTGATTACGAGCGCTCGGTTAAAAGGTCCCAAAGGACCGGGGGATGGCATATTCGGTCAGTTGTTACTCAGTTAGGGGTAACCCGGCCTTGTGTTGGTACAGATCTGGTTTGGTTCTCGGGGATGTCCATCCAGAGGCATTCTCATGTGGCAATGGGAAGTTCCTTGGCCTGATCATTCGTTGGAAACCCAAAGAAACAATACGAGACTTATACGGTATTAGTTGTAGAACCTATCATTCACTTATGGTGGCGCCCCACTGTTTGGATGGTAGCTATAGTAGGCATACGATAATGGTCGTATGTTGGCTAAGATTTATATTCTACTTTCGAAATGAATTTTTCCTACACTATACACTAGTAATAATATCAAATGTTATTTTAAATGCGTATCAAGCATCTTTGACTATCATAAGGAGAAATCTCCTCCGATTCTGCGTTTGCATGTGTGTGTGTGCGGGAGGCCTTATGGTAGTCTCATTTTTAAAAGCATTGCGAATTGAAATAAAAATATTCCTCTATTTTTTATTTTTAAAGATAAATAAACTGTTTTGAGTTCTCACACCAGTCACATGACTGACTCGGAGTTTATTGTTTTCCTTCCTAAACTCTGGGTGCCCACCAATTTCCACACGGGCAGTTAAGAGTTAAGGTTTATCAGGATATTCAGGAGTTGTTGGAGGCAAGCTGGATGGCATGGCGTATTACTAGTATATAGTATTTCTTTTCCGCTGCACTATTTGTTGTTGTTGTTGTTGTACACTCTGATGATATGAAGTAATGAAATGTGATGTAATGTAATAACTGATATAGTTCTTTGTTTAAAGATTATTCATTTATCTATTATATGTTGTTCCGCTGTGAATTGTGAGATTCTGTTGTTGTTCTGTTGTTTTCTGTTCCGTTCTATGTTCTATATTCTCTATTTTCTTTCTGTTCCATTTTCTGTTTTCTTTTCCCTCTATTTTCTATCTTCTTCTCTCTTCTGCCCTTTCTTTTTCTTTTTCTTAAAACCCATAACTATTCGGTTTTTCGGCAACGAAAAATCGAAAACGTTACACTATATCCTTGGACCTCTAGAAAATCAACTATGTCCACAAGGTCGTCGACCATAAGTGTTGATGATAGTGGTGATGGATTGATGTTTTGTGAGTTTCGGCAAAGGTTTTAAAAGGTATATGTAGGAAACAACATGTATGCAAGCTTCTTATGGAAAAAGAAGTTTACATGAGACAGGACAAATTTCTCAACGATTTTAAACGGACCAAACACTTTTGAAAATTTTGTTTTGGGTTGGTTGGAGTGGGTGTTGATAATATGGCTGAAGCTCAACAAAGACCCATGAACTAGTGTCAAAGTACTTATCTTGAATTTTGTTGATCCACTTGACTCTTTGTGCATGCTTGGGCTCATTGAAGGTTTAGCTTAAACATTTGAATTATGAGAACTTCAAAGATTGTCCAACCTTCGCTTCTTATACATTTGAAGTATGACATATATGATTAGAAATTACAGTAGGTGGACGACCATATATAGGCTTGGACTGGTGACATGTTGATCGACTAATGTTTGCATTTGCATGTATTAGACAAGTATGAAGGTGGAAGGATTTACTGAAATAATGTAGGATTAGGATTCGGGATTGGATGATGACTTGTTTAAGATATGAGAAAACTTTTTAGGCTTGTGGAGTATAATTAAATGCTTCATTTTTCTTTAGTAAAATAGTAAATGGGCTTACTCTGTGAGCATAATTGTGAATAAATAGTTGGTAGTACCCAATCAATCTAAATTCCATAAATGTCTGCAAAGGATGTGGGAACTAGCTAATTAATTGCTGCTTTTGATGGGTCTACTCAAACTGATCCTTACGGCAAATAATATTCCCTAAATATTATGGTTCATTTAGCCTAAAGACACATTTTGATCGATTTGCATAAAATTGGCGTTGAACCAAAATATTTAAAATTGCAATACCCAATATAATTGCTTAAAGGATATTTTGATAATTTTATCTGGGTTGATAATTTTAAAACATAGAATCAGGTGACACCGTAATGGAAATTCTATGATTGCATAGGTTGGACTTTCTTGACTGATATCAACAAATAAGAACTTTAAAATTGAAGCTAAGATAAAGGAGGTGTGGAGGGTTTAATGTACGGGTTCATAGTGGTCTGAAAATGGGTCTAAGGCCCATAACTTTTAAAAAGACATTTCTCCTATTTTAAAATTTGAAACATATGCATGTTCCTCATTTTCAATTTCTCACTTCGTCTTCCTCATTTCCCTTTTATCATAGTAATGTTCGAACTCCCTTTCCCATCTCATTTCTACATCAAATCATAAAATGACGAGCAAGAGGGTTATGCGTAGATACCAATTTCAATTGAAATAGAGAAGATTCGGGGTTCCCCTACTTTAGGCCAGCAGAGGAGATTGGAACTTTTTTTTTCCAAATTGAGGGCTCTAATCGATTCTATGTTAGTGAAATTCTTCTATTTCTCAATATAATGCATATATACTTGTATAATATGGTTATTAGTCTAAGCCTAGGGTTAACTCCGAGATCAATAAACTTCAATTAATGTTTAAATGATTACCGAGGGGATTTTTGATGTATAAGATCAACATCAATGCAAAGAAGGGAGTTTCCTGATATCAAATAAGTTCTTGAGACATATAGGATTGGTTATAGGAATGTATATGATGATGATAATACTAAAGTTAATGTCATTTCAGAGGTAAATGGTGATTAATAACGATTTTTAAAGTAATACTTCATAGTTAAAGTAGTGTTTGAAATTAGAGAACAAATGCTATGTATATCAAATACATATAATAATATAAGTTATTTTCCGATGAATTAAAGCGATGAATATATGTTTAATTCATGCATATAGTAAACTAGCAGGATATTAATGTGCACGTAAATGTGCATATTTTTACCACCATATTTAATCTACTTAAATTAAATAAATGGTCATATTGGGTATTTTACCTTGTTTAAACCAAAATTCAAATTATTTGAAATTGTCACATATTCATCTTCATCCAAGGGAAAATGGTAATTTTTGTGCATATATTAAATTGAGAAAATTCAGTTGGAAATTTATATACTATGTTGTAGGAATTTAAACTCAGTTACAAGTGGTTTCATGAAGAAATATGCATGCACAAAGAAGATACAAACAAATGAAGATGGAAATAATTGAAAGTGAAAAACATGGAGGACCCCACCCACTTACATTGATTTTCAATTAGGAGCTAATGCACATGCTAAAAGACCATTAAAGTTTTATGTACATTTATGTGGGTGATTATTGAAGCTAATGATAACTTGACCACCGCACTTTCTGCAACGGCATTTTGGGCATTCCCTTAAAATATGAATTAGGGTTTAACACATGTATATATACCCTTTGTGTTTCATGTAACCCTCTTCTTCCTTAGTCTCTCTTGGTTTAGTTTTTAGCTTAGAAGTAAAAAGAAAGCTCCTCTTTTCTTTTCATGGCTACTTAGCCATTTCTTTTATGTAATTCTTTTTCTTATGCAACTTTAATACATTGCTCTTTTCTTCTCTTGTTTGTTTTTCTTTCATGTTAGTATAGATTTATTTCCATGCAAGTAGATTAATTTTATTTCTTGTTAATTAGCTCTCTTTTTCAATAAGCTTTCATTTTGCTTTCATATTGTTAGCTACATTTGTTAATCAAATGATAAATATGAGAGGCTAAGCCCCTTCAATTTAGGGGGTAATGAAGCTCTCTAATTATGTAGCTTCAACTATTTGTTAATTCATGCTCTCTTTTTATGCTTAATAATAATCAATGAAGTGGTTTAATTGTTGATTTTGCTTTGAATTTGATAGTCTATATTGTTGACACTAAATAGACTATGCTTAAACAATCACTAACACTAATTGTCTCTTCACTAAAATATGATTATGGCAAAAGAAAGTGATTTGAAATTAAAATTTGATGGCTTATATTTCTAATTAATAGTTAATAGGCATGCTTAAAATTGATCTCATTTTCAACTTGACATTTTCATAAGAGTTAGTAAGTGGGTTGGAGGGTGCATTAAAGTTTGATGGTTTAAGTGTGTTAATTAACAACACAAATAGGCCATGCTTATGATAAATGCATCAACTAAACTCACAAATGACCAAAAAGAGATCATAAGTTTATTTTTGTTGAACTATGTGATCTAGAGAGTGAATTTATCTATAAATTATTTTCTACTCTCATATTTTACTAATTTTTTGTTAGTTTTCTACATTTTCAGGTAATCACATTTTCAACTTTGTTAATTTGATTGAATAGAAATTTAAAACCAACAATTCCCTGCGGATCTATCCGTACTCGCGACATACTTCAATAGTACGTGGTGCGCTTGCGATTATTTTTATTATGAAATTTTTCGACGGTTTTCTAATTCTATAGAATTTCCATCGATTAACAAACATGTATGGTAATGGGTAACATCAAAACGATGCAGAAACACGGAGGAAAAAAGTTAAAATCGTAGTACAAAACTAACAAAATAGTTATTGAAGACATGTAATAATGAATCAACATTAAAAAATAAAGAAAATACGAAGAAAAACAATTAAAATCACATCAAAACTTACAGGACAATTACTGTTTCTAGAAATTAATAGTAATTGGCCATCCGATTATAGTCTAATTGGTCGACCGATTGTAGAATTTGGGGATAGGATGAAAATGGATCAAGATAGGTCTAATATAGTTAATTAAGTAAGCATGACAACATTGAGCCTGAGTGTATCCTGGTCTATATCAAAGATGATTTCATATTTTCCTTCTACGGCCTTAATATGATGTGATTGATATAATATTTGGTGTATGTATGTATATTGCCGTAAATGATGATTGTAACTAATGATATATTGACGTTAATTGCAAATGATACTTTTTCTTCTATGAATTTTGAAACTTGTAGTTATAGCATCAATTTTTTCTTTATTATCATAACTCAACTATTCCTTGTTTATGGATTTCGTGGTATGAATGTCGATTCGGACATTAAATCAAAGTGTCAAAAATGGTAGGTTGTTACATTTGCTATTAGAGAAATACTTACCTAATTGAAGTACTATGATGTATTGACTGAGCATGTTTGTATTTTTATATGCATATTTATATAAGTTAAGTACAAATGACGCACCATTTACTATTCCATTTATATTGGCTATTTATTTGGGAGTTGATAATGAGTCCGATTTGCAGTTAGCAGAGAATGCGTAACTTCTTTTGTGGTTTGCTTGCTTTTGGGGATGATTGCAAAAGCATGTTGGCATGGTTAATAATTATTTGCGTTTACAAATATTAAATGAAATATCCCTCGATGAGAATATCCATTGGTCGATCATTATGCTCTTTTGGTTATTGTTTGGTTATTATGATATTTTGAAGTAATTTTGGTTGTTTATCTTTAAATTGTTTCACTTTGAATTACAATATTTTACAATAATTAATTGTTGATTCGGGAAAATTTTTAATTAAATAAAATAGGTGGAACCATATAATTTTGTGGAGAATGGATAAGGAAATGGAAAATAATACTAAGATTATTTTCAAAGCGTGGATGATACATGTAAATAATAATGAATTGACAAATTATACTTTTAACTAATGTGAAAAATTGAATAAGGTTATTATTCATGAATTTGTGGGGAATTTATAAATAATAATGATATATCTATTTATAGTGAATTTTGGAGGATTTACTGTTATTGTAAAGTAATGTATACTATGATGAATAATAATGTGGTTTTGAAAAGATTGTATTGTTTTGGATAAACAATAGTACAATTATTTTATGGAGTTTACTGAAATATATTATTACTATTATTTAAATATAAGAGATTTTAGGAATAATAGTAATAATGAAGATGTGTTTCCAAAAGAATTTTAGGCTAAGTTATATTTTGAGGTAAATAACAATAAATGGAGATTTTTAGATTTAAAGTAGAACATTACTATTTTTGGGTTTAAAGTAATAAATTGATTGTGAAAGATAATGCATATTAACTATTATCGCAAACTGACAACATCAAAACCATATCAGATTGAAGCAGTTGAGCCATCACAAGTTAAAATAACCAGGGGTCACTAGGTCGAGAAGAATTAAACCTTCACACATTGAAGATCCGATAGCTATCACATGTTGATAAAAATGCCATTCCAAGTTGATAAATGTACCGTAAAAATGACTCTCTCCAGGACATATGGCATACCATAATTAGATCTAACGCACCACATCATCATGAAGAGATTGAAGAAATAGTCATGCCCCATGCCAAAGCAATAATGTGCTACGCTAGCATGACTGTAATCGTCAATTTCCTTTAAGTGCCATGTGCCGAAAATCCGAGGGCCAAAATTCTCTATAAGAAAGCATATACCCTTACTAAGAAAGGAAGATTCTAAATGGTACTTCTTCCTCTTTGTCATTTTTCTCAAGCATAAATCAAGAACATGACTATGGGACTCTAGTTGTCGGTTAAATCAAATCAAAATTCACACCTTTTGACTTGGTACTTGAACAATTACCTATATGCATATTCAACTATTATTGAATACAATGACTAGCATAATTGCCTTTGAATCTAGTCTCTTGCCCAAGTATTAGTAACTTTGTTAGCTTATGATATGAGTTAGGACCAAATTATGGCCTAACAGAACACCCATGTTGCGAACTGGCCTTCCCATATTTACTACCTCATTTTTGCCTCCTCATTCCTCAATTTTTCTAGTCTGTCACCAATTTGCCCTAAACACTCCATATGTCGAACCGAATACTTAGCTAATTTTTGCATTATTTTCGTCATCATTTTCAACCCTTTAACATTCCATCTTAATTTAACCATTTTTTTCACCATCTTGATTTGTGTGCAAGACTAATGAAATGACGTGACGTCGCACATCCTAGAGCTGATTCATCAAATTTTAAGTTTACGTTCATGGGCCTCCCATTATTTGCATATTGAATCTGAAAGTACATCACTACTGCTTCTACATGGACACCTCGGGCCATTGAATCGGTTACCAACCTTAATTTGCTTTAATGAGCATTTTTAAGAATTCAACATACAAATAAGAAGACAAACATTATATCACCGTAAAATGCATCCATAGCCTAGCCTAACATTCATATGAACAACCATACATCTAGGTAACATGTTTATATCACTCTAAATCATTTTATAATCGTTTTTATCTTAGTTTCAAAATCAAAACAGTAATAAATCATGTTTTTACTTTAAATTTGGATTCAAAACATGATGTAAACTATATACTAATATATGTCGCAAGCCTAGAGACGATAAATCACTTACTAATCATCCAAAAACCAATGAGAAACACATAAATCAAGGTGGATCCAAAATAAACGGCAATTATCCATTTAAAAATCAAAATTTTATGCTCAAAAACATTTTAAAAGCCCTTTTGAAATATATATCCACAATTACAATAAAGTAAGAGAGTAAAATCACTCACCTATGATATAGAATCGACCAAAAACACCAAAAAAGTATAGGTTCACCAAAACTAGAGTAGAACTAAATTTGGGCAGCAACTACAGGCTTCTATAATCCTAAATGCTTAGATCTAGAAAGCCCATTATAAATTTCTTGCATAATCTCCTTTTAGTTAATTTATTTTGGTTAATTTTACCGAATAATTTGTAGGGAATTTGTAAATAATAATGATATATCTATTTATAGTGAATTTTTGAGGATTTAATGTTTTTTGTAAAGTAATAAAAAATATGATGAATAATAATGTGGTTTTGAAAATATTGCATTGTTTTGAGTGAATAATAGTACAATTATTTTATGGAGTTTATTGAAATATATTATTATTAGTATTTAAATGTAAGAGATTTTAGAAATAGTAATGATAACGAAGATTTGTTTCCAAAGAATTTTGGACTAATTTTTTACTATTTTGAGGTAAATAACAATAAATGGAGATTTTTAGATGTAAAATGGAACACTATTATTTTTAGGTTAGTAATAAATTGATTGTGAAAGATAATAAAGTGATTCGAGTAAATATTATTATTTTGATGTAAATTATTATCAATTTGAAATCAATTTGATGTAAATTACTATTTTTGTGGAAATAACCATATTTTGGGGTATTTGAGGCAATGAATGTATAATAAAAGATTTAAAGTATATTATCGTCTTAATGACTTGAAATATTCAACAATTATATTTAATCCGTTTAAATATTTAAATTTGTTTCCAAATTAATAAGTAAAAAAGAAAATCAATTTTTAACAAAACGACTTGATTTTGATGACATATTTTTAAATGAATTTATAGAGTTTTTCCATAATTTTTAATTTGAAAAATATTTAAATTATCGTTTGGTGCATATCGCGGAAAATGATCCTATTTCTGAGAATTTCAAGGAATTAGGTAACCTGTGTATTTTGTTGATGTTTTGCGATCATGCTGCATTGTTGTATATAGAAGTTAGCTTTCAAATCAAATTATATTCATTTAATTCCTTTCAATTGATTTTTATGTGTTACGAGCCCGCACGATCAAATGACAAGTCCGATCGCTACGAAACTTGAAATCTTACAATAATTCACTATTACGGATCCGATGAAACTAGTTTCTTAGAAATCCAAGACAGTGGCCAAAATGGCTAATTTTCATGCTAAATTAAATAAATTATTATTAGATTAATTTAATCACTCTTAAATTCAAATTTAATAGCTAACCATTTCATCATTCTAAATTACATAGAAATTAATAACCTATCAAAATAAATTTTCTATGTTAAATTCACTATTAAAATATTTCATTAAATTCAATGTTCAATCACACTGTAAAGAAATCCTAGTTAATTATATTTTAAATCCAAATAAATTCTTTTATTTTGATTTCATTCTTATTATTAAATCAACTATCGCCTTATGGATATAATTAACATTGGTTTACATTTTATTGCATTCATATTTTACAGTTATCATTTTTACCATATTAATTATAATATTTCAATTTCCTTAATTCCATTAATTAACAATTTTAGTTCCTTATTTATAATTATAATCAAATTAGCTTTACAATAATTTCAAATGATTGAAATTACATTAAAATAATTGTTAATAACGTTCAAACAACATTATTAAACCATATTCTAGTTATTTTCTCATTAATAAAATTTTAATTTCTCAGAATATTCAATTGCAAAATCTTAATTAATTTAATATTTTTTATTATCGAAAATTACGAGTTGTTACAATATTGAAAGCAAATAACCAAACGTTTTGGGTGTCTTTATTAGTGGATTTATCTTGAAGGAATAATTGTGTACATAGTTGGTATTATACGTACACTCAAATTATGGAAGATTTAGTTGGGATTGACCAAAAGGATTGGATGTAGAAGTTTCCTATATATATGTGTGCGTGCCTGCGCGCGCAAGCATCGTGCATGTGTGTGATGAGGAAAAATCTTGGAGAGAAGCAAGAAAATGTTAATAAAAGGCTCCATAACTAAATTTTACAGTATACGATGAGTCATTTTGTCTACGAATTGATGATGCTCCAAGTATAAAATGGTTCCTTCAAATGAAGTTGAAGCTACAGTCTTAATATCAAAGTGTCAACATGTACTTCCTCCTTATGTAGTTAATAATAAAACTAAGTCGTATGAATAGTACAACTACAGTGTTGGCTAGTTGTACAACATTAAGCTGAATAAAATACTATACTTATGTTTATGATCATATTAATTCATTAATGGAATAATTAATAAACATGTTATCATAAGTTAAATACGAAAACATATTCTCGCAAAAGCTTGTGAAATGAAGAAGTCGACGTCAAAAGGGGGCTTTCCTAAAGACAAGGAAATAGTGAAGCTCTAAGTTTGTTAAAAACTATGTTTATCTGACATACCAACTATCCAACCCAATAATGACCTAAGAAATCAATCTTTATGTACTAAAACTTAGGTTTATTGCTTTCCACATTTGGAACTATCACAATAAAAACACCAATGTCCACTATATGGTCCAACTACTGAAGAAGGGTCATGGTTCTCTTGAAAGCTGTAATGTATTGGATCTTGCTGCTACTCCTATTAAGCTTCTTTAAGTATGAACCAAATTAGTGAGTGATAGGGTTTATGCATGCTTAGTGGTTAAGTCGTCTCATACCACAAATATGGAATATTTGATGACAAATATTGAAGTAGAGATGAATAAATTCTACACAATGGGTGATAGTGATAAACAGCCTCCTATTACTAATTCCTTATGTAATAGATAATACTATTAGCTGGACATAAATTATTGGCTACTGTTATTATTCATTCTTAGCCATACAAATGTAAAGATAAAGGCAAAAGGAAATGCTAACTAATATATTGTTATAACCAATTATCTTGTATGTAATATATTTTTCACCAATTCTTGCATTGATATGTATTTAATCTAGCAACTAAGCTGGAGTTTTAATAGTGTATCTAGGACGAGTTGTGGTATTTCTTTAGTTGACGAGGGTAATCTATATCCTTGCACCCTTAGAAATTCGACTATGTCCACAAGGTCGTCGACCATAAGTGTTGATGGTAGTTGTGATGGATTAATGTTTTGTGAGTTTGGACAAAGGTTTTAGAAGGTATATATGGGAAATAACGTGTATGCAAGCTTCTTATGGAAAAAAAGTTTACGTGAGACAGGACTAATTTTCTCAATGATTTTAAACAGACCAAAATGCGTTTGAAAATTTTGTGTTGGGCTGGGTGGAGTGTGTTGATAATATGGCTGAAGCTCAACAAAGACCCGTGAACTAGTGTCAAAATGCTTATCTTGAATGCTATTGATTCACTTGACTCTTCATGCATGCTTTGGCTCATTGTAGGTTTAGCTTAAACATTTGAATTATGAGAACTTCGAAGTGTTTCCAATCTTCGCTTCTTATAAGTTCGAATTACGACATATATAAGTGGAAATTACGGGGGTGGACGACCATATATAGCTTGGAGTGGTGACAAGTATGAAGGTGGAAAGACTTGAAATCGGGTAGGATTAGGATTCAGGATTGGATGATGACTTGTTTAAGGGAGGAGAAAACTTTTCAGACTTGTGGAGTCCAATTAAATGCTTCATCTTTCTTTAATAAAATAGTAAATGGGCTTACTATGTGAGTATAATTGTGAATAAATAGGTGGTAGTACCCCATCAATCTAAAATCCACGAATAGTTGCAAAGGATGTGGGAACAGACTAATTAATTGCTGCTTTTGATGGGTCTACTCATACTCCTCGCGGCAACTAATATTCCCTAAATATTATGGTTCATTGCGCAAAGACACATTTGAATCGATTTGTAGAAAATTGGCATTGAACCAAAATATTTAGAATTTCCATAGCCTATATAATTATTCGAAGGATATTTTGATAATTTTACCTAGGGTGATAATTTTAAAATATAGAATCAGGTGACAACGTAATGGCAATTCTACGATTGTATAGGTTGGATTTTCTTAACTGATTTCAACAAATAAGAACTTTAAAATTGAAGCTAAGATGAAGGGGATATGGAGGGTTTAATGTACAGGTTCATAGCGGGCAAAAAATCGGTCTAAGGCCCATAACTTTTATAAAGACATTTCTCCTTCTGTTTTAAAATTTGAAACATATTCCTCATTTCCCTTTTCTCATAGTAATGTTCGAACTCCCTTTCCCATCTCATTTCTATATCGAATCACATAAAGTTTATCCCAAAATGATGAGTAAGAGGGCTATGCACATATACCAGTTTCAATTGATATTGAGAAGATTCGGGGTTCCCCTACATTAGGCCTGTAGAGGAGATTGGAATTTTTTTGCCAAATTGAGGGCTCTAATCGATTTTATGTTAGTGAAATTCTTCTATTTCTCAATATAATGCATATATACTTATATAATATGGTTATTGGTCTAATCCTGGGGTTAATTCTGAAATCAATAAACTTTAGTCAATGTTTAAATGATTACCGAGGGAATATTTGATGTATTAGATCAACATTAATGCAAAGAAGGGAGTTTCATGATATCAAATAAGTTCTTGAGACATATATGATTGGTTATAGGAATATATATGATGATAATAACACTAAAGTTTATGTCATTCCAGAGGTAAATGGTGATTAATAATGATTTTTAAAGTAATACTTCATAGTTAAAGTAGTGTTTGAAATCTGAGAACAAATACTATGCATATCAAATTTATATATAATAATATAAGTTATTTTCTAATGAATTAAAGCAATGAATATATGTTTAAATTCATGTATATAGTAAACTAGCCGGACATGTATGGTAATGAGTTAACATCAAAACGATGAAGAAACATGAAGGAAAAAAGTTAAAATCACAGTACAAAACTAACAACATAGTTACTGAAGACATGTAATAATGAATCAACATTAAAAAATGAAGAAAATACGAAGAAAAACGATTAAAAAACACATAAAAAACTTACAGGACAATTATTGTTTTTAGAAATTAATAGTAATTGGGCATCTGACCATGGTTTAATTGGTCGACCGATTGTAGAATTCTAGGCTAGGATGAAAATGGATCTAGATAGGGCTAATATAGTTAATTAAGTGAGCATGCCAACATTGAGCTCAAGTGTATCCTGGTCTATATCAAAGATGATTTCATATTTTCCTTCCGTGACTTTAATATGATGTGATTTATATAATATTTGGTGTGTGGACGTATGTTGGTTTAAATGATGATTGAATATAATATTTGATATTTTTTCTTTTATGAGTTTTGAAAGTTGTATTTATAGTATTACTATTTTTCTTTATTATCATAACTCAACTATTCTTGCTTATAGATTTGTGGTATGAATGTCGATTCGGACATTAAATCAAAGTGTCAAAAATGGTAGGTTGTTACATTTGCTATTAGAGAAATACTTACCCTAATTTAAGTACTATGATGAATTGACTGAGCATGTTTGTAATTTTATATGCATATTTATATAAGTAAATTACAAATGTACGCACTATTTACTATTCCATTTATATTAACTATTTATTTGGGAGTTGGTAAAGAATCTGATTTAAAGTTAGCCGAGAAAATGTAAGTTCTTTTGTGGTTTTCTTGCTTTTGGGGCTGATTGCAAAAGCATGTTGGCATGGTTAAATAATTAATTGTGCTTACAAATATTAAATGAATATCCCTCGGTGAGAATATCTGTGACGACCCACCTTTCATTCCATAGAAAGACGTATCGTAGATTAGAAAGTAATAGGTAGGAAAGAAAATAGATAGAAAGAAAGAGCCAAAAAACATCAGAATCTCACAGCGGAATGGAAAAATATATTACATCACATACATATTACATAATATTCATCATACATCAGAGTCATTCAGTTACAACATCACATCAGACAGTCGTGAAGATTTGTCTATTGATTACATCCCAAAATACAAAACAGAACTACAACACAGCGGAATAGAAATACATTGATACGTCAAGCCAACTTGATCACTTGACTACTCATAAAAAATTGAGTACCCAAGTGTAACGACCTGATATTTTCAACCATTCGCATCCGCACATGTCGGACTTGAATTTTTCAAAATACCGAATTGTAATTTAAATTTGGCAAAACTCAGAATCTACAGTAAATAAATAAATCACAAATCACAGACACCGAGTAATAAAATGCAGCGGAAGCAAAGAGATAGTAGTTCATGAAGCAAATATATAAATACATTGGAGTTAAACGAGATTCAACAAAATTCTCAATATGAAAATCAAGTATAATGAATCAACTAGATGACTGGAATCAACTGGAAACTGAATTGAAATAGATAGTTGGATCTTCAAGCAAAGCTCCAACTCTGAAGGTGAGTCTCTAATGCTGTATCAGTCGGTCTGACCCGAGCGTAAAGAAAAACACAAAACACTCGAGTCAGGACATACATACTTATACAATGTAAACCAACTCAAGTGAACTGTAATATAAGGTACAAGTAACTTAAAGGATGCTTGGTACCGCCTATCCTCTAAGGATCCGTTAAACTATTTACTATGTAGTAATATTTCGCTATTATAATAATGTCTATAGTAAAATAAACTTACTTTTAAATAGCGTTAAGGGGTTACCCATATAGCCCTTAACACGTAATAGTCCCAGTAGTCCATCCAGTATCATGATTACTCCTGATCGGGAAGAGACCTGAGGATACACCACGAGCTACGGGAGAAATCCAAACTCGTACAAGGCTCGATAGGGTAGGTGACACGACGCAACTAGGCAATGCCTGGGTAGATATACCAATTACTATACGGACTGGTGGTAACGCGTAGCAGCTACTACCGCCCACCTCGAGCCACACCCCCAAATCAAAAATCAAAGTGGCCACCGAATCAATCTCAAAGTCAGAAAATAACATCGAAGGAGTTAGTCCGATCAGAGGAGCGATCTCATTGGCCCGGAATCTCTCCTGTTTTAGCCACCTTATGCCAACTCACGGGAGTTGGGTCCATGTTCATACCTCAAAGGACGTCGCCACCATCCTGCTTCATTCTGGAATCTCCACCGCGTACATTGTTGTTAAAGTGGTTTTCGGTATCGACAAAGAGTATGCTCATATCCGATCCCGGTCTCTTTGCCAACCAATCGTTATTATAACCCATGGATATTTATTTCAGAATCATTTATACTTTAAAACCAAAATATCATATCCATTTATAAACCGAATACTACATTATTTCATTTCAAAACCAAATCAATATATCATTTCCATTTCAAAACCAAAGTAATAATATTATTTAAATTCCAAAACCAAATCAATATATCACTTAAATAAAATCCAAATTTCCAAATGACTGAATATTTCCTTCAATTTATTAAACTTGAAATATTCCTTTAAATCATCTTAAACTAAACCATATTATAAAGTCATATTCTCAAATCTTCGATTTCAAATCAATATATTCAAAGACAATTCTTAATTAAATATATTTCCAAATAAATTCATTTCATGGTTTTAACATTTCTAAGTTCATTCACTTAATTATAAAATTTCCAATACATTGTAAATTTCAGCTACAACAACATTTATAAAGGGTTACGGTAGATATATTAATATTTCAAACATTGTCAAATTCAGAAACAGCAGCACTTTCAAAGTGCTACAGTAGGTATTTAGTTATTATTTCAAAACAGTTTACTTTCAGCAACAACAACACTTATAAAGTGCTGCAGTAGCTTATAGTATTGCAAAACAGTTTATATTCAGCAACAACCACACTTACAAAGTGCTGCAGTAACTCTTTATTATTTCAGAACATAGTTTATTTCTAGAGATGACAACATTTAACAAATGCTGTCTTAAAACTACAACATTTTTGAAGTGCTACCCATACTAATTCTAAATTTAATATAAAATTTCAGAAACATTAAAACTTCAATTTTAACCATTTTAACTTCTAAAATCATATTTCCAGCTTCAGAAAATATTCATTTGGATATCATTTATCTTATGATTAAATAAAATAAAATTTATAACTAAAATATCCAAATTAACTGTAATTCATTTATAAGTCAAAATTTCACTACTTCACTTAACTTTTATTTTGAACAAATAACTTTAGTCTTTAATTTAAAATATCCATCTCATAAATAAAATATTTTTATTACTAACTTAACTTAAACTTCCATTTGAAACTAAATTTCCAATTTACAAGTTAAGTCATCTTTAAGTTACATTTTCTAATGAAGTCATAATCATTTATTTTTATGAAACATGACCATAATGAAATATTTTATCATAGTTAATATAACAATCCAATTCTCTTTATAAACCTATCTATTTAGACATCAAATAACTATGATTTCAAATTAAATAAATTTTACTACAAAAGTGCAATCAAAACTGCATTTCATTTTATCACTTCAAAATACATTATTTATTATATAAACCATATTCATTTCAAAACTAAAAATTGATTTCAATTACCAGGTTAGATTTTAAATTTCCATATTAGTCAACTTTAATTGTTAAGTTATTCCTCACAAATAAAGTTCCTTAAATTACCATTTAATACCAAATAAATATTTTTTAATTACCATTTAAAACCAATTATCACTTATAAAATTTTAACTTGTCGGAAGCCAATATCTCTTTATATTTTATATCCTTATATCAACTTTTTAATCAAAATTCCATATATTAAAAAATTTAAAATACTTAATATTTTTAGAAAACTATTATAAAAATTTATCCATGGGCCTGCATAATATTTTCTAACTTAGGTTAAGTGAAACAGATATGTATCATTTCAATTCTTATTTTAAAAAGAAAAACATGGATTCTATCATTTCAAACCCGTAGTCCCAAGTAAATCAAATACAATAAAAATCACTCGAGCCTATCATTTCAGCCCATATTATTTCCTTCTAAAGTCCATTCGAGTATGTATCATTTCAACCCATAGTGATAGCGAACTTGCAGTGTGATAAACATGAATTAAAATAACAGTATATCATATAATATCATATCAAATGATGTAACAGGTATATAAAAACATTTAACATCATATAACACATCACATGCAAGTATGAATATATCATAATAATTTATACAATTCACTTGTCATCATTTCACATTCATATAAGTACGTAATGTCTAGAGTGAATAACTCACCTTTTTAAAGCTAGAAGATCAAATTCAAAACGGAATTCAAACTCCTCAAAGCACGAAAAGGCACGACAATATTTTTGAGTGGATGAAGAGTCAGATCCAAATCTCATATGCAAACAGATACAACATGTATAAGAACATATTTCAATACAAAGAATGGAAATTAAAACAATGGAAAATATGAGATGAAAGTGACACAACCTTTGCTCTAACCCACAAGTGGCCCCAGCCATGGTCTAATAGGCTAGACCATCATCATGTGGCTCTGCCACCTTATGTTTTATGCAAGCTAGGCTTGGCTTTGGACCATGTGTACATGGCTATGGCTTGAGAAATGAAGTGGTGGCAAGTTACAACCATAGGAAGGCAAAAGGTCAAAACTTCGGAAGGTTCCAAGCAACATAGGCTCGGCCTTAAGGCTACATGGCTCGGCTTGGTCATATTAGGTCACGGCTAGGGTGTGCTTGAGTCAAGCAAAGCATGGAGTGGTGTTGTTTCAAGTTGTGGCCGAGAATAAGAGGTGAATAGGAGGAAGTGGATGTATGTGGTGATTCTCGGCTATGGTTGAAACAAGGAGATGGGGATCTACTTTGGATCTAGGGTTCAAGGCATGGCTTGGTGGTCATAAAGAGGTGGTGAGGCCAATCATGGTGGTGAGGTAGAGGTGGTTATGGTCGGCTAGAGCATGGAGGCCAAGCCTATCTTTAAGACAAAAGAGAAAACAAAAGAAATATAGAAGAAGAAGGTAAGGAAAAGCCATGGAAAATAACTTGAGATTGCTGTATTTTTTTCCTTCACGCAAATGAAAATGAGACGAGGAGTTTTTATTGTACGTTATTTACAGCTTGATGGCAGCTAGGATTTAGACAAAATGAAACGACAAAAGATGTGTAGTGAATGGCTAAGGCAAATAATAAAGAGGCTAGGCAATAAAAGGCAAGAGTTTGAATGGTTTGGAAAATAAAAAGGCAACACTATAAAACAAATAACTTGATGTATTTAATTTTCTTTTCCTTTCCTTAGCCGTTAAAAAGAAATGAAGAGAGGGGGAAATGGGATGTTTGTCACGGCAAATAGATGGAGTTATGCACGGCTAGGAAGTAGTGGGAATGAATGCTAAGAAACGAAATAGGCATGAGTTAAGGAAAAAGAAACTTACAATATATTGTATTCTTAAATGCAAATGAAAATAAGGATATTGAGATGACAAAGAAATATTCTTGTATGTGATTGAGATAGGAATACACGGCCAAGAAAGACAAGAGTGAATGGCTATGGAGTGTAAATGCTAGGAAAACAAAAAGGCAAGAATTTAAAACGTGTAACCTACGTGTAACCTATATCTCTTAAATTTCTCCAAGCAATTTATGAAAGATGAATCAGTCAAAAATCCAATAAATAAATAAAATTCAAAACAAAATAAAATAGAAAATAAAAATGGAGAAATGAACATAAGAAGTAGAAATTAAAATATAGAAAATCAATGCGTGTAAAACACTGTTATTTATCCAGTTTAAAAAGGTATAAATCAGAATTTAATGAAACAAAAAGCAGAACGGATATTAGAATTATATTCTGCTTCAAAGAAAAAGATTAAAACTTAAAATTTCAAATTAAAAATTTAACTTGAAATTCAAAAATTGACCAGAGTTGACCAAAAATATAAAATTTTCAAGAAATGTTTATTTTATTGTATTTGGAAAATAAATTACAAAGAAATTCCAAACTTACATTGGAAAATTCTAGAAATTCAATTTTAAATAATTTAAAAATAAAAAATTTCAAATAAAAATTTATTTAAAAATATTTAAAAATTTATGGGTTGTTACATTCTCCCCTACTCAAAAATTTTCGTCCCCGAAAAGGAAGGAAGATGGAGAATAGAAACATCATGAAAGAAAAGGGATTGAAAAACAAGATAAGATAATAAATTTAAAACCATGGAAATTTCAGCTTAAATTAATACTTGATTTCACCTAAGTTAAATAAATCTTAATTATTTCTAATTTCATTATCTTATCTTAAATTAACAATTTCTAAAATCATGAATTTGAACAATCATTTACTATGCTCATAATTTTTCAATAAGTTTGATTCTTCTTTATTCAAAATCAATATTAACTTTATTCCACTTAATATATATCTAATCCCATATATTAAGTATAGTTACATTTATTGTAGCTATTCCAATTTATTTATAAATTCCTTTAACACCATTTTATATTGTATATTATTCAATTAACTTTTCATTCTATTTACCTCTATTAATGTTTTATAACTAATATTTAAATGTATAACATTTATTATGAACACTTAAATTTTATTTATAAATCCCTTTTGTATTGTATATTATCCAATTACATTGTTAACTTCTAATAACTTAGGTAAGTTATATCGGAATGTAATTCAGTATTATACAAATAAGATTTTATTAATTCAATTATCCAAGCTTAAATATTTATTCAAAATTTTGATTTCATTTTACTAATATAAATTATCCTTTAAGATAAAATTTAAGAATTAGATTTCCGATTGACTTCAAACTACTTTAGAGATAAATAAATATATATACATAATATACCTCAAATAAAATTTTAAATCATATATCACATATATTATAAATCAAGTCATATTTTAGAAATTGCAAACCAATTTAATTCTCCAAAGAAAGACTATAGCAAAACTACAGAATGGTCTCTTCACTTCGAAACTCGAAAATGAATGTCGATGATGCTGCAGTCATCACCGAAATTATTTTCCAGCGACAAAGAAACGAGTGCTAATTTAAACTTAAAAATTCTTTGAAACAATTTCTTCTTGAAATACTTTAAATAATACCCATTTAAACTTTAAACACAAAGTTTCAAAACCATCGAAAATTAAGTTCTTAGTTTCTTGTTCTAAATTTTCAAATAAATTTCTAAATTAATTTATAACCAAGTTTTATAGTTCAATTATTTATATGTGAAACAAAAGCTAATGATTATAAAATACATACAAAGTCAAATATTATTTCTCAACATCCAATTTTATTAACAATCAAAATTCAGAAATTATACTTACCTATATAATTAAACAAAATTTATTTCATTTACTAAATTTGAAAACAATATTGTGTCAGTTTGCTCTGTTCAAGTGTTTTGGAAGTCCTATCGATAACGTTGATCAGACGAATCGATCAGAAACCCAAATCAACATCAACAACTCAAACAACACAATATATATAAAAAAAAAATTAAATTTTAGTTTACAAATACACTTCAAGAATGATTTGAAGATAAGTTGGAAACAAAAGACAAGATGATTAAATAACAGAATAAGGGAATGAATAAGCTTATATAAATTTCGGGCAACCTTAACCAGGTAAACTGTGACTTCAAGAATTAGATCAATGTGGAATTCAAAAACAAATCAACATTCGATCTCAAGAGACAGAATTCGAGATAACAAGAGATACTAGCATCTGAACCGAGGGCATATTAATCTCCGGTGAATCGATGCCAATTGTAAGGGAATTTCACCCCTTTTACAAGTCATTTGAAGATTAGCGAGACCGCCGATTCATTGTAAAGACCATCCGAAGTGGAGTTATGGGATACTCCAAAATCAAAAGAAGATGAATAGTGAGGGACAAGAATGAATTTTGGAATCGAGGGAAAGTTCCAAAAATTCAAAGAAAACCGAGTCAAAAGGAAGAAATTCACACTCGAATGAAAGTGACTCTGTAAATAAATTTACCATATATGCTAACTTTTGCTTAGAGCCAAAGCTCCGACCAAATGTAACGACCCGATATTTTCAAAAATTCGCATCCGCACACATGGCACTTGAATTGTTCAAAATACTGAATTGTAATTTAAATTTGGCAAAGCTCAGAATATATAGTAAATAAATAAACTACAGATCACAGACACAGACTAATAAAATGCAGCGGAAGAAAAGAGATAGTAGTTCATGAAGCTACTATATAAATACATCGGAGTTAAACAAGCTACAACATAATTCTCAATATGAAAATCAAGTACAATCAGAATACATCCCTGGAATCAACTGGATGACTGGAATCAACTAGGTAACTGAATTGAAATAGATAGCTGGATCTTCAAGCAAAGCTCCAATTGTAAAGGTGAGTCTCTAATGCTGTATCACTCAGTCTGACTCGAGTGTAAAGCAAAACACAAAACATTCAAGTCAGGACATACATACTTATACAATGTAAACCAACTCAAGTGAACTGTAATATAAGGTACAAGCAACTAAAAGGATGCTTGGGACCGCCCATCCTCTAAGGATCCGTTAAACTATTTACTATGTAGTAATATTTCGCTATTATAATAATGTCCATAGTAAAATAAACTTACTTCTAAATAGCGTTAAGGGGTTACCCCCATAGCTTTGACACGTAATAGTCCCAGTAGTCCATCCAGTATCATGGTTCCTCCTGATCGGAAAGCCACCAGAGGATACTCCACGGGCTAGGGAGAAATCCAAACTCGTACAAGGCTCGCTAGGATAGGTGACACGGCACAACTAGGCAATGCCAGGGTAGATATACCAGTTACTATCCGGACTGGTGGTAACGCGTAGCAGCTACTACCGCCCACCTCGAGCCACACCCCCAAATCAAAAATCAAACAAGGCCACCGAATCAATCTCAAAGTCAGAATATAATATCGAAGGAGTATGTCCGATCAGAGGAGCGACCTCATTGGTCCAGAATCGCAATTGTTTAGCCACCTTATGCCAACTCACGGGAGTCGGGTCCACATTGATACCTCAAAGAACGTCCCCACCATTCTACTTCATTATGGGATCTCCACCACGTACACGGTTGTTAAAGTGGTTTTCGGTATCGACAGAGAGTATGCCCATGTATGATCCCGGTCTCTTTGCCAACCAATCGTTATTATAACCCGTGGATATTTATTTCAAAATCATTTATACTTTAAACCAAAATATCATATCCATTTATAAACTGAATACTATATTATTTCATTTCAAAACCAAATCAATATATCATTTCCATTTCAAAACCAAAGTAATAATATTATTTAAATTCCAAAACCAAATCAATATATCACTTAAATAAAACCTAAATTTCCAAATCTCTGAAAATTTCCTTTAATTTATTAAACTTGAAATATTCCTTTAAATCATCTTAAACCAAACCACATTATAAAGTCATATTCTCCAATCTTTGATTTCAAATCAATATATTCAAAGACAATTCTTAATTAAATATAATTCCAAATAAATTCATTTCAAAGTCGTAACATTTCTAGGTTCTTCACTTAATCATAAAATTCCCAAGACGTTGTAAATTTCAGCTACAACATCGTTTATAGTGTTACGGTAGATATATTAGTATTTCAAACATTGCCAAATTTAGAAACAGCAGCACTTTCAAGGTGCTACAGTAGGCATTTAGTTATTATTTAAAAACGGTTTACTTTCAGCAACAACAGCACTTACAAAGTGCTGCAGTAGCTTACTAGT
Source organism: Allium cepa (assembly GCA_030765085.1). Taxonomy (NCBI): domain Eukaryota; kingdom Viridiplantae; phylum Streptophyta; class Magnoliopsida; order Asparagales; family Amaryllidaceae; genus Allium; species Allium cepa. The sequence goes on along the minus strand of CM060944.1, from coordinate 111,786,174 downwards.
ATTGTAAAACAGTTTACATTCAACAACAACAACACTTACAAAGTGCTCTAGTAGCTCTTTATTATTTCAAGACTTAGTTTATTTCCAAAAATGACAGCATTTAACAAATGTTCTCTTAAAACTACAGCATTTCTGAAGTGCTACCCATACTAATTCCATATTTAATATAAAATTTCAGAAACATTAAAACTACAATTTTAACCATTTTAACTTATAAAAATCATATTTCCAGCTTCAGAAAATATTCATTTGGATATCATTTATCTTATGATTAAATAAAATAAAATTTATAACTAAAATATCCAAATTAACTATAATTCATTTATAGGTCAAAATTTCACCACTTCACTTAACTTTTATTTTGAACAAATAACTTTACTCTTTAATTTAAAATATCCATCTCATAAATAAAATATTTCTATCGCTAACTTAACTTAAACTTCCATTTGAAACTAAATTTCCAATTTACAAGTTAAGTCATCTTTAAGTTACATTTTCCAATGAAGTCATAATCATTTACTTTTACAAAACATGACCATAATGAAATATTTTATCATAGTTAATATAACAATCCAATTCTCTTTATAAACCTATCTATTTAGACATCAAATAACTATGATTTCAAATTAAACAAATTTTACTGCAAAAGTCCAATCAAAACTGCATTTCATTATATCACTTCAAAATACATTATTTATTATATAAACCATATTCATTTCAAAACTAAAAGTTGATTTCAATTACCAGGTTAGATTTTAAATTTTCATATTAGTCGAATTTAATTATTAAGTTATTCCCCACCAATAAAGTTCTTTAAATTACCATTTAATACCAAATAAAGATTTTTAAATTACCATTAAAAACCAATTATCACTTATAAAATTTTAACTTCGGAAGCCAATATCTCTTTATATTTTGTATCCTTATATCAACTTTTTAATCAAAACTCCATATATTTAAAAATTTAAAATACTTAATAATTTTAGAAAACTATTATTAAAATTTATCCATAGGCTTGTATAACATTTTCTAACCTAGGTTAAGTGATATAGATATGTATCATTTCAATCCGTAATTTAAAAAGAAAAATCAAGGTTCTTTCATTTCAAACCCCCAATCCCAAGTAAATCAAATACAATAAAACTCACTCGAGCCTATCAATTCAGCTTATAATGATTTTTCCTTATTCTAAAGTCCGTTCGGGTGTGTATCATTTCAACCCATAGTGATTGGGAATTTACTGTATGATAAACATGAATTAAAATAACAGTGTAGCATATAATATGATATCAGATGATGTAACAGGTATATAAAAAGCATTTAACATCATATAACACATCACAGGAAGGTATGAACATATCATAATAATTTATACAATTCACTTGTCATTATTTCACAATCATATAAATACGTAATGTCTAGAGTGAACAGCTCACATTTTTAAAGCTAGAAGATCAAATTCAAAACACAATTCAAACTCCTCAAAGCATGAAAAGGCACGACAAAGCACGACTATATTTTTGAGTGGATGAAGAATCAGATCCAAATCTTGTATGCAAACATATACAACATATATAAGAATATATTTAAATACAAAGAATAGAAATTAAAACAATGGAAAATATGAGATGAAAGTGACACGACCTTTGCTCTAACCCAAAAGTGGGCTCGGCCATGGCCTAATAGGCTAGACCATCATCATGTGGCTCGGCCACCTCATGTTTTGTGTAAGATAGACTCGGCTATGGACCATGTGTATACGGCTATGGCTTGAGAAATAAAGTGGTGGCAAGTTACAACCATAGGAAGGAAAAAGGTCAAAACTTTGGAAGGTTACAAGCAACATAGGCTTGGCCTTAAGGCTACATGGATCGGCTTGGTCACATTAGGTCACGGCTAGGGTATGCTTGAGTCAAGCAAAGCATGGAGTGATGGTGTTTCTAGTTGTGGCCGAGGCTAAGAGGTGAAGAGGAGGAAGTGGATGTATGTGGTGATTCTCGGCTATGGTTGAAACAAGGAGATGGTGATCTATTTTGGATCTACAGTTCAAGGTATGGCTTGGTGGTCATGAAGAGGTGGTGAGGCCAATCATGGTGGTGAGGTGGTTGTGGTCGGCTAGAGCATGCAAGCCGAGCCTATCTTGAAGACAAAAGAGAAAACAAAAGAAATATAAAAGAAGAAGGTAAGGAGAAGCCATGGAAAATAACTTGAGCTTGCTGTATTTTTTTCCTTCACGCAAATGAAAATGAGATGAGGAGTTTTTTTTGTATGTGATTTACAACTAGATAGCGGCTAGGGTTTAGACAAAATGAACGGCTAAAGATGTGTAGTGAATGGCTAAGGCAAATAATAAAGAGGTTAGGCAATAAAAAGCAAGAGTTTGAATGGTTTGGAAAATAAAAAGGCAACACTATAAAACAAATAACTTGATGTATTTAATTATCTTTTCCTTTTCTTTGCCGTGAATAAGAAATAAAGAGAGGGGAAAATGAGCTGTTTCTCAAGGCTAATAGATGGAGTATGCACGGCAAGGAAGTAGTGGGAGTGAATGCTAAGAAACGAAAAAGGCATGAGTTAAGGAAGAAGAAACTTACAATATATTTTATTCTTAAATGAAAATGAAAATGAAAATGAGGATATTGAGAGGAGAAAGAAATATTCTTGTACGTGATTGAGATAGGAATACACGGCCAAGAAAGACAAGAGTGAATGGCTATGGAGTGTAAATGCCAGGAAAACAAAAAGGCTAGAATTTAAAACGTGTAACCTATATCTCTTAAATTTCTCCAAGCCATTTATGAAAGATGAGTCAATCAAAAATCCAATAAATAAATAAAAGTCGAAACAAAATAAAATAGAAAATAAAAATGGAGAAATGAACATAGGAAGTAGAAATTAAAATATAGAAAATCATTGTGTGTAAAACACTGTAATTTATCCACTTTAAAAAGTATAAATCAGAATTTAACGAAACAAAAAGTAGAACAGATACCAGAATTTTATTCTGCTTCAAAGAAAAAGATTAAAATTTAAAAATTTAAATTGAAATTCAAAATTTGACCAGAGTTGACCAAAAATATAAAATTTTCAGGAATTGTCTATTTTATTGTATTTGGAAAATAAATTACAAACAAATTCCAAACTTACATTGGAAAATTCCAGAAATTCAATTTTAAATAATTTAAAAATTAAAGTTTTCAAATAAAAATTTAACTATAATATTTACCAAATTATGGGTTGTCACACCAAGAGTTTATGAAAAACAGAAATAAACTCCGAGTCAGACATGGATCTGGTGTAAGCAAATGGTTTTGTTGTTTAACTTGAAAAACATTTGAAACAAAAGGTGTCCCGTAAGACTCTCCGCAAATAAACACAGACAAGTTTTTCCCTTACGATAACCAAAACATTTGATAGGAAATCCAGTTATATTATAATAGTGCCTAGGGTCTTCAAGTAAATTATTCACATAGCCGAAATCTTTACATTCATTAAATTCCAACATAATAGGTATACAATCAAGTCCAAGATCACTTATTGGAGATTGGATTCCATACAATGGCAGAGCTACTGGGGTACCGCCCTTCACAATACGTGGTCTACATCACCATACCGAGGATCCACCCTGATCCTCTGCAACACAAGACCGGAGCTACCCTTTTCTGGATAGTCTGAATAAGACAACCTCGCGGTTGTGGCCAACAACTGCTCATACAACGGAATAAAAGAGACCTCTAGAAAGGGGAAAATCTTATCCTACTTGGGTGCCACCTACTTAGCCTTGCTGCACCTCCTTTGTTTTAGCCATTCCCGATTGATGAGGCTTGGTGCTATGATTATGTTTATAGCACACATATCTTGGAATGCTCATTGTCCTCCATTGACGATGGTTTGATAGCATTCATCCATACAAGTCTGTTTCGGGTCCGAACGGAACCGAAGGCACTATCTCTGTTACACTCATTTTGGAATCACTCTCAGAGTTAACGACAAATAGCCCTTGCATTCTAAATCTTCCTTCTCGATCTTCACTTGAGATTTCACGACTTATCGCTTAATTTGGATCGATGTGGTTTACGGATAATCAATTTGATATCCGATCCCGGCCTCATCGAAATCCAAACGCCGTCTTTTAAGGCCAAATTTTTTAAGTAAAACAATTTAATTTAAATTCAGAAGTTCACATTCTCACAGCAATTCATCATAGATAACTATTCAAATAAATGATTCACATTTATCAACAGTTTAATCCAGACATTTCATATCACAGAACATCACAGAGTATCAGATTAGAGATATTAAACAATCCAAACATCCACTACAATTAATCATCCATAAGCAAGATTAATTAATCACACAATTTATAGTTAATTTAATTTAAATCGCAAAATAAATTAATTATAAATTACCCTTCTTAATTTTTATTAATTAATTACAAGCCATTAATTAATATTTAATTAATCATTGAAATTAATTAATTGCCATTTATAATTGCTTAAGACCTTAATTAATTAAAATTTAAACCACTAATCTTAATCCTTACTTAATTATAATTTAAGTTTATTTAATAACCTTTGGAATAAATTTATTATTAACATATGAAATAACTTAAGATCTTTCCTTATTACATTTGTTCATCTTGATCTATCCACTTAATTACACTATTAAATTTCAATTTAATAAATTTAAGAATTAACTAAAATCAATGATGCATAAATAAATACTTTAAAATTAATTAATTTAAGTTAAAAATAAATTATTATACAACTTTAACTAACCCAAATATTAAATCAAAACATTAATCATTTAAAAAATATTGGCTAAGAAAAATTGTTTAAAACTTTTTTTATTTTAACTTTAAAAACTTTGTTAATACCCTAGTTTGGCCCGAGACAAACCCAGTGCAAACCCTCATTTTCCCCGAGTCAAAACCCTTCTTCTGCTTCTTTTTAAACTTAGTTTTGTTTTAAAATTAAAAACCTGTTACAAAGTTAAAACACACACGAACACACCCGATACCTTCCTCGAGTCCAACCCGTCACTTCTCCAAGTTCCCACTCTAGACCATCCTTATTCTTCTTCTTACTACAACAACTCAAACCTAACACTGACATGCTACTGACATACGTGCACGTGCATAGATGCACGCCGACGTTCCGGTCATCGCCGCCGCCGCCAGCACGTCGACGATAACCTCTCCCTCGATTCCGACCACCCAGATCTTCGAACGACCACGAAAATCGAATTCGAGCATATCGAACTCCATTGGAACAGAACCTGATCATCCAAGAATCACCTCACGTTGCCACCTCCGATCACTAGAAGCATCGACACTCCGACCAAACCTTCGTCGTAGACCCATGCACCTATTTCCCTTGCTCTGATCGAGTTCGATGCATCCACGACTTTGCAAACGCCTCGAAAACCCAGTCGTCTCGAGCAGGGTCTTAAATCCTAGATCGCTGTCACCAAGCCACCATGTTGATCGATAAACCCAGTCACCATTTTATATCTGCAAAACAAGAACAGAGGCTACTATATCCAAACACAGACATGCATACAAATATGTACATATCAACTACATGCTGATATACATGCAAGCATATTTACATTCATGCAAACATTTTTCACAACATTACTTCACAATTTTATCACATGCATCAAGATTTAAACAGATTGAGGTTTTTAAAATTTAGTTTACTCACTGTATTGGTTTGAACAGAGAAGCCTGGAAATTGTTTGAAAACTCGAAATGCTTTTGATCTTTGAACTTGAAACTTGATTTTGATCTGCTTTGTTTAAGCTTGAAGTTGAAATCTTTGCTTTATTTTTAGTTGAAATTTGCAAAAGGTTGTTTGGTTATGTTTACTGGTTTTGGCTTTCTCAGTTTCATTTTGAGAAAATGAAAGATAGAGGAAAATTAAAGAATAGAAGTAGAGATGTATATATAGCCTTGTTTTATTATTTTTATAAAAATGAAGAAAATAGTTAAATATGACACTTGTAAATTTGCATGTTACTTAGTTTACATTTGTCTATTTGCATGCATTTTATGTTTTTATATTATATTTTACATTTTTATTAATACATTTCCTTTTATTTATATAACTTTAAAGAAAATGATATAAAATCTAATTATACATTAATTAATCACCATATATATATATATATATATATATATATATATATATATATATATATACTGGTTTTAAAATGTAAAGTTTTAAATCCAATTTATTTTTAAGATATTTACTTTTTAATTTCAAATCATAATTCTATTTACAATATATATATATATATATATATATATATATATATATATATATATATATAAACAATAGTAATTTGAAAACACATATTTTATTTGTTTGAAAAGAATAATTTTGCACTTAATTATAAAAGAAGATTATCAAACTAACATTTGCTAAAAATTCCGGGTTATTACATGTCTCCCCCCTAAAAGAATTTCGTCCCTGAAATTTAAAGCAAAAGATAATCAGAAGCTTTTATATTCAAACAATCAAGCATACATATCAGCCATGTATTAACAACCAAATCAAATAATTCGTTCGAACAAACATTCCTAACTATCCTGACACAAATCCGGATAGGTTGTCCTAATACTATCTAGAGTTTCCCAGGTACAGTCTCTGGGATCCTCGCTCCGCTGAATCTTAACTAACTTCACCACTTTGTTCCTGAGCTTTTTCTCATCTCGATCTACTATCTGGACTAGATGCCCGACCGTTCGACCTCTAAATCTTCCTGCACTGCTGGTTCTTCAACAAGCGATGGGTCATACACATACTTCCTTAGATGAGATACGTGAAATACATTGTGAATCCTAGCTATCCGTTTTGGCAATTCAATCTTGTAGGCCAAAGCACCAATTCTCTCGAGCATAGAGAAAGGTCCAATATATCTCGGAGCAAGCTTTCTCGTCTTACCAAATCTGATCGCTCCTTTTATCGGGTAAAATTTGACAAAAATCAAATCTCCGACTTTGAATTCCGATTTCCTTCGTCTCTTGTTCGCATAACTCTTCTGACAATCCTGGGCTGCCTTCATTCTCTTCTCGATTAGCTCCTCCTTCGCAGAAGCCTCTCGAATCAAGTCTGGACCCAGAACAAGACAATCTCAGGATTCTACCCAACAAGACGATGATCTACAAGGTCTCCATATAAAGCTTCATAGGGTGCCATCTTAATACTTGCCTGATAACTATTATTGTACAGAATTCTACCAAGTGCAGATGATCCTCCCAAGATCCGCCCAAATCCAAAACACAAGCCCTCAACATATCTTCAAGAATACGATTCAGCCTTTCTGTTTTTCGTTGGTTTGGGGATGATAAGATGTACCTAAACTTAATCTTGTTCCAAGAGCTGTCTACAGAGCTTCCCAAAATTTACTGGTAAAGATTGGGTCACGATCTCTTTCAAGAAAATCTCTTTTAAAGAAGCCGCGGTTCTGGTTGCCTTAACCGGAGTAAAGTAGGCGCTCTTGGTCAGCCTGTCTACGATTACCCACACTCCTTCATTTCCTTTTCTGGTTCTTGGCAACCCATCGACGAAGTCCATCGATATCATTTACCATTTCCATTTTAGGACTTCCATGGGCTACAACCCGCAGACTTCTACCGATCACCTTTCACTTGTTGACAGATCGCACATCCATTGACGAAGGTAACAATATCCTTCTTCATTCCTTTCCACCAGAAAACTCTCTTCATATCCTTATACATCTTAGAGATCCCCGAATGGATACTCAGCCTAGAGCGATGACTCTGTGACAAAACTTCTTGCCTCAGATCCTTGATATTCAGAACACAGATTCTCCCGTTGATCCTCAAAGTTCCCTAGTCATCGATCTTGAAACTAGTGCACTAACCATTCTTAACTTTCCTAATGATTGCTCTCAAATTCCTGTCCATTCCTTGCTTGCTTGCAATCCTTTCTAGTAGAGTCGGAGTAACTTCCAAGATAGCCAACATCGCATTCCTACTCAAAGCATCAACCACTACATTTGCTTTCCCTGGAGTATAAAGAATGTCCAGATCATAAGATGCCAAAAATTCCACTCATCTCTGTTGCCTCAGGTTCAGATCTTTCTAGGAGAAAAGATACTTTAAAGGTTTATGATCGGTGAAAAGCTCGAACTTCTCACCCAACAGATAATGCCTCCAAATCTTCAACGCAAAGACGATGGCTAGAAATTCCAAATCATGCATAGCGTAGTTCTTCTCATGCGGCTTCAACCGCCTACTCGCGCATGCAATCACTCTTCCATTCTGCATTAGCACAGCACCAAGCCCTACTACACCAGCATCGGTGTAAACTTTGAACTTACTCCTTCCATCAGGAATAGCCAGAATAGGTGCACCAGTCAACCTTGCCTTCAAAACCAGAATTGCTTCTTCACGCTTAGGAGTCCATTTACACTTCTCTCCCTTCCTAGTCAGTTTGGTCAAGTGGGTGGAAATCTTAGAGTAATCTCGGATGAATTTCCTGTATTAACCCGCTAAACCAAGAAAACTGCGAACTTCCGTAGGAGTCTACGGTTGCTTCCACTCTTGAACAGCTGCTACCTTGGCCGGATCCACAGAAATACCTTCCCCAGATACGATGTGTCCTAAAAATCTTACTTTCGACTTCCAGAAATGGCACTTTGAAAAACTTAGCTTTCAGGACATGCCTCCTCGATGTCTCCAATACTATCTCCAAGTGACGCTTTTGCTCTTCCTCTGACTTGGAGTAGATGAGAATGTCGTCGATGAACACGAGCACAAACTTGTTCAGCACATCCCGGAAGACACAGTTCATCAGATCCACAAAATAAGCTAGAGCGATGGTTAGCCCAAAAGGCATAACCAGCCACTCATAAAAATAGTCAGTTCCTCTGAACACATTCAAGGGTATACTATCTTCAGCTATCCTTAGCCGGTGAAAACCCAAAGCTAGATCCAATTGAGAGAAAATAGAAGCTCCATGAAGTTGATCGAAAAGATCTTCAATATGAGGCAAGGGGTACTTATTCCTAATGGTTACCTTATTCAATTCCCGATAATCTACACAAAATCTTAAAGACGCGTTTGATTTGGTCACAAAAACTACAGCAGAACCCCAGCTAGAATGGCTAGGCCTGATCAATCCTCTCTCTAAAAAATCTTGAGTCTGCTTCACCAATTCTTCTCTCTCTCTAGGATTCATCCTTCTATTGGGTTGAACCACTAGTATCGCTCCTGGAACTAAGTCGATATGAAACTCAATCTCTCGATGCGAGGGCAAACCTTAACTTCTTCGAAGACGTCTGGAAAATCTCTGAAAATTTCGATGGATCCTACTTCTTCTTGAGATGCCTTGAGTCCATGCAAAGACTACCCAAGTGGATTCCTGAACTATCACAAGTCACTTTTGCAATCCTTCCCAGTTCAGTTTCCAATGACACGGTTCTCTCTTCACAAATCAGAGCAGCCTTATGTTTGTCTAACCAATCCATTCCCAAAATAAGGTCATATCCTTTAAAATCCAATACAAATGGGTCGCACGAGAAACTATGGGACGGATAAGAAATTCTTAGGACTTTACAGATCATATCTAGCTTGGTCACTCCCCCTACGGGATTAGATACAAAAATAGGGCGGTCCACGATACTAGGGGTAAGGTGAAATTTCTCTACCGTTTCTAAAGAAATAAAACTAAGGGAAGCACCAGAAGCAAACAAAACTCTAACATAAATGCCATCTAAAAGCAAAGTACCTTCAAAAATGCCTTTGCCTTTCCCATCCGAAGAAGTTGACGGTCCACCCGTAATAACAAACACTTTGGTCGGTTGAGCTCTATGGAGAAGTGGGCGAGCTTTCACCATATGCCATGGCCGCTGAAAGTTGAAACACAAGGACTTCTGAACCATCATGGATTGGGTCCACTCTAATGCTGCTTCTGAGCTCCACCTCTAGGACGCTGCTTAGCCAAATGACCTTCCTGTTGGCACACATGACACGTCCGAGCTGCATTTTTCCTCCAGGTTTTCCTTTACCTTGCTTCTTCCAGTTCGGGTTGAATTTCCTTTTGTTCGGATTGGTAGAATTCCCAATCGATGCTGCCACAGTTGCCAAAGGTTTCTTTTCCATAAGCTCTTCGTATCTCAATGCCATATCTACCAGTTCCACAAATGACCATTTGAGATGTGCAGTCATCTTCTCATGAAATTGGGCCTCATTCCAAGCACAAACATCTCGTTCTTCTTAAGGGGTGTGTCAATAAGACGAGGTACATAGCGAGACAATTCGTTGAACTTGATTTCATACTCCGATACAGTCAAACTTCCTTGCTTAAGATATAGAAAATTTCTATACAGTCAAGTCTTCCCAGCGGTAGGCATAAACTATTCCTCAAACACTTCCTTAAACTTTCTCCAAGCGATATCATCATCGTAAATATTCATGGTAACTACATCCCACCATGCAGCTGCTCCCTCTTGAAGTTTCCATGATGCCATCACTCGCTTTTGCTCATCTGACAGATCTAAACTCTTAAAAATCCACTCGCACGAGCACAACCAGGCTTGAACTTCAATGATGGACTCTGTACCCTTAAAAGGCTTTCCATCGAGATTGGTAAAATCCTTACACAATGCTGCAAAGCTTACTTGAGGCGGTATTAGGTTTACAACCTCACCAGTTACCCTTTCTCCTTCAGCATTCGGACCTCTACCATTCGTGATCGTTGTGCTACACACACCTCTGCCTCTTCTCCCTCTAGAACTCATGTTGGAAGCCTAGACAGGTAACCCAACAATCGGATATAAATATATTAAAATTACAAGTACACTCTCTCTTGATAGGTATTAACCCAAAAAGCCTAGGTATTATCTCAACCTAGCGCTCTAATACCAACTGTGACGACCCGATTTTCATTCCATAGAAAGACGTAACGTAGATTAGAAAGAAATAGGTAGGAAAGAAAATAGATAGAAAGAAAGAACTAAACAACATCAGAATCTCACAGCAGAACGGAAAAACATATTACATACATAGATATTACATAGTATTCATCATACATCAGAGTCATTTAGTTACAACATCACATTAGACAGTCACGAAGACTTGTCTATTGATTACATCCCAAAATACAAAACAGACCTCCAACACAGTGGAATAGATATATATACATACGCCAAGTCTCCTGCTCCAAGCTTTTCCAAATATGTCAAGCCAACCTGATCACTTGGCTACTCATAAAAATTTGAGTACCCAAGAGTTTAAGCAAAATAGAAATAAACTCCAGGTAAGACATGGGTCTGATGTGAGTAAATGATTAAGTTGTTTAACTTGAAAAACATTTGAAACAAAATGTATCTCGTAAGACTCTCCTCAAATAAATGCGGACAAATTTTTCCCTTATGACAACCAAAACATTTGATAGGAAATCTAGTTATATTATAATAGTGTCTAGGGTTTTCAAGTAAATTATTCACATGGCCGAAATTGTTACATTCATTAAATTCCAGCATAATAAGTATAAAATCAAATCCGATATCACTTATTAGAGATTGGATTCCATACAATGGCATGGCTACTAGGGTACCGCCCGTCACGGTACGTGGTCTAGATCACCGTAACGAGGATCCACCCTGATACCCTACAACACAAGACCGGAGCAACCCCATACTGGATAGTCCGAATAAGACTACCCCACGGTTGTGGCCAACAACCGTCCACACAATCGAATAAAAAGGACCTCTAGACAGGGGAAAATCTTATCCTACTTGGATGCTACCCACTTAGCCTTGCTGCACCTCCCCTGTTTTAGCCATTTCCGGTTGATGAGGCTTGAGGCTACGATTACCTTTATAGCACATATATCTTCGAATGCTCATCGTCCTCCATTGACGATGGTTTGATAACATTCATCCATATAAGTCCGTTCCGGCTCCAAACGGAACCGAAGGCACTATCTCTGTTACACTCGTTTTGGAATCACCCTCAGAGTTAATGACAAATATCCCTTGCATTCTGAATCTTCCTTCTCGATCTTCACTTGAGATTTCATGACTTATTGCTTAATTTGGATTGATGTGGTTTTCGAATAATCAATTTGATATCTGATCCTAGTCTCATCGAAATACAAACGTCGTCTTTTAAGGCCAAATTATTTAAGTAAAACAATCTAATTTACATTCAGAAGTTCACATTCACACAACAATTCATCATAGATAACTATTCAAATAAATGATTCACATTTATCAATAGTTCAATCCAGGTATTTCATATCACAGAACATCACAGATTATCAGACTAGAGATATTAGACAACCCAAACATTCACTATAATTAATTATTCATAAGCAAGATTAATTAATCACACAATTTGTAACTAATTTAATTTAAAGCACAAAATAAATTTATTTTAAATTACCCTTCTTAATTTTTATTAATCAATTACAAGCCATTAATTAATATTTTAATTAATCATTGAAATTAATTAATTATCATTTATAATTACTTAAGACCTTAGTTAATTAAAATTTAAACCATTAATCTTAATCCTTACTTAATTATCATTTAAGTTTATTTAATAACCTTTGGAATAAATTTATTATTAAAAAATGAAATAACTTAAGACCTTTGCTTAATTAATTTCTTCTTCTTTAACTATCAACTTAATTACACTATTAAATTTCAATTTAATAAATTTAAGAATTAACTAAAATAAATGAAACATAAATAAATACTTTAAACTTAATTAATTTAAGCTAAAAATAAATTATCATACAATTTTTAACTAACACAAATATTAAATCAAAACTTTAATCATTTTAAAGAAAATTGGTTAAGAAAAATTGTTTAAAACTTGTTTTATTTTAACTTTAAAAACTTGTTAATACCCTAGTTCTGACCCGAGAAAACCCAATGCAAACCCTCATTTTCCCCGAGTCAAAACCCATTTTTTAACTCTGTTTTGTTTTAAAATTTAAAAATCTGTTATATAGTTAAAACATGCGTGAACACACCCGATACCTTCCTCGAGTCCAACCCGTCACTTCTCTGAGTTCCTACCCGAGACCATCCTTCTTCTTCTTCCTATAGAAACTCAAACCTAACATTGACACGCTACTGACACACGTGAATGTGCACAGACGCACACCGACGTTTCAGTCATCGCCGCTACCACCAGCACGTCGACGACAACCTCTCCCTCGATTTCGACCACCCAAATCTTCGAATGACCACGAAAATCGAATTCGAGCATATCGAACTCCACTGGAATAGAACCTCCAAAAATCACCTCGCGTTGCCACCTCTGGTCACCAGAGACATCGACAATCCGACCAAACCTTCGCCGTAGACCCACGCACCTATTCCCCTTGCTTCGATCGAGTCCGATGCACCCACGACTTCGTAGACGCCTCGACAAGCCAATCATCTCGAGCGGGGTCTTAAACCCTAGATCGTCGTCGCCAAGCCACCATGGTGATCGCTAAACCCAGTCACCACTTTTGCTAAGACCCCTGACCTCTGAGCATGCTTCAGCAACGACCCCGAGACTCTACCCTTCGTCGATCGCCAGAAATTACCAAGCTCCCAATTTCCGTTCAACCCAAGAATTCTCCCCAAATACAAAACTAAAAATCTTGAATTTACTTTTAAATTTCATGGTTTTCGAAAATGAATTAGATGATGTAGGTGAAGCAATAAATCATGGTATTTGAATTTTTTGACATGCTTTGAATTTTACTGTATTTCCTTCTTCCAAGTTAAACTATTTTCTAATTATACTTAGAAATATTTCTAAATTTAAGATCTTGTAGTTCAAACACAATTTCTATATATAACATAGCCTATAAAAGATTTGGGGAAGAGAATTTAAATTTTGAATAGGTTTTATATCTGTAAAACAAGAACAGAGGCTACTATATCCAAACACAGACATGCATACAAATATGTACATATCAACTATAAGCTGATATACATGCAAGCATATTTACATTCATGCAAACATTTTTCACAACATTACTTCACAAGTTTATCACATGCAACAAGATTTAAATAGATTAATGTTTTTAAAAGTTAGTTCACTTACTGTATTGGTTTGAACAGAGAAGCCTGGAAATTATTTGAAAACTAGAAATGCTTTTGATCTTTGAACTTGAAATTTGATTTTGATTTGCTTTGTTTAAGCTTGAAGTTGAAATCTTTGCTTTAGTTTCAGTTGAAATTTGCAAGTGGTTGTTTGGTTATGTTTTATTCGTTTTGGCTTTCTCAGTTTTGTTTTGAAAAAATGAAAGAATAGAAGCAGAGATGTATATATAGCCTTGTTTTATTATTTTATAAAAATGAAGAAAATAGTAAATATGACACTTGTAAATTTGCATGTTACTTAGCCTACATTTGTCTATTTGCATGTATTTTATGTTTTTATACTATATTTTATATTTTTATGAATACGTTTCCTTTTATTTATATAACTTTAAAGAAAATGATATAAAATCTAATTATACATTAATTAATCACCATATATTTATATACTAGTTTTAAAATGAAGAGTTTTAAATCCAATTTATTTTTAAGATATTTACTTTTGAACTTCAAATCAAAATTATATTTACAACCTACATATATATATAAAATAGTAATTTGAAAACACATATTTTATTTGTTTGAAAACAAATTTTGCACATTTAAATAATTGTAAAAGAAGATTATCAAATTAACATTTGCTGAAAATTTCGGGTTATCACAACATCCACTGGTCGATCATTATGCTCTTTTGGCTATTGTTTGGTTATTATGATATTTTGATGAAATTTTGGTTGCTTATCTTTAAATTGTTTCACTTTGAATGATAATATTTTACAATAATTAATTGTTGATTCGAGAAAATTGTTAATTAAATAAAATAGGTGGAACCATATAATTTTGTAGAGAATGGATAAGGAAATGGAAAATAAGATACAGATTATTTTCAAAGTTTGGATGTTATCTGTAAACAATAATGAATTGACAAATTATACTTTAACTGATGTGAAAAATCGAGTACGGTTATTATTCATGAATTTGTGGGGAATTTATAAATAATAATGATATATCTATTTATAGTGAATTTTGGAGGATTTACTGCTATTTGTAAAGTAATGTATACTATGATGAATAATAATGTGGTTTTGAAAAGATTATATTATTTTAGATGAATAATATTACAATTATTTTATGGAATTTACTGAAATATATTATTACTATTATTTATATATAAGAGATTTTAGGTGCAATAGTAATAATGAAGATGTGTTTCCAAAAGAATTTTAGGCTAAGTTATATCTTGAGGTAAATAACAATAAATGGAGATTTTTAGATTTAAAGCGGAACATTATTATTTTTGGGTTTAAAGTAATAGATTGATTGTGAAAGATAGTGCATATTAATTGTTATCACAAATTGACAACATCAAAACCATAGAAGGTTGAAGCAATTGAGCCATCGCAAGTTAAAATAACCAAGGGTCACTAGGTTGAGAAGAATTTAACCTTCACACATTGAAGACTCGATAACTATCGCATGTTGATAAAAATACCTTTGCAAGTTGATAAATGTACCGTAAAAACGACTCTCTCCGGGACATATGGCATACCATAGTTAGATCCGACGCACAACCATCATGGAGGGATTGAAGAAAAAGTCATGCCGTATGCCAAAGTGATAATGTGCTACGTTTCGAAGACCTTAATCAACATTTTCCTTTAAGAGGTGTGTGTCGAAAATCCAAGGGCCAAAATTCTCTATAAGTAGGCATATACCCTTACTAAGAAGGGACGAGTTATGAATGGTACTTCTTCCGCTTTTTCATTTTTCTCAAGCATAAATCAAGAACATGACTTTGGGACTCTGGATGTTGGTTAACTCAAATCAAAATTCACACCTTTTGACTTGGTACTTGAACAATTACCTATTTGCATATTCAACTATTATTGAATACAGTGACTAGCATAATTGCCCTTGAATCCAATCTCTTGCCCAAGTATTAGTAACTTTATTGGCTTAGGATATGAGTTCGGACCAAATTATGGCCTAACAGAACACCCATGTGATAATCCGGCCTTCTCATAGTTACTACCTCATTTTTTCTTCCTCGCTAGAGTTGTCCTAGTTTGTCACCAATTTTCCCCCAAACACTTCATATGTCGAACCGAACACTTAGCCAATTTTTGCATTATTTTCGTCATCATTTTCAGCCCTTTAACATTCCACCTTGATTCAACCATTTTTCTTACCATCTTGATTTGTGTGCAACACCAATGAAATGACGTGACTCTGCACATCCTAGAGCCGATTTGTCAAATTTTAAGTTTACCTTCACGGATCTCCCATCATTTGCATATTGAATCTGAGAGTACATCACTACTTCTACATGGAGAACCCGGGCCATTGAATCGATTACCAACCTCAATTTTCTTTAATGAGAATTTTTTAGAATTCAACATACAAATAAGAAGTCAAACATTATATCGTCGTAATTCACTTAAAAATGCATCCATAACCCAGCCTAACATTCATATGAACAACCATACTTCTAGATAGCATGTTTATATCACTTTAAATCATTTTAAAATCATTTTTATTTTAGTTTCAAAATCAAAACAGTATTATATCATTTTTTTGACTTTAAATTTGGATTCAAAACATGATGTAAATTATAGATTAATATATATCGCAAGTCTAGAGATGATAAATCACTTACTAGTCATCCAAATACTAATGAAAAATAAGTAAATCAAGCTAGATCCAAAATAAACAACAATTATCCATTTAAAAATGAAAATTTTATGTTCAAAAACATTTTAAAAGCCCTTTTGAAATATATATCCACAATTACATTAAAGTGAGAGATTAAAATCACTAATCTAGGATATAGAATCGACCAAAAACACCGAAGAAGCATAGATTCACCAAAACTAGAGTAGAACTAAATTAGGGCAGCAGCTACATGCTTCTACAATCCTAAATGTTTAGATCTAGAAAGCCCATTATAAATCTCTTACGTAATCCTCTTTTAATTAATTTATTTTGGTTAATTTATAGAATGAATTTGTAAATAATAATAATATATCTATTTATAGTGAATTTTAGAAGATTTAATGTTTTTTGTAAAGTAATGAATAATATGATGAATAATAATATGGTTTTGAAAAGATTGTATTGTTGAGTGAATAATAGTACAATTATTTTATGGAGTTTACTGAAATATATTATTATTATTTAAATATAAGAGATTTTAGAAATATTAATAATAATGAAGATGCGTTTCCAAAGAAATTTAGGCTAATTTATTATTATTTTGAGGTAAATAATAGTAAATCGAGAATTTTAGACTTAAAATGGAACACTATTATTTTTAGGTCGGTAATAAATTGATTGTGAAAGATAATAAAGTGATTTGAGTAAATATTATTATTTTGATGTAAATTATTATCAATTCGAAAGTAATTTGACATAAATTACTATTTCATTGAGATAACCATATTTTGGGGTATTTGAGGTAATAATGTATAATAAAAGATTTAAAGTATATTATCGTTGTAATGACCTGAAATATTTAACATTTATATTAATCCGTTTAAATATTTAAATTTGTTTCAAATTTATTGAGTAAAAAAGAAAATCAATTTTTAATAAAACGACATGATTTTATGATGCATTTTAAAATAAATTTATAGAGTTTTTCATAATTTTTAATTTGAAAAATATTTAAATTATCGTTTGATGCATATCGCGGCAAACGATCCTATTTCTGAGAATTTCAAGGAATTAGGTAACCCGTGTATTTTATCGATGTTTTGTGATCGTGCCGCATTGTTGTGAGTGATCATATTTTATTTCCATCATTCACAGTTCTTACGTGAATGGGATATTGCGTAGCGTAGTACCGCAAAATTTTCTTTTCAAAACCTTTTCAAATCAAATCAAAACAAGCTTTTATAAGACGCCATAACATTTGATTTGCCTTTTGGTATGGTGGGTGTTTTGAACTTTGGTTTACTTTACTTAGAAGTAATGAAGTTACTTTGGTTAAAAGTATGCAAATATCAAAACAACACTCGTTCTCTTCCTCACTTCTTTTATTTTCGTATTCTTGTAAAAGAAAACCACTCCTCCATCCAACTTCAAAAATCAATACCTCACAATCCATTCACTTCCAACCATATCCTATAACTACAAAATTGTTTGTTATGGTCCCAGGTATTTTCTAAAAATAGTCGATCTCCTTTTCTTCAAATGAAGTGGTGGCAGTTGCTCAATATCAAGGGTGGGCGAATAATTGTCTTTTCTATAAACATTAAATTCAGATCGGAGAGTTGGGTTTTTTTCATGGTAGGAAGATGTGATTTTTTATGATGTTCGCAGAGTGTCAGATGGCTGGAGTTAGATGGGAATGAAGGTTGAACATTTTCCATTTATCATTAAATTGATGGAAATGTGATGGTAGAGGAAAGGAATGACCATTGTAGGGAGGAGAGAGGGGACAAGGCAGAGGCGTGGGCAGCAGTGACAACTCCACCGGTGGTAGGAATCACCTGGACAAGCTCGAGCTAGGGTTTAATGGCTGCATGTTTTTAGGTTCGAATTCTTGATATGTTGGCGACGATAGGAGCATTGAGTTGGTCAAAGTGGGGCTCAAAGGTGAGGCGGAGGGTTGCAGTTCTTGCGGCGGCAGCGGTGTAGGCTCCAGTTGATCGAGGCGACAATAAGGGGAGGAGCTATGTGATAGGTTTAAATTTCTAGACACGAATTTGATTAGGGAGGGAAGAGCGCTATAACGTGAGGGTGTAGGTTTGAGTGTGTGATGTTGGGCCTTCAGCTGATGTGTAGTTTGGATGAGAATAAATATTAATTTATTTGTTTTAATTTATGCAAACTAACGGGGGAAAATTAATTATTAGCATCTGAAAAGAACATAGAATACAATAAATATTATTACCAAGAAAATATAAATTTACCACTACATGCAACAATTTTTCAAGTACTAATTATGAGTATATAAATATATTCTAAAAGTAATACATTAGCCAAAAAAAGAAAATATCTGACAATCCATAACTATATAGGATGACTCGCTGTGTACTATAGTGGGTGCATATATTGGATTGTGATTAGTCTCACATCATTAAATATTCTAAAGTAGATTAACGTATATATGAGATTGATAGCATATAACAATAAAAGATTTCTTTTGTTACAAGTGTTCCCATGAACATACTTATGCCCTAAGGGGATATAAGAATATCCAATCATGGCGATGGTACCAAAAGAGCTTTGTTCAATGGTCTTGCTTCATCTAACCTAAATGAATTGTGTGTATATTAGAGATGCGGTATGTGCCGAAAATTTAAATATCGTATCAGAGACAATGGTTCGAGTGGACCGGTATGATACAACATTAACATAATATGCTCTAGTATGTGGCTTGAGCTCGAGATGCTCGTTAAAGTGGAGTTATTTGTTAGAGTTTAGCCAACTCCAACCATAAAAAAGAGGACATTTGTAAATAATTTGGCCCAACTACTGAAAGGTGGTAGCGAAGTGATCTGAACTATTCACAGGTGTAAGCAACCTTATCCAAGTGTTGTTAGGACTCTATATAACTTCAAGTTGAATTGAAAAATGCTCGCCAAGGTGGAGATCTATTAGGTATGACTCACATTGCATTAGAATGAGTGAATAGATTGGATTGTATTTAGTCACTATCGTAAGATATTCTAAAGGAGATGAGTGCATATATATGTGTGTGATTGGTATAGTGCACCAAAAATGAATTCTTATTTACAACAAGTGTTCCCATGAACACATATGTGTTCCAAAGAGACGTTGGGATATCCAATCATGACAATGGCATCAAAAGAGCCTCGCTTAGTGGTATTGCTTCTTCTACAGTAAATGAAGTGCGTACATAGTGGGGATGCGAAGGAGTGTTGAAAATTAAAACAATAATAATAATGTGAAAAACAACCCACTAAAATGAAAACTATATATCCTAATTAGATAAAAATTAAAGAGAACGGAGTTTCAGAATATATCTTATTTTGGATAAAGTAAATCAAAGATGGCTTAGTGATTTTGAAACATATTAGAGAATATGTAGTTGGTGGGTTTCTAACTTGGGTGGAGTTCTCATCAGACGAATGATGCTTAAGAATTGCGCGAAGTAAGGAGAGTGTAGTATTTTAGTTCTAAAATTATGTGAAAACTAGTGTGTAACCTGTGTGTTGCATATAATAGTATTGTAAAATATAGAATTTATATACTCTTGATGTTCAAATTAGAACTTTGTTACATACCTGTAACATCTTATATTTTGAGGCCCAAAACTAAGTGCTACAGATGCTGCATCATCTATAGTATTAATTTTCGATGACAAAATGCAGTCATGCTAATGCTATCAATAATATTAGAAGCACAAGAATATAAAATAATTTAAACATAATTTCAAAAATCACTATTTTCATTAAATTTCAAATCAGCATTTCATATTTAGTACATAATCCCATTTGCCCAGATTCAGATAAAATATAATTATTGCAAATTATGCCAAGAGTGACATATGAAGATGCCCCTTGGATGAAGACAATTATAACATCTGCATATACATACGTTCCAAAACAACTAATTCTAACATAGCAGATGATGGATATAGATAGGCTCCTACATAGCTAGATTTGCCTCCTGCATGTCTTTAGAGGCTTTACATGCCAAAACCCTACTAAACATGAAAACCATTACTCTCAACCTACTCAAATCATATTTTGAGCACCCGAGAGTTTAAGGGAAAAACATAAACTTTGAGTCGGATAAAAAGCCTAGTGTGAATAATAATATGTCATCTCGGTTGAAGAAACCTTTACCAAATTAATGTTTCTAACATCATACTATTTGGGCGTCATATTATAGGTTTTCTAACTCAAACATATCACTAAATTTCATATTTAAACTTAAAAAACCACCACTAAGGATATAACCATTCAAATATCTAAAACATGGCATGATACTTGTAAAAGAAACATGTTTACACTTAAAACCATAATTGTCATATAAAATCGTGAGATACATGGTTATTATTCACCTTGATTGTGACGACCCAGAATTTTTGGATATTTGAAAATATAAAATTGATTTTAAATATTTGAAGGTTAGTTTAACTTGAATTTCAAATATCATTATTTATTTGGCAATTAAAGTATTGAATTTAATAATTGGAAATTGGTTAAAATTATGAATCTTGGTTTTAAGCTGGTTACAAATATTTCAAAGGCTTATAAAATTTATAATGATGATACTGAAGGTAATAGAACTTTTAAAGTTGAAATTGAATGTGTTTTGTTCAATTTAAAAAATATATCGTTTAAATCGATATCTGAAAATAGCCTTCCGATGCACAGTCTCGGATTTAGAAGAAACCAGTTCCATTGTATCCGTAATAGTGTTTTATTATTGAGTTTTAATTTTTATAGCATTTGGAGTTGTCGTGTGATCGTACGGTAGACAAACGCATTGAAATCTTTATCGAATCTAGTATAAATAATTGGGTCTGAAAAGCTATCTTCTCCATACGATCGAATTAGGACTCGAAACCTTTTCCATCGCGTTCGGAATAGGGGTATAACATTATAAATGCCTAGCAGAACGCATCGATAGGAGGTCAAGATTTTAAGTTGTGTTATCGAGACGATTTGAATTCAATATATATATGTGTGTGTGTGTGTGTGTTTAATATAATAATGTTTTTTATGCAAGAAAATTTTAAAAACACATGCTCGCCTGATATAACACGCGTCCCCCTCTAAAATAATCAACCCAACATGTATAATAGATCGAAGAAAATAATGGTCGTCATTCGAAAATTATTTCTTCTCTCCTCTTCAAGTCATAATCCCTAAATCAAATCCACGAACTCGATTTCAAAAAAAAGGAGGGCTGTCTCAAAATTCTTTATGGCCGAAACCATATTCCCCTTTTGCCTCTAAACCCTTTCGCGCAAGCTTATCCTGGTCGCAAGGTCAAGGGGAAGGATCGCGACAAGTTCATCATCGCATGGCGGTAGGAAGCCTAGTATTGATAGAAAGGGTAGCTCGATCTCGAGCGATGGCGCGTCGGTAGGGATGGCCTTGGTGGCGTGGGTACCTGGAGAAGGGATTGCATTTGATTCGAGTTAAATCTCAATGGATGAAGTGGTGTAAGGGTGGCGAGTTGGAAGCTAGCAAGGTGGCAGCATGGAGGCAAAGCGGGATTGAAGGCTCGCGGTCTATTTTAGGAGACGAGTGCATGGAGGAGGTGTGGATGTGAGTCACGATGGTGACAGGGGTTCAGCAACGTGTCGAAGGAGGTGGGAGAGACTCGGCAAAGAGTAGAGGTACAAGCCTGTTTTAGTTTAAAATTTATCTATACATATATATCTGTAAAAAAATAGGATAGTGAAAGTAAAACAATCACTGGTTGGTATAGTTATATATACAGTACAATTATTTTAGTGTATATATATACATATGAATATATGTTGTAAGGAGGTCATTGTTTCGTTATTTATTAAAAAAGGGTTTTGGATAAAGGAATTTTAAATGTTGAAAGAATTTATATAAGTTAGATTTTTATGAAATTTATATACGTATATATACGTAGTTTCAAAAGAAAATAAATATACATATATACGTTTTAAAGTTACTAGTTGTATTAGAATAAAGTATTTTGATGATTAGCTTGTTTAATTAACCTATTTAAATTTTAGTCAGTAAAAATATTAAAAGAAAATTAGTTTAAAATTAAATAATTAGTTAATTAAATCTATTAAATGGAAACAAATTGTTCAATTAGTTCGAATGATAATAAATCATATAATGTTTATTTAAGGTCAAAATCTGGAAGAAGCAAGCCGAATTGGAAGTGGGGTGTAAACAAATGTTAAAGTTGAGTTAATCTCACTCATTTGGATTCCTTTTAAATTTAAATATTTAAATTTAAATTATTGGTTGTTTACTTGAATTGATAATTTAATATCAGTTTGGATGTGGTATATTATATATAGTAGTATATATATTGGAGTGATTGATTTCCCGCATTATATAGCAGATGAGACCCTATGTGCCCCGCATAATAGCGGATGACCCTATATACCGCGATATCCCCATCGAAGTGGGATTGGTATTTTATATTGTGCTAACATCTATGGATGCAGGGAAACAGGTTGGAGGGATCCATTTGGATTCCTTAAAACGTTGAATTTATTTTATATTCAGCGATGTAATTTATGTGATGATCTATGATAGATTTTTATTGATTATATTAGGGATTGAAATTATTGAATGTTATAGCTTGAATGAATATATATTGGTATTTTGAGAATTGGAAACTACACACACAGATATATATATATATATATATATAAAGTTTGAATTTTTAAAGGAAAATGAGAATTGGAAATTTGTAAACTGGGTTTATAAATAAAGTGGAATATTTATTAATGGATAAATTTGGAAGTATAGATTCTGGTGGAATTTATAAGAAAAGGTGCAATTCATTTTAAAAATAAAAGGTGATTTTATTTTTTTAAAAGTTGGAAAGTATATTTTTCCTGGAAAACTAAGTATATTTCCAATGAAGATTTCAAAGTATAAACTAGAAGTTTAAAAATGTTTTTTTAGAATGTTTTAGAAAATTTAATTTTAATTATTTTTAAGTGAAAAGTAAGTATTTATTTAAGCTAATTATGGTAGTTAATTATTTTTAAAGGTAAATTAGTATTATGATTTTTAAAAGGAAATTTTAATATAAATATTTGACGTAATAACTTTATTTTAAAAAGGAAATTTGGATTTAAGTTTTACTCAAAAACTCTTTTAAATTTCTTAAGTATTATTTTTATTTAAGTAATTTTAGTAGCCTTAATGTAAATGTTTTACGTATATATTTTTGAAAGCAATTATAAGGAGTCGGAAAATGTGTTTCAATAAAAAGTGTTTTATTTTTAAAGTGTTGAAAGAAATTATGGGATTGGAACGTAAATTAAATTGGAATAAATTGAGCAGGATTTATATAGGATTATTTGGGTTATACTAAAATGGAAGTGTAATTCCCTGTAAAGCCAGGTCTATTTTCAATGGAGATTTTTATATATAAGTTAGAGGATTAAGGTTGTTTTACAAGAATGTTTTGAGAAATTATTATTTAAGTTATTTAAAATTTTAAAGGTAAATGTTTATTAAGTTAGTTATAGTAGTAATTATTTTAAAGGTTAAATTGGTATTATGATTTAAAAGGTAATTATTAATATTTACATTTTATAAAGTAGCTTTATTTAAAAGTAGTTTGGCTAAAGTTTTTATTTGGGAAATTAGTATAGATTTCATAACTTTTATTTTGAATAAAGCCTTTTAAATAGTTTTATTTCAAAATGTTTAAGTATATATTTTTGGATAAGTGATTTAAATTATTTTAAAATCTAAAGTATTAAGACTTGGTGATTTTCAGTGGAAATAAAACAATTAAGTGGAAATTTATTCCGCAATAGAAAAAGTGATTTGAAATCTATTTTCAAAGGGTTGAAGTGTAGAAAAATATCTTGCGAAGATATTTTGAAATAAATAATTTGAGAAATTATTAAGGCCTGATGGTTGTTTGTGGATGTTATATGATAGTTAAATACCGGCTATCAATATTAGCCAATGCGCTGATCGTTTCGAAGAGACTGGGATCGGAATTAATTTCTCGAAAACCACTTCGATCCGGTTTGAACATTTTCGTGAGGAAGACAAAAGCTTAGAGTCAAAAATGGAGCAGTTAAGTGCAAGGGCTAATCGTTGCTAATCTTGAGGGTGATTCCAAAATGGATGTAGTAGGAGTAGTGCCTTCGGTTCCATTTGGACCTGCAACGGACTTGTATGAATGAATGCATTCAGAACATCGTCGGAGGAAGGTGAGCATTCTAAGTGACATGTGTTCTAAAAAGGTAACACATAGCCTCGAGCCTCATCAACCGGGAATGGCTAAAACAGGGGAGGTACAGTAAGGATAAGTGGCTAGCAACCAATTAGGGTAAGGTCATCACTGTCTAGATGTCCCTTTTTTCGGCCGTGTAGGCGGTTGCTGATCCCAATCGAGGAGTGATCTTATTCGGACTATCCTGTAAGAGGTAGCTCCGGCCTTCTATTGTAGGGGATCAGGGTGGATCCTCGGTACACTAATCTAGACCTGTACTGTGATGGACGGTACCTTAGTAGCCCTGCCATTGTATGGAATCTAATCTCCAATAAGCGCTTGTACGGTTTTGATTGTGCCCAAGTATTGGTAAAACATGAGATGCATGCATTTCAGCTAGATTCTATTTTACTTTCTATAGGCACTATTGTAATATCATACGGATTTGATAAAAATGTTTTGGTTATCGTAAGGTAAAAACCCAACAAGTTTATTTGTGGCATGGTCTTACGAGATACCTTTGATTTCAAAGGATTTTGAAAACTTTAATAATACAATTGAGTGTGTTTTCTCACGCTAGTTTTCTAGACTGACTCGGGTATTGTTTATTTATAATGCTCGAGTCAGACCGAGTATTATATATACTGGAAAGGATGCTGTGGAACTCAGGAGACGAGCTGGATGGCAAGACGTATCACACGTACTCGATGTATATTCCGCTGTGTAGTGTAAGCTGTGTACTCAGTTGTGGGGACAAGTTTATAAAACTTTCGAGTATTTGGCTATTGATTGTGCTGTTGATTTGAGTTATACTCTGATGATCTAATGTATAAATTAGTACAGATTTCTTTATGTTTTAAAGATGTTATTATGTATTATATTTATTCCGCTGCGACTGTGAGATTCTAATATTGTTTCTATTTTCTTCTTCTACCTCTTTCTTCTTTCCTTACGGTCTAGTTTTCCGGCATTCAGTTGTTCGGCATTTAATACAATGGATGTACCGATGTCGATTTTTGGGAATCAAAAAATCAAGTCGTTACACTTGGTATCAGAGCTGAAGGTTAAGCGAGAACCTTGGCTCTGGTGGGGATTACTCATTAGAAATAGAGCCGTAGTACTCCAAAATGAGTCTGAGTGTAATAATATACATGAGCGCATATTTGTTAATGAATATAAAATTGTTTTATATTGTGTTGATTGATTTTTTGGGTAGTTTATGTATTTTGGTCAATACGAGTAATTAACTTTATTGATAGGGATCTCTAAACACTTATACAGAATAATTCGACATAGTATTTTTTTAAAATAGGGTAAATGAAATAATTTTACCCAAATTATTTTTGTACATAAAAGAAATAATTTTCCGTAAATTGTTAAAGTTATATATGGTTGCTTAGTTGTTAGGCAATGATAATATTAAAGCATTATCATTGTTGTGTGGATATTGGATAAGAAATTGAAGTTATAACCAAAGGTTAAGAAATAAATTATTATAACAAAATGGAGTTTGTAAATGTGAATTATAAATATGATTTACAATTGAAGTGAAAATTCCAGAGTAATATTTGAATATGAATTGAAAGGGTTTGGAATTTGAAAATTTAAAATCCTTTGATTTGAAAATGATTTTTCAAATGTTTTGGAGAAATAATAGTGATATTATTTCGGAAATATTTTTGAATTGGATTTGAAATCTGGTGGGATTCGGAGTTTAAAATATTTGAAAAGGGGTTTTAAAAAAAAGAGATATAGCACAGAACTCTTTTCAGTCACTGGAAAATAATTCCGATGAAGATCGCGACATCATCGGTGTTCATTTTTAAGTTTCCAAGAGAGGGATTGCTACATGGGTGTTTTGGATTGGTGGTTGTTTGCAAATATTGGGTTTGATTTTAAAAATGCAAAAGAATAGTTTGATTTAGATACATATGTTTTCAAAATTTATTTTGAAATGTTGAGAAATTTCTTAAACTCTGGAAGTTAATTTAAAATGTTCATGGAATTTAAATAAGTTGGAAAAAACTTATGGAAGTTTAAAATTTTTAATGGGAATGAAATTTAACTAAACCAAGTTAAATAAAAAGTGAATTTGAGGAAAGGGCCTAAGTTGATTAAATGAAATGGTCATTTTAATAAAATATATTAAGTTGGAAATAAATTTGTGAATGAACAAATTAATTTAAATTGTAAGTAGATAGAACTCGAATTGAAATTGAAGATTGGAATCAATTTAAATTGTGTTAAGTAATTGAAATTGTAGAATTTGTTCGAGGGAGCTAAAAGAAGTAAAAGTTTGGAAATAAACTTTTCATTGAGATTTGAAATTAAATTTGAAAATGAAGTGATAAATAAAATTGGTAAGTTAAACAGATTTGAAATTGAATTTGATTGAAGACGAATTAGTGGATGAAACTAATTACAATAACCAGGAAATAAATATGGGTTGAGATGTGGTTAATAGCATTCATTAGTGGAAAATTGGAAGGTAAATTGAATTCAGAATGGAACTAAAAATTTGAGTTAAATGAAAACAAATATAAGAAGTGTATAAAATATTTATAGTGAACTTCAGAAAAGTAAAGGGTGAAATTCTTAAGTAAAATTTAGTATGGGGAAAATATTCTTAGTTAATATGCGAATGAAGGTTTAGTAAGGGTCTGTGAAATTGTGATTGTGAATAAGTGAATGGAAATCAAAATAAACGTGAATAAAAAGAAAATTGATATAGCTAATAATTAATTGAAATAAATACGTAGGATGTACGTATATTATTTTATTCGCAAAACGATTTGATCCAGATTCGAGCATAAAATTTCGAGATAATTATATCGATCTGAGTTGGGACTTTTCACTCGATTTTTGATGGCGAACCCTAGATATGGATTTTTGATTGATTCTGGAAATTCTCTATCATAGTACATGGCTATGTAAGGAGACTGACGGTTTCTGATCAAATAACCAGATCGGAGTCCGCACTAGAGAGTCAGGTGGACGATACTGGTTCGGAAGCGAAATTGTGTGATCGAGTGAGCAATCGGATTTGATATTGCGTACAGATGATATATGTACATTGTACGGACTTAAATGAAATAGACATTGAAACTGTTGTAAAGAAATGTATAAAATGATTTTGAATGCTGTGTTTGGATATTATTGCAAAGTAGTATACAGGTATTTAAAAGCAAATGATAAATTGGGGTTTTTGATCTACGAAGATAAATTGAATTGCTCGACAAAAGGTATGTATTTGAATTTTCATATGAAATTGGATGATTTTCTGATCTAGCCACTTGGCTTGTCATTTTCTTTTAAAATTTGGGGACCCGTAGATGCATTTTATAGTTGTACCGATCTAGCCGCGCAAAGGAGACGTAGGCGAAATTTTTCAAAAATTAAGGGGGTTAGGATAATTTTGAGAAAATTTTGAAACTTAAAATTTGGTTTTAAATTTAAATTTGAATTGTTGAGAAAATAATATTGTTTGGAAGGTATGGATGAGTTTAGGAAGTTAGTAAGAGTGATAGTGTCTTTAATAAAAAGATTGTTTGGGTATTGAAAAACTGTTTGGTTTTGGGAAGTTGTTGAAAACTATTTGGTTTGTAATAGTAACGGGTGTTGTACCATTCTTCTTGACAAGTAATTTCAGGGACGAAATTCTTTTAAGTGGGAAGGAATGTTGTTTAAACTTCCACTGATTATTTTACTCAGAATTTTGGTTTAAGTTTTACTCAGAAACTCTTACAAATTTCTTAAGTATTATTTTTATTTAAGTAATTTTAGTAGCCTTAATGTAAATGTTTTAAGTATTTTTGAAAGTAATTATAAGGAGATGGGAAATGTGTTTTAAAAATAAAAAGTGGTTTTATTTTTAAAGTGTTGAAAGAAATTGCAGGATTGGAACGTAAATTAAATTGGGATAAATCGAGCAGGATTTATAAAGGATTATATAGGTTGTACTGAAATGGAAGTGTATTCCCTGTAAAGCCAAGTCTATTTTCAATGGAGATTTTTATATATAAGTTGGAGGTTTAAGGTTGTTTTAAAAGAATGTCTTGAGAAATCATTATTTAAGTTGCTTAAAATTTTAAAGGTAAATGTTTATTAAGTTAGTTATAGTAGTAATCATTTTAAAGGTTAAATTGGTATTATGATTTAAAAGGTAACTATTAATATTTACATTTTATAAAGTAGCTTTATTTTAAAAGTAGTTTGGCTAAAGTTTATATTTGGGAAATTTGTATAGAATTTCATAACTTTTATTTTCAATAAAGTCTTTTAAATAGTTTTATTTTGAAATGTTTAAGTATATATTTTTGGATAAGTGATTTAAATTATTTTAAAATCTAAAGTATTAAGACTTGGTGATTTTCAGTGGAAATAAAACAATTGGGTGGAAATTTATTCCGCGAGAGAAAAAGTGATTTGAAAACTATTTTTAAAGGGTTGAAGTGTAGAAAAATATCTTCCAAAGATATTTTAAAATAAATAATTTCGGAAATTATTAAGGCCTGATGGTTGTTTTTAGATGTTATATGATAGTCAAATAACCGACTATCAATATTGGCCAATGCGCTGATCGTTTTGAAGAGACCGGGATCGAGATTAATTTCTTAGAAACCACTTCGATCCGGTTTGAACGTTTTCGTGAGGAAGACAAGAGCTTGGAGTCGAAGATGTAGCAGTGAAGTGCAAGGGCTGATCGCTACTAATCCTGAGGGTGATTCCAAAATGGATGTAGTAGGAGTAGTGCCTTCGGTTCCGTCCGGACCCAGAACGAACTTGTATGGATGAATACTTTCTGAACGTCGTTAGAAGGACAATGAGCATTCTAAGTGAGATTTGTTCTAAGAAGGTAACACATAGCCTCGAGCCTCATCAACCGGGAATGGCTAAAACATGGAAGGTGCAGCAAGGCTAAGTGGCTAGCAACCAATTAGGGTAAGGTCATCACTGTTTAGATGTCCTTTTTTTGGGCTGTGTGGGCGGTTGCTGATCCCAACTGCGGGGTGATCTTATTCGGATTATCAAGTAAGGGGTAGCTCTGGTATTGTGTTGCAAGGGATCAGGGTGGATCCTCGGCATGCTGATCTAGACCAGGTACTGTGATGGGCGGTACCCCGGTAGCCCTGGCACTGTATGGAATCCAATCTCCAATAAGCGTCTATACGGTTTTGATTGTGCCCAACTATTGCTAAAACGTAAGATGCAAGAATTTTAGCTAGATTCTATTTTACGTTCTATAGACACTATTATAATGTCAGACAGATTTGATAAAAATGTTTTGGTTATCATAAGGTAAAAACCCAACATGTTTGTTTGTGGCGTGGTCTTACAAGATACCTTTGATTTCAAAGGATTTTGAAAACTTTAATAATCCAATTGAGTGTATTTTCTTACCCTGGTTTCCAGACTGACACGGGTATTGTTTATTTATAATGCTCAGGTCAGACCGAGTATTATAGTTACTGGAAAGGATGCTGTGGAGCTTAGGAGACGAGCTGGATGGCAAGACGTATCATACGTACTTGATGTATATTCTGTTGTGTAGTGTAATATGTGTATTCAGTTGTGAGGACAAGTTTATAAAACTTTCCAGTATTTGGCTATTGATTGTGTTGTTGATTTGAGTTATACTCTAACGATGTAATGTATTAATCAGTACAGATTTATTTGTGTTTTAAAGCTGTTGTTATATATTATATTTATTCCGCTGCGACTGTGAGCTTGTGATGTTGTTTCTATTTTCTTCTTCTACCTCCATCTTTTTTGCCTTACGGTCTTGTTTTCTGGTATTTGATTGTTCGGTATTTAATATAGTGGACGTATTGATGTCGATTTTCAGGCATCGAAAAATCGGGTCATTACGTTGATTGAATTAAGAAGGTTGAGATTTGTATTTGGTTAATTTCACTTAAGCTTTCTCTTGATTTCCTTAGCTTTTTCTTCCTCTTAAAACCCTAGCAATGGCCAGCCTGCTTTTCTTTTGTTTATGTGAATGTAAAATGAAATGAAGGGGAGAAAATGTATGGGTGTGTGTTTAGGGAATGCACCATTTTCCCATTTTTCTCTTCTCATAAATTCCCCCTTCTTACTTATGCATTAATCGTTCTTATTATTCATTCATTAGGGCGCGACCCTTTTGTAATTATCAATCTCAAGCCACTTAGCCATTTACATTATTTTATTTGATTTATTTAATTGAATGTTCAAAATAATGTTAATTAAAATTAGGGTTGTTATAACCTACCCTCCTTAAAGAATTTCGTCCTCGAAATTACGATAAGGTAAACAACAACGATCATAGTCATAAGTATAAAATGTACCATTAAACAAGTCAGGTTAAGTGTCCCTAATCATGCTCCTGCCTTCCAAGTATAGTTTCTTTTATCATCACTCCACTAGACTTTTTGTAATGACTGTCTTGTTCCTTAACTTCTTCTCATCCCTAGCCACTGTACATACTGGATGTCTAACTATAGTCATGTCCAGTTCCACTACTAAGTCTTCTAATGTTGTCGGAGCAATAGTAGTCTTTGGATCTCGAACACACTTTCTTAGATGAGAAATATGAAAAAATTATGGACTCCTGCCCAACTACTCGGTAGTCTTATCCTATAGGTGAGTTTCGATTCTTTCTACGATAGGAAATGGTCCAACAAACCTTGGTGCCAATTTTTCTGATTTCTTGAATCTTATGAATCCCTTCATTAGTGATACTTTAATGAATGCATGATCTTCTATTTAGAACTCCAAGTCTTTCCATCCCTTATCTACATAATTCTTCTGCCTAGACCGTGCTTGCTTCATTTTAGCCCAAATCAACTCAATCTTTTCTATGGCTTTCCTTACCATTTCGGTCTAAGAACTAATCTATCTTCGGTCTCCATCCAACATACAAGAGTTTGCATAGTCTTTTGTAAAAAGATTCAAAAGGTGTAATCCCTATACTAGTCTGATAGCTATTGTTATACGAAAATTCGACTAAGTGTAGATGGCCTTTCCATGAGCCTCCAAATTCTAGCATGCAAGCTCTTAATGAATCCTCTAAGACTTTTTTAACACATTCTGTTTGCCCATTAGTATATGAATGGTAAGCGATACTCACCTTGAGCTTGGTACCTTAAACCTCGTGTAGACTCTTCCAGAATTCACTAGTAAATAAAGAATCTCTATCACTAACTATACAACTAGGAACTCTACGCAGTCTAACAATATTCTTCATGAATAATTTAGTTAAAACATGTGTCCTTCTTGTCGACTAAACAAGTATAAAGTGTGCACTCTTACTGAGTCTATCCGTAATAATCCAGATACTTTCATTTCCTCTATTTGATCTTGGCAACCCCTCTATGAAATCCATGGATATCGAATCCCATTTCCATATTAGAACATCTGAAGGTTGAAGCAATCCACTAGGCTTTTGATGTTTGGATTTTACTTGTTGATACTTCAAACACTGCTTTACCTATAAGCCAACATCCCTTTTGATAGCAATTTATAAGAAACTTCTCCTCATAGCCTAATACATCTTGGTTCCTTCAGGATGAATAGCAAACTTTGATCGATGACACTCCTTAAGGACTTCTTTCCTTAGGTCACCGACCTTCGAAACAGCATAACCGTCCCTTCTTTCTTAACCATCATAACGTCGATGTAACGACCCAGAATTTTTATTAATTTAAATTTGAATATTTAATTAATTTTAAATATTAATAAGTGAATTTATAAGTCACATAAATTTTTATTTGAATTATTGAATTTAATTGGATAATTAAATCGATAATTTAATACGTTAAATTATGGAAATAATTGAAAATTGAGTTAAATATGATTGAAAATGATTCGTAAAATTTTATTTTATCATGTTGAAGTTAGAATGATATTTTAGAACTTTTAAAATCGAATTAAAAGTTAATTTGTGAAAATTGAATATTTTAATATTTAATAATCGACTGTAAAATAGCCAATTTTTGAACAGTCTCAGAATTGAACGAAACCAGTTTCATTGGATCCGTAATAGTTAGTTATTACCGGATTTCAATTTTCGTGTCAATCGGAGCTATCGTTTGATCGTGGCAACTCGAAACGCATCGAATCGTTTTTAATTTAAATTTGGCGAGTCAAAATAGCCATTTTTCAAAAAGTCTCGGAATTCGACGAAACCAGTTTCATCGGATCCGTAATGTGATATTATTGTAAGGTTTCAAATTTCAAGTCAATTGGATTTACCGTTTGTCCGGTACAAATTAAAACGCCTAGAAATCGAGTTAAATCGGTTTAATTTAAATTGAACGTTTTCAGCCATAACTCGCACATACTTCCGAATTAGCTTCCGAAACCTGTTCCATTGTGTCCGGAACGCGGGATAAACCCTAGGTACGCTGGTTACGGCGTCTAAATCGGAGTTCGGAATTCCCGGGATGAATAGTGTTTACGCTTGCTTTTCCTATAAATACAACCTCACTCTAAAAAAATAAAAAAAATAACCTAAACCCTAATTTTTAAACCCTAGCCGCCACATACTAAACCAATGGCCAGAAATGCTCAACACTCATCTCTCAATCTCTCTCAATCTACAAAGAATTAGAAGAAGTTGTTAACTACAAAGATGAAGAGCACGAGATGAGCTTTAAATCCATACGGATATGATCGGGGATGGAGCAACGATGAGTGAGCAAAAGGTGGCCGTTCCCATCAGTTTGCGCACGTGTTTTCGTGCTCTACAGGTGGCCGAGCTTCACCTAGGGGGGGGCGAGTGTAGAGGAGGAGGAGAGCTTCGACATGGGAGTGGTATGATGATGTATAGTTGAGTGGTTGGAGTGCAAATGCTAACCCTAATCTACATGTTGGGTTCGGCCTCATGTTCATTTCCTGGAGCATGCGTACGAGAGTGGGGAAGAAGGAGTTAACGGTCCAGATGAGGTTGGAGCAAGATCTGATGGCTAGGATTGAGGAGAGGTTAAATTAATTAAGTTATGTTATATTAGTTTATATAAAACGTGTACAAACTTGTAAATTACATAACTTTTTCATACGAGGTCGAAAAAATGCAAACTCAGTTGCGTTGGAATCGTATGGACGAGCACTACGCGATGGAGTTAGTTTGGAGTCGTTTGGAGTTAGTGAGAATTTTGGGTAAAATTAAACGCGCGTTTAATTTTATTCGAAATAAATCGCTAAAACGGAAATTAAAATCAAGGTGAGAACTTCTCACTCAATCGAATAGATTTCGATTTTATTTTAAATAGTTAGATTTAAAATATTTGAATGCATGTTTGAATGATGACTGTAAATTATTGATTGTTAAAATAGACATTATGCGCCGTTAGTAAACGGATGTTATTTATTAAAAACATATACCGCGAATATTTCATAAACAGTGAAATTGGTATTATATATAATATCAATATATATATATTGGCATATGTATATATTGCAGTTGTTGATTTCCCGCATTTTTTGTTTAGCGGATGAGACCCTATTACGCCGTTATTAAGCGGATAATATTTATTAAAAACATATACCGCGATAATTTCGTACTGGAGCGAAATTGGTATTGTGCTAATGTTTTTGGATGCAGGAAAACAGGTTGGAGGGATCCAACTGGATTCCTCAACAGTATTTATTTTATTTCAGATATTTTGATATTTGATGGATTATCATATCGATATATGATATCGTTGTAGTCGTGATTGACTATTTGGTGTGTAGCATCATTGGACCAAATTTCTGGTATTTTAAAAATGTTTTTAAAGTAATTTTTGAAAAGATAAAATATTTTGGAATTGATCCATTATAAATAAATAAACGTTATAATTTTTAAAGTTATAAAAAATTATGGTTTTTGTGAAATATAGTTAAAAAGCTGATTTTTAGAAATACGATTAAAAGTCGATTTTTGAGAAATATGAACCAATGATTTTATAAAATAGTTTAAACTGGATTTTTGAGTTTATTATTAAAAGTTTGAATATAAGATTTATAAAATTTGATTATTTTATAAATCAAGAGAACGGTGAAATTTTAAAGGAATTTAAAGACGTTTAAAAGAATAATATAAATTAATTTATATTAAGAGATTTATAAATGGATATTTATAAATTGAATTATGGACATTATAAAACGAGTTTTTATAAGTGTTTGAATGTAGTGAAAATGAATTTCCTAAATGAATGAAATTTATGAAATTATAAACTGTGAAGTTATAAATGAAATTTTATAAGCAATAGGTTTATAAAATTTATAAAGTTATCGAAAGAATGAATTTTGGATAAATAAACAATCTTATAAGTTAAGATTAATAATTTGGGAAGTTAAATGAACGATTTTGTAAAATAATCGTTTTATAAGTAATTAACTTATAATATGAACTTGTAGTTTATAATTGAGTTATAAACTGGAATAGGTTAATAAAGGAATTTATAAAAAGGAAGTTTTTATAAATAAATAGAAACGGAATTTATAAACGTTGTTTTATAAATCCGCAAATGACTTATTTTGATAAGTTAATTGTTATAACTTAGAGATAGAGTTATATTCACATTTTGAACAGTGAATAATCCTTTAAAATAAATTGAATAAAAGGATGAAATTTGTTAACGAAGTATGTTCACGATTTTTGAATAGTGAATAACACGTTAAAGAAAATTGTTTAGAATGTGAATGTTTTAAATAGAATTAAAACGATCTAACGATGTTTTAAAAGGTGTTGTGATTCGAAACCATAGATTTCAACATTTATTGTTGAAATAGACGATTTCGAGAAATAAAAGGAAATAGTGGACTATAACACTGTTGTTATAGTAAATGATTTCCGAAAGGAAATGTTTTGAATAGTATTGGGATTTATAGATCTATTTTAATTTCGAATCCCTATACTAATGATTTTGGGTTGTCGTAACGATGTTTTACGCAACATTCGTTTTGGCCCAAATAAATATGTTTAAGTGAATGATTTCCTTAAAGAAAGAAATATATACTTAATTCGGTTTAAGTATATTGAATATTTTCTAAGGGTTGAAAATAAAAGATTGTGAATTACTTATATAATAAGTATGGAAATGTTTTCCAATATGAAGTGAATAATTAGAATTTATGTTTTTGAAGATAAATTGAAATGGATAATTGAAATCGTATATGCACGAATATTTTGAAATATAAATTCATTATGGAATTTATATGTGAAAAGTGAAATTGGTTAAAAATAAATATTGATTTATTTTTGACGTATTGAAATTATATATCTAGTAAAGATATTTTGGAAAATAAATAATTTGGAAAATTATTTGGAATCTGGTGATGTGTGCATATCCAGTGATAGTTCAATAACCGACTATCAATATTTCCTTTGAATGGGAAATTGATGTGATTTGTTTGAATTTGAATGCACACTTATTTTTGAATAAGCGCTCACTATTCGGGTTAACCGGGAAAGGACCATGGGGTCGTATAACCCATTCCGAATATGTGATACGTCGTTGTGAATTGCATTTGAAGATCGGTGTTGAAGACCGGTATTTGCAAGAGCGATAGGATGACCTATCGATTGTTTCTGCACCGAGTCGCGCCGGTATAGAAACTCCCTAAGTGATGGGAAATCCGATCAGGATTGTGAATATCCGGATTTCAAGGACTTCTTTGTAAGTGCCTTCGGTTCTGTTCGATCCCGGAACAGACTTGTATGGATTGTATGTCTGACATTACAATTTGAGATATAAAGCCGATTTCTTTCAAATATATTTCTGTTGGTGGCGGAGAATTTATTCTTTGCTTAACACCCTTCTTTGAGACGTACGAGCTCAAAGGTTATATAGTTGAAGTTATCAG
The DNA here is from genome assembly GCA_030765085.1 of Allium cepa. Classification (NCBI taxonomy): domain Eukaryota; kingdom Viridiplantae; phylum Streptophyta; class Magnoliopsida; order Asparagales; family Amaryllidaceae; genus Allium; species Allium cepa. Next base: position 111,749,388 of record CM060944.1, on the reverse strand, counting down.
CGATATATTCCCAATTTGGTAATGTGACATGCTGAGTGATGCTGAAATGATCATTGTGTTGATTATTGTGATAGGATCATTTATTTGATCGTCTATCTTAGTGATCATTGTGTTGATCATTTGTTGACCCAAAGCATGGCTTTTGTATAAAGTATGTTTTTGTGGACGTGAATTCGTCGAGCCTCACATCCCGGAAATGGTCAAAACAGGAAAGAAGCAGCAAGGTTATGAGGGGTAGCACCCTTTAGGATGTGTCCATTTCCTTCTGGAAAAGGGTGGTATCATGGTATGGAGCCCAGATACTTACTCATGTTGAAAACACTTTGTTATGATTGTGTGAATTGATTAGAGAGCGCTCTCGGAAAAAGGTCCCAAAGGACCGGGGGATGGCATATTCGGTCAGTTGTTACTCAGTTAGGAGTAACCCGGCCTTGTGTTGGTAGAGATCCGGTTTGGTTCTCGGGGATGTCCATCCAGAGGCATTCTCAGTGGCAATGGGAAGTTCCTTGGCCTGACCATTTGTTGGAAATCCAATTCCCAATACGAAACTTGTACGGTATTAGTTGTAGAACCTGCTATTCACTTATGGTGGTCACCACTGTTTGGATAGTAGCTATAGTAGGCATACGATAATGGTCGTATGTTGGCTAAGATTTATATTCTACTTTCGAAATGAATTTGTTATACACTATGCACTAATAATAATATCAAATGTTATTTTAAATGCGTATCAAGCATCTTTGACTATCATAAGGAGAAATCTCCTCCGATTCTGCGTTTGCATTGTGTGTGTGTGCGGGAGGCCTTATGGTAGTCTCATTTTTAAAAGCATTGCGAATTGATTTAAAAATATTCCTCTATTTTGATTTTAAAGATAAATAAACTGTTTTGAGTTCTCACACCAGTCACATGACTGACTCGGAGTTTATTGTTTTCCTTCCTAAACTCTGGGTGCCCACCAATTTCCACACGGGCAGTTAAGAGTTAGGTTTATCAGGATATTCTGGATATTCTGGAGTTGCTGGAGGCAAGCTGGATGGCATGGCGTATTACTAGTTTATATAGTATTTCTTTTCCGCTGCACTGTTTGTTGTTGTATGATGTTGTACACTCTGATGATATGATGTAATGAAATGAAATGTAATGTAATAACTGATATAGTTCTTTGTTTAAAGATTATTCATTTATTATTATATGTTGTTCCGCTGCGAATTGTGAGATTCTGATGTTGTTCTATTGTTCCCTTTCTGTCCCGTTCTATTTTTAAAATTTTCTATCTTCTGTTTTTCTAATTCTCTGTTTTCTAAAAATTGTCTATCTTCTTTTCCCTCTATTTTTCTTTTTCTTTCTTCTTTTTCTCTCTTCTTTCTTTTCTTTTCTTTTTAAAACCCATAACATCTCGGTTTTTCGGCAACGAAAACCGCGTACGTTACATTTGGTATCAGAGCTGATGGTTAAGCGACAACCATGTTTCTGTTGGGTATTACTCATTAGAGATAGAGTCAGTAGTACTCTAGAATGAGTTTGAGTGTAATAATAGCTATGAGAGCGTACTTGTTAGTGAATATGAAATTGTTTTATATTGTGATGATTGGTTTATTGAGTGGCATATGAACTTTCGTCAGCGTGGTCCGCAAGACTATGCCGAAGGGGTTTCTAAACACTTGAATAGAACAATTCGACATAATATTGTTTTAAATTGGGTAAATGAAATAATTTTACCTTAAGTATATTTTATATATGAAGGAATAAATTTTTAGAATTATTAAAGTGTATATAAGTGATTGTTTAGTTGTTTGAATAATCTAAGTAAAAGAATAATTGTATAAGTAAAAGAATTATAAGAATTGAATTATAATTAAAGTGATGTACAATTGTGAAATAAACTTATATATATAAGAAGTGAAACTATAGGAATATATTTATGAATATGAGTTGTAAATATAAAGTGAATATAAAGTTAAATGGAAATATAACTTAAGAGATGTTGAATGGAATTGAATTTTGGTATCGAAGTAAATAATCAAGTGGATTAAATGAATATGAACTTGAGTTATGTAATAGAATTCAACTTTGTAATTGAATTGAATGAATGGCTTGAATGTTTAATCAATTGAATGTAATTTAAGTTGATAGGGAATAATTAATGAAAGTGTTAATTCATTAAAATCTAATGTTATTAGAAGTTGAATAAAATTGAATGAAAATGAATATAAGCAAAGGAATTTGGTTGTATTATATAAACATTGGTTGTTAGTTGATTGTATATAATTCATTAAGAATTAATGAAATTGAAAGCTAAAGAAATTGAATTCAAATTAGAAGTAAATAAATTTGAATAGAATTGAATGTGAATTAGATTTAATTAGTAAATGTAAACTAATTGAATTGAGAATGAATGTTAGTAAATCCAATGTTAATAAATCAAATGTGATTTAAAGTGAAAACCAATTCATTGAAAATTAATGAGAATATGAATATTTATTGATTATGAATGTTAATTGGTTGATGGTTGCATTTGTTGCTTTAGTTGCATTTGCTATATTATGTAGTTATTATGTTGCTATATGTTGTATATTGATACTATGGTTTATATGCATGGTTCTCATGTTGTTTGTTGAGTGTTTAGTAGGTGCGGATCGCGTTTGCTTCCCATTTGGAGTTCGCTTTAGCGCTATATTAGCCGTATATGCTTGCTAATAAAATATAAGGTACATATCTCGGATTAAATATCGTACTTTTACACTTTTTTCCCTTCGGGATGCCTCATTACTTGATGAGATGTATATTTGTGATATATATACTGTCATTTTTTTTCGGATCGAGCCGCGCAAAGGAGACTATGGCGAATTTTTCCGAAAATTTAAGGCGTTAGAAAAAATTTTGAGAAAATTGGGAAAATTTTTGAAAACTTTAACTTTGATTTTGGAATTGAAAGTTAAACAATAATAGTTGCTTTTGAAATGATAACTAAGTATGATTTGAAAACTTAGTAAAGAATTGTAAGAAGTTTAATTATGAATTTTGGAAAATTAATAGATTTTGTAACCTTTCTTACTTGTAATTTCGAGGACGAAATTCTTTTAAGTGGGGAAGATTGTAACGACCCAGAATTTTTATTAATTTAAATTTGAATATTTAATTAATTTTAAATATTAATAAGTGAATTTATAAGTCACATAAATTTTTATTTGAATTATTGAATTTAATTGGATAATTAAATCGATAATTTAATACGTTAAATTATGGAAATAATTGAAAATTGAGTTAAATATGATTGAAAATGATTCGTAAAATTTTATTTTATCATGTTGAAGTTAGAATGATATTTTAGAACTTTTAAAATCGAATTAAAAGTTAATTTGTGAAAATTGAATATTTTAATATTTAATAATCGACTGTAAAATAGCCAATTTTTGAACAGTCTCAGAATTGAACGAAACCAGTTTCATTGGATCCGTAATAGTTAGTTATTACCGGATTTCAATTTTCGTGTCAATCGGAGCTATCGTTTGATCGTGGCAGCTCGAAACGCATCGAATCGTTTTTAATTTAAATTTGGCGAGTCAAAATAGCCATTTTTCAAAAAGTCTCGGAATTCGACGAAACCAGTTTCATCGGATCCGTAATGTGATATTATTGTAAGGTTTCAAATTTCAAGTCAATTGGATTTACCGTTTGTCCGGTACAAATTAAAACGCCTAGAAATCGAGTTAAATCGGTTTAATTTAAATTGAACGTTTTCAGCCATAACTCGCACATACTTCCGAATTAGCTTCCGAAACCTGTTCCATTGTGTCCGGAACGCGGGATAAACCCTAGGTACGCTGGTTACGGCGTCTAAATCGGAGTTCGGAATTCCCGGGATGAATAGTGTTTACGCTTGCTTTTCCTATAAATACAACCTCACTCTAAAAAAATAAAAAAAATAACCTAAACCCTAATTTTTAAACCCTAGCCGCCACATACTAAACCAATGGCCAGAAATGCTCAACACTCATCTCTCAATCTCTCTCAATCTACAAAGAATTAGAAGAAGTTGTTAACTACAAAGATGAAGAGCACGAGATGAGCTTTAAATCCATACGGATATGATCGGGGATGGAGCAACGATGAGTGAGCAAAAGGTGGCCGTTCCCATCAGTTTTCGCACGTGTTTTCGTGCTCTACAGGTGGCCGAGCTTCACTTAGGGGGGGGCGAGTGTAGAGGAGGAGGAGAGCTTCGACATGGGAGTGGTATGATGATGTATAGTTGAGTGGTTGGAGTGCAAATGCTAACCCTAATCTACATGTTGGGTTCGGCCTCATGTTCATTTCCTGGAGCATGCGTACGAGAGTGGGGAAGAAGGAGTTAACGGTCCAGATGAGGTTGGAGCAAGATCTGATGGCTAGGATTGAGGAGAGGTTAAATTAATTAAGTTATGTTATATTAGTTTATATAAAACGTGTACAAACTTGTAAATTACATAACTTTTTCATACGAGGTCGAAAAAATGCAAACTCAGTTGCGTTGGAATCGTATGGACGAGCACTACGCGATGGAGTTAGTTTGGAGTCGTTTGGAGTTAGTGAGAATTTTGGGTAAAATTAAACGCGCGTTTAATTTTATTCGAAATAAATCGCTAAAACGGAAATTAAAATCAAGGTGAGAACTTCTCACTCAATCGAATAGATTTCGATTTTATTTTAAATAGTTAGATTTAAAATATTTGAATGCATGTTTGAATGATGACTGTAAATTATTGATTGTTAAAATAGACATTATGCGCCGTTAGTAAACGGATGTTATTTATTAAAAACATATACCGCGAATATTTCATAAACAGTGAAATTGGTATTATATATAATATCAATATATATATATTGGCATATGTATATATTGCAGTTGTTGATTTCCCGCATTTTTTGTTTAGCGGATGAGACCCTATTACGCCGTTATTAAGCGGATAATATTTATTAAAAACATATACCGCGATAATTTCGTACTGGAGCGAAATTGGTATTGTGCTAATGTTTTTGGATGTAGGAAAACAGGTTGGAGGGATCCAACTGGATTCCTCAACAGTATTTATTTTATTTCAGATATTTTGATATTTGATGGATTATCATATCGATATATGATATCGTTGTAGTCGTGATTGACTATTTGGTGTGTAGCATCATTGGACCAAATTTCTGGTATTTTAAAAATGTTTTTAAAGTAATTTTTGAAAAGATAAAATATTTTGGAATTGATCCATTATAAATAAATAAACGTTATAATTTTTAAAGTTATAAAAAATTATGGTTTTTGTGAAATATAGTTAAAAAGCTGATTTTTAGAAATACGATTAAAAGTCGATTTTTTAGAAATATGAACCAATGATTTTATAAAATAGTTTAAACTGGATTTTTGAGTTTATTATTAAAAGTTTGAATATAAGATTTATAAAATTTGATTATTTTATAAATCAAGAGAACGGTGAAATTTTAAAGGAATTTAAAGACGTTTAAAAGAATAATATAAATTAATTTATATTAAGAGATTTATAAATGGATATTTATAAATTGAATTATGGACATTATAAAACGAGTTTTTATAAGTGTTTGAATGTAGTGAAAATGAATTTCCTAAATGAATGAAATTTATGAAATTATAAACTATGAAGTTATAAATGAAATTTTATAAGCAATAGGTTTATAAAATTTATAAAGTTATCGAAAGAATGAATTTTGGATAAATAAACAATCTTATAAGTTAAGATTAATAATTTGGGAAGTTAAATGAACGATTTTGTAAAATAATCGTTTTATAAGTAATTAACTTATAATATGAACTTGTAGTTTATAATTGAGTTATAAACTGGAATAGGTTAATAAAGGAATTTATAAAAAGGAAGTTTTTATAAATAAATAGAAACGGAATTTATAAACGTTGTTTTATAAATCCGCAAATGACTTATTTTGATAAGTTAATTGTTATAACTTAGAGATAGAGTTATATTCACATTTTGAACAGTGAATAATCCTTTAAAATAAATTGAATAAAAGGATGAAATTTGTTAACGAAGTATGTTCACGATTTTTGAATAGTGAATAACACGTTAAAGAAAATTGTTTAGAATGTGAATGTTTTAAATAGAATTAAAACGATCTAACGATGTTTTAAAAGGTGTTGTGATTCGAAACCATAGATTTCAACATTTATTGTTGAAATAGACGATTTCGAGAAATAAAAGGAAATAGTGGACTATAACACTGTTGTTATAGTAAATGATTTCCGAAAGGAAATGTTTTGAATAGTATTGGGATTTATAGATCTATTTTAATTTCGAATCCTTATACTAATGATTTTGGGTTGTCGTAACGATGTTTTACGCAACATTCGTTTTGGCCCAAATAAATATGTTTAAGTGAATGATTTCCTTAAAGAAAGAAATATATACTTAATTCGGTTTAAGTATATTGAATATTTTCTAAGGGTTGAAAATAAAAGATTGTGAATTACTTATATAATAAGTATGGAAATGTTTTCCAATATGAAGTGAATAATTAGAATTTATGTTTTTGAAGATAAAATGAAATGGATAATTGAAATCGTATATGCACGAATATTTTGAAATATAAATTCATTATGGAATTTATATGTGAAAAGTGAAATTGGTTAAAAATAAATATTGATTTATTTTTGACGTATTGAAATTATATATCTAGTAAAGATATTTTGGAAAATAAATAATTTGGAAAATTATTTGGAATCTGGTGATGTGTGCATATCCAGTGATAGTTCAATAACCGACTATCAATATTTCCTTTGAATGGGAAATTGATGTGATTTGTTTGAATTTGAATGCACACTTATTTTTGAATAAGCGCTCACTATTCGGGTTAACCGGGAAAGGACCATGGGGTCGTATAACCCATTCCGAATATGTGATACGTCGTTGTGAATTGCATTTGAAGATCGGTGTTGAAGACCGGTATTTGCAAGAGCGATAGGATGACCTATCGATTGTTTCTGCACCGAGTCGCGCCGGTATAGAAACTCCCTAAGTGATGGGAAATCCGATCAGGATTGTGAATATCCGGATTTCAAGGACTTCTTTGTAAGTGCCTTCGGTTCTGTTCGATCCCGGAACAGACTTGTATGGATTGTATGTCTGACATTACAATTTGAGATATAAAGCCGATTTCTTTCAAATATATTTCTGTTGGTGGCGGAGAATTTATTCTTTGCTTAACACCCTTCTTTGAGACGTACGAGCTCAAAGGTTATATAGTTGAAGTTATCAGCGATATATTCCCAATTTGGTAATGTGACATGCTGAGTGATGCTGAAATGATCATTGTGTTGATTATTGTGATAGGATCATTTATTTGATCGTCTATCTTAGTGATCATTGTGTTGATCATTTGTTGACCCAAAGCATGGCTTTTGTATAAAGTATGTTTTTGTGGACGTGAATTTGTCGAGCCTCACATCCCGGAAATGGTCAAAACAGGAAAGAAGCAGCAAGGTTATGAGGGGTAGCACCCTTTAGGATGCGTCCATTTCCTTCTGGAAAAGGGTGGTATCATGGTATGGAGCCCAGATACTTACTCATGTTGAAAACACTTTGTTATGATTGTGTGAATTGATTAGAGAGCGCTCTCGGAAAAAGGTCCCAAAGGACCGGGGGATGGCATATTCGGTCAGTTGTTACTCAGTTAGGAGTAACCCAGCCTTGTGTTGGTAGAGATCCGGTTTGGTTCTCGGGGATGTCCATCCAGAGGCATTCTCAGTGGCAATGGGAAGTTCCTTGGCCTGACCATTTGTTGGAAATCCAATTCCCAATACGAAACTTGTACGGTATTAGTTGTAGAACCTGCTATTCACTTATGGTGGTCACCACTGTTTGGATAGTAGCTATAGTAGGCATACGATAATGGTCGTATGTTGGCTAAGATTTATATTCTACTTTCGAAATGAATTTGTTATACACTATGCACTAATAATAATATCAAATGTTATTTTAAATGCGTATCAAGCATCTTTGACTATCATAAGGAGAAATCTCCTCCGATTCTGCGTTTGCATTGTGTGTGTGTGCGGGAGGCCTTATGGTAGTCTCATTTTTAAAAGCATTGCGAATTGATTTAAAAATATTCCTCTATTTTGATTTTAAAGATAAATAAACTGTTTTGAGTTCTCACACCAGTCACATGACTGACTCGGAGTTTATTGTTTTCCTTCCTAAACTCTGGGTGCCCACCAATTTCCACACGGGCAGTTAAGAGTTAGGTTTATCAGGATATTCTGGATATTCTGGAGTTGCTGGAGGCAAGCTGGATGGCATGGCGTATTACTAGTTTATATAGTATTTCTTTTCCGCTGCACTGTTTGTTGTTGTATGATGTTGTACACTCTGATGATATGATGTAATGAAAGGAAATGTAATGTAATAACTGATATAGTTCTTTGTTTAAAGATTATTCATTTATTATTATATGTTGTTCCGCTGCGAATTGTGAGATTCTGATGTTGTTCTATTGTTCCCTTTCTGTCCCGTTCTATTTTTAAAATTTTCTATCTTCTGTTTTTCTAATTCTCTGTTTTCTAAAAATTGTCTATCTTCTTTTCCCTCTATTTTTCTTTTTCTTTCTTCTTTTTCTCTCTTCTTTCTTTTCTTTTCTTTTTAAAACCCATAAGATCTCGGTTTTTCGGCAACGAAAACCGCGTACATTACAGTCGACATTATTAAATGGTTTTGCTTCATCTAACCTAATGAAGTGCGTGTATGTTAGAGATGTGATAGATTACAAAAATTTCAATATTGTATCAGAAAAAATGGTTTGAAGCGACCAGTATGACGCAATATTGACCTAATATGCTTTAGCATGTGGCTTGAGCTCAGGATGCTCATTAAGGTGGGGTTATTTGTTAGAATTCGGCCAACTTCAACAGTGGAAAAGAGGACACATTGTAGATAGCTTGGTCCAATTGCTGAAAAGTGGCAGCGAAGGTATTGAACTATTGAAATGGTTTAGCAACCTGATCCAAGTGCTATTAGGACTCTATATATCTTCCAGTTGAATTGAGAAATGCTCATCAACGTAGGGATCTATATGGTTTGACTCACATTTGTATAAGAGTGGTGCGTAGATTGGATTGTGATTAGTCACTATCGTATGATATTTTAAAGAAGATGAGCATATATATATGATTGGTAGCATGTAATAAAAATGAACTATTTTTGTTACCACAAGTGTTCCCATGAACATATACGTGTTCCAAGGGTATGTCGAGATATTCAACCATGACAATGGCACCAAAAAAGACTAGCTCAGTGGTTTTGCTTCTTCCACACTAAATGAAGTGTGTGCATAATAGAGATGCAAAGGCATGCTAAAACTTACAACAGTAACAATAATGTGGAAAACAACCCACTAAAACCAAAAATATATATCTTAAACTAAATAAAAATGAAGGAGAATGTAGTTTCAGACCATATATTATTTTAGATAAAGTAAATAAAAGAGGGTCAAGTCATCTCTAAACATGTTAGAGAAAATGTAGCTAGGGAGGTTCGAACTTAGGGGGAGTTCTCATTAGACGCATGACGCTTGAGAATTGAGTGAATTAAGGAGAGTGTAGTATTTTAGTGCTAAAATATATGAAAACTAGAGTGCAACTCATGAGTTGCACATGATAGTATTGTAAAATATAGTATTTATATACTCTTGGTATTCAAACTAGAAATTTGTTATGTAACGTACAATAAATTTAGTAAATAAATGAACTATAAATTCTATTTTTATTACTTATGTATAATTTATGTTATGTTGTTTATATATCTTTATATATGAATAAAGATGATTTTATCATTTTTGTTCATATGAATATGGTATACATATTAAAAATAATATATTTTAATGATTTATTAAATGGATTAACAAATATTATATAACCGAATTTTTAAGTATATAATTCATAATTTTGTAATTAGTTTAACTATGGACACTTAAGTAAATAGAATGAAAGAATTGAGAAGGATTTTTGTAAAAAAGAAATTGAAGAAATCTTAATTTTTATATTTGAAGTTAAAAATATAATCTTGTTATGCAACATATGATACAATTTTGAGATAAATGATTATAATCGATTTTTCGAATTAACTTGGTTATTATTGTTTATATACATAATTTATTATATGCGTTACGCACACACACACACACATATATACACACACACATGCATACATATACATACATGTACATACATATACATAATCATAAGCACTTAAATGCTATATGCATCCACAACGTTTAATTTTGTTTGAAAAAGCAAAACTATTAAGTGATAAACGCTTAAGCACGCTTAATTAGTCCTTATATGCGCTTTACTTAAATTTAAGCACTACTTAAGCAATACCTAGAAAAAAGTTATTATTTTAAAAATAAAAAGGATTGGGATTATAGCAAAAAAACTACATTCATAACAAAGAAATTCATTCTTTGTGTAATATGGATTGATGGATGGTATGCATTAAGACATGATTATTTTATTTAACAAATGCACAGTTTGTACTCAACTCGAGCATGCTAACTTTTAATGAATCGCAAATGTCAAATCCAACTTTTAATACATACTAATTTATAAGTTAAGTTCAAAGTTAAACTTTAGTTATCTGTGATGAATTTGTGCGTACACATATATTGCATTTATATAAATACATTACACTTAATATAATCACTTAGTAATAGATTTATATAGGTATGGATAATGTATGATAAGAAATTAAGCAACACTCAACTGGCGCTTAAGCGACAATAAACGAAGTGAGACTTCTACAGCTTCGTCTCGCTTAGCGCCTATTATAACATATGTATGTATGTATGTATGTGTGTGTGTATATGATTGAATGGAAAAAATAAATTTACTATCATATATATATATATATATATATATATATTAAAATTGATACGTATCTTTAAGGTTTATTAGAAGAATACAATAATTGTTGATTGAGATTATTCTAGTAATTTGAATTTGAGGTTCCATAAGTAAAATACATAGAATTGAATATAAAATTTTAGGAAAGAATTGAGAGAGGGAGGTTGTAAATAATTGCAAAAATGTTAAAATGTTTGTTTTTGAAGATAAAAACTGAATTTTACAATGCAACGTATAACAAATTTTATTAAGATAAATGAATAATAAATTAGAATTATTAATATTGTTTGTGTGTATTATTTATTGTATGTGATTTATATATACTTTTATTTAAAGGAAGAAAAAATAATTTCACCATTTTTGTTGATAAGAGTACGGTCTGGCCCGGCTTTTAGCATAGGCCTACCAGGTTATCGCCTAGGGCCTCAAAGTAACAAAGGGCCCAAAAATGGTAAAACTTCTTTAAACATGCACAACAACCTAATAGCCTATTATTTGTTTTTTCCTTCACGTATTATGCTTCTCCCCTCTTCAAACCGTCATGGTCTCACAATTAATGTTCAAAGGAAGGGAAAAACATGGGAACCAAGGGACAAAACAGAATCCACAAAAGTTTAGGACTTCGATCGATCTTACCATTCTCTTTCAAAAATTTTGTCTCTTCAAGATTTCATTAGGTAAAATTCTACAAAGCATGCAATAACAACTTATTATGGTTCTGTATTTATTGCTCACCAAATATGAATAATTACTTAAAATCTAACAAATTAGGTATGGCTCGCTTTGTATTAGATTGGGTGCCTAGATTGGATTTTGATTACTCTCGCATCACAAGATGTACTAAAGGAGATGAACACACCCATGTGCGCATGCATACATGCACAAACACACACACACACATTTTTGCTCCAATGGGGATATCGAGATAACCATTCATGACGCGGGCACCAAAAGAGATTTGTTTAGCGGTCTTGTTTATTCTATACTAAATGAAGTGCGTGCAAAGTGGAGATGCGAGGCGTGTCAAAAATTTCAACATCATATCAGAAGGCAATGATTCGAGGGAACCAGTATAATGCAACATTAACATAATATTCTCCAATACATGGCTTGAGCTCAGGATGCTCACTAATGTGGAATTATATGTTGAACATGGCCAAATCTAACCGTGGAAAGGAGGACACCTTGTAAACAGCTTGGCCAATTGCCGAAAGGTGTTAACGACTTGATTTCAACTACTAAGAGTTCTAAGTGACCTTATCTAAGTATTATAAGAGCTCTGTATAACTTTAAGTTGAATTAAAAGATACTTGCCAAGGTGAAGATCTGTTAGGTACGACTCGCATTATATTAGAGTGGGTGCATAGATTGGATTGTGATTGTTCCTTATCATAAGATAATCCAAAAGAGTTGAGCACATACATATGACTAATGATATGTAATAAAAAAGGATTCCTTTGTTATAATAAGTGTTCCGATGAACGTATATGTGCTTTAGGGGGATATCGAAATATCCCATCACGACGCCGACACCTAAAGACCCTTGCTCGATGGTCTTGCTTTTTCTGCGATAGATGAAATATTTTCATAATGGAAATGCGAGGGGGTGCCCAATTTATAACAATAAAAATGATGTGACACGTCCTTATTCCTTTATTATTTTATGTAAATTGTATTCCTGCCAATATCATGTTATATTTTACGTACCTATTTCTATTTTTCAAATCCAATGATCCCATTTTTACCCCTCTTCTTCTAAACTTAAGGCCCCTGTTGCCCATCTTTACTTTGCTTATTCAATTTTCGTCTAATTTATATACCTAACCTCGTTCGAATTTTTTACTATTATGCATACATGTCGAGCTATTATTGACATCTTCAGTTCTTCTACATCTTGAGCTGTTGTTGATTAGAGAAGTTTTTTGTACAGAATTTCATTAAATTTGGACATCTTCTTCTTATATTTTGAGCTAATAATACGGGTTCTAGGTTAGTTTTTTAGGTCATTGTTATTCTTGATTATTTAATTTTTCTTATGACATCATATTGAATTAAATTTGGTTATTGATGTTCCATATGTAATTTGTTATTAATTATATTGTAATATTTATAGTTCAAGTTTGTGTTGATGTTTATGATATAAATACGTATTTATGTCATTGAATATTTTATGTAGACAATTATTGTTATGGAATGTTTGCCTATGTTGAATTTACTTTTTTTTATTGTCATTGTAATTGGTTATCATGCATATGTTATTATAATTATAGTTCAAGTATGTTGTTGGTATTGAATGACATGAAATTAATAAGATCTGTCTGTGAAATGTTATGTAGTCCATTATTATTACCAAAAATATTTTTCACTTCATTGGCAAATATTTTTTTTGCTAGTTTTTTCTATTTTTTTATGTTGTGATACTTTATTTTAATATTATAATATGTATTTTTCAAGCCCGATCCTATTGATGCTTTTACCATTTTCTATTGGGTAATGATACTTATATGAGGCATCTTGGTTTGAGGATTATGTATTGAAATTGAGAAATGATATTTGTGAACATTGTCCCGAATTAACATCTGGTTCTATTGAATTGGTTTATGAAAATGACAAGAAAAGTGTTATTGAAACTAATTCTAATTTCAATAGTACATTTTTGGTTGTTGCTCATAGTGTGATGATTTTCTGCTTATTTCGGCTATGTCTAAGCAATGTAAAAGTAGTTCGACTGATGTTGGTTCTTATAGTTCTTCATTTGTTAGTTCTTTTGTTGAGTGTGGCTCATCTATTTCTTCAATGGTTTAATCTTCAGTTGATTCTAGTTCTACTTTACTATGGTTTTTAAAAAATGATTTTAGCAATCCAATATTTACTGGTATTGATCAAAGATTGGCTTGTGGCATTGAGGGGTTCCAATTGTATCTTGTGATATACTGTATTAAGAGTGAATAAAAAGTTAGTGTTATTAAAAATGAAAGGGAGCGAGTTACATTTTTTGTTCATGAGAAGGTTGTACTTTTCGTATTCATGCTTTTTGTAAGTTTAACCTACCATGTTTTATTATTATTATAGCTATGCAACTTAATTACTCATGTGGAGAGGGTATTGTGATGTTAACCATCCACTAGCAGATTAGTTAAGAAGATTGTTGTTGATTTTATTTATTAAAAACCTCTTATGAAAATAAATGATATTATACATTTGTTTCAGACCGAATACAATATGTTATTAAATTACTATTTCGAATATATGGAAAAAATATTAGCTTTGGAAAAAATCCATAGGAATGATTTGCTTTTGTGTCATCCTTTGAAATCCTTTTGTGAAGCCGTGGTTGTCCGTAACCCTAGTAGTACGGTTGAACTTCAAGGTGATTTTGTTACTCATGAATTTGAGAGAGTTTTCATTAGGTTTGAAGCGTATAAATATGTATTTGATAATTCCCATCCTGAAGTTTCTTGATGGAACTTTTATGGGAGGTAGAGGACAAAGTGGTATATGTCTGTTACAACTAAGATTGCTAATTAAGGAATGATTTAGCATCCTATCTCTGGTTTTAATCATATCCACTGGTGAGGCAATGTATAGCATTCCAGCACATGAGTCATAACTCGAATAGATCTCAAAACCATACATGGATTCTCATATCTCAATAGATCTTGAATCACACATGAGATCCCACATTCTGAATAGATAACGAACAAATACATGTGTTCAAGCATTTTAGACAGATCTTGAATCTCCACATAGATTCCAGCATCTCGAACCTCTTCCAAAGCGTAAAATACATATATGGTTTTGGAGTGGTTACAGTATAGAGTAATTTTATATAGGTACGCTCCTTTGCTTACCGGCGCACCAAAACAAATCGATAGATTTTTGGTAAACTCAACTCCGGTTTTATGGGAAATAATCAAACAATACATAAGAGTGGAGATCACATCCTTTCCATTAAACGGACAAATTTCCTTATCATTTATCCTAGAAGAACATAACGAGTTTATACGTAAAGTATAGCATCATCGAATATAACTGTAACATATAATTTTCGTGTTTCTTTTAGATATTTGTAGAGTTATATTCGATCAAGGTTTGGTAGCCGGTTATTTTATTATCAAATAAACAATCAATTAAATCTAAGGTTTAATTTCATAAGAACCAAGCACGATAAACACATAAGCAGTACTCAGCCTCTTTAATTAATTTTGTTATTAATTAAAACTACTTTGTAAATACTTATATCAAAATCCATTTACAAAGATATATATGTATATTACCCACTCACTATTCAATTATACTCTTTCAATGCTTATAAAATATCCATATATTTATCTCAACGATACAACTATATTTACAAAATACTACATTTCAACACTTAGAGAATGTATGTGTGTATATCTTAATGGTATAAGTATATTAACAAATCATAAGGCAGATTTTCCCTTTCCAAATTCATATTTAAATGGGCCAAAAACAAATATCATTTAAAACATTATTTACTATAAATCCAAACCACCTTCCCTTTTGGAATTAAGTATCAAAAGAATATTTTCCATACCATCATAAATTAAAACGATCATTTTGTAAATCGAATCTCCTTCCCTTTATAAATTCCTTTTATAAACCCATTCCAAATTTACAAGCCCTTTTATAAATCTCTAAATTAATTTATAAAACTACATTTATAAATTTCTAAAATTATTTATAGAAATCCTTTCATAAATCTCTAAAATCATTTATAAATCACCTTTTATAAATCACTAAAATTATTTATAAAACTCTAAATTTTAAATACCAAATACCTATCACCAATCTTTAGTTTGAAGGTAGAATATAATACTTTTCATAAGACGATCATTCCATATATCACTATAAATTCACAAATGTGATTTATTATGTAAATTATTAAAATGATATCATTTCCTTTTGTAAAATCAAATTTATAAATTAATTCTTTTACTTATAAAATACCAATTACAAATCTATCCTTTTGTACAACATTTTATATAAAACATTTCCTAAATATTTATTCCAAAATAATCCTTTCTTCTTTTAAAACAGAATCACACTATGATAAAAGATAATTTTCTTATTCTTTATAATAAACACTATGACAAATACTTTCCAAAACATTTTTAAAACATTTCCATATATGTTAGAAAAGACTAACGAAAAGGTTGAAGTAAAACAGAGAAGTCCAAAAACCCATTTCTTAGAAATGTCATAGAAAATTCCAAAAGTCACATTTAAAATCATTCCCTACTTTAAAACCATTTCAAATCGAAAATAACAATCACTTGTATTTTCAAAATGCTATAATGAGACCTAGAGCTGCCACAAATGTTATCATGGTTTTCATTGTAAAAAGAATTCGACTTTCATGACATATCACAACCACATCGAATATGGCCATGCAATAATGCTTTTGGCATACAACAATTAACAATCAATAGTTAACACATCATTTATCCAATATTAATTAATCCATATATAAACTATCTTCAAAAATCATCATTTTACTTTCCAAAAAGAGAATGGTGATTTATTCTGCTCAGTGGATGTCCACAATGATCTATTCAATTAAATTATAGCAAAACGGAGTTTTATTTTGCTAAATAGAATCAAAAATGAAGTATAATTTATTTAACTACGTTATTATTTAAAACAACGTAATTATATTCATTATCATAAATTTATACTTTATCAAAACCATCACCTACATATACCATAGCGTTATACTAGTAAATACGAGTCAAACACAAAAATCCACATGATAAATGGATTTAAAATTGTAACAACCCGAAATTTAACCCATAATAATTAATTTGTTAATTAATTAAATAATAAAATAACGTTTTGAAATTATCAGAATTGAGCCACGGATTTCATTGTGTCCGTGATAATTTTCTGGTCAATTTCCATATATAGAACGTCAGAATCCGAGTAATATGACTAAGTTATAAAACAAACAAAATAACCAGAAAAAGAAATAGAAAAGGAGAAAAAAATATAATACAAGTCGTTCGGCCGGTCGACCTGGGCAAGTGGCGGTCGACCGCTCGGTTGACCAGCCTTGGCTTTTGGCAAGCGAGCGAACGTTCTAGAGCCTATTGGTGATGTGTTTTGCATTCTTCTGACCAATCCGGTCTACCTATTTTCGCGTTCGATGGCTCTTATTCGGCCTATGACATGGATGCATCCTATTCAATCCCCAAATCCAACGATCCGAGATCCATTTCTACCCCTGTGAAAAGACCCTAGACCTAACATTTTTTTCATTCTAGGTATTCTCCAATTGGGTTCACCTTTCTAGAAAGGACCCTAAATGGAATAATTTTTCCAAATGAGAAAATCGTTATAAATTAAATTAGTTTACAACTCCAAGTGGATTCGGAAAGACCAAAGGAAGAGCTTAGGACCGGAGGTCAGTGATTATAATTATTTTAAGATTTCTTTAAGTACTTTAAAATAATATGGTTTTCAATAGTTGTAGTTTTACTACGATTTTGAAATAAGCCTTTTTATCAATTTTAGATCTATTTTCCAGTCTATTCCTTTGTAGTTATTCATTTTCAGTTAATTATAGTTTATTGCTATTAAGCATGGCTTTTTATCCGTTTACAGTTTATTTACACTATTTAAATTTATTTACTGTTAAGCATTGCTTTTTATTTGACTACAGTTTATTTACAGTATTTAAATTTATTTACTATTATTTATTTCTTTATTTACATCTTTTTCTATGTTTTGGATTTTATGTAAGCATCTATTCTCTTCTTTCTCCTTTTCTTCGCGTATGGATTAGAATAAATTAAATACGAATATGGATTATATAAGTGAAAATATAGAATGAAGGAAGTAAGATGTAAATTTTAAAAACTATAATAAATAATGGAATTAGACTGTAATGAACAATGGAATGGGACTGTAGTAAATTGGACTGTAATAAATAATGGAATTGGACTGAAATTGTGCCTAATTATGATTAAATTGGATTAAGTAATTGGCTTGGTTATAACTTAGAATTATAAAAAAAGCATAAAAGATGAAAGAGGCTTATTTTCAGACTTAGACCTTGGGTTAAGTAATAAGCATGATTATATCATAGGTTATAATAAGAAAAAGAATGGAATGAGACTTATTTTAAGACCTAGCATAAATTAATAAGCAAAGATAGTGAAGATAATAATAAAGGCTTATTTAAATAATTTATCTAAGTTAATAAGCAAAGATGAAAGTATGATCTATACCAACTAGCATTCCCTATTAGACAAGACGGTGGTTTAACATTAGCCTGAAGTGAGATGAGGGCACGCTTATGCTAAAAAGGGTAGTAATTGGTCAATTATAAGTTCAAGTCATGGGGGATTTGGATGAGGGGCGCAACTAGATATTGTTTGGATGACAGGCTAGTACCAATAGCATTTCCCTTATTTGCTATGGATACACGGTGATCTCACATTAGCCTGAAGTGAGATGAGGGGCACGCTTATGCTGGAATTTAAGGTAATAAAAAGACCTAATAGGTGGAGCAAAAGGTAGCATGGACATGGTGGCAGTTACGCGTGTGACTGCCATTCGGGTGCTCAGTAATAGCTATGAGTTCCAAGCGCTTAGTATGAGTGTCTTTTGTAGACATCATTGCCTTCTGTTTAGGGAGCTATATATGTTGTCAAGCCCACAGTGGTTGCTCTATGCATCTTTCGTAGATGCCATTAGCTACTGTGTAGGGAGTTATATAGTGGTTGGTCCATAGAAATGTCTATGGAGTAGCAGGCTGATCAAAAAGGGTAGAATTAGGGTTGCATCCTAATTACAGAATTAGGAATTCATCCTAATCCAAGCAAAAATCAAGGACAAGTGCAAGCAATTAGAGTTAACCTATCTTATAAATTGAGCAATATTTAATCGGACTCATTTCCAGATTATTTCTTCCCTATTTCATTTGTTTCCTCTTTATATACTAGAACTGTTGTAAAGTCTATTACTTTTACTTTGCTTAAAGATTCTTGTAGTTATTATCACTCACCAGACTTTTAGTCTGTCCCACTCCTCTATTTTTCCCTTTTCCTTCCATAGGCAATCAAGGGAGAGAACAGTAGACATGCGGTTAATTGGAGATTTTCTTAGAGGTGTTTCCTACCATGTATTCCTTTATTTCAGCTTTAGTTCTTTCTATGTACTGGCTTATTTTAAGGGATATTATGTACTCTGATTTTGAGACTATGAATTTTTATTTCAGAAGACATGATGGGTTTTAAGATATGGATATTGCATTTGATATTAGAATTATTTATGAAGCAATTATGAAAGTCTTATTTTAAATAAGTTATTATTTTAGTTTCCGCTGTTTTACCTATTTTTGTCTTGTGAATCTTAGTCTTTGTTAGTTTTATTTATACCTACAACGCACCATGCCTTTTAATGTGTCCTTTTGGGTATATTAAGGAGTGCGGGGTGTAACACTTGGCATCAAAGCCTAAGGTTATAGAATTCCTAAAAAATTATTTTAAAAGTAAAAGTATTTTCCAAAATAACTTCTCCTAAAAAGTATTTTTCAAAAAGGAACTCTTAGAAATGATTTTTAAGTATAAAAGAGTTGTTATAAAATTCCCCTCAAAGTCCAGTGCAATCTTCTTTCGACTCTTTCGAGCCCAAATTCTATTTTCTTTGCATAGAATTGCTGACCAGTTCGGTAGAGCTACGGTACCAGAGGTGCAAGGGCAAGTGCCCAATACAACACCAGTAAGTGGAAATCCCTTTAATCTACCCACATCATCCCCCTTTATGTATGCAAGGACTTCGCTAGTATAGGAGGCAGAACATTTTTTGGCATGGAGATTTCTGAGGCGCGGGTTAGTTTTGAGAAATTGGAGCAAAGCTTTAAGCGGTTAGGGTTGGAGGACCGACAGAAAGCTTAACCTACATCTTGGCAGCTGAATGGAGAGCTTAAGAAGGTTCCTACAAGCTCTAAGAAGCAATGGGGGAAGGATAAGAAGGATAAGGGTAAGGACAAGCACAAGAGAAAGGAGGGTGGACCTCAGAAGGGAATCAAGAAAAGTGGAAGACGTAAGCGTTGTAGAACGACAGGTCATTACGCAAAAGACTACAAGAAGGCAGGAATGAAGGAAAGGTGTTTCAATTGTGGACAACTTGGTCACTTTAGTAAGATTTTTCCTCAGAAGATGGGGCAAGGTGCGGGTGTACCAGTAGCACAGATTTAGGCTTCGGATGCAGCACCTTCCAACATCGGACCAGATAGAGGTAGAAAAGTTTGACTTATGTTCCTGATTTTTCCATTCAGGCTCTTTTTGATTTTGGAGCATCACACTTTCTCATCTCTAGTTCTCTAGTAGATTGTTTGCACTTAGACATTTCTTTAATAGCAGACCCCATTGTTGTTTCAAACCCCATAGGAGGATTAGCACATTATCTATAGTTTGTAGGGGCTTGAAATTTTTTATCCTAGGCGTAGAATTTGGCTACGATGCTTATGTTTTAGGATTTTCGGGGGTATGGGATGATTTTGGGAATTGATTGGCTATCCATATATGGAGCTATATTATATTGCGAGTGGAAAGTCGTTAGACTTGGCACATGCATCAGTAGGACTCTCGAGATTTCTTATGACCTGCAAAGGTCAGTTACGTTGAGCTTCATTTATTCCCTCGATTAATCTTTGTTAGATTTGCATTCGGTTCCTGTCGTAGGAGATTTTGCAAACGTTTTTGAGGTGTTTAGAGGACAACCCCTTAAGAGAGATATTGACTTCAGGATTTATTTTTCTAACTAGTAGCATTACCCGTAAGGCATATGGTGCCTAGAGAAAGGAAGTGATTGAGCAAGCAGATCCGTGAGCTTTTGAGAAATGTTTCATAAGAAGGAAACATATCGGAGTGGTGAGCATCAGTCGTCTTCGCTACCAAAGCAGGTGGTTCTCTTCGACTTTGCATTGACTATAGAGATTGAATAAGCTCACAAATAAGAACCATTATCCACTGCCTAGGATAGATGACCTTTTTGACCAGTTAGTTGGCTTTGCAGTATTCTCATCTTGATTTAGCCATTGGATTTCATCAGCTTAGGCTTGCTGATGACAGCATTGATAAGACCACATTTAGAGCACCCGATCGATTCTTTGAGTAGTTGGTGAGGCTTTTTGGGAAAACCAATGCCCTAACCTATCTTGTTGATTTGGTGAGCCAGTATTTCAGAGACGTCCTGAATTAAAGTTCATGGGGGTAATCGTGGTCAATATTTAGGTGTTTTTTAAGAAGTATAGAAGAGCTTGTTATTCATCTAAAGTAGGTTCTTCGCATGCTTCATGTTCATCAGTTGAAGACAAAGTTCTTGAAGTATCACTTTTGAAGTGCGTTTATTGGGGCATAGAGAATGTCTACACATGGTAGAGATTTAAGAAACAGTTTTATACATTTAGGATTCAGATTATGGAAATCCAAAGAGTGGTAGGAAAAGGCTAGGGATGTATGATAAAATTCAATAGGTAAGCAAAGGAGAAAGTTCATGTGTAGATAATTGTAGAAATTATAATTGTATCAAACAAGTGGATTTGACGGTGATGCCTTAGAATAAATATGAGTATACTAGAGGAATAGGAGTATAATCCTTTAGTTTATAAAGAGTTTAGTAAGGACAAAATCCACTTAATGCTAAACCCAATAAAACGAAAATTTTGAAATTTAAGACGTTGAAAATAATGCAATTGTTGGAATTGAAAATTAATATTTTCTTTTAGAAAATAAATATGAGGTTTCTGAAGAATGGCATTAAATTTAAGATTGGTTTTTTCTATATAATGAAAAATTGGAATTTTTTGAAGAATTATGGAGCATATATAAATAACTCACTAGTTTTTTTGTAAGTAAACAAAGATTTTAAATATAAAAACCAAAAGTATATCAAGTATCGAAAACATAAATTACAACTTTTATAGTTGTAGTAAATGTTTTCGTGAGAAATAAGGGGAGCATAGCCTATAACACTGCTGTTATAGTAAGTGACTCCTAAGAGAAATATTTTTACATAGGTATATGAGATTTATTGGTACTTATTTAATTGAATCCATACACTTGTATTTTTGGGGTGTAGTAACGGTGTTTTACGCAACATCCGCTTTAACTCAAATAAAAATATATTTTTATAGGTAATTTCTAAGTATAGAAACAAAAGGGTTTGTAAAGTACACTTATTATTTTTAATAAATATAAGGAAGTGTTTTTGCAGTTGTGGAAATATTAAAACAGTTTTGAAGATGAGTTTTTTTCTAAAAGAATATAAATTAAATACTTTAATCATTTGGAATGAAAATAATAATGTTATAATTTTCTATGAAACCAATAAAAATGTTTTATGCAAATTACAAGGACTACATGAAAGAGATATACAAGGTACGAAAAACACCATATTTTGTATAGCCTGTTTCAAAAAATGTAAAATAATTTCCTCTTAATTTCATATAAACATCCTCTTTTAAAAGGTTCATAGAAGGTTTTAGCGTTATAATTTCTCATTTGAGAAAGTAGTTCCAATATATTAAGGTATGAGACCATAAGGTATAATAAGAAGATGTTTTGAAAACACATAAAAACAATTTAAAGATATTTTAAAAAGAAAATGGTTTGGTGAAAAAGTAAATAAGTTTTTGGAAATGAAAAACTTGATAAAAATAGAATTTGAAAATACAAATTTTTATAGAAAACTAAAAAGGTCTTTAAAATAAAACGAGGAATAAGTTATAGACTTAGAAATTGAATGTTTTCCCCTCTAAGTTGGGGAATAATGTTAAGTAACCAAATATTTTTGAATTTAATAGAAACTCCAAAATAAAAAAATTTAAAAACAGATTTTAGGATTTGATGTTTTAAAAATTTAGAAACCCTAATTTTTAAAATGGAACTATAAATACCCGACCAAACTCTTATAAATATGGAGTATTGAGAAATCATTTCATAGGTGTAATGGAAAAAGTGCAAGACCATGTAGGGGATGGTAGTGATTACTTTTGAAAGTAATAATAGAGTAGCCATAGAGTGTATAGGACCCTAGTAAGAACCTAGGAATTTTGATTCATGTGAGCGAACTAAAGAAGAATAGTAAAGTGCAACTAGTAAGATAGTAAGACATGCATGGTTGAGAATGCATATTCTTGATTTTCGAAGGAAGTGGGTAAATCATCTTCCTTTAGTAGAATTCTCATAAGATAGTAGTTCTCAAGCTAGCATTGGAGTGGCACCTTTCGAAGCTCTTTATGGAAGACTGCGCAAGTTGCCTTCGTGTTGGATAGAGTCTACAAAGGGATTGCCTTGGTTCCGACACGGATAAGGAGACTTCGGAGAAGATTAGTTTGATTGGGAGAAAACTTTGTATCTCTTATCCACATCTCTCTTTGGTAGGAAATTTTGAATTTCCTACTTTCCATCTTTAGTTTTGAATAAGTTCTTTCTTTTATTGTCCTTTGGGAGGGTAGAACTTAGGATTTAACCTATGGATGGTGGGATTTGACATGAACATGTTAAAAGAACATGTTATGAATGATGTATGATAGTGATTGCAAGTGTTTGCTAGTGGATGCGATGGACGCATATAGGTACACTAGTCACTATTATTCTTTAGGGATCGTCCTAACTAGGACACTAAATCATATGCATATAGATGTGTGCGCATTTTATTTTATTTTCACGATTGCTATAAATGGATGATTTTCACATGATTGTTGCATTTGGATGATGTTTGTGGCACGTATATAGAATTATCAGTTATCATTAGGAAATTTTCGCATTCATTTGGATACATGGCATGGACATGATTGCACAAAAGGAGGTCAACTGAACCAGTGGTCCGCCTAATATTTTGCATTAGTTAGAAACATTTACACTACACTAATTGCATAAGTATCATAAATTGCATTAGGAAAAAACTTATGGACAATGAATGAATGGTTGATGATTGAGTAGTTGATTGTAGAATTGAATGAAAATATTTAGCATATTCTTTTATCCTTAGAGATTTCGGAGATGAAATCCCTTAAGGAAGAGAATATAAATATCCGAAATTTAACTAGTAGTAATTAATTCATTAATTAATTTAATAATAGAATAACTTTGTGAAATTATCATAATTGAGCTACGGGAGTTTCAGCATTGTATCCGTGGTAATTCTTTATTCAATTTCCATATATAGAACGTCAGAATCCTAGCTAATATGACCAAGTTATAAAATAAAATAAAAAGCTAAAAAAATATTTAAAAAATATATATAATACAGGTCGACCGGCCGGTCGATCTGGGCGAGGGGGCGGTCGACCGCTTGGTCGACCCGCCTTGGCTTTTGGCAAGCGAACGAACGTTCATTCGAACGTTCCAGAGCTTATTAGTGACGTGTTTTGCATTCTTCAGACCAATCCGGTCCATCTATTTTCACATTCGATGGCTTTCATTCAGCCTCTGACATGGACGCACCATATTCAATCCACAAATCCAATGGTCTGAGATCCACTTCTACCCTATAAATAGACGCCTAGACCTAACTTTTTTTCTCATTCTATGTTTTCTCCAATTGAGTTCGCCTTTCTAAGAAGGACACTAAACGGAATAATTTTTCCAAAGGAGAAAATCGTTATAAATTAAATTATTTTACAACTCCAAGTGGATCCAGGAAGACCAAAGGAAGATCTTAGGCCGAAGGTCAGTGTTTGTAATTATTTTAAGATTTCTTTAAGTAATTTAAAATAATAGGGTTTTCAATAATTGTAGTTTTACTACGATTTTGGAATCGCCTTTTTATCAATTTTAGATCTATTTTCCGGTCTATTCCTCTGTAGTTATTCTTTTTCAGTTAATTGTAGTTTATTGCTATTAAGCATAGCTTTTTATTTGTTTAGAGTTTATTTGCAATACTTAAGTTTATTTACTGTTAAGCATAGCTTTTTATCCGATTGCAATTTATTTACAGTATTTAAGTTTATTTACTATTATTTATTTCTTTATTTAATCATTTTCTATGTTTTAGATTTTATGTAAGCGCCTATTTCTACTTCCTTCTTTTTTTTACGTATGGACTAGAATAAATTAAACGCGAATATGAATTATATAAGTGAGAATATAGAATGAACGAAGTAAGATGTAAATTATAAAAACTGTAATAAATAATGGAATTGGACTGTGGTAGATAATGGAATCAGACTGTTATAAATAATGGAATCGGACTAAAATTATGCCTCATTATGATTAGAATTGGACTAATTAATTGGCTTGGTTATAACTTAGAATTGTAAAAAAAGAGTAAAAGATGAAAGAGGCTTATTTTCACATTTAGACCTTGGGTTTTGTAATAAGCATGATTATAACGTAGGTTATAAAAGGAAAAAGAACAGAATGAGGCTTATTTTAAGACTTAGGATAAATTAATAAGCAAAGGCAGTGAAGACAATAATAAAGGTTTATTTAAATAATTTATCTAAATTAATACGAAAAGATGAAAGTAGGACCTGTACTAAATAGCATCCCCTATTAGACAAAACGGTGGTCTCACATTAGCCTGAAGTGAGATGTGGGCACTCTTATGCTAAAGAAGGGTAGTAATTGGTCAATTAGAAGTCCAAATCACAGGAGATTTCGATGAGGGGCACAATTTGATATTGTTTAGATGACGGGCCAGTACCAACATCATTTCTCCTGTTTTCTATAGAAACACGCTGATCTCACATTAGCCTGAAGTTGGATGAGGGGGACGCTTATGCTAGAGTTTGTGGTAATAAGAAGACCCAATAGGTGGAGTAAAAGGTAGCATGGGCATGGTGGCAGTTACACATGCAACTTCCTATCACGTGATGAGTTCCAAGCGCTTAGTTTGAGTGTCTTTGGAAGACATCATTGCCTTTTGTGTAAGGAGCTATATATGTCATCCGGTCCATAGCGGTTGCTCAGTGCATCTTTCGTAGATGTCATTGGCTGCTGTGTTGGGAGTTATATAGCGGTTGGTCCGTAGAAAGGTCTATAAAGTAGTAGGCCAATCAAAAAGGGTAGAATTAGGGTTACATCCTAATTACAGGATTAGGAATTCAACCTAATCCAAGTAGAAATCAAGAACAAGTGCAAACAATTAAAGTTAATCTATCTTATAAATTGAGCAATATTTAGTCGGACTTATTTCCAATTTATTTCTTCCTTATTTCCTTTGTTTCCTCTTTATATACTAGGACTATTGTAAAGTCCATTACTTTTACTTTACTTAAAGATTCTAGTAGTTACTATCACTCACCAGACTTTTAGTCTGACCCGCTCCTCTATTTTTCCCTTCCCCACCATAGGCAATCAAGGGAGAGAACAGTAGACTTTCGTTTGGTTGAAGATTTTCTTGGAGGAGTTTTCTACCATTTATTTCTTTATTTCATCTATAATTCTTTCTGTGTACTGTCTTACTTTGAGGGATATTATGCACTCTGATTTCGGGACTATGAATTTTTATTTTAGAAGACATGATGGGTTTAAAGATATGAATATTGTATTTGGTATTTGACTTATTTATGAAGTAATTATGAATAACATATTTTAAATAAAATCTTATTTTAGTTTTCGTTGTTTTTACCTATTTTTGTCTCATGAATTTTAGTCTCTGCTAGTTTTATTTATACATACAACTCGGGTATTACAAAAATGAATGTGGTGTGGCTTTTTAAAGTTAACATGCTTAATTTATATAAATTAAAACAAATAAATTAATATTTTCTCTCACCCAAACTACGCGCTAGCCCAATGCCCTACATCACACATCTAAACCCATATCCACACGTTATGGTGATTTTCCCTCCTCAATCAAATTCATGCCTAGGATTTCAAACTGATAATGTCGCTCCTCCCCTTATCGTCGCCTCGATCAAGTATATCCCACGCCGCCGCCACTACTAGAATCTCAACCCTCTGCCTTGACTTTGAGTCCCACCTTGACTAACTTGATGCTCTCAATCGCCACCAGCATGCTAAGAATTTGAACCCAAGCACGCTACCATTAAACCCTAACTCAAGCTCGTCTAGGCGATTTCGACGATTGGAAGAGTTTCCACCACCACCCACGCCTCTGCCTTGTCCTCATGCTCCTCCCTACATCCACCTTTCCTTCCCTCGACCATCACACGGCCGATAATTCAATGATGGATGGAAAAAACTCATCCTTCATCCGTGGCCAACTTCGGCCACCAGTCACTTTGCGAACATAACCAAAATCACGTTCTATTTCCACAAACACAGCCCAACTCTTTGATATCCATTCATGTTCATAAAAAAATGATCATTATTTGGCCACCACTGATATCGACCAACCGTTGCCACTCCATTCAAAGAAGTGACGTGCGTATATTTTTAGAAAATACTTGGGATCATCATAAACAATTTTGTAATTGGAAGAATTGGTTGAAAGTGAATAGATTGTGAGATTTTTTTTTTGAAGTTGGATGGAGGAGTAGTTTTCTTTTTAGAAGAAGGTGAAAATAAAAGAGGAGGGGAAGAGAATGAGTGTTGTGTTGATATGTGCATATTTATAAACAAAAATAACTTCATTACTTTCAAGTTGATTAAACCACAATTCAACACCCATCATGCCAAAAGGCAGATCAAAGGCAAAATTTATAGTTCTTATAAAAGTTTGTAATAATTTGATTTCAAAAAGTTTTAAAAATAAAGTTTTGCAGTATTCCACTACATAATATCACGTCCACATACGAATTGCGAATGACAAAAATAAAAATTTGATCGCTCATAATGATGCGCCGTGATTGCAAAACAGCAATAATTACCTTATTCCATGAAATTCTCAAAAATAGCATCGTTTTTCGCAATATGCATCAAACGATAATTTAAAAAAACTGTGTAAATTAGCATTCTGTTTGAACAGAAAAAGAAACTTTAGAGGTATCTGATAAGGTAGTGGAACTTAGGGGTTAAGATGCCTACTGTAGTGGAGTTTTGATGTAAATATGTTAGGGTAAATTGGGGATGGATGATCAGAAAGGAAGGAGATGATATTTGGGTGTTTTCAGGTTTTCAAAAAAAAAAGGCTTTAAGGGTTGCAGTGTTGTAATTTTGAAGGTCTGCACATCCACTCTGTTGCATCGAGTGGGGTAAGAATTTGAGAGGTTGTGTAGGGAGTGTAGAGGTAGATATATCCAAGGTTGTGTCGATGATGGTGGCTGGAGGTGGTATTTCTGGGTGTTGACAGGTTGGTCTTGGTTGCAGTGGTAACTCATGTGAACTATTGGGGTGTGCAGGGTTTTGACCCGAAGTAGAACTCGGGTGTTTTGCTTTTGACTCGAAGCAGGGGGGTTTGGAACTCGAAGTAAAAGAGGGGGTTGCTCGGGTATAGGTTTACAGAGTTGAAACAGAGAGTTTGCAGTTTTTACATGTTGAATGAAATTTAAATTTTAGTGTGGGAATTTGATTTTAGGTGGAAGTAGAAACTGAATTCAAATAAAGTTTGAAATTCAAAGTTTCTAAAAATGAAATTTTTAGATTTAAACAACTTTTAATTCTGTTTTAAATCAAAATTTAAAACAGTTTCAGGTTTAAGCCTGAGAAGTTTTGCAGTTTTAAATTTTTGAATAAATTCATATTTTAAGTTGAAACTTGATTCAGGTAATACTTGAATCTGAATTCAAATGTAGTTTTGAATTCAAAGTTTTAAAAAAAATGAAAATCTAAAATTTAAACAAGTTTTAAATCCAGATTTGAAGTCAAGTTTAAAACAGTTTCAGGTTTTTCTTTTTAAAACCAGAAGTAGATTTAAAAACAGTTTGGTAAATTTTAAAGGTATGAACAGATTTAAATGTTGAAGCAAAACTTAAATTTGTTTTTGAATTCAGATTAAAAACTATTTTCAAGTTTCTTTGAAAATCAGTTTTGAATTCAAACAGTTGTAAATTTAAAATGAATGAACATATTCAAAAGTTTAAGGGAAATTAATTTCAAATAAGATTTAAAACTTGAAAGAATTTAGTTTCCTTTAGTATTTGAATATAAATATGAAGTGTAAATTTAAAATTTGGAAGTTGGAATAATCAATTTATTTTCAAAGCTTGATTTATTTTAATCAAGAATTTTTGTTTTAAATCTTTCTTGTATATTTAAGTAATGAATGTTCTTTAAACATTCATTTTATTGAAGTGTTTATAATTATTAAATATTTATATTAATGTTTAATAGTTAAACATTTTAAATATTTAATTTTTAAATGGAATTTGAATTTAAATTTAGAAATGTATTGTTTTAATACATTTTGAATATAAATGAGTCATTTGATAAATAATTAAATTATTTTGAAAAATATTTAAGATAATTAAGGATTTACTAATTATTTGATTTTTAAATAATGATTTAGATTAATTATTAATTAGGAATGATTTGTTGATAATTAATCTAATTTAAATTTTCTTAAGTATAAAATTAATGAAATGTTGTTAATTAATAAATGGAGATAATTATCTAAGGATAATTTAGAAATTAATTAATGTAATTAATTTTGATAATTAACTAGATTAATTAATTGGATATAATTAATTGTAAATTGTTAAGTATTATTAGTTGTTAAAGAAATTAAGGAATTAATTGCTTATTGTAATTAATTTTGATTTGTGATTTATTTAAGTTAATTAATTTAGTTTAATTAATTTTAATAAATCATTTGATGATTTTATGAGAGTAATTACTTAATGTAATTAGTGGAGCAGGATTACTTAGAGAATTAATATTGATAATTACTGGAATTTAATTAGTCATTTGGATAATTACTTTTGGAATTAATTAATGATTAATTATTGGTTAATTAATTTATAAATGAGTAATTAAAGAAAGTTAATTACTAAATTTAATATTAATCAAGGTGATTAATAATTAGATTAATTACTAAATGTAATTAATTTTAATTAAATAATTTATTTAAATATTAGAAATCATTAATTATTATAATTAATGATGTAATTAAGGATTGTTTGATTAAGTTAAATTAAGTGATTAATTAATTGTAATTAATCAAGGATAAATATAATTAATTGTAATTAATTAATAAATGAGTAATTAAATGTTAATTACTTATGATTAAGGTTAATTAATTTATAAAATTAATTAAGGACTAATTACTTATTGTAATTAGTGAATGATTATTCAAAGATGTTTAATCAAGTTGAATACTTAGGAAGTAATTAATTAATTGGGTTAATTAATTAATGGATGTTAAGCAGGATTTAAATATGATTAATTAATTTAATTTATTTTAAATTAATTAGAGATGGTTGTAATTAATTTAATTCATTTTAAATTAATTATAATTGATGGTTAATAAATCATTGCTTATGGATGTTATTGATTGAATGGTTGTGATCTCAGAAATGAGATGAATTGTATCTGTATGATATAAATGATTGGTTTAAGTATGATGGTTTGTGATGGATTATTTAGTTGTGATGATTATCTGTTTATGAATGATACAGTTTATCTGTTTATGATATAAATGTGATTATCTATTGTGAGATGTAGTTTATCTATCTATGTGAATTAGATGATAACGAAATGAGTTAATTGTTTAAAACCCTTAAGTATAACTTGGACATTAAAATGGCTTTTGGTTTTGGTGAGACCGGGATCGGGATTCCATATTTGGATATCCGAAAACCACATCGATTCCAATTAAACGTTAGGTCGTTAATCCAAGTGGAGCAAGTGAACACTCGAGGTGTAAGGGCTATACGTCAGTATAACTATGTGGGTGATTCCGTAATGAGTTGATGAAATAGTACTTATAGATTCGAGATGGAGATTTAGAGTGCAAGGGTTATCATCGTTAACTCTGAGGGTGATTCCAATACGAGTGTAACGAGATAATGCCTTCGGTTTCGTTCGAACCCGGAACGAACTTGTATGGATTGAATGCTTTCAGAACATCGTGAGGTGGATGATGAGCATTCTAAGATTGATATGTCCTATAAAGGTAATCGTAACCTCAAGCCTCATCAACCGGGAATGGCTAAAACAGGGGAGGTGCAGCAAGGCTTCGTGGGTAGCACCCACTTGAGAGCAAGATTTATCCCTGTCTAGAGGTCCCTTTATATTCGGCTGTGTGGCAGTTGGTGACGACCAATCTGCGGGGTAGTCTTGTTCGGAACTGTTCAGTAAGGAACGGGTCCGGCTTTGTGTTGCAGGGGAGTGGGAGTACTCCTCGGTACGGTGATCTAGGTCATGTACTGTGACGGGCGGTACCCCAGTAGCCCTGCCATTGATGGAAACCCATTTTCCCTACGAGACCCAATAGTTTTGATTGTATTACCCACTTTTGTGGCTAGTAGCTGGAATTTAATAGATGTAACAATTTCGGCTATTTCTTATTTACTTGAAAACCCTAGACACTATTATAATATCACTGGATTTCCTATCAAATGTTTTGGTTAGCGTAAGGTAAAAACTTTTCCATGTTTATGTGTGGGAAGTCTTACGTGATACCTTTTGTTTTCAAAGGATTTTCTAAAGTTAAGCAATTTTATCCCCGTTTACTCACACCAGACCCCTGTCTGACCCGAGTATTTATTTTCTATTTTATTAAACTCTTGGGTACTCATATTACGTATGAGTAGTCAAGTGTTTCAGGATTTCTTTGACATGTTCTGGAGGAGATAATGGAGCAGGAGGCTTCTGCGTGTAGATATATTTAGTGGTTCCGCTGTGTTTGAGTTGTACCTGTTTTCTCTGATGTACTTGAATTGTAATTGCTAGATAGAAGTTTATAACTGCCTAGTTTGTGTTGTTCTAGCTGTATTACTCTGATGTATATGATACTATGTAAAATTTTATGTGATATATTATAATTTATTCGATTCCGCTGTGAGATTCTGATGTTGTCTGTTCTTTCTTTCCTTTCTTTCCTCTTTTCTATCCCATTCTTTCTTCTTAGCGATGCGACTTCCTGGAGTTCGAAAGCTGGGTCGTTACACCATCCTTATTTTTTTATTGGGAAAGGGTAAGTTTAAAAAGTGTGGTTAATCAAAGGGTAGAAAAGTTCAATTTTCCTTCTTATTCTTAATTAAATCGGTACACTGCCCGTCTTGTAACTCGAACTGTCTTTAAACTTACATTTTACATCCATAATAAAACGTTCGAGATGTTTAATTCGAATTTTGTTTGAGCTATAAAATACATTGTTTAATCAGTTAAAAATATATTATATACTCACATTTAAAGTGACTAAATTACGGGTCGTTATAGTTCAAAATCGCTAAAAATTCCATTTCTGAGTGCTGTAAAGACAGTTAGAGTTAAAGAAAAGAAAATACGGAACAAAATCCCACATCGTGATAAGTAATATAAAATATACACGTAATATTTACAAAAATAACTATGATATACATACATCTATCAGAGTAAACTAACCTATCATCATCCTACACAATTATAACAACATGTCCTCATAAATGCTAATAAATATAGAATAGAAATATAATGAAAATAAAAGATATGTGAATATGTTTTGGAGGCATCTAGCTCATCTCTTAACGCTCCAAAGCGTTGATAACTAAATTTAGAAATATGCTCAGCCCGACCCGAGCATTATAGGAAATTAACACTCGAATCAATCTAGTATAGCAGCGTGAGAAATACAAACTATATGGATTTTTACTGTTATAAAACCTTTCGAAATAAAGGTATCTCATAAGACCTTGTCCCACATAAACACGGATGAGTTTTTACCATATGATAACCAAACCACTTTATGAGAAAATCTAGTGATATTATAATAATATCTAAGATATGAAATATATATAATCAAATAGATGTGATGCATGTTAGTGTACATCACAACAATAATAGGTATAAAATCAAAACCACTAAGGCACGTTCGCTGATTACGTAGGATTCCATGGAGGCACCCTCAAAACCTCGGGTTGGTCCTCCTACATAAGGATCAGAGATATCCTTCCCAAGCATTATACATCCCTAGGTGATGTACCATAGGAAATACATAGCTGGCTGCCAAGGCCGAGTGCACCACCCACTGCATGCATAAACTATAGGTATCTCTAAGGTAGAGTAGCCTACATCCTTTAGGTTTACTAAACCGTTGGACTATGCATACTATCTCTGGTTTAATAGTCACATCCTCTAATGAGGTTACATCCAACATTCAAGCACACGAGCCACAACTCGACCAGATCTTGCAACCACGCATGCCATTTCTCAATAAATCATGAAATAACACATGGATTACCACATCCTTAATAGATCATGAACAACTACATGTGTTTGAGCATCTTAAACAAATCTTAAATCTCCACATAGATTCCATCATCTTGAATATATCTCGAACCTCTTCCAAAGCATAGAACATGCATATGGCTTTGGAGAGGTTAGGTTTTGAGTCATCTCATATAAGTACACTTCTCCGCTTACCATGCACTCTAAAACCAATCGATTTTTCTTTAGTAAACTCAACTCCAATTCTGTAGGAAATAAGAAGACAATACATAAGAGAAAAGATCACCTTTTAACTGTTTAAGCGGATAGATTTCCCTACCATTTGTCGCATAAGTACAGAACAAATTTATACGTATAGTTAGCATCATCGATGATAACTATATCATATAATCCCTTATTTCTTCTAAATATTTCTAAAGTTATATTTGATCAAGATTTGATAGTTGATTATTTAACTGTAAAATAAACAATCAATCAAGTCGGATGTTTAATTTCATAAGAAACCGAGCACGATTAAACAAATAAGCTGCTCTAAGACTCTTTAATAAATCCTTTTATTAATTAAAACCACTTTATAAATACTTATATCAAAATACTTTTACAGATATACATATATGTACTACTCACTCAATATTCAACTATAACCTTTCAATGCTTGTAAAAATATCCATATACCTATATTATCGGTATAAGTATATTCACAAAACACTACACTTTCAATACTTAGAAAATATATTCATATACTAATCTCGATGGTCTAAGTATATTAAAAATCTAAAGTAGATTTCTTCTTTTCCAAATTCATATTTAAATGGCCAAAAAAATATTATTTAAAACTTTATTTACTATAAACTCAAACCACTTTGCTTTTAGTGTTAACTATTAAAAGAATACTTTCCATACCACCATAAATTAAAATGATCATTTGTAGAAATCAAATC
Organism: Allium cepa; assembly: GCA_030765085.1. Taxonomy (NCBI): domain Eukaryota; kingdom Viridiplantae; phylum Streptophyta; class Magnoliopsida; order Asparagales; family Amaryllidaceae; genus Allium; species Allium cepa. The sequence goes on along the minus strand of CM060944.1, from coordinate 111,715,288 downwards.
TCATTCCTTTGACAAACCCATTCCATATTAACAAGCCCTTTTATTAATCTCCAAACTAATTTATAAAACTACTTTTGTAAATTTCTAAAATTATTTATAAAACTTCTTTTATAAATCCCTAAAACTATTTATAAATCCCTAAAACTATTTATAAATCTCATATACTTATCACAAATCTTCGGTTTCAAGATAGAACCAAATGTTTTCCATAAAACGATCATTCCATATATCACTATAAATTGACAAATGTGATTTATTATTCTAATTATCAAAATGATATCATTTCCTTTTTATAAATAACATCTATAAATCTATTCTTTTATTTATAAAATAATATTTACAAATCTATCCTTTTATACAACATTTAATACAAAACATTTCCCAAAAATTTATTCTAAAATAATTATTTCTTCTTTTAAAACAAAAATCATGCTATTATAAATACAAATTCCTCTTTTTCTTTACAATAAACATTATATTATATACTTTTCAGAATACTTTTAAAACATTTCTGTATATGTTAGAAAAGACTAATAAAACGGTTGAAGTAAAATAGAGAAGTCAAAAAACCGATTTCTCAATAAGATACCACAGAAAATTCCAAAGTCACATTTTAAATCATTCTATGCATTAAAACCGTTTCAAATTGAAAATATCAATTAATAGTATTTTCAAAACACAATAATGAAGCCTAGAGCTACCATAGCACTTCAAAAAATGTTATCATGGTTTTCACTCTAAAAAGAATTCGACTTCCACAACATATCACAACCACATCCAATAAGGCTAGGCTACCATGCTTCTAGCACTCAAAAATTAACGATCAATAGTTAACACGTCATTTACCCAATATTAACTAATCCACATATTAATTAACTTCAAAAATCATCATTTTACCATGCAATTAAGGGATAAGAACATATTCAGGTCAATAAATGTCCAAAGTAGTCTATTCAATTTAGTTATAGCAGAATGGAGTTTTATTCTGCCAAATAGATATAAAAAATAAAGTATAGTTTATTTAACTATGTTATTATTTAAAAGACATAATTATATTCATTCACTACTAGGCCTCTCAATTGGTCGGGTCGGGTTGAGTTCGAATCAGGTCAACTCGGCTTCGGGTTGATTTTAAATGGGTCAGGTCAACCCATTTATTAAACAGGTCCAAGGTTTTAAATATCGGATTTCGGTCATGTTTCGTCTCGGAATTTTTACACAAGTTATCTCGTATCAGGGGAGATCTCCGAGGAGATGAGTACATATCAGGTGTACATCTCGGATTGATATCTCGGTCTTAAAATGTATCTCAGGAATATCTCGGCTGTACTTATGTGTCTAAATTGATGTGCCAACAATTTATTTAACGGTTATAACTTTCTTAGTAAAAAATAAAAATGGTAACATACTTGATTTACATGGAAAAAAGAATATTTTTAGAAGAGTAGTAGCTTGATTAGCTTAATTGATTTGGTACTGATTGAATAATATCCTTTTATTTGAACATAATAAAGAAGTGAAACCTTTTGCTATGACTCATTAAGATAAAAAGTAAAGAATATGTTCAAGAAGTTGGTAAATTATAATTGGATTGAGTAGTTTCTGTTGAATCAATATGAAAATAAAAAATATTACTCAAAATAAGAATAATGTATAATTTCGGGTGAGATCTCGGATTGAAGTTTTGATCCATATCTCGGGTGAGATTTGAATATCTCGGACGAGATGAGTTTCAAGGGAGATATGGAGGAGATTTAATATCTCGTCTTGTTTAAGTATGAAAAGGAGATCTCGGAGGAGATATCTGACAATATATAGGAGATTTAAAACCATGAACAGGACAGAAATAGCTTAACCCTGACCCAACCTGACCCGTGTAACCCGATTATGAATGGGTCGGGTCAGGTTGGGTTGTAAACGGGTCAGGTCAACATGTATAAGATATAAATGGTTTATAAATGGGTCGTAAATGGGTTATAAATGGGTCGTAAATGGGTTATAAATGGGTTAAATTCGGGTTCGCATGTCGGGTTAGGTTATAATCGGGTCGGGTTAACCCATATAAGTATAAACGGGTTATAGGTCAAATTCGGGTTCATGGGTTAACTTGGAACCCACTCGTTTAAAAGAGTCCAATACGGATTGATCCGAAAATGACTCCTCCACTTAGCCGGGTCGGTTAACCTGCTAATTTCCGTGTAATCTTCAAGTTTTGTTTCGCATCATGTTGGAAATTAACAGCCCTAATCACTACTAAGTTATCATAAATTTCTACTTCATCAAAACTATCAACTATTTATACCATAGTGTTGCGCTCATCAATACGAATCTAACCTAAAAATCTATGGTTTAAATGGATAAAATGAATGAGGTATGGCCTTTTATACTCAAACACTTAATTTGCGTAAATTAAAATAAATGAATTATATTTATTCTTATCCAAACTACACATCAGCCGAAGGCCCAACATCACAGACTCAAACCCATGTATGAATATGCGCTTATATTTTTTGTTTGATGATAATAAACATATATATTCATTTAAATGTATTTGTTAATGTACTATTTTATTTTTCATAGATTAAATAAATATTTGTTGAATAAAATAAATTACACAGAATTTGAATTCAAACAGATATTTTATTCAAACAAATATTTATTACAATCTTGAACAGTACAAATTCAAGCTCTCACTATACATATACATTTTTGATTACATCACAATTACATCACAATTCAGTTTACATTAATAAACTCACTACATATCACTCACACTCGTATTTTGTCTTCAACTGTTAGAGGGGTATGGAAATCACTTCCTTATAGAGGTAATATAGAAGTACAAATCTAAAAATACCACTCAGTTACCTATTATAGAACATACAATAAAATGACTTCCTTATAGAGGTAATATAGAAGTACAAATCATCCTTTCCATACCCCTCTAACAGTTGAAGACAAAATATGAGTGTGAGTGATATGTAGTGAAGTTATTAATGTAAACTGAATTGTGATGTAATTGTGATGTAATCAAAAATGTATATGTATAGTGAGAGCTTGAATTTGTACTGTTCAAGATTGTAATAAATATTTGTTTGAATAAAATATCTGTTTGAATTCAAATTCTGTGTAATTTATTTTATTCAACAAATATTTATTTAATCTATGAAAAATAAAATAGTACATTAACAAATACATTTAAATGAATATATATATGTTTATTATCATCAAACAAAAACATATAAGCACATATTCATACAATCTCCCCCTTTTGATGATAACAAACATATATTTAAGATTTTGACCGTGTTAAATGTATTTGATCAATGATATACTCCAATTGCTCCCCCTATTTAAATGCTTCCTCTCTACATGATGCTCCCCCTACATATGTGCATACAAATAGAAATATATAAATGAGCCTAGATGCAAATGCAACAAATATTTATTTAATCTATGAAAAATAAAATAGTACATTAACAAATACATTTAAATGAATATATATGTTTATTATCATCAAACAAAAACATATAAGCGCATATTCATACAATCTCCCCATTTTGATGATAACAAACATATATTTAAGATTTTGACCGTGTTAAATGTATTTGATCAATGATATACTCTAATTGCTCCCTCTACTTAAATGCTTCCTCTCTACATGATGCTCCCCCTACATATATGCATACAAATAGAAATATATAAACGAGCCTAGATGTAAATGGAAAATTATTTGACCTTTGCTTGATTCTATTTGACAAAATCTTAACTTTTCTCTCCCCCTTTTGTTATCAGCAAAAGAATAATAGTGTTAGAGAAAAATAGAGATTAAGTAATCAATATTAATCCAACATTAAACTCAAATTGAATATTAAATATTAAATTTCAATAAAAATCAAACAAAAATCATAATTACCCTTGTTAGGCGCATATTCCACTTTTAGAAAGAATGGAAATGATGTTCTAATATAAAATCATACAATTGTATCAACTTGTGGTACACTTATATCAGGAATTTGAATATCTACTAATCATGCATAACCGTTAGGACTTTTAAATGAGATTAGTAGTATTCCAATTTAATTTAAAAAAATGAAATCAAGTATCTTCTAACCACGCATGACCGTGAGGACTTTTAAATGGGATTAGAATCAACTTGTCTATTTAACCAATTAATTTTGATATGCGTTCCATACATGCATAACCGTAAGGACTTTTAAATGAGCATGGAAGCACATAATCAAAAATTCAAGTAATTCACCCATGCATAACCGTGAGGACTTTTAAATGAGAGTGAATACTTTGGATATTTATTTATTTTTTTTAAAAATATGAAATGAAAAACAAATGATCCCTGATTATAGTACCACATATCGACAAACTATATTTAAGCTTTGATAAACAATGGTCGATAGAAATATGATAGATATAGAAATGGTCATGAAATCTTTACCCAACAAAAAAGTTTTATAACTCTTGTTTGAATTCATAAAGAAGTTTTCCAAATATACTCTCTTGAGTAATGTATGTTAAATATCAACACTTATCACCTTTTCAATCACTATTTATCTTTTTGATAATTAGTAGGGAGTCGGATTAGTCAAAATTTGTCATTTAAAATCAATAAAAATGACTAATCTGAAAATATGGTCAAAAATGATTTTCTCGAAGGGGTTATATGAGAAAAAAAATTATGCTATTTGAAATTTATTTGCAATGAAAATATGCAGATATTTTCTTTGAAAAACGATGCAGCAAATGAATGTTTCAAAAATCACGTTCAACTAGTAATTTTTCTATCAACTAGATTACCAGTGTAATCTGCATCTGAATTTCTTTTTCACTCAAAAACATCACTAATTAAATTTGATAGACCAGACCATGAAGAGTGCATGAAAACTCAAACTCACAAATTTTTATAGCATTCCTGAATTTGAATTGAAGTCGTGTAAATAATCAGAAACTGTGAATATAGAATTAGCCATATTATAACCAAATGTATCAAACAAAACACTATGTTTAATCCAAACGTATATGTATGAAGTAATTCAGAGAATAGTGTTTTTGGCATAAATGTAATTGGCCAACTATGTTGAACAAGTCAGAATTAAAAAAAAATCATCTCTTTACAACGTCTCAATATTGGCTGATTTCATTCAGAATATGGTGCAGATTATCACATTTAATTTGTCGATCAAATAAATATACCTTTACCTGTTTTACCTTTATGATAATTTTTCGTGGTTGCCCATTGTGATTCTGTCACCCTTTTACTAGGCTAAGGAACTTTGCTTTATTGCCCGTTGTGTTTCTGGAACAGCCAAAATCCAGAGAACACTGTTGTTGTTCCTTAGCCTGCCACCATACCTACACGATGAAAGATTTTTGTGACCTATTTGTTTTTATAGGTCCATGATTGTTAGTGGCTAAAGCATTGTGAATAAACAAACCCTTTGGAACCCAAACTTGTTTAGTCCTTTCATTCTTGTTTCAATAGACATGAAATTTGTTTGTAGAATTCTTAGGAACCCAAACTTGTATAAATTTTGTGTTCCTGTTCCTATGACTACAATTTTCAACACAATGTCCAATTATTTCACATCTACCAAAGACACTCTTACCTTTTGCATTATCCTCAACTTGTGTTTTCCCAAAGCCTAGTCATTTTCTGTTGTTAGCAAAAATTTGATTTCCCAATAGCATGTTGAAAGATTTTTCGCCTCTTGAAAAGTTATTCAGAGATTTCTCAAGATTTTGGACTTTGGTTTTTAGTGTTGTGTTTTCAGTGACAAGTGAGGTGCATCATTTATAAAATCCTTTTTTGCTAGTGTCAATGATTTCCTTAAGACTCAAGTTTTCTTTTTCAAGATCCTCAAAGCTATTCTTAAGTCTTGATAATTCTGAATCTAAAATTTTAAATTTTTTACATTCTAGGTTTTGAATATTTTCAAGTTCAGTTTCTAACCTAAAATTTTCACGAGCAAGTTCTCTCCTATCAGATTTCAGTTTTTCAATTTTAGATTCAAGAGTATCAACTACTTTAGTAAAATAAAAACACATAAAAATAAGATCTTTATAAGAATAGTCACCTACCTCACTAGATTCTTCTGAGCTTGCTTCTGAATCTGATTTTGCCACAAGACATAAGTTAGCCTCCTCTGAGCTACTATTCGAAACTTCCTCTCCTTCTTCATCATCCCAAGTCGTTGAAAAGACCTTCTTCATCTTTTTCTTTCCTCGATTCTTTTTGAGAAGCGGGCATTCTTGTTTGAAGTGGCCAGGCTTGTTGCAGTTAAAGCACGTCGATTCATTGTCTGAATTGTTAGAATCTCTTGACCTAGTACCAGATGTTTTCTTTTTGCGTGGCTTGAATCTTGACCATTTTCTAAGATTATTGACAGCCATTGCAAGCTCTTCAATCGGATCTACTTCTTCTTCATCGCTCTCTTCTTTGCTCTTTAAGGCAATCGTCTTCTTCTTTGGTTCGGAGTTGTTGCGTTCCTCCTTTGCTTTTAGCTCAAGCTCATATGTCATCAAGTTACCAATCAACTCCTCCATGATTAGTTTACTCAAATCTTTCGATTCTTGGATTTCCGTGACTTTTGCCTCAAAGTTCATTAGTAAAACTCGTAGCACCTTCCTCACAAGCTCTACCTCAGTGAATATCTTCCCAAGCGCTCTAGCGTTGTACACCAACGTTGAAAAGCGTCCGAACATGTCCTTTATGCTCTCGCCTTTGTCCATCACAAAGTTCTCGTATTCATTGCTGAATAGGGCTAGACGAGACTCCTTGACTTGAGAAGTTCCTTCATGTGTCACCTCTAAGGTATGCCAAATTTCCTGTGCTGTTTTACAATGAGAAATTCTATTAAATTCATTCTTATCAAGAGCACAGATCAAAGCATTCATGGCTTTAGCATTTGTGGTTTTTAATTTCTTATCGTTAGCATCCCACCTATCCCTAGGTTTAGGAATCTCAGTATCACCAACAGTTATAGTGGGAGATTTATAGCCAGTTTCAATAATATCCCAAACAACATAATCAACAGAACTAAGATAAATGCCCATCCTAACCTTCCAATAGGCATAATCACTCACATTAAACATGGGTGGCCTAACAATAGATTGCCCCTCAGAAAAAGCATTATTTGATGAATTCATGACTCTAGAGTTAAAGAAAAAAAAACCAGGCTCTGATACCACTTGTAGGATCTAGATTAACCCTAGAGGGGGAGGGGGGTGAATAGGGTTATAGAAAATTTTCTCGATTTAAACACAGAAACAAACTGCAGAAATAAATATGCTGAAAAGTAAATCACACACAAAATTTACCCAGCTTCGGCAACCCCTTCCTACTGCTGCATTCACAGATTTCTATTAGAATTAAACAGTCTCCTGCTTACAAACACTCTAACAGACTTGCAAACCCTTGCTCTCGCTCACAAACACTCTACTAGATTCGCACCCCCTGCTCCGCCTATAAAGTTTAGCAAACTCGCAAACTCTGCTTCCGCCTATAGAGTTTTGCAAACTCTCACACCCTGCTCACTGAACTAATTCTAACGAGACAATCTGACACTACCTACAACCTAAGTGGTGATTTACCAATACTTTGACTCGAAAAGAAAAAACAGATTTCAAAAATAAAAGCAGGAGCAAAAATTAAAATACAAACTTGACTCCATAATTTTTGCTCAAATAAAACTCAAAACAAATTAAACAAATACCCTTTTAAAATAAACCCCAAATAAAAAACCCCTTCTAAATAATAAAGCCGGCCCTTTTATTCTTTAACCCGATCCACTTCTTTTGGCTTGTGAAAAAATGGCGGCTCTGTTCAATGTGAATTAGGGCTTTGTTCCCTTGTGATCCAAATTGGGACTTTGACTAGTTTGTGATGCTCTTGCTCGCGCTCGTTCTCCGATGATAGATGGTTTGCTTTGCTTCTCTGTTGATCAATGGTTGTTGCTTCGGTATGTAATTTGTGCTTTTGCTTCTTCTGATCTTTCGTACTTGAACTCAATCGTTCTTTTTGCACACGATGTCGATGATGAATTTGGATTTTAATACTTCGACTTGGTACCGATTGCCGATGATGACGTTTGGGTTTATAATTGGATTTGATTGAATTTTCTGCACTGTTGATGATGATTTGTGGGTTGGTATTTATATGAATTCCTATACCCTAATCAAATCGATACTTTCCTAAATTATTTGATTTCCTGATATAGCTACACCTTGATACGCACGGCCTTGTTTGTGCAGCGTTCGATTTAAACTTGATTCATACGGCAAAGAACTTTCCTCTTTTATTTGTTTTGAATTTTCCAAAGATACGAATTTGACTTTTTCAAATTGTACGCACTTGATTTCGTGTTTTTCTCTATACTTTTGGACTTCGTTCATCTTGTAGTCTTCGTTTCTAACCATCTTCTCTGGTCTCCACTTGAACATTGCGTTGTTGTTCACTACTGTGTCACTGTTTGCTTTCATTGTTCTTGACATTTGTTCACTTCAGTTTTCACAGTTGCACATACTTATTTGAGTTTGCATTGGTGCATTGCCTTACTGAATTTGGTCGGGACTTGTTTCTTTGATGTGTTTCATTTGGCTTGACTGTGTTGATCCAATTTCACCATGCATTGTTTCACTTGTAGTCTCTGGCCTTGCATCATGACGTAGTCTTCATTAGCTCGTTTACCTGAACTTGATTCACTTGGTCATCTTGTATTTGTGCATTGCCCTTGTGTTGCTCACCATGTTGCAATTGCTTGTTGTATGTTCATGCTTGTGACATTGAACCATACTGTTACCTGTACTTGTACAGCTCTGGTTATTCTTGTACAACTTCATTGTGGCTTGTACATGCTGTATTGTCTGGCCTTTGTTTGCTAGGTGGCATTTGTTTATGGTCTGCTCTGTGCATATGAACTTGGTCATGTTGCTTGAGTCACTTCATATACATGTGTGTCTGTTCGAGTTCATTCATTCTGTATTGTTTCACTTGATGTTGTTGATCTGACTTGAACTTTTCTTGAGTCTGTAGTGTTCATTTGAGGTGTGTCTGACCGTGTTGCTTGATGTTACTTACTTGGTGCATTGTGTAGTTGTACTGCACTGTTGCCTTGAGTTTTACCTCTCTTGTATCATTTGTGTCTGCACTGTGTTGCATTACCATCATTGCTACCTGGTCGACTTGATTCTCTGCAGAAATTAATGAATTTATTTTAGTTTTAAAATAAATTCATTAAAAGAATAATTAGTTCAAATTAAAGGGTATCATGACCAATCATGAGTGACTCATATGATTTTATGGTCTTCATTTGGTTTGCACTTGTGTATATTTGACTTCACTTGTGAACTTTGGCTTTACTGAGTTTGTTGCTATTCTCTGTTGCACTTGCCATTAACTACTGCTTTAACTTGTCACTTCATTTGGTCTGCACTTGTGAACTTTTTCTCTGGCCATCTTTGTTAACTACTGCATCACTGCTGTCTCATTTACTTGTGGTCTTCATTCTGGTTGGCGCTTGCATGCATTGTTGTAACTGGACATGTTGCTTTGAGTTGTCCGTTGTTTGGTCTCTGTTTTAATTGGGTTGTAGTTGTTCAGGTGCATTGCCACACTGTACTACTCTGGTCTTTGCATCCCTTCATGTTGATTTTTGAAATTTCACTTGAGTTGAATCCAGTTTCAAAAACTCGGGTTTGACCTTGTGCACGTGTCGTAATTTTGGATATATTGCACGTGAGTTGAACCCGGCTTTTCATTTGGGTTTGACCTGTGGTCACCTGTCCCTGTAGCATTATCAAGTGTATATCGATGTGCACGGCCTTGTGGCATGTGCAGTGATACACTGTGCATGTCACACTGTTCGTGTGTGATGAATTCAAATGTAAATGATGACGAACAACCCAAATAACTGAGGCAAATAATATTTTCAAAAATCATATTTTATTTTATATTGCAAAAATATTTCTTTTTTAATTTTACTGCGTTAGTGAATATTTTTACAGATTGCTCAGATGCTGGATTCAAACTGGAATGCAGTTGATGACAAAATACGAGTGTGAGTGATATGTAGTGAGGTTATTAATGTAAACTGAATTGTGATGTAATTGTGATGTAATCAAAAATGTATATGTATAGTGAGAGCTTGAATTTGTACTGTTCAAGATTGTAATAAATAATTGTTTGAATAAAATATCTGTTTGAATTCAAATTCTGTGTAATTTATTTTATTCAATAAATATTTATTTAATCTATGAAAAATAAAATAGTACATTAACAAATACATTTAAATGAATATATATGTTTATTATCATCAAACAAAAACATATAATCGCATATTCATACAATCTCCCCCTTTTGATGATAACAAACATATATTTAAGATTTTGACCGTGTTAAATGTATTTGATCAATGATATACTCTAATTGCTCCTCCTATTTAAATGCTTCCTCTCTACATGATGCTCCCCCTACATATATGCATACAAATAGAAATATATAAATGAGCCTAGAGGGGGGATGAATAGGGTTAATCTAGATCCTACAACCCATACCCGCATGTTACCGTGCTCTTCCCTCCACAATCAAATTTGAGCCTAGAAATTTAAACCTGTCACATAGCTCCTCTCCTTATTATCGCCTCGATCAATTGGATCCTACACCACTCTCGCCACCAGAACTGCAACCCTCTACCTCACCTACGAGCTCCGCTTCGACCAATTCAATGCTCCTAATGCCGCCAACATGTCAAGAATTCGAACCCAAAAACATGCAGCCATTAAACCCTAGCTCGAGCTCGTCCGGGTGATTCCCACCACTGGAGGAGTTGCCACCGCTACCCACGCCTCTACCTTGTCCCCTCTCTCCTCCCTACACTGGTCGTTCCTTCCCTCTACCGTCACATTTCCATCAATTTAATGATGAATGGGAAATGTTCCGATCTAACTCCAGCTAGCTGACACTCTTCCAACATAAAAAATCACATCTTGCTGCCGTGGAAAACCCAACTCTCCGATCTGAATTTAATGTTCATAAAAACAACCATTATTCGCCACCACTGATATCGACCAACTTCCACCGCTCCGCTCAAAGAAACGATGAGCGACTATTTTTAGAAAATACATAGGACCATAACAAACAATTTTGTACTTAGAAGATTTGGTTGAAAGTGAATGGATTGTGAGGTATTGATTTTTGTAGTTGGATGGAGGAATGGTTTTCGTTTTACAAGAATACAAAAATAAAAGAAGAGAGGAAGAGAATGAGTGTCGTGTTGATATGTGCATACTTTTAAACAAAAGTAGCTTCATTACTACTAAGTCAAGTAAACTAAAGTTCAAGACACCCACCACACCAAAAGGAAAATCAAAATTTATGGCGTCTTATAAAAGCTTATTTTGATTTAATTTGAAAAGGTTTTGAAAAGAAAATTTTATGGTATTGTGCTACACAATATCCCATTCGCGTAAGAACTGCGAATGATGGAAATAAAAATATGATCACTCACAACAATGCGGCACGATTGCAAACCAGCAAAAAAATACACAGGTTACCTAATTCCTTGAAATTCTTGGAAATAGGATCGTTTTCCGCGATATGAATCAAACGATAATTTAAATATTTTTCAAATTAAAAAATATGGAAAAACTATATAAATTTATTTAAAAATACGTCATTAAAATCAAATCGTTTCATTACAAATTGATTTTCTTTTTTACTTATTAAATTTGAAACAAATTTAAAAATTTAAACGGATTAAATATAAATGTTAAATATTTTAGGTCATTACAACGATAATATACTTTAAATCTTTTATTATACATTATTACCTCAAATACCCCAAATATGGTTATTTCAATAAAAGTAGTAATTTACGTCAAATTACTTTCAAATTGGTAATAATTTACATCAGAATAATTATATATTTACTCGAATCACTTTATTATCCTTCACAATCAATTTATTACTAACCTAAAATAATAGTGTTCCATTTTAAATCTAAAAATCTCCATTTATCATTATTTACCTCAAAATAGTAATAATAGCCCAAAATTCTTTGGAAACGCATCTTCATTATTATTACTATTTCTAAAATCTCTTATATTTAAATAATAATATATTTCAGTAAACTCCATAAAATAATTGTACTATTATTCACTCAAAACAATACAATCTTTTCAAAACCACATTATTGTTCATCGTATTATTCATTACTTTACAAAAAACATTAAATCCTCTAAAATTCACTATAAGTAGATATATCGTTATTATTTACAAATTCATTCAGTAAAATTAACCAAAATAAATTAATTAAAAGGGAATTATGCAAGAGGTTTATAATGGGCTTTGTAGATCTAAATATTTAGGATTATAGAAGCGTGTAGCTGCTGGCCAAATTTAGTTCTAATCTAGTTTTGGTGAATCTATGCTTTTTCGGTGTTGTTGGTCAATTCTATATCCTAGATTAGTGATTTTAATCTCTCACTTTAATGTAATTATGGATATATGTTTCAAAACGGCTTTTAAAATGTTTTTGAACATAAAATTTTTATTTTTTAAATGGATAATTATTGCTTATTTTGGATCTACCTTGATTTACTTGTTTTTCATTAGTTTTTGGATGATTAGTAAGTGATCTATCATCTCTAGACTTGCGATATATATTAATCTATAGTTTACATCATGTTTTCAAATCCAAATTCAAAGTCAAAAATACGATTTATTACTGTTTTGATTTTGAAACTGAAATAAAAACGATTTTAAAATGATTTAAAGTGATATAAACATGCTATCTGGAAGTATGGTTGTTCATATGAATGTTAGGCTGGGCTATGGATGCATTTTTAAGTGAATTACGGTGATATAATGTTTGTCTTCTTATTTGTATGTTTAATTCTTAAAAATTCTCATTAAAGCAAATTAAGGTTGGTAATCGATTCAATGGCCTGGGGTTTCCCTATAGAAGTAGTGATGTACTCTTAGATTCAATATGCGAATGATGGGAGATCCATGAACGTAAACTTAAAATTTGAAGAATCGGCTCTAGGATGTGCAGAGTCACGTCATTTTATTGGTGTTGCACAAAAATCAAGATGGTAAGAAAAAGGTTGAATTGAGCTGAAGGGCTGAAAAAGATGACGAAAACAAAGCAAAAATTAGCTAGTTGTTCGGTTCGGCACACGGAGTGTTTGGGGAAAATTGGCGACAAACTAGGACAACTCTAGCGAGGAAGCAAAAATGAGGTAGTAACTATGGGAAGGCCGGATCATCACATGTTTGTTCTGTTAGGCCATAATTTGGTCCAAACTAATATCCTAAGCAAACAAAGTTACTAATACTTGGGTAATGAGATTGGATTCAAGGGCAATTATTCTAGTCATTGTATTCTTGTTGAATATGCAAATAGGTAATTGTTCGAGTACCAAGTCAAAAGGTGTGAATTTTGATTCGAGTTAACCGAAAACTAGAGTCCCAAATTCATGTTCTTGATTTATGCTTGAGAAAAATGAAAAAGAGGAAGAAGTACCATTTGGAATTCGTCTCGTCATAGTAAGGGTATATGCCTACTGATAGAGAATTTTGACCCTCGGATTTTCGACACGTGGCTCTTAAAGGAAAATGATGATTAAGGTCTTGTTGACGTAGCACGTTATCACTTTGGCATGTGACTTGACTTTTTCTTCAATGTCTCCATGATGTTGTGGTGTGTCGGGTCTAATTATCGTATGCCATATGTCTTGGAGAGAGTCATTTTTACGGTACGTATATCAACTTTCAATAGCATTTTTATCAACATGTGATAGCTATCGGGTCTTCAATGTGTGAAGGTCTAATTCTTCTTGACCTAGTGACCCCTGGTTATTTTAACTTGCGACGGCTCAGTTGCTTCAATCTTCTATGGTTTTGATGTTGTCAATTTGCGATAACAATTAATATGCATTATTTTTCACAATCAATTTATTACTTTAAACCCAAAAATAATAATGTTCCACTTTAAATCTAAAGATCTCCATTTATTGTTATTTACATCAAAATATAACTTAGCCTAAAATACTTTTGGAAACACATCTTCAATATTACTATTACTCCTAAAATCTCTTATATTTAAATAATAGTAATAATATATTTCAGTAAACTCCATAAAATAGTTGTACTATTATTCGTCCAAAACAATATAATCTTTTCAAAATGACATTATTATTTATCATAGTATAGTAAATCCTCCAAAATTCACTACAAATAGATACATCATTATTATTTATAAATTCCCCACAAATTCATGAATAATAACCTTATTCAATTTTTCACATTAGTTAAAGTATAATTTGTCAATTCATCATTATTTAGAGATATCATCCAAACTTTGAAAATAATTAGTATCTTATTTTCCATTTCCTTATCCATTCTCCAAAAAATTATATGGTTCTACCTATTATATTTAATTAATAATTTTCCCGAATCAAAAATTAATTATTGTAAAATATTATCATTCAAAGTGAAACAATTTAAAGCTAAACAACCAAAATTACATCAAAATATCATAATAACCAAACAATAACCAAAAGAGCATAATGATCGATCAATGGATATTCTCACCGAGGGATATTCATTTAATATTTGTAAACACAAATAATTATTTAACCATACCAATATGCTTTTGCAATCAACCCCAAAAGCAAGAAAACCACAAAAGAAGTTACGCATTCTCGGCTAACTGTAAATCGGATTCTTTACCGACTCCCAAGTAAATAGTTAATATAAATGGAATAGTAAATGGTGTGTACATTTGTACTTTACTTATATAAATATGCATATAAAAATACAAACATGCTCAGTCAATACGTCATATTACCTAAATTAGGGTAAGCATTTCTCTAATAGAAAATGTAACAACCTACCATTTTTGACACTTCGATTTAATGTGCGAATCGACATTCATACCCCGAAATCAGTAAGCAAGGAATAGTTGATATATGATAATAAAGAAAAAAGTAATACTATAAATACAACTTTCAAAACTAATAGAAGAAAAAATATCAAATATTAGATACAATCATTATTTAAACCAACATATATCCATACACCATATATTATATAAATGACATCATATAAAGTCACAGAAGGAAAATATGAAATCATCCTTGGTATAGACCAGGATACACTTGAGCTCAATGTTGGCATGCTCACTTAATTAACTATATTAGGCCTATCTAGAACCATTTTCATCCTAGCCTAGAATTCTACAATCGGTCGACCAATTAGACCATAATCGGATGGCTAATTACTATTAATTTCTAAAAACAATAATTGTGCTGTAAGTTTTTGATGCGATTTTAATCGTTTTTCTTCGTATTTTCTTCATTTTTTTAATGTTGAGTCATTATTACATGTCTTCAGTAACTACGCTGTTAGTTTTGAACAGCGATTTTAAATTTTTCCTTCATGTTTCTTCATTGTTTTGATGTTAAATCATTACAATACATGTCCGACTAGTTTACTATATACATGAATTTAAACATATATTCATTGCTTTAATTCATCAAAAAATAACTTATATTATTATATCTATTTGATTTACGTAGTATTTGTTCTCAGATTTCAAACACTACTTTAACTATGAAGTATTACTTTAAAAATCATTATAATCACCATTTACCTATGAAATGACATCAAATTTAGTATTATCATCATCATATATATTCCTATGACCAATCATATATGTCTCAAGAAATTATTTGATATCACGAAACTCCCTTCTTTGCATTGATGTTGATCTAATACATCAAATATCCCCTCGGTAACCATTTAAACATTGATTGAAGTTCATTGATTTCAGAATTAACCCCAGGCTTAGACCAATAACCATATTATACAAGTATATATGCATTATATTAAGAAATAGAAGAATTTCACTAACATAGAATCGATTAGAGCCCTCAATTTGGCAAAAAAATTCCAATCTCCTCTGCTGGCCTAATGTAGGGGAACCCCAAATCTTTTATATTTCAATTGAATTTGGTATCTGTGCATAGCCCTCTTACTCGTCATTTTGGGATAAAGTTTATGTGATTCGATATAGAAATGAGATGAGAAAGGGAGTTCGAACATTACTATGAGAAAAGGGAAATGAGGAAGACGAAGAGAGAAATTGAAAATGAGGAACACACATATGTTTCAAATTTTAAAACAGAAGGAGAAATGTCTTTTTAAAAGTTATGGGCCTTAGACCCGTTTTCAGCCCGCTATAAACCCATACATTAAACCCTCCATATCTCCTTCATCTTAGCTTCAATTTTAAAGTTCTTATTTGTTGAAATCAGTCAAGAAAGTCCAACCTATGAAATCGTAGAATTTCCATTACGGTGTCACCTGATTCTATATTTTAAAATTATCACCCCAAGTAAAATACCCAAATATCCTTCGAATAATTATATAGGGTATGGCAATTCTAAATATTTTGGTTCAATGCCAATTTTATGCAAATCGATCGAAATGTTTCATTAGGTTAATTGAACCATAATATTCAGGGAATATTATTTGTTGTAAGGAGTTTGAGTAAACCCATCAAAAGCAGCAAGTAATTAGTCTATTCCCACATCCTTTGCAGCTATTCATGGATTTTAGATTGATAGGGTACTACCACCTATTTATTCACAATTATACTCACATAGTAAGCCCATTTACTATTTGATTAAAGAAAGATGAAGCATTTAATTGGACTCAAGAAGCATAAAAGGTTTTCTCCTCTCTTAAAAAAGTCATCATCCAATCCCAAATCCTAATCCTACCAGATTTCAGTAAATCCATCCACCTTCATACTTGTCTAATACATGCAAATGCAAGCATTCGTCGATCAACGTGTCACCACTCCAAGCTATATATGGTCGTCCACCCCCTGTAATTTCCAATTATATATGTCATACTTCGAACTTATAAGAAGCGAATATTGGACACACTTCGAAGTTCTCGTAATTCAAATATTTAAGCTAAATCTTCAATGAGCCCAAGCATGCATGAAGAGTCAAGTGGATCAATAGCATTTAAGATAAGTACTTTGACACTAGTTCATGGGTCTTTGTTGAGCTTCAGCCATGTTATCAACACCCATTTCACAGCCCAACACAAAATTTTCAAAAGAATTTTGGTCCGTTTAAGATCATTGAGAAAATTAGTCCTGTCTCATGTAAACTTCTTTTTCCATAAGAACCTTGCATACACGTTGTTTCCCACATATACCTTCTAAAACCTTCACCGGAACTCACAAAACGTTAATTCATTACCACTACCATCAACACTTATGGTCGAAGAGCTTATGGACATAGTCAATTTTCTAGGGGTGCAAGGATATAGAATGACCCTCGTCAACCAAAGAAATACCACAACTCGTTCTAGATACACAATTAAAACTCCGGCTTAGTTGCCATATTAAACACATATCAATGCAAGAATTGGTGCAAAATATATCACGTACAAGATAATTGGATATAACGATATATTAGTTGGCATTTTCTTTTGCCTTTATCTTTACAAATGTATGTCTAAGAATGAATTACACCAGTAGCCAATAATTTATGTCCAGCTAGTAGTATTATCTATTACATAAGGAATTAGTAATGGGAGGCTGTCACTATCCCCTATTGCGTAGAATTTATTCATCTCTTCTACAATATTTGTCATCAAATATTCCATATTTGTTGTATGAGCTGATTTAACCTCTAAGCATGCATAAAGCCTCTCACTCACTGATTTGGTTCATACTTAAAGAAGCTTAGTAGGAGTAGCAGCACAATCCAATTCGTTACAGCCCTCAAGAGAACCATGACCCTTCTTCAGTAGTTGGACCATAAGGTGGAGATTGGTGTTTTTATTGTGATAGTTCCAAATGTGGAAAGCAATAAACCTAAGTTTTAGTACATAAAGATTGATTTCTAAGGTCATTATTGGGTTGGATAGTTGGTATGTCAGATAAACATAGTTTTAACAAACTTGGAGCTTCATCATTTCCTTGTCTTTAAGAAGTCCCCTTTCGACGTCGACTTCTTTATTTCATAAGCTTTTGCGAGAATATGTTTTGGTATTTAACTTACGATAATATGTTTATTAATTATTCCTTTAATGAGTTAATATGATCATAAACATAAGTATAATATTTTATTCAATTTAATGTTGTACAACTAGACAACACTGTAGGTATATATTCATACGACCTAGTTTTATTATTGTCTACATAAGGAGTAAGTGCATGTTGACACTTTGATATTAAGACTCTGGCTTCAACTTCATTTCTATAACCTATTTTTAAAATATAAACTATTTTTATTATATAACTATTCCAATATATAAACTACCTTCATATTCAAACTTTTTAAAGTTGGAACTATTATGATTTAGATTTAATTGATTTAGATGCGAATATTTTGATATCATGATTTAACCTATTTTATGGTTATGAATTTGAAAATAAATATGATTTAAAGTGAATAATGATTTCGAAAGTGAATATGATTTCGAAAGTGATACGATTTTGAAGTGAATATGATATTTTGATATCAATTATGAATCGGTTTCGGAAATGTAAAAGAACCAACCGGTGTGAAATAAGTATTTGGTTGTTAAGAAGACATGGATCGGATATTGTCACTCCTTTTGCCAATAATGAAAACCACTTTAACAACTATGCACGTGGTTGAGAATCCAGAATGAAGTAGGATGGTTTGGCGAACACTACTGTATGAGGTATGAACGCAGCCCTGACCCCCTTGGGTCAGCTTGATATGACTAAAACAGGAGCTATACCGGGCCAAGTGAGGTCGCTCCTCCGATCGGACATGCTTCTTCGATACCATATTTATTACATTGTGATGGATTTGGTGGCCATCCCTTGATTTGATTATGGGAGTGTGTTCCGAGATGTGCGGTAGTAGTTGCTATGCATTACCACCAGTCCGAGAGTGCAAACGGTAGAATTCTAACCTTGCATTGCCTCGCATGCCTTGTCATATGTCTTATCGAGTCCACTATGAGTTTAGTTTGTGCCATATACTATGGAGTGCCCTTTGATAGCCTTGCAGTTTACTAAAGAATTACGGTACTATATAGACTACAACATTTATATAGAAATGTGTTAAGGGGGATATGAGTAACACCTTAACACTATTTTAATAATTTACTTTATTGGAGACATATTATAATAGCATACTATATTACATATGTAGATAGTTTAACGGATCCTTGGGAGATGGAATCCTGAACATCTCTTAAGTTATTGCACGCACGGTAGACTCTAGATAGGAGATATAAAATCCTTTAAATATCTCTGAAGCCGTCACACTCATATTTACCTATTTTGATTTAAGTTACATAAGATTTTTTAGTTCTGACTGGAGTGTTTTGTCTTTTCATTATGCTCGGGTCAGCCTGAGCATATGGTGTTGAAGACTATGTTTCTGGAGGACGAAGACGATATTATTACTATTTATTATATTTATTCCACTGTATTATTTGTTTATTCCAGATGTATGTATAACTCTGATCTGTATTGTAAAAGTGTAATCAAATGTTATTGGTAAAACAACTTCATGAACTGTTTATTTGATTATATTATTTTGTCATTCCGCTGTGAGATTTGTGTATTGTTTTCCTTTTTTTCTCTTATTTTCTTATCTACCGCATTAATAATCCTTCCTTTTGAATGGTTTGAGTTTACACATGTGGTTTATTGTTGATTTAAACAGTCAAAAAACGCGGGTCATTACAAATATATATAGATCTAGTAGGTATCTTCCATTTTATAAATTATACAATTTAATCATTTTTGGTGTACTTAATGTAGTGAGATATTGTTGAGCCACTTTCAAATTCAAATTGGTCCTTTGTTGGTTTTAAGGAACAATCAAGAATAGACAACTAAACAAAACATTAACGGAAATAAGGAAGCAAAGAGATCCAGTGCTAATTCTAGGCGTTTTATCCGTTTTACTTTTTTATGGACAATTTCTAGAAATAAAATGGCAAGTTAAACATTATGGTTTGTTATTTGTTTACTAATTTGAAATTTATTTTATAGCTGGTAGTTGGAAAAGGAATAATTTGAATTTACATAACTGGGAAAATTTTACGTTTCCTTTTTTCTTACTTAGTTGTTATACCACAATTTGCCAAAGGACTTCAAGACATAGATACTGAAGGTCGAAAGGTCCATGTGTAGCTCTTTCCCAAAGAAAGTTTTTTTTAAATTTAAACTAGTTTTTAAACTTAATTATGCAAATAAGCTACTTTTAAAACTGCATACAAATATATACTACTTTTTTTCTATGTCAGCGCCATGCTAGTAAAATTATATTAGCGACATTTCAAATGGCATTGGTAATATTTTAGAAAGTAACGTGGATGAATTTTCAAAAGTCACCTACATTATTTTTCATATAAACATGGACGAATTTTCAGATAGCGCCTATTTATTGTATCTTATACCGATGACATTTCAAATAGCGGTAGTACATTTTGACAGTGTGGTGCTGACATGGCCAAAACTGGCCTATACTTTGAAATAGTGTTAAAAGTCGTCTATTTATGTAATTAGTTTTAAAAATGACCCAAAATTAAAAAATTATAAAAAAATGAGCCAAACCGAAAGGGGATGGTGTAACGCCCCGGAAATTTTTGACTTTCGAAAATTCAACATCGACACTCACTTTATCGACTGCCGAGAAATCGAAGGCCGGAAACCCGAAATGTTATGGTTTAAGAAAAGGAAAGAGGGAGAAGAAGAGAGAAGATAGAGAGAAAAGAGAATAGAAAATATAGAAAATAGAATGGAACAGAAAACAACAAATGAATAGGAAAACAACAGAACAACAACAGAATCTCACAATTCGCAGCGGAACAACATATAATAATAAATGAATAATCTTTAAACAAAGAACTATATCAGTTATTACATTTTATACATTTCATTACATCATATCATCAGAGTGTACAACAACAAACAGTGCAGCGGAAAAAGAAATACTATATACTAATAATACGCCATAGGGGTGGGCACGGTCGGTTAACTGCTCTAATCGGTTAAAATTTGCGGTTAACCGTTCATGTAGGTTCGGTTCGGTTAATCGAGTTCGGTTAATTTTTGGTCTGGTCTACCGACCGAACCGGTTAAAATTAACCGCGGTTAACCGGTTTATTTAACTGGTTAACCGACTAATTTGAACGGTTAACCGTTGACCGGTTAACCGTTCAAGTTAGTCGGTTAATCGATAAATAAACCGGTTAACCCACCAAACAAGACACCTCATTTAAAGTTTTAGATACTGATGAGATGGTTACATAGTCACATACATTCGGTGAAATTCAGCATACACTCAGTGTATCAGTGAAATACAGTTCAGGTCTTATACAATACATTACAGTCTACTGACATACATGATAAATTCAGTTACAATGTAGTGAAATACTGAATCACTACCAGTCTACCCCTACATACTTGCTTCTACTTCATACATTAACAGTTCATAGAAACTCAAATTAAAACTACATTACGTTGATACATCATGTCAATCTTCAAACTACAAAGTCAAACTCATAGTCACTTGACTCACTTCAGTCTTCAGACTCTACACTCTCCATGTCCATGCTTCAGCTGATAGCCTGATATGCACTTCAGTCCCCACTTTAGCACTTTCTTATTCTCTTAGCCTGTCCAGTTATTGGTTGAACCTGAAGATAAATCATAGATATGCATTTACGATATAGAGAGGGAATTGTGTTGAGATTATTTTTGCTAATGCTTCTCTATAATTTTAGTTGCAGCTGAGGTCATATTAAGTAGAGGTTTAACATCTTGTGGTAATAAACATTTTGGATCATTGTGAAATAAAGGTATTTAAGTTAACATCATTTTAAATTACTCATTAGATGGTGCTGGCATCAGTATGCATAGCAGTAGCGCCATTATTGTGCATAGCTTACACGTATGCCAGGCTACTTAAATTGAATAGAGACGAGGAAATTTGCCTATAATATTGTTGATGCTCAAGTCCCTTCAAGATAGATATAAGCTTTTAAAAGATTTATAATATCTCTTATACGCTTAGAATATGCAATACACAATATATGAGGTATAGCTTACCAAAATGAAAGAGGAAATAAAAAAGGAAAACTTACAAATCAGTCATCCCTACAAGTTTGGAAAGGCTTGCTGGGATAGGGCCTACGAAAGAATTCACCTGGAACCTCCTAAGGAAATACACACATTATCATATACTATCAAAGTAAATCATATCTGCAGGTGGAAATAAATAATAGTAATCAATCTAAGTGCCCTTTTAAAACAAACATTAAGTTCAATCATAAATCGCCATCGATGATTGTTTCTTGTTTCATAAAGTGTCATTACTAACTTGAATATGAAATCGAAATGCAGATTCTCATACTCATAAAGAAAATAAGTTCGGCCAACTCCCAAGATGGTCAGATATTTTTCCAGTGAAGTTATTGTCTGAAGCCCACCTTACTAATGTAAAACATAATCACAGACTTTTTTTAAATTAAAGAAACTATAAAATATATCGATGAAATGTAGAAAACTTGCAAGTGTTTTCATCTTTGTAAGCTTAGATAGAGTTCATGATAATTCACCGCTCAGTCCAGAACTATCCATATACCTATAATTTAAAAAGAAAATAATAAAAGTAGTGTTAAATTTGCAAATTATACACTTAAATTAGAAGCATATAAATTGGATGGAAGTTTGCAATTGTTCCAAATTGTTCAGATTTCCAAATTCATAAGGGAGTGAGATCCAGTAGAATTATTTGTCCCATACCCCTACATTATTAAGAAAACCATTGACAAGTGTAAAAAAAATAGAGTTTTACAAGTATTATAGCATATTATCACATTGTGCACCATAGTAAGTAAGTTAATTGCACATGAAAATAAATGTTAGAAATTATTATAGGATATTATCTATGAATAATCTCCAAAAGGAAAAGTGACTGCATTGTAATGCATGAGCAGTAAGTATAGTGCATACATGTTGCACATTTTATCCTGGTTCAGTAAAAATATGGCACTGAACAAGTTCTTAATTTTTCATTCAATATACTTTTGCTCACGAAGTCAAAATTCAAGTGAAAAAAAATGTTTGTTCTTTGTTTTTATCCTAAACATAAGATGCACTTTTAGGACTAAATGAAGCTGTCTACGCATATTCTACAGAAAGATTACTAACACGCAATCAAGATGAGAACAGATATGATCACATATAATGAATGTATAAAAAACCCATAGATATTTTATACTAAAACGCAAAACCAGAATGCAACACAAACACGTAGATTGAAACTAAAAATACGCATAAATAAAACTAATAAAACTTACACTCTTCCTTTTCCTGCTAGCAGTAGGCTATTCATCATAGTTAATATGGGCCAAATCAACGGCTACGCATCAAAGAATCAAGATAAAGAAGGCTAATCTTTGCTGATTGTTTCTGCTAGCAAAGAACCAAGAGACGATTCAAGGAGGCGGGGATTGATTTCTATTTGGATTGGAAGATTTAGTATTTTTTGGATCAAAAACGAATGAGGGTTTTGGAATGAATTGTGACGTGAATACTGAATAACGGCTGCTGAGGGAAGCCCTCTATTTGGATTAGGGTTAGGGAAAATTGGTGGGCCGGGTTGCAAAGTATTTGATTTGGGCCTTTTTTAATTTAAAAAGTGGGGATCGGTTAACGGTTAACCGATGTATGAACCGCGGTTAATCGTTAACCGAACCGATTTTGGTCGGTTGACATCGATCGGTTAACCGAAAGTTCGGTTAACAAATTTTTTCGGTTAAATCGGTTCGGTTAATGTCGGTTACATCGGTTCGGTCGGTTAACTTGATTAAATGCCCACCCCTAATACGCCATGCCATCCATCTTGCCTCCAGCAACTCCAGAATATCCAGAATATCCTGATAAACCTAACTCTTGACTGCCCGTGTGAAAATTGGTGGGCACCCAGAGTTTAGGAAGGAAAACAATAAACTCCGAGTCAGTCATGTGACTGGTGTGAGAACTCAAAACAGTTTATTTATCTTTAAAAATCAAAATAGAGGAATATTTTTAAATTCAATTCGCAATGCCTTTAAAAATGGGACTACCATAAGGCCTCCCGCACACACACACAATGCAAACGCAGAATCGGAGGAGATTTCTCCTTATGATAGTCAAAGATGCTTGATACGCATTTAAAAGAACATTTAATATTATTACTCGTGCATAGTGTAGAGAAAAATTCATTTCGAAAGTAGAATATAAATCTTAGCCAACATACGACCATTATCGTATGCCTACTATAGCTACCATCCAAACAGTGGGGCGCCACCATAAGTGAATGATAGGTTCTACAACTAATACCGTACAAGTCACGTATTGTTTCTTTGGATTTCCAACGAATGATCAGGCCAAGGAACTTCCCATTGCCACATGAGAATGCCTCTGGATGGACATCCCCGAGAACCAAACCGGATCTCTACCAACACAAGGCTGGGTTACCCCTAACTGAGTAACAACTGACTGAATATGCCATCCCCCGGTCCTTTGGGACCTTTCACCGAGCGCTCGTAATCAATTCACACAATCATAACAAAGTGTTTTCAACATGAGTAAGTATCTGGGCTCCATACCATGATACCACCCTTTTCCAGAAGGAAATGCACACATCCTAAAGGGCGCTACCCCTCATAACCTTGCTGCTTCTTTCCTGTTTTGACCATTCACGGGGTGTGAGGCTCGACGAAGTCACGTCCACAAAAACATACTTTATACAAAAGCCATGCTTTGGGTCAACAAATGATCATAGAAATGATCACTAAGATAGACGATCAAATAAATGATCCCATCACAAATAATCAACACAATGATCATTTACAGCAACACTCAGCATGTCACATTACCAAAATGGGAATATATCGCCGATAACATTCAACTACATAACCTCTGAGCTCGTATGTCTCAGAGAAGGGTGTTAAGCTAAAAGAATAAATTCTCCGCCACCAACAGAAATATATTTGAATGAAATCGGCTTTATATCTCAACTTGTAATGTCAGGCATACTATCCATACAAGTCTGTTCCGGGCTCGAACAAAACCGAAGGCACTTACAAAGAAGTCCTTGCAATCCGGATATTCACAATCCTGATCGGATTTTCCATCACTTAGGGAGTCTCTATACCGTTGCAACGCAGTGCAGAGACAATCGACAGGTCATCCTATCGCTCTCGCAAATACCGGGTCTTCAACACCGATCTTCAATGCGATTCATAACGACGTATCACATATTCGGAATGGGTTATACGACCCCATGGTCCTTTCCCGGTTAACCCGAATAGTGAGCGCTTATTCAAAAATAAGTGTGTCATTCCAATTCAAACAAATCACATCAAATACCCATTCAAAGGGAAATATTGATAGTCGGCTATTGAACTATCAATGGATATGCACACATCACCAGATTCCAAATAATTTTCCAAATTATTTATTTTCCAAAATATCTTTACAAGATATATAATTTTAATATTTCAAAAATAAATCAATATTTATTTTTAAACAATTTCCACTTCCTTTTATAAATTCCATAGTGAATTTATATTTCACAATATCTATGAATATATGATTTTAATTATTCATTTTCAATTTATCTTCAAAAAGATAAATTCTCAACTTATTCACTTTGCATTGGAAAAACATTTCCATACTTACTTATTCATAAGTAATTCACAAATTTTATTTATTTTCAACACTTAGAAAATATTCAATATACTTAAATCGAGATTAAGTATATATTTCATTCTTTAAGGAAATCATTCTCTTAAACATATTTATTTGGGCCAAAACGAATGTTGCGTAAAACATCGTTACGACAACCCAAAATCACTAGTATAGGGATTTGAATTTTTAAGATAGATATATAAATCCCAATACTATACAAAACATTTCCTTTCGGAAATCATTTACTATAACAACAATGTTATAGTCCACCATTTCCTTTTCATTTCTCGAAAACGTCTATTTCAACAATAAATGTTGAAATCTATGGTTTCGAATCTCAATCCAATTGAAACATCGTTAACTTGTTTTTAATTCTATTTAAAACACCATATTCAAACATTTTCTTTAACATATTATTCACTATTCAAAAACGTGAATATACTATGTTAACAACTTTCATCACTTCTATTCATTTTATTTCAAAGGGTTATTCACAGTCAAAAATGTGAATATAACTCCATTAATAGGTTTCAACAATTAACTTATCAAAATAAGTCGTTTGCGAATTTATAAAAACACGTTTATAAATTCCATTTCTATTTATTTTATAACAACTTCCTTTTATAAATTCCTTTATTAACCTATCTCAATTCATATCTCAATGATATACTAGAAATTCATATTATAAGTTAAATGCTTATAAAACGATTATTTTACAAAATCGTTTTTTTTAAACTTCATAATTATAAATCTTATAACTTATAAGATTCAATTATTTATCCAAAACCATTATTTTAAATAACTTTACAAATTTTATAAACCTACTGTTTATAAAATTCTATTTATAACTTCACCGTTTAAAATTCTATAAATTTCATTCATTTATGGAATTTATTTTCACTTCATTCAAACACTTATAAAACTTGTTTTATAATGTCAATATTTCAATTTATAATATCCATTTATAAATCTCTTAATATAAATCAATTTATATTATTCTTTAAAACGTCTTTAGTCTCCTTTATTATTTCACCATTTTGATTCATAAAATAATTAAATTTTATAAATCCTATATTTAAACTTTTCACAATAAATTCTAAAATTCCGATTAAACTATTTTATAAAATCATTAGCATCATATTCTCAAAAATCAATTTTTAACTATATTTCTTAAAAATTATAATTTTTATAACTTTAAAAATTATAACGTTTATTTATTTAAAATGAATCAATTTCCAAACATACAGTATATTTTAAAAAGTCACTTTAAAAATCATTTTTAAAGTTCCAAATTTGGTCTAGTGATGCTACACACCAAATAGTCAATCACGACAACAACGACATCATATATCGATATGATAGTCAATCAAATATCAAAATATCTGAAATCAAATAAATACTGTTGAGGAATCCAGTTGGATCCCTCCAACATGTTTTCCTGCATCCAAAAACATTAGCACAATACCAATTTCGCTCCAGTACGAAATTATCGCGGTATATGGGATTTAAAATATTATCCGCTTAATAACGGCGCAATAGGGTCTCATCCGCTAAACAAAAAATGCAGGAAATCAATAACTCCAATATATACATATGCCAATATATATATATATATTGCTATTATATATAATACCAATTTCACTGTTTATGAAATATTCGCGGTATATGTTTTTAATAAATAACATCTGCTTACTAACGGCGTATAATGTCTATTTTAACAATCAATAGATAACAATCATCATTCAAGCATGCATTCAAATATTTTAAATCTAACTATTTAAAATAAAATCGAAACTGATTCGATTGAGTGAGAAGTTCTCACCTTGATTTAAATTCCGTTTTAGCGATTTATTTCGAATAAAATTAAACGGACGTTTAATTTTACCCAAAATTCTCACTAACTCTAAACGACTCCATTCTAATTTCATCGCGTAGTGCTCGTCCATACGATTCCAACGCAACTGGTTTCGCGCGTTTTCGACCTCGTATGAAAAAGTTATGAATTTTTGAAGTTTGTACACGATTTATATAAACTATTTACAACATAATTAACTAATTTGTAAACCAAACCAAATCACTACCGTCCATCAAACCCCAAACTCACCAGGCCCGTGCGCTCCCCCCCCCCCCCCCCATCCATCTTCTTCCCCATTCACGTACTCACCCAGTAAAACAAACCCATCACCATCAATTTAGGTTTTAATTATACTCCACCCACAAGCGACTTGAACTCGATCAAGATGCGCCAAATCGAAGGTCTTGCTCCCTCCTTCACTCGGCCCCAACCACCTGCACCTCGGCCCCCTGATGCTCCTAGGGTTGCGTGCGCAAGTCGTCACGGTCGGCCTCCCCTAGCTCCCTCCACGCGACACCATATTCGATCATAGCCGTATAGAATTAAAGCCCTTGATACGCTCTACGATCTTCTAGTTGAAAGTTTCACCTAATTACTCACGGATTGGAAGAGATTAAGGGTTGAAAATTGGAGCTTTCTGGCCATTCAATTATAAAGTGGCGGCTAGGTTTATAGATTAGGGTTTAGTGTTTTTATTTTTTTTAATTTATGAAGGGTGGGGCTATTTATAAGAAAATCGATCGACACTATTCATCCCGGAAATTCCGAACTCTGATTTACGCGCCGTAACCAGCGTTTCTAGGGTTTACCCCGCGTTCCGGACACAATGGAACAGGTTTCGAAAGCTAATTCGGTCATCTGTGCGAGTTATGGCTATAAACGTTCAATTTGAATTAAACCGATTTAATCGATTTTCTAAGCGTTTTAATTTGTACCGGACAAACGGTAAATCCAATTGACTTGAAATTTGAAAGCTTACAATAATATCACATTACGGATCCGATGAAACTGGTTTCGTCGAAATCCGAGACTTTTTGAAAAATGGCTATTTTAACTCGCCAAATTAAAATTAAAAATAATTCGATGCGTTTCGAGCTGCCACGCTCAAACGATAGCTCCGATTGACACGAAAATTGAAATCCGGTAATAACTAACTATTACGGATCCAATGGAACTAGTTTCGTCAAATTCTGAGACTGTTCAAAAATTGACTATTTTCACTAGTCGATTATAATATTAAAATATTCAATTTTCACAAATTAACGTTTAATTCGATTTTAAAAGCTCAAAAATATCATTCTAACTTCAATATGATAAAATAAAATTTTACAAATCATTTTCAATCATATTTAACTCTATTTTCAATTATTTCCATAATTTAACATATTAAATTATCGATTTAATTATCCAATTAAATCCAATAATTCAAATAAAATTTATTCGACTTATAAATTCACTTATTAATATTTAAAATTAATTAATATTCAATTTTTAATTTCTAAAAATTCTGGGTCGTTACAGATGGTCTACCTAAAAACTCTAAAGGCTAAGGTCTTTATCAGAAAGCTATAAATTCCAGATCCGAAGGTATAAAGCCCATAGAGTTATATACCGAATGGATTAGTATAAGAAAGCTTCAATGTGGTTGTACATATTTAAATCATACTTTTTACTAATCCAAGGCCAGAAAAAGGAAGCTTAAATCAAAAGATTAATACAACGTAACACCATGTTGAGTTGTCTATGAGAATGGACCATCAAGTAGGAGTCGAAGACCGAAAGGGGAAATATTACAGAAAACAAAAGCTTAGAAGGCAAGATCGACCTAAAAGAATATGAAAAATTAGTATGATACTATGAAATCATAATCATCCATTTTTACATCCCATACATATCAAAAGGAAAGGCATCCACAATGTGCATATCGTCAATCAACAGGCTACGCTCTACGCTGATAAACGACAGGTGTCAACAATCTGATGTCTCAGCTTAACAGCACAAGCCACGTCATCAATTTGCACCTTCTCTAGATGGCTGTAAATAGGCATTGACCCTAATGCATAGGGGAGATTTGGGGAATAATTTGGATAATAAATGAGAAAATAATTGTACTTTCCTATTTAATGTTTCTGTAAAAACTCATTAATGGCGAATTATGTCAGCTCGGCATCGAATTAGCCTTCTGACTTTGATATATGTCTCTAAAGAAGGAAAATATACAATGGATATAGGGCTTTGTCCTAAACCATTATAAATCCTGACGTCTATTTTACTCATCGCCTTACTGATTTTGTCATCAACTTAATTGAATACATTTACTTATGGTGCTAGCTCCTAAAAACTCATCTGAACCTTCGGAAACTATCGATTACTGATGGTAAATAGCATACCAAACCCTGAAACTTATTTAAACAATTAAGGCAAAGACTCTAATTCTTGGGTGTTGGTTGTAATGAAAAGCAGAACCAACATTTTCTTGAAGAAGGGCCGTCCAACTTCGATTCCTTGTCCAAAAAAGCAACCTAATCAACTCACAGTAGATAGCCAAAGAAATTGACGATAAAAGTTTCTACTTAGAACTGCCTCCCAACCTCTAGGTTTAGCTTATTAAGAAGTTAACAACGAATGCTTGGCAAACATCATTTTGAAAGGAGCCAAAAGAGAAGATTATGACCTTTCTATGAACTTCATGCTTTTTAAATCAAATAATGTTCAAGATATTTGAACGAATCATTACAAGAAAGTTTTAAACAAAGAAAAATGTTTAAGCAATGAATGAAAAAATAAAAGACATGAGTACTAAATTAATGACATATGAATCAAACCCAGCAGTCTAAAAATGTTGAAAGGCCAAATTTCTTAATCTCAAAAGAAGAATTTTGAAAGAAACCAAAAAAGGAAATAACATTCACCCCTCTGAATGATACATTAGCCAACAATTTTTAGAAACCCTGAAACAAGCTATCTTATCTGAGTTACCCCTCCTGAAAGATGAAAATTACTAACTTTACCATCGAAAAAGCAAACATCAAACAGGTAAGTGCTTAAAGCTAGCTTCTACAATAGATAAAATAACCCAAAAGGTAATGCTTTTAGAATGTGTCAGGAAATAGTTTTAATACTTTTTTGTTTTTGTTTCAGGATATAATAATTCTTCTTCTTTCGGCACATGCATAATATACACATTTCTTATTTTAGCCAAAGACATTATACTTTCGAAACTCGATATATAAAAAATGGAAGGGGAAAGTCGTGACCCAAAAACTAAGTAGTAAATCTATCAAAAGCATTGTTATTGAAAATGAATTCAAGAAGTTATAATCTTGGCATAGATCTGCTTTTCACTACATGATTTCGACAGTTATTTTGCTTTCAATTTTCTTATTGGCTTTCTCTTCAGCTTTTAGTATTCCTAGATTTCCTTTGGCTTTCAAAGGTATGCCCTTTCATCCAGATTTGTACCCAAAGGGCACTTATTGGCCTTTCCATGGTCTTCATATAGATGTTTTTGGATTTCTTATCTAACCTTCAAAAAAAAGCCATTTCTCCAATGTTTATACCTGGTAGGCATTATTGTTAGTCATGGGCCTTGTAAAATGACCCACATTTTAACATATTGACGGATCATAAAAAATACTATTTTTGAAAACAAATTAGGTCCAAATTGAATATACTTTGGAGGAAGTTGAAGACTGACATTTTTTATTCTAGGAATAAATATTGGATGGTTCCAACCCTGAAAACTTATGTAAGGCCTATAATTTTTGATAGAAGTTGAATTAGAATCTCAAACTTTCCAAATGAATGATATGATGGTTTCCTATTATATAGAGTGGTTATAGATTTTTAAACATAGAGTGTAGGATATATGACTATTTAAACTTTGGACAGATTTTAGAGGAATTATTGGGTAATTCACTGACTCCATGATCAGGCCTTCTAATTAGTTTTGGGATTAAGGTTAGGGGAAACCTCCATAGCAGACATTCATCACTATAAATACACCTCTAAACATCTCCTAATCCTATTAACCTTCTTCTATTAAATCTCCATCATTCTTTTGATAAAATTAACCAAAATCAATTAATTAAAAGGGATTATGCAAGAGATTTATAATGGGCTTTCTTGATATAAATATTTGTGATATAAGCATGTAGTCGCTGACGAAATTCAATTCTACTCTTATTTTAGTGAATATATGCTTCTTCGGTGTTTTTGATCGATTCCATATCCTAGATGAGTGACTTTACTCTCACACTTTAATATAATTGTGGATATATGTTTTAAAAGGGTTTCTAAAATGTTTTCGAACTTAAGTTTTGATTTTTAAATGGATAATTACTGTTCATTTTGAATCTACCTTGATTTACGTGTTTTTCATTAGTTTTTGGATGATTAGTAAGTGATCTATCATCTCTAAGCTTCTGATATATATTAATCTATAGTTTACATCATTTTTTGAATCCAAAATTCGAAGTCAAAAATATGATTGACTATTGTTTTGATTCTGAAACTAAAATAAAACAAATTTAAAATGATTTAAAGTGGTATAAACATGTTTTCAGACGTACGGTTGTTTACATGAATTTTAGGTTGGGCTATGGATGCATTTTTAGGCGAATTGCCTGATATAATGTTTGTTTTCTTGTCTATATATTGGATGCATGGAATCCTTGTTAGAGAAAATTGAGTTCGATTCAATGGTCCGGGGTCTTTTGTAGAAGGAGTGGTGATGTGCTCTCTGATTCAATATGCAATGATGGGAGATCCACAAATGTAAACTTAAAATTTGATGAACCGGCTCCAGGATGTGTGGGGTCACATCATTGCATTGATGTTGCACATAAGTCAACATGGTGACAAAAATGGTTGGATTAAGATGGAATGTTAATGGGCTGAAAATGATGAAGAAAATAATGCAAAAATTAGCTACATGTTCGGTTCGAATTGTTGAGTGTTTGGGTCAAATTGGTGGCAAAATCACAAAAACTCTAGCCCAAGGAAGCAAAAATGCGGTAGTAACTATGGAAAGGTTGGTTTAGCACATGGGTGTTCTATTAGGCCATAAATAAACTCATATCTTGAGCCAACAAAGTTAGTGGTACATGGGCAAGTGATTGGACTCAAAGGCAATTATGCTAGTCATTGTATTCAATAATAGTCGAATATGAAAATAGGCAATTCTTCAAACACCAAGTCAGAAAGTGTCAATTTTGATTTACCTAACTGACACTAAAGTTACAGAGTCATGTACTTTATGTATGCTTGAGAAAAATGAAAATGAGGAAAATGAGGAAGAAGTACCATTCATAATTTGTCCTTTCTTAGCAAGGGTACGTCCCTATTTATAGAGAATTTTGACCCTTCGATTTTCGACATATGACGCTCAAAGGAAACTAATGATTAAGGTTTTGCTAATGTACCATATCGTCTCTTTGGCATGCAGCATGACTTTTTCATCAATCTCTTCTTGATGTTGTGGCGCATTTGATCCAATAATGGCATGCCATATGTCATAGAGAGAATCATTTTTATGGTACATTTATCAGCTTGTGATGGCATCTTTATCAACATGCAATAGCTATCGGGTCATCAATGTACGAAGGTTCAATTCTTCTCAACCTAGTAATGGCTTGGTTATTTTAACTTTCAATGGCTTAATTGCTTCAATCTGCTATGGTTTTGATGTTGTCAATAGCGATAACTCTTAATATGCGATAGCTTAATTATTTAATCAACGTGTGGTAGTTCTAGCTCTTCTCTTATAAGATGAATTCTCTCGTCTTCATCACGTGACAACATTTATACATGATAGAATCAATTTAATTTATCTTGCGATAATTTTGGCTTCTCAACTTGCGTTTGCTTCAACAACTCATTTATGATAGCTTTAGTAACTCAACTTGCAATAGATTTATTTACTCAACTTGCGATGGGTTCAAATTTGCGACAACACTAATAACTAAACTTGTGATAGCTTTAATAACTCAATTTGTGATAGCTTCAATAACTCAACTTGCGATAGCTTCAATAACTTAGTTTTTGATAGCTTCAATCATGCAATAACTTTTATAACTCAATTTATGATACCTTCAATAACTCAACCTACGATAGCTTCAATAACTGAACAATCGATGGATCAATAATTCAACTTGCAATAGCTTCAATAACTCAAATTATGATAGTTTAATAACTCAAGTTGTGATGGCTTCAATAACACGACTTGTGATAGCCTCAATAACTCAACTTACGACGACTTTAATAACTCAACTTGTGATAGCTTCATTATTCTGAATATGTGATGGCTCATCCTATAATGACATTCCCGCTTAATTTTGTAAAATTTTGGGGGTGTAACACTTCCATTCATATGAAGTTTACTTATGCTTTAGCTTAAGTTAACTTTTCCTCTAAGTTTCGTTACTTTGAATGTTGACTTTCACTTTTACCAAGTCTTTTATTCCGACCAATCTATTCAATTGTCTGGTTTCTTTATTAGTTGTTTTAGTCAAGTTTACTGGAAAAGATAAAAAATTTGTTGACCATTCCTCATTGGATGGGTACGTTACCGGTGTTGAAGCGGAACTAAAGACTTAATTTATCATCACTGAATGAGACCAAAGGCTTTTATTTACAATAAATCTTTGGATGGATATTTTGGCCGGGAGTAGAAGTAGGACTAAAGGCTTAATTTACCATCTTCCTTAGATGGTTGCTTTGGTCAAACATAGAGGTGGGACCAAAGGCTTATTTTGACCATCATTCTTTGGATGTGTGCTTTGACTGGAGTAGGAGCAGAACCAAATTTCACATTACTTTTCGAGTAAGTGCTTTGGTTGAGCATAGAAGTGAGACCAAAGGATTAATTTGACAATCTCCCTATGATTGTTGCATTGGTCGGATCAAGAGGCGGGACCAATGGCTTATTTCGACCATCACCCTTTGGATGGGTGCTTTAGCCAGGCATAAAAGTGAGGCAAAAAGTTTAAATTGACCATCTCCTATGAATAGTTTCATTGGCTAGACCCAGAGGTAGAACCAAAGGCTTATTTTGACCATGACTCTTAGATGTGTGCTTAGCCAAATGTGGTGCAACGATCCTCCATTTTTTTTCCATCAAACGTTGACACCGGACACTACCATTGTGTTCCAATGTCATGCATCCAATCGACAAATGACAGATTGTTAGGGTAAATAAAAGAAAAAAACAGAAAACATGGAAAAACAGAATTTCACAGCGGAATCGACAACATATAATATAACAAGGACATTATAAACTATCACTCCAAACATACAGAGTTTATCAGAGTTAAAAATAAACCTATCAGCTAGACAGTTATAAAATCCTGACCTTACAAATGCCGATAGGTACACTATGTAATACAACGGAATAAAATACTACGATTGGTGAATCTCTAGCTCCCCTTTAAGAACTTCGTAATACCACAGACAATCCGAAAAAATACTCGGTCTGACCCGAGCATTATAATTAAATAACACCCGGATTAGTCTAGAAATACCAGCGTGAGATAACTCGAATAATGTGAAATGTATAAAAGTTCTATAAGACCACGCCGCTAATGTGAAACGGGTTTTTACCTCACAAGAATAACATCCACATGCAAGAGAAGAAATAAATATCAAGAAACAAACGCAATTATGAATTAGTACTGGAAATAAACTGAGTAAAATCCAAACTGGATAGAATGGATAGAACATGAAAAACAGTTCAACTTGATAGAATGAAATAAATAAGGGAACAATCCAAATTTAATAGAATGAACTGAATAAGGTAACCTTCCAACTTGATAGAATTAACATAATAAGGTTACCTTCCAACTTGATAGAATAGACAGAATAATGTAATAATCCAAACTTGATAGAATGGACTGAAAAACTATAATATAACACCGTGAAGGGTGGTTGCCTCTTCCCGTTGCAATTACAAAAAAACTAATTCAAAGGTTCGAATCAAATCAGTAAAACGAATTTATCCAACGTAACTAGGAGGGTGCTCCTCCTTTTTCCATGAAAGTATACCTCTAGATAAAATATATTTGAGAGCACACATGTCACTCTCGGGAACTTCCAAGCAGGACCCCGCTTCACACACAAGTCTGAATATTTCACATCAATGCATGCACGCCGAAACCTCTCTAGATGATGTGAATGTACTCTGATGGGTGCGACCCATATGGCTTGGCTTCCACTCGCGCTTTGGTTTTAGTTTTTCTGGTGTTGGATATCAGTGATAGAACATCTTAGAATGACGAAGAACAATAATGACTTGGAGGGTGCTTCCCATTTTTCTGTGCCTTGGTTTTAGTCATTTTCGATAGGAATCAAAGCTCAATGAAGTTATAAATCGTTTTAGAATGACAGAAATAAAATCAAAGAAGCTCAAGTAACCGATAGCAGAGATATCAACCATCAAGGATATAAAATGATCGTATATGGAAATTAAATCTTGTATGCTTATCGACAGTCATTGAATTCAAACTTGTACTTTTTCTTGATTAACAATATTACCGGACAAGTCAAGGCAGTGGTACCTCAAAGTGCAGATATAATGAAGATGATGTTTAGATTAGTAAATGAAAAGGACATACACAAGTGCACGTACACAATATTTGATTCAACAGATTAAATATTGGCATTGCCTTGTCCGTTAAAGTCGTTGTTGAGCAGGGTGATTTTTGTTGATCTGCCTTGTAGAGATGTAAAAGAAGTAGATATGCAAGCGTTTTGTGACGGTGCTTACATAAACCTCAGACCATAACAACACTCTGTTTGAGGGAGGGTTTTCTACCAATCTATATATCTAATTACAGGCCAAATTGTCTAAAGATGTTTGACAAGCATCAAAAACGGAAGTATATGGCTTAGACATAGTTTACAAAGTTGAAACAATTATTTGTTAGTCTGGCTTCGATATGGTTGGGAAGCATGCATAAACCCCATCACTCACAAATTTGGTGTATGCTTAAAGTGCCTAACTAATCAACAGGAAGATTGCATTTTTGTGACTCTCTATCCAAAGACAGAGAAATCATGCAGAGACTTAAAAAAATATGAGAAACAATTTAAATTGTGTAAAAATTTAAAGCACAAATCAAAGTAAAATTATTAACATAGGCCAAGTAATGCAGTACAATGATTCTATATTAGATTTTCTGTACACTTTTCAAGGAGAATATACTTTCTAATTTCTATTATCCCAACAGTATCTCCACACCCACTGCTACTGCAAATCGCCTTCTTCGCCATCTCTTCCTCATGGCTTCTTCTATCAACATACCGGCTTCCTCATCTTCCGTGACGGCTTCTAGAATACTTCGGTATGTTTCTTCAAGATACTTCTCTTCTTCTTCTATGGTTTGGATGCTTGTTTGAAGAAGTTCAGAGTACTGTATTTCAAAATCTTCAAAGCAGTCACAATATCACTAAGTTGCTTATCATGTAACGATTCTTTGATGGTTAGAATTCTATACAAACAATCCACTAGTCCATGAAGTCCACTTACTGTACAATTTAATGCAAGCTCGTTGTAGGAAGGACGAATATCTCTCGAAAACAGATTTTTCATTGTAGACTCGATCTTTTGAATGTATCCCACAGCGTACTTCTTCCACGTTGAAACAAGGATCGAATCACCTTTTTGCTTGTTAGTGATAGAGGTTGTAAAAACAGCAGTAGATAACTCGTCTTTTACTTCTTTGACAAGGGCACAAGCTTTCTTGAAGAAAATCCTATGAGCTTCAGGTTTAGATGGTAAAGCGTCATCTTCGGCCATGCTGTTCAGTTTTCTAACCATGGTGATAACAACATAATACGCAGTAGATACCACATTCGAGAAAAAGGCGAGCGTGTTCAAGTCACCACAAGATTCTACTATTACCTTCATTTCTTCACACTGTGTCAATAAAGATTCTTCCGCTTTGGAGTTACAAGATAGAGAGGACATTGTACTAGTGGTGGCGACCATATACTTTTTGTTCTTTTGCGAAGAAACGAATTTCTTTGCTTCAGATTGAGTAACCATCTTCAATCCAGATTTTGACAACCCTTCTTCTCTCTCAACAATGCGGCGTAACAGTGCAGAAATTGCATGTCTAGTCGTCGTTAAGCTCTTCAAAATTCCTTCAACCCTGGTCACTATGTCTTCATCTTCCTTCAGCGTAACAAGGTTGAAAACTGTGACGAGAACACCTTTAACAATGGTGAACGTTCCGTATATGCAAAATTCTTCGATAGAGGAGTAGAAGTCTCCCAAGAATACTGTTCTAATCTGGCTTTCAATCCTTTTCATACAAGCATTGCACTGCCTCTTCCACATTACCAAATCAGCACCAACACCAGAAATTCTTGATAAACTAGCATCGCTAACCATATGTGTTGTTTCTTTGATAAAATCCACAAAGTTCCTTAAAATGAAATCATAAGCCGAGGACTCCTCAGATAAAGAGTCATAATCTTCACATCAGGGAACAAGAATCCAATTACAAGTTGGGTTTTTGCGAGTTCAACGGATTGTAAAGCCTTGAGTATTGCTTTATAATAGAAAACAATGGTGTCATCCCTGTCTTGGGCACGCATATATTTTTGCTTGAGTTGTCTGAAAGCTCCGTCATGGAACGAATTCACTTCCTTCCTCATGGTCTCGCATTCCTCCATTTTGGAGTGAAACGACGGTTGACTGGAGTTAGGGGTTCCGACGTCTTCATTCATGGTTGAACAAGGAGGAGTTGAGTTCTTTTTTTTCTTGATCAAGTAATTCGAATATCAGATATTTCGTTTTGGAAGGAGATGGGCGTTTGGTTCCTTTATATTATGTAATCGTACTAAGGACCTTACTTCCTGTTTTCTTTCTTTCCAAGTACGCAATTTTTTATACAGGAAATTGTTGTAAAGACAAAATTTCACAGCTTTTTAGCCTCAAGGACAGAACCTTCAATATTTTATCCTAAAAGACAACTTTCTGTAGGTATCAATTTTTAGGTATTGATAGCAGTTTTTAGATATCAGTTTGTAGTTATCGGTAGCAGTTTTTAGGTATCAGTTTTACCTCGGTAACAGTTTTGTTGTTCTTATGAATAATTTTGAAAAATATTTGTCCTTATGAATAATTTTTAGAAGAATGTTTGTCCTTGTGGTAAAAATATTGAGGTCGTGTTCTTGAGGCAAAAAATATACAAATATTTGTCCTTTAAATTAATTCCCCCTTTTTTATATTGTCATATTATGTAACTTTATTTTCTAAATTAAAATGAGTTATATGTAGATTTTTTTTTATCTTCTGCGATTTATTAATATTTGTCGTACAAATAAGCGAAAGTTGGCATTCTTGGCTAATTTCAAAATTAATTTTTTTGGTAATTTCTACATATAAACATTTACGTATGTAGATTTTGAATCTGACGTTTAGTTATTAACACATTGGATTAAACTATTCCATACAGCAAATTATTATTTATCTTCGACTATGATGCGAATGTCAACAAATATCCATATAGGAAAATAAATATAAAATACTCGTGCTTTTATTCGATGGGACGACGGTGGTAGTACATTAAGATCTTTTGTTACCTCATTGAATTTTCAAGAGCTATTCAAACTTAAGATAAAAAGTCGCCTCGCTCGGCTTTTTTGAAATCAGCTAGTAATATGAACCTTTATATTATTTCAAATAAATAAGACCACGCTTTATGTGGATTTATGCTATTAATCATGACATAAGCAAATATAAACATTAGTACCAGGAAATCAAGATCATGAAATGTATGTCAATTCCGGTTTGAGGTATGTACTCATATACACATGACCCAAATTCAAGCATGCTTATGTTGCATAAGACACTTTATTTTTAAAAAATAAAATCAAACATTGATATGACCTTTGAAGTAGTGTCTTAAATTCTGTACGCACTCTCCATGTTTGAAATTTATTGCTTCCATATACTGAAATAATAAATTTCTTTCAGAAGGACATCTTTTTAAACGCTTACGATATGAATTGCAAGATACTGATAGCATATATTGAGGAGGGCGAAGTGTTTTGATTCTAAAATCTTGTTAATATTGCTAGGATGTCGAGAGTGGTCCTGTAATAAGATGTGTAGTATAAGATATGACATGCAATTACTATTTATTGTGGCACCACATTTGTTGTTCATTGGACATGAATAACCACTTAAAGATTAACAAATTAATAAATTAAGAACTATTACCTGGTATAAGTCAACTTTTGTTTTTCTTAGTTGGTAAAAATAATTGTAATGGGGAAAAAATAAGTATTAACATCTGAAAAGAACATAAAATACCATAATATTATTACCAAGAAAATATAAACTTACCACTACATGTAACAATTTTTCAAGTACTAATTATGAGTACATAAATAAATTCTAAAAGTAACACATCAACAAAAAAAAGAAAATATCTGACAATCCATGACTATATGGGATGACTCACTCTGTACTATAGTGGGTGCATATATCAGATTGTGATTAGTCTCACATTGTTAAATATTCTAAAGTAGACTAACATATATATGAGATTGATAGCATATAACAAAAAGGATTTATTTTGTCGCAACAAGTGTTTCCATGAACATACTTATGCTCTAAGGAGATATAAGAATATCCAATCATAGTGTTGGTACCAAAAGAGCTTCGTTCAACGGTCTTGCTTCATCTAACCTAAATGAAGTGTGTGCATATTAGAGATGCGATACGTGGCAAAAATTTAAATACCGTATCAGAGACAATGGTTCGAGGGGTCCGGTATGATACAACATTAACATAATATGCTCTAGTATGTGGCTTGAGCTCAGGATGCTTATTAAGGTGGAGTTATTTGTTAGTGTTCGGCCAACTCCAACTATAAAAAAGAGGACACTTTGTAAATAGTTTGGCCCAACTACTGAAAGGTGGTAGCGAAGTGATCTGAACTATTCACAGGTGTAAGAAACCTTATCCAAGTCTTGTTAGGACTCTATATAATTTCAAATTGAATTGAGAAATGCTCGCTAAGGTGGAGATCTACTAGGTATGACTCACATTGTATTAGAATGAGTGAATGGATTGGATTGTGTTTAGTCACTATCGTAATATATTCTAAAGGGGATGAGCACATATATGTGTGATTGGTATCATGCAACAAAAATGAATTCTTTTTTACAACAAGTGTTACCATGAACACATATGTGTTCCAAGGAGATGTTGGGATATCCAATCATGACAATGGCATCAAAAGAGCCTTGCTAAGTGGTATTGCTTCTTCTACAGTAAATGAAGTGCGTACATAATGGAGATGCAAAGGAGTGCTAAAAATTACAACAATAATAATAATGTGAAAAACAACCCACTAAAATGAAAACTATATATCTTAACTAGATAAAAATAAGGAGAATGGAGTTTCAGAATATATCTTATTTATAAAGTAAATCAAAGACGGCTAAGTGGTTTTGAAACATATTAGAGAATATGTAGTTGGTGGGTTTCGAACTTGGGTGGAATTCTCATCAGATGAATGATGCTTAAGAATTGAGCGGAGTAAGGAGAGTGTAGTGTTTTAGTTCTAAAATTATGTGAAAACTAGTGTGTAACTTGTGTGTTGCATATAGTAGTATTTTAAAATACAGAATTATATACTCTTGGTGTTCAAATTAGAACTTTGTTACATACCTGTAACATCTTACATGTTGAGGCCTGAAACTAAGTGCTACATATGCTACAACCATCTATAGTATTAATTCCGATGACAAAATATGGTCATGTTAAAGTGATCCATAATATTAGAAGCACAAGAATATAAAATAATTTAAACATAATTTCAAAAATTACTTTTTTCATTAAATATCAAATTAGCATTTCATATTCGGTACATAATCCCATTTGCCTAGATTCAGATAAAATAAAATTATTGCAAATTATGCCAAGAGCGATATATGAAGATGCCTCTTGGATGATCAGACTTACTGGACAGTTATAACATCTGCCTATACTTACATTCCAAAACAACTAATTCTAACATAGCGGGTGATGGATATAGATAGGCTCCTACATAGCTATATTTGCCTCATACACGTCTTCAGAGGCTTTATTTGCCAAAACCCTACTAAACTTGAAAACCTTTACTCTCGACCTACTCAAATCATATTTTGAGTACCCAAGAGTTTAAGGAGAAATCGTAAACTTTGAGTCGTGCCTAGTGTGAATAATAATATGTCATCACGGTTTAAGAACCCTTTATCAAATTAATGTTTCTAACATCATACTATTTCGGTGTCATATAATAGGTTTTTCAACTCAAACATATCACTAAATTTCATATTTAAACTTAAAAAAACCACCAATAAGGATATAATCATTCAAATAACTAAAACATGGCATAATACTTGCAAAAGAAACATGTTTACGCTTAAAACCAAAACTATCATATAAAATCATGAGATGCATAGTTATTATTCACATTGATTGAATTAAGAAGGTTGAGATTTGTATTTGGTTAATTTCTCTTAAGTTTCTCTTGATTTCCTTAGCTTTTTCTTCCTCTTAATACCCTAGCAATGTCTAGCCTCCTTTTCTTTTGTTTATGTGAATGTAAAATGAAGTGAAAGGGAGAAAAATGCTTGGGTATGTATTTAGGGAATACACCATTTTCCATTTTTCTCTTGTCATAATTTCCCCCTTCTTACTTATGTTTTAATCATTCTTATTATTAATTCATTAAGGCACGACCCTTTAGTAATTATCAAATCTCAAGCCTTTTAGCCATTTACATAATTTTATTTATTTAATTGATTGATTGTTCTAAATAATGTTAATTAGAATTAGGGTTGTTATAACCTCCCCTCCTTAAAGAATTTCATCCTCAAAATTACGATAAGGTAAACAACAACGATTATAGTCTTAAGTATAAAACGTATCATCAAACAAGTCAGGTTAAGTGTCCCTAATCCTGCTCTCCGCCTTCCAAGTATAGTTTCTTTTGTCGTCACTCCACTGGGCTTTTTCTAATGACTGTCTTGTTCCTTAACTTCTTCTCATCCCTAGCCGTTATACATACTGGATGTCTAACTATAGTCATGTCCGGTTCCACTACTAAGTCTTCTAATGCCGTTGGAGCAATAGTTGTCTCTGGATTTCGAACACACTCCTTAGATGAGAAATATGAAAAACATTATGGACTCCGGCCCAATTGCTCGGTAGTCTTATCATATAGGCGAGTTTCTCGATTCTTTCTACAATAGGAAATGGTCCAACAAACCTTGGTGCCGATTTTCATGATTTTATGAATCTTATCACACCGTATTGTACTTTAACGAAAGCATGATCTTCGATTGAGAACTCCAAGTTTTTCCATCCCTTATTTGCATAATTCTTCTGCCTAGACCGAGCTTGTTTCATTTTAGCCCAAATGAACTCAATCTTTTCTATGGCTTTCCTTGCCATATTCAGTCTAAGAACTAATTTATCTCCGGTCTCCAACCAACATATGAGAGATTTGCATAGTCTTTTGTACAAATCTTCAAAAGGTGTCATCCCTATACTAGTCTCATAACTATTGTTATACGAAAACTCGACTAAGTGTAGATAGTCTTTCCATGAGCCTCCAAAATCTAGCATGCAAGCTCTTAACAAATCCTCTAAGACTTTGTTAACTCGTTCGTTTGCCCATCGGTCTGTGAACGGTAAGCGATATTCATCTTGAGCTTGGTACCTTAAAACTCTTGTAGACTCTTCAAAAATTCACTAGTAAGTAAAGAACCTTTATCACTGACTATACTACTAGGAACTCTATGCAGTCTAACAATATTCTTCATGAATAATTTAGCTAAAACAGGTGTCCT
The DNA here is from genome assembly GCA_030765085.1 of Allium cepa. NCBI lineage: Eukaryota > Viridiplantae > Streptophyta > Magnoliopsida > Asparagales > Amaryllidaceae > Allium > Allium cepa. The sequence goes on along the minus strand of CM060944.1, from coordinate 111,671,812 downwards.
TCTTGTCGACTAAATGGGTATAAAGTGTGCACTCTTACCAAGTCTATCCATTATAATCCAGATAATTTCATTTCTTCTATTTGTTCTTGGCAACCCCTCTATGAAATCCATGGATATCGAATCTCACTTCCATATTAGAACATCTGAAGGTTGAAGCAATCCACTAGGCTTCTGATGTTTGGATTTTACTTGTTGATACTTCAAACACTACTTTACCCATAAGCCTACATCTCTTTTTATACCAGTCCATAAGAAACTTCTCATCATAGCCTGATACATCTTGGTTCCTTCATGATGAATAGCAAACTTTGATCGATGACACTTCCTAAGAACTTCTTTCCTTAGGTCACTGACCTTCGAAACAGTGCAACCATCCCTTCTTTCTTAACCATCATAACGTCGGCATTATTCAATGGTTTTGCTTCATCTAACCTAAATGAAGTGCGTGTATGTTGTGATAGGTTCCGAAAATTTTAATATCTTATCAGAAACAATGGTTTGCGGGGACCAGTATGATGCAATATTGACCTAGTATGCTTCAGTATGTGGCTTGAGCTCAGGATGCTCATTAAGGTGGGGTTATTTTTTAGAATTTAGCTAACTTCAACAGTTGAAAAGAGGACACTCTGTAAATAGCTTGGCCCAATTGTTGGAAGGTGGTAGCGAAGTGACTGAACTATTGAAATGGGTTAACAACCTTATCCAAGTGCTATTAGGACTCTATATATCTTCAAATTGAATTGAGAAATGCTCATCAATATGGAGATCTATTTGGTATGACTCACATTTGTATAAGAGTGGTGCATAGATTGGATTGTGATTAGTCACTATCGTATGATATTCAAAGAAGATAAGCATATATATGTGATTGATAGCATGTAATAAAATGAATTATTTTTGTTACAACAAGTGTTCCCATGAACATATATGTGTTCCAAGGGTATGTCGGGATATTCAGTCATGACAACGGCACCAAAAGAGTCTAGCTAAGTAGTTTGCTTCTTCTACACTAAATGAAGAGCGTGCATAATAGAGATGTGAAGGCATGCCGAAAATTACAGCAATAACAATAATGCGAAAAACAACCCACTAAAACCAAAACTATATATCTTAAACTAAATAAAAATGAAGGAGAATGTAGTTTCAGAACATATATTATTTTAGATAAAATAAATCAAAGAGGGTTGAGTGATCTTGAAACATGTTAGAGAAAATGTAGTTAGTGAGGTTAGAACTTAGTGGGAGTTCTCATCGGATGCATGACACTCGAGAATTGAGTAAATTAAGGAGAGTGTAGTATTTTAGTTCTAAAATTATATGAAATCTAGAGTGCAACCCGTGAGTTGCACACGATAGTATTGTAAAACATAGTATTTATATACTCTTGGTGTTCAAATTAGAATTTTTTTATGTAATGTATAATAAATTTAGTAAACTAAATGAACTATAAATTTTATTTTTATTATTTATGTATAAATTATGTTATGTTGTTTATATATCTTTATATTTAAGTAAAGATGATTTTATCATTTTTGTTCATATGAATATGGTATACTATTAAAAAATATATATTTTAATGATTTATTAAATGGATTAACAAATATTATATAACCGAATTTTTTAAGTATATAAGTTCATAATTCTGTAACTAGTTTAATTATAGACTTAAAGTAAATAGCATAAAAGAATTGAGAAGGATTTTTGTGAAAAAGAAATTGAAGAAATCTTTATTCTTATATTTGAAGTTAAAAACATAATTTTGTTATGCAACGTATGAATTTTTTTGAGATATATGATTATAATCGATTTTTCAAATTAACCCGGTTATTATTGTTTTTATATATAATTTAATATACGCGATACTACACATACATACATACATACATACATATATACATACTGTTATCCCACCTTTTGGTCAAGGCTGAAATATTAACAAATTGGCAAGGAAGAATGGATATCAGGACTGGAGATCGATTGGAAACAAGGCTGCCATCGATGTCGTCAAAATTTGGCCAAGCTTCGATCAGGACGGAATCGCTTGGAGGTGATGACCAAGGCTAGGGAAGGCTGCATTTCAAATTTCAGGTTAATCGAAGCTTGTATGTTCGAGATATGGTTGGATCAAATTATGTGAATATTGGCTCGTATCGATGCATTTCAATCGATCCGCATGGATATGAACAGTGCATTCGTATCGATAAGAAGGGAAGAATAGAGGATTTTGACTCGATGGAAGTGGACCCAGAGTGGTAGGCAAGCACGCGATGGTTTGTTTGACTCGATCAGTTCGAACCGATCGGGATAGAGGTAGGTGACATGCTTCGTATTGACGTCTTCGTATCCAACAGGTAAGGCCTCTCTCGCATCCATCAGGTAAGGTTTCGTTCGTATCCATCCAATATAATAGTTTCGTATCCATTTGTTGGCCCTTCGTACGTTTTTTCATTTCAATCAATAATGCCTCCCTTATCTTAATTTCGTATCGATCCAACGAGTCGATATGAAACACCCTCCTGACCTCGATACGAAAAAGGGTGTGAGTTGCAGGGTTACGAGCAGGTGGATATGAATACACAGTTATGAAATTATGGAACATGAATGAGCATGAAATATGGATGTGAGTGAAGGATGTCCACGATATCAGGAAAGAAGAGTTCAACTCGCCGTACTAGATGGATCGGTCCAGGTTCGCAACACGTCATCGCGTGGTCACATGCCCAAATCGATGCGAAGGGGATGGATGCGAAGGCATCGATGCGAAAACGTTCCGTGCAAGAAACCCCAACTCGTATCGATCATATCTCCTAAACTACATGTCCAAATCCTATGAAATTTTCACAGCAGCTTACGTACAAGCTAAGGAATGTTCCTGTCAAATTTCAGCTCGATTGGACCATTTCTTGATCGATACGAAATCGATTTGTATCGATCACGGATTGAGTCGAAACTTGGTGGGATCGATCGCGTGGGCCCACTCACGTGCCAAAAGGAGTCTTCTGAAGTGTTAGCGCAATATCAGCTTCCTACACCTATAAATAGCCTCTTGAAGCCTATAGAAAAAGGATCTTTTGGTTATTCGACGTCCAGACTCTGCCGGATTCAATTCTACACTTCAACACGACTGTTGTCCTCGAATTTGTTCATTGTAATTGCTGTAATCATCTGTAACCAGCAAGAAGAATCAATAAAGTATTACAATTTGAAGTGAATGTAGGCTGGAGATAGCCGAACCACTATAAATCTCGTGTCACTGATTGTTATTTCTGGATTTTTTTACTTATTATTGCTTAGATCGGAGATTTATGTTTGGAATATTGCTAATCTATATTCATAACTTGGTGCTTTCACGATACTTGGGGTTTGTGGCCAATTTTGGCGCAAACACTTTGGTGCTTTCACTGAGAGAGACTAGCACCCGCTACATCAGATTTGGGATCCAGACTTGTGAACTTGAAGGATTTAGATTTGGAAAACAATGACTCGACAAACAAGTAGAACACAAAGAGCTAAGAGAAGCCGACAGGGAGGAAGTCAAGCGGCGTCCTCTGGAGCTAGAGAAGGACAAGCTTTTATCTACATTACCGGGGACGAGATGGAAGCTATGGCAAATTCATTGCATGAGAAATTGCTGAAGAGTCAAAAGGATATGATGCAGACTTTCTTTGAACAGATAAGAGCTGCAGGAACACAGAACTTAGGACCGACTACAGCTACCGTGAATATGGAACATGGAGCTAGGGTTGCGGAACCTAATGGAGGATAGAATACAGAGCCAGAAGGCAATCAATGAGGGCTTGGGGGCAGGCCCGTAGGATTTGACACTGGAAGACCTTTGGATGGAGCTCAACAGGCTAGATCAAGCGCTAATGTTAATGAGCAACACGAGGAATACGTACCAGAATTCCCTCGAAGACTCGAGGGGTAACCTTTGACAGACAATACTGGATTAGCTTAGGTCATTAGGAGAACTATGCGCGGAGGTTTGACCAATAAAGACTTGGATGGAGCGAACAAGAGTCCCTTTACTCGGGAAATCAGGATAGCTCGAAATCCACCCGAGTTCATGATACCTAGCGTGGAAGCATATAATGGCAAGGCTGACCCAACCAATCACTTGATGAGATACACCAGGCACATGGAAGTACTAGGGGCATCAGAGGAAGTAATGGCCCGATGTTTCCCGTTATACTTGACGAATATAGTTGCGATGTGGTTCAGGCAGCTAGAAGAAGGATCTATCAGGACATGGACGGAGTTGGTGGACAGGTTTTTGGGACAATTTCGGGTTCATATCAAGAGGACAAAGAACGTTATGACACTAACGTCCATAAAGCAAAGGACGGATGAATCACTTAGAGCTTTAATAACTCAGTTCAATGCGGCGGTTGCTTCGGTGGATCGGCCGGATCCATCGATGATTTTGATGGCAGTGGTATCGGGAGTCAGGGAGGATTCGGATTTTAAAGTATCTCTGATAGGGGACCCACCACTGGATCTTGGAGAATTCTTTCACGAAGCTGAAAGATTCCTCCGACAAGAAGATGCTTGTATAGATCTGAAGTTAAAGGAGGTGAATGCAGCTCAGGATGGAGGTCCATCTAGTGGAAGCTCGGATAAAGATAAAGGAAAAAGGAAGTTAGATGACGACCAAGGGAAAGCAAGAAAGCGATAGAAGGATCCAAAGTTTTCCACATATACAGGATTAAACGAGACGCCGGAGCGAATATACATGGAGATCCGGAATCGCCTTCCCTACCGAAGGCCAGCTAGGAGAGAACCTTCTGAACGTGAAAGGGCATCAGGAAGGCAGTGTCTCTTTCATGATTTGGATGGACACGATACCAATAGCTGCAGGTACTTGAATGATATAATCGAGGAGCGTGTGAGGAATGGGCAGTTGCGACAATATGTCGGGACTAGGAATGCAGCGGTGCAGCAGGAGCAACCACCGCCAACCTCAATCAACGATGATGCAAGGCCCAAGAATGATGGTCGATTGATTATCAATTGACTGGGATAATATAAAATAAGTAGCAAGATTTTGGCAAACGGCAAAGTCATATACTCATGTATGGGGACAGAGATAGCCCCTAGGCGTGCTCTGAATGATGATAAACCGCGATGTTATGGTTTGTGAAATCTGTCTTTTTTTTTGGTTTGGACACTCGTTTTTCTGGTTTAGTTTGAACTCCTGGTTTTGTTTGCTTTCTGGCCTGGATTCTCATTTGGATGATTGTTTTCTGTTTTGAATGTTGATTCGGATTTTGATTTTCCAATTTAATTTGGATTGGATTTTGATTGGGTTTTTGTCTGGTTTTTAATAAACTGTCGTCGGGTATGAATTATACCTGGCAAGGGGTGAGTCGCTTTGCTCGAACGTGGTAAAGTGACTTATTCAGATCGTTGAGTATGGACTATGCTCAGCAACGGTCCGGAGAGACCAGGATTCGGCCTAGGACTTAGGCCCTACGATATTGGCTATTGTTTCAGGTCATTGAGTATGGACTACGCTCGACAAGGATTCGGAGTGACCAGGATTTGGGTTAGGACTTAAGCCATGGCATTATTCGACGTCCAGGGACACTGGACCACGGTCGTCAAGTGTATATTGCGCTTGGAAACAACCCGGTGAGGTTAGCTCAATGTCCAGGAACACTGGACCAAGGTCCTCGGGTGTAGATTGCACTTGGCACGAACCCGGAGAGGTTACGGATTTGGATATTGACCTGGAGAGGATATGGATATGGTTATTGGATGAGGATGTATTAGAACTCGGTTATCGAGTTTGGACGGATATGGAATTGACTATGGACTTTGGATATCGGATTCGGAGTTATTCAAAACACACCTTCTTATCACAAGGCATGTTTTGGGGGGCAAATGTTATCCCACCTTTTGGTCAAGGCTGGAATATTAACAAATTGGCAAGGAAGAATGGATATCAAGAGTGGAGATGGATTGAAAACAAGGCTTGGCTGAGCTTCGATCAGGACAGAATCGCTTGGAGGGGATGATCAAGGCTTGGGAAGGCTGCATTTCAAATTTCAGGTTAATCGGAGCTTGTATGTTCGAGATATGGTTGGATCAAATTATGTGAATATTGGCTTGTATCGATGCATTTCATATCGATCCGCATGGATATGAACAGTACATTCGTATCGATGAGAAGGGAAGATCAGAGGATTTCGACTCGCTGGCGGTGGACCCAGAGTGGTAGGCAAGCACGCGATGGTTTGTTTGACTCGATCAGTTCGAACCGATCGGGATAGAGGTAGGCTACGTGCTTCGTATTGACGTCTTCGTATCCAACAGGTAAGGCCTCTCTCGCATCCATTAGGTAAGGCTTCGTTCGTATCCATCCAATATACTAGTTTCGTATCCATCTGTTGGCCCTTCATACGTTTTTCGTATCGATCAATAATGCCTCCCATATCTTAATTTCGTATCGATCTAATGAGTCGATACGAAACACCCTCCTAACCTAGATACGAAAAAGGGTGTGAGTTGCAGGGTTGCGAGCAGGTGGATACGAATACACGGTTATGAAATTATGGAACACGAATGAGCATGAAATATGGATGTGGGCGAAGGACGTCCATGATCTCAGGAAAGAAGCGTTCAAATCGACGCACTAGATGGATCGGTCTAGGAACTTCGCAACACGTCATCGCGTGGTCACGTGTCCAGATCGATGCGAAGGGGATGGATGCGAAGGCATCGATGCGAAAACGTTATGTGTAAGAAAGTCCAACTCGTATCGATCATATCTCCTAAACTACAGGTCCAAATCCTACGAAATTTTCATAGGAGCTTACGTACAAGCTAAGGAATGTTCCTGCCAAGTTTCAGCTCGATTGGACCATTTCTTGATCGATGTGAAATCGATTCCTATCGATCACGGATCGAGTCGAAACAAGGTAGGATCTATCGCGTGGGCCCACTCACGTGCCAAAAGGAGTCTTTCGAAGTTTCAGCGCAATATCAGCCTCCTACACCTATAAATAGCCCCCTGAAGCCTACAGAAAAATGATCTTTTGGCTATTCGACGTCCAGACTCTACCAGATTCAATTTTATCCTTCAACGCGACTGTTGTACTCGAATTTGTTTATTGTAATTGTTGTAATCATCTGTAACCAGCAATGAGAATCAATAAAGGATTACAATTTGAAGTGGACGTAGGTCGGAGATAGCAGAACCACTATAAATCTCATGTCACTGATTATTATTTCTGGATTATTATACTTATTATTGCTTAGATCTGAGATTTATGTTTGGAATATTGCTGATCAATATTCAAAACTTGGTGCTTTCACGATACTTGGGGTTTGTGGCCAATTTTGGCACAAACACATACATATATACATACATACATACACTACAAGAAAAAACACTACTAATAGCACGCACAATCATTGATAAATAGCATTTCAAATGTAGTTGCTATTAATCCCCATATTAACAAAATAAAATGAAAACACAAACGCTATGAATTGAACTCTTACCAAACTCCAAAGGCGGGACAAATTTCATTTTAGCGGCCGAAGTTTTACTAATTATTTCATCCCATCTACTAAAGAGATATCGAAACCGTGAAAATCTTTCTTCAGCTTTGAATCAAATTATTTTTAATTATGCTTATTTTTAAATCAATTTACTTCCCACACATCAGATCTATGATTATCCCAAAATTGTTTCCCTTCGATAATTTATTCTCTATGAATCTCGCCTCCGTATCTCATAAAACCTAGAACAATGTCTAATCCAAGGAATCATGCTGCAATGATTGTAGAGCTCAATGCTTTCGGCTGGAGTGTTACCTCAATAAAGAAAGGAGCTGGTCTGATATTCATTGGCCAAGATTTGATCCTAGATTCATTATAGAGCTCTGTCTAGGGTTAATGAAGGGGATAACTATGCTCGGTTAGTGATTATCATTTTGTCTTGTTTGACTATGTCATGTTTAAGGCAAGCCTTACGTTTGTCACATTCTATTTTAGTTTCCTTATGCTAGGTTAGGCATAAATTTGGTGCATCCAGTTGTATATTTGTGTTGTTAATGAGAATTTTTGTTTTTGTTTTCAATGGATGTAATTCCAAACCTACTTATTGCCATTTACTGTTTTATAAGATTGATATTAGGATTGATGATATTTAGAAACTTATGACTGCACTACAAACTGTTTTATAATTGTGTCACACATTGTGTGAGTTTAATCATGAACTATTCACGTGTTCATATACCTAACTTACAAGTTGAAAGCCTACTGGAGCTATTATATTAATCAATTTCATCTATTTACCATGCTATATCATTTGTACTTAAAACTCTTCAAGGAAAAATTAACAACTTATACTTGATTAACATGTTTGATCCCATCGTAGTTGCGTGTCTTGTGTATGTTTTCAATGTTAAATTACCTTAAAGTTACGGAATAATAACATCCTAATTTGCATATTGTTCTTTTCCTATATGATTAATATTTATTTTTATTTTTTGAATTATTTCGGCAACCACATTGATGAATGGAACATAGAAACATAATGTTGGATTGATGATGCTCAATTAGAACCAATTGTAAGTTAAAGGATAAGCCAAGGTAAGAAGAATATATTTTTATGTATGATTATCTTTTTGATATGATGAGATTGACGCTTGTCCTTCAGATTATTTGAAGTTAAATTTAACTTTGTATATTTTATTTGAATTTCATTATCCACATAATTTCCATAGAAACAACAAGAATATCCGAAATTAGTTGCAACTACCTTTGCCCATCACAGGTAGTGGGAGAAGGTGTTGTTTTGCTTTTTGAATTAATGAATTTAAATACAACACGACAAGGGCTTTAAACTAGGGAACTAAGATTATTTTTGATCTGCTCAATACTGCTTTTTAGATCTAATAATCCAGCAGTTTCTGAAGTTGTCATTTTATAATATAAGCATAAATATGTTCTAACCTAGCTTGCAAACAATCCTTCTTGATGGTATAACAATGATGTTTGAAGTGTGTTCTAACAAGGAATACTTTTGATATTTGTTCTGTCAACGAAGTATTTTAATATACTACCAAATTCGAATAGAAAATTCAATTTTTGTGAAACAAAAAAGAAAAAGTGCAAGATCTTGAACTCAGTGATTCATCATTGGAACCATCATGCTTATATTTAGCAGCTTTATTTGCATTTCTACATTTAGTGTTCAACTTATTTTACTCTTTCTTTTGATTAGTTTCATTACACTTTTATAAAACTGTATGCCAAACCAGAATATGATTAAGTTCATTAATTTAATATTTTTCAACAATATTTTTTTGCACATGTTCCTGATTACAAGCTACTAAAATTTCTATACATACACATCAGACTAGCCTATTAAATATTATACATTTTTATCGATTTATGCAGGTTTGATAGGGGTCGATGATCCATATGCACCCCCTTTGAATTGTGAGGTAAGTGAGTACTTCACTTATTCATTGCGAAACATAGCATTGCTGCTGGAAAAAATATGCCTTTGCAGTAGAAAACTTGTTATGTATATTTCTGATAAATGATGCATGTGCAAGGATGGCAAAGTATGTTAGCTGAAGAGTAGCATGGCATGTTAGCTGAACTGTGCGTGGAAACAGTTTTGTGTGCATGGAAACAGTTGTGCAAGTTGGCTGAAAAGTGCATGTTGGAAGGAAAAAATACAGTAATGACGAATGCACATACTGGCCGAAGATGGGGCAGAATGCTGCTACAAGATGAAGCTGCAAATGAAGAGTAGTGTGATGTTGGATGTACAGTTGAAGACGGGACAATATGATGCTCATACATTGTGCAGTGGTGATACCGATCGGTGCTTACTCGCAACATGTAGACAGGGATACATATGAAGAGTAAGCTAAAATAGACACAATTTAATTTATTATTATATTAAAAACTTTAGGCAGATTAACATAAAAATTGTCTTAGTTAAATTTGAATTAGATTGGGTACTAACAATATAAAGATTGAGAAAATGAGACTGCACACTTCTGATAATAAAACAAATACTAATATAACTGTTTGCTATATTATTCATTGGCCATAGCATATATATAATAATGCTTAATAGTAAAGATTTTTGCTTTTGACCCATGAATGGCTGAGTTCCTATCCAAGGTCACCGGAACTGCCATTGACTGGGTTGGAATGAAGGTTGATTCTTCTTTCAATTTTGTTTCTACGCATTCTTTGAGGTCACTGGAACTGCCATCTAGTATGGGTGTTCATATTTGCATTTTGAACAAACTGAAGGTTCATACTTACATTTTGAACTATAACATGGGACACTAATTTATTGAAGTACTTCTAGCTTGCTGTTTATATTTTTTAAAGGAGCTGCACATGATCAAAATCATATATAATAATCTATTTTTGAACTTCCATTTCAAGCAAGTCCTTCTATTTGCATTAGACTAGGACACATAGATAAATAATTTATATTCGTTATTGGATTTGATTTGTTAGCATGTTGTTCTTTTTATAAAATTGATATTGACAATAACCTGTGCAATAGTCAATATACTTACTGACCTTTAGCCTCAAATTTGAGTTACTATTTTGAATACCCAAATTTTTCATTACTATCAATAATTTTAGTGTGACTGACAAGGATAAAAGTCATTAGCAGTTAGCAATAAGAAGTTGTTTAAAATATCAGTAAATCATGATCTCACACACAACACCACCCCCACTCCTCCTTTTCTGGTGTGGTTAATTTTTTTTTGCTGCAATGAATAGACCAACCAAAGAGATTATTTATTCTCATAAACCCATTTGGGGGAAAGAAATGTGCACGGAAGATATTCATGAATGAAATCAAGCCCCTATTTGAAGCTGCTAAGATACTCTATACCGTGGTAGGTTGGTGGTTTCCATTGTTAGGTCTATTTAAGCTTTATACGCAATCCAAATTGTTTATGCTATTAGCTTACATAAGACATTGTAGCACAAATATCAACATTGATTTCTTTTTCCCCTTTCAGAAACTTGATATCAACCGCATGCTCAAGAAATTTCATATAAATTAGAACTCCAAAAATATGATGGAATTGTGTGCGTAAGTGGAGATGGCCTCCTTATGGAGGTGGGTGTTTTTCTTGAATATATTGAAACACTAGAAGAATTCATTATAGGTTGGATTTTAAACTTCAAAGTTCAAACCGTTATTTTGTTGGTCGTGTTGCCTTCTGTTTAGGACACTTTACCTTGTGGTCATGAAAATCTGGTTAAATGATTATGTAAAAGCTGTATAACTTTGACACAAGTGTTTAGTCAGTATTTTATATTTTCTATGGCTAATCAATACCGTAGGGACCTCTGATTGCAATCACTATTATTGTAATAGTCATCTATTGCAATAAACAGATGACATTAAATTGCATGTTGCTTCTCATCATATTAGGATAATTTTATTGGATGTTTACTGTAAGTTGAAAGAATGAATTACTGCAAAACATGATCAGCCATATTGAGATTAAACATGCAGTAGCATATAATTGCATCGATACCAGCTTTTACCTTTACTTCATTGCTCACGGCTTTAATATTGTATTAGCATGTTATTAGCACACTCACAATCACATGATGTACATGCATAATTATTTATACGTGGGCTTCGTGGAAGTTGAAATTTGAATGTATTTTCATAAAATTTAGATTTCAAACTTGGTAAAGAGGAAGAGATGGCCCAGATGGGTGGATATAGACGGATTGGGATAGTTGAAACTATAAATTTCAGTTTTATTAATACTAAACAATATTTGTATGTCATTACTGTCATTTTTTGGGAAGCAATTGATATTGAAGGATTTCGATTATTAATATTAGAGTTTTATGTAGTTTGTAGCTTGATCTGTTGTCCTTTTCAGATCAATAAATGGCCAGATCTTTTTTTTAGTTAACTTATGTAATGCAGCTCACTACTTATCTATATATTCTGGGTACTGTAAGCCCCTTATGTATTTGATGTGCTCTCTAGGGATTTTTTTTCTTCTTTTCCACGGGAGATTTATTTGATTGCTGATGGTAACGTTTTTTGTGCCTCTAATTTAGACTCTTTATCTATATTCAACAGATGGTAAATGCATTGTTACAAAGGGAAGATTGGAAAAGTGCAATCAAGGTCCCCATTGGAATAATTCCAGCAGGTATGTAAATCATGAATTATGCTAAATCCACAATTATGTACATTGGATTGATCCCTGTTCAATTAAATTATGATGTGAAAATCGACATTCATAGTTTTGTGTTAAGTCTTAGCTTCAAATATATGATCATCATTACCATTATGCTAATAATCTCCATTATAATATGTGCATCAAAATTTCGGAAACCATAGCTAAGGTCAGTAGTAGGAAATTTATCGAGAATTCAAATTCTACTTTTGCCCAGTTGAAATCAGTGTTAATTGAAGTTGCCTATAAAGTAAGAATAAGGTGTATCGGCCATTTCTGATCATCTAATATGCGCATCTATGTATCCATTTCTAGACCTCATTAATTAAACTAGTGATTTAGCCAACTCCTCTCCTCTACTATTCATAACTAAAATCTGCATATTCAACCGTGGTACCGTAAAACGACATTAGTATCCATACACGTCACATTTCTACTACTCTAGTGTTTTGTCATTTCTACCATTGTCATGGTTACGTATTATTATATTCTATCACATCTCTACATCATATACAAGCATGCACATATCACGGGTTTCATACTCTAGTAATACATAATTGAAACACAAGAAAATCTAATGGAAGTGGAATCGATCATTCTTTAGGGATGATAGAATGAAAGATGTCCAATTGAATAAATAAAATAAAAAATCCATTAGTATTTTTCTTGAATGGAGCGTCAGATTCATTTTGGAAAAAATGGGATAATTTTACACTATTCTGACAAGTCCTTCATCTTACAGTAATTAATTACTCAATTCAAAAGTATTTACATAGGCCTATAGTAATTATTAAAAAACCCAGAGCATTTCATTCAAAAGAAAGGCTAAAGAAAGCAGCAATTACTGCTTAAAGTGCTAAATCCCCCTCTATGATGTACTAGATGCTAACTGCAGTGCTAGTGTGCTTAAGTAGGTTGGTAGTAACTCTGAGGTATTTGCATTAATTTTTTTTGAAATGCATCGGGTCAACATTAAATGACAAATGCATTTGCTCGTATTTATTCAAATTAAAAGTCTACTAATATGCAATTCACCAACAGTCTTGATTTATCACCTAATGAATTAGTTTATAGAAAAGGTTTGATAAAGCTACTGGAAGGCGCAATCTTGTTTGATTCTAGCAATAGCTATAAGAAGGAAAGAGAATAGGATTACAGTTAAATGAAGCTTTGGTTTCTGATCTTTTAATAATATATGATATTCATGTGGTTATTAATATAGTTGAAGAGCTTTCAATGCAAGAGAAGGGAAGCGATAAAACTAACCAAGAGATTTTCGAAGAACTTCTAGCAGATAGCGATCTTGTTTCTGTGTCTGATAACTCAAAACTAGCCGTGGTAAACTTGATTGATGGCTATCTTTATGAAATTTCAAAAGATCCAAAGACAGATGTTGTGAAATTTATTGTACTTGTTGAAGTGGTGTCAAGTTATCCTAGGCCTATACATGATGGATTATATCAAGCTGTTGACATGTTTCTCAAGGTATTTTATATTTATTGAGGAACTCATTTTTTTTCCTTTTTTCTAAAATAAAGTTAACAAATGTTATTGTAGTTATTTGTTTATGACCATCATGATTTAGGTTGATGCTAAGGCTTTGTTTTTTTCCACATAGAACTCTATGTCAAGCACTGTCAATAAGTGGTTTTAAATTTTTCATAACTATTAAGAATTAAATCACATTTGTACTGTTTAATGTAGTTCTCAATGATTACTGCTGTACAAAAACATTTAATAAGTACAAAGTTGAGAGTGAAAACAAATGCGCATAAAAATAATCCGCATTCAGCAATCTCAGAGTTATCTTTGGAAATAGCAACCCAAGAGTCTGTTTATCACTTTATATGTACATACATACATACACATCCACGCAAAGAAATATGCATATACCCCAAATTTAGCCGATTCTTGGTTTATGTACTTCAGTCGGTGTATTTTCCAAACCAAGATGATCATGAGTTATAATAAATCATATTTATTACACTTTGGTTTGCTGAAATTCAACGTTATATCATCATCAGTTCAACAAGAAACAACTGTTTTACTATTTATTTAGTAATTCTTTTATATGAATCAGGAGCACCCAGATCGATCAAAAGCAGAAAAGAAAAGATTATGCAAACTAATCGACTGCAGAAAACTAACTCCTGAACCAATTAATCTAGAGCATTCACATATACAATGTGAAAAACATCAGATAAGTCAATGCACTAATTAGATTTTATATTTTGTAGGTCTGCATTTGTTATACTACCGTAATTTGGGGTATCATTGAATATCATTGTGAGTAATTTTGTGCCACATAGGAAAATACATTCCATTGTTTGGGAGTAAGCGTCGGTAATGCAAATTTTACCCGTGACAATGCAGGTAATGCTTGATCAGATGGAATGAGTAATGAACGAAAGCTGGCCAGTAATGCAATTTTTACCTGTGGCAATGCATGTAATTCCAGTAATCCCAATCATCTTAACGTATCGGGAGGAATGCTGGTATATTACCTGTATTTTTGGTAAACTAAAATAAAATAAGAATCACGGTACAAATAATCATGGTACTACCCTTTTGGTAGTAACTGACTGTGCACTTATATGTGATTCAGGCAAACAGATGTGAGGATGTGTGTTGTTGTGCTGTGTAGGAATGGGTATATGCAACCGTGAGGAGTTGAGCTAGTTTGTGATGGTGTGGTGGAGTAATGGTAGTGAGGCCGGGTGAATATGCTGATAAAAGAGGTTGTGAAATGTGTTGGAGGAGTAGTTTTGGTTGTGGATTTAGTTGACAGTGGTGAGATGAAGTTGAGATGTACACAACAGAGATGAAATGTGGCAGTGGCAAGAAAAGTTGATTACAAGGTGGTCAGGGGATGCTTTAGGTTGACAGAAGTGGGGAAGTAGTGAGTGGATGTTAATGTGCACAGAGAAGTGCACCGGGGGGGGGGGGGGGGGGTTACAAGCAGAGAATGGGTAGTTGCTTGGCAACAGGGGTTGAAGGGGATATTTGGTATGGGGGTATTTTGACAGGCAAGGGTAATGAGTTTGTGGTGAAGGGTATGTGGTTGGAGAGGAGGCAATAGTATGTGCAGTTGTATAAGGAAGCGAATAATGGATTTGTGATGTGCACAGTGATGGTTGAAGGCTGTGCACAGGGTGGATGGCTGAAATGAACAAGGTGGTATTGCAGTATCAATGTCTGGGGCTAACAACAAGGAGGTGAAGGGGATGCAGGAAGTACAGTGTCAGTTTGTAAATATGAAAATTTGTAAAAATGTGAAATGCGAATGTATTCGAAAATGGAATAAAAAAAATTCTTTTTCGAATGAAATTGTGTGTATATATTTTTTTTAATAGAAATGCTAGTAGAAAAACAACAAGCACTCAATTCAAAATGCAAGCAACAACCACAAAAAAATGCTGAAAATTAATATTATATCGAATAGCGTTTTAAAAATGCTATTGATTCATCAAACGCTATCGCAACTCTATATGAGATGTAAGATTTATGCATCAAAAACGCTATAATTGAATCAAAAACGCTATAGTAGAAAATAAAAACGCTATGCAAACATGACGAGAAATGCTATCGAAAAACATTGTAACGCTATTACATGGTTTGATGAAACGCTATAAAATGTGCTAAAAACGCTATAGAGTTAAATGAAGGATTATATTCCCTATAGCGTTTAAGTTTAATAATAGAGAAAAAACGCTATGGTAGGTTGCAAACGCTATGCCCTTTTGTAAACGCTATTAGCTATTATAGCGTTTTCCTTCCTGCTATGTAATGCTGCCGGCCTACCATAGCTTGTGGTTCCATGGCGTTCTCTGCTATGGTAGCCTGTTATAGCGTTTTTCAAACGCTATAAAACCCATAAACTGTTGTAGTGATACATACATACATACATACACACACACATGCATTAGAAGCACTTAAATGCTAAATGCATCTACAACGCTTAATTTTTTTTGAAAAAGAAAAACGATTAAGTGATAACTCTTAAGCACGCTTAATTGGTGCTTATATGCGCTTTAGTTAAATTTAAGCACTGCTTAAGCAATACCTAGAAAAATCTATCATTTTTAAAACAAAAAGGATTGGGATTATAGCAAAAAAACTACGTTCGTAAAAAAAATTCATTTTCCATGTAACATGGATCGATGGATGGTATGCATTAAGACATGATTATTTTATTTAACAAATGCACAATTTGTACTCAACTCGAGCATGCTAACTTTTAATGAATAGCAAATGTCAAATCAAACTTTTAATGCATACTAATTTATAGGTTAACTTCAAAGTTAAACTTTAGTTATTTGCGATGAATTTATGCATATACATATATTGCATTTATATAAATACAACACTCTTAATATAATCACTTAATAATAGATTTATATAGGTATGGATAATGTATGCTAAAAAATTAAGAAACACTTTAGTGGCGCTTAAGCGACAATAAACGAAGTGAGACTTCTTCCGCTTCGTCTGGCTTAGCGCCTGTTATAACATATGTATGTATGTGTACAGATATATATATATACACACGATTAAGTGAAAAAAAAAATTTACTATTATATATATATATATATATATATTAAAATTGACATGTATTTTCAGGGTTTATTAGAAGAATACAATAATTGTTGATTGAGATTATTTTATTAATTCGAATTTGTCATTCCATAAGTTATATACATAGAATTGAATATAAAATCATAGGTAAGAATTGAGAGAGGGGGTTGCAAATATGTCACGACCCGAACTCGATGTCCAACAAACAACATCAAATTCGTTTCGCGGAAGCTTGCAACACCATTAAATGATAAATAACACAGCGGAAATAAAAGATGATATCACTGATATAACATGAATACAATATCTGATACATCAATTTGATACAATGATAATCATCAACATCAGAGAATATACAACACAAAATACAGCTGAACACGATACAATATGAAATAAGCCTTCTCAGAATATAATACTGCAACTTTGATCCAAAAAGCTCCAAAGACAAAGCTCCAAAACTCCTAGCTCGATTCACCATCAAGATTCCACCAAGCAAATCTCGTCCATATCCAAAGAAAACTGAACAAGCTCCAGATGATCTACTGAACCTAATTATCTGAAAAACCAAACTCTAGACTGCCCGTGTAGAAAAATTTTGAGCACCCAGAGTTTAGGAAATAAACAATAAACTCTGGATCAGTCATGGGACTGGTGTGAGCAAACAAAAACAGTTTATCTTTAAAAACAAACAACGAAATATTTTTAAAATAGATTCGCAATGCTTTTTAGAAATGAGACTATCATAAGGCCTCCCGCACACACACACAATGCAACCGCAGAATCGGAGGAGATTTCTCCTTATGATAGTCAAAGATGCTTGATACGCATGCATAGTGTAGAGAAAATTCATTTCGAAAGTAAAGATATAAATCTTAGCCAGCATAGACATTTCGAACTATGCCTACTATAACTACCATGTTCAATAGCGGGTTACCGCCAGATTCCATGGTAGGTTATACAACTAAAACCGTACAAGGCTCGTATTTGAAGAATGGATTTTCTAACAAATGGTCAGGCCAAGGAACTTCCCATTGCCACATGGAAACGCCTCTGGAAGGACGCCCCGAGAACCAAACCGTTCTCTGCTAAACAAGGCCGGGAATCCCTTTTCCCAAGGGATATTACAAACCCTCAGATATACCACTCCCGGTCCTTTGGAACCTTTAAACGAGAGCTCTCTAAACAACATCACACCATAATAATAAGTGTTTCAACATGAGTAAATATCTGGGCTCCATACCATGATACTACCCTTTTCCAGAAGGAATGGTCATACCCTAGGGACGCTATCCCTGAAAACCTTGCCGCACAACTCCTGTTTCGACCATTACCGGTTTGTGAGGCTCGACGAAGTCTCGTCCACAAAAACACACTTCATACAAAAGCCGTGCTTTGGATCAACAAATGATCATAGAAATGATCACAAAGATAGACGATCAAACAAATGATCCTATCACAAATAATCAACACAATGATCATTTCACAGCAACACTCAGCATGTCACATTACCAAATTGGGAATACATCGCTGATAACTTCAACTATATAACCTCTGAGCTCGTACGTCTCAGAGAAGGGTGTTAAGCTAAAAGAATAAATTCTTCGCCACCAACAGAAATATATTTGAAAGAAATCGGCTTTATATCTCAATTTGTAATGTCAGACATACTATCCATACAAGTTTGTTCCGGGCTCGAACAGAACCGAAGGCACTTACAAAGAAGTCCTTGCAATCCGGATATCCACAATCCTGATCGGATTCCCCATCACATATGGAGAACTCTATACCGGAGCAACTCGGTGCAGAGTCAATCGACAAGTCATCCTATCGCTCTCGCAAATACCCGGTCTTCAACACCGGTCTTCAAATGCTATCCATAACGATATATCACATATTCGGAATGGGTTATACGACCCAAAGGTCCTTTCCCAGCTAACCCGAATAGTGAGCGCAACATTTAAACATATGGATATGAGATTTCGATTAAGTCACAACTTAATAATTCCAAAGTTTCTTTCAAATGGTTTAAACCAATTACCATTTCAAATCTTTTAAACAAAAAGATTTATTTCACAAAGTTTACTTAGTTTCACAAGGATTCATTTACAGGTTTCAAAACAATTTCCATTTGAATTGGATTAATTCATTTAAATCTTTAAATCAAAGATTTATCTCATAGCTTTCAAAAATTGTTTCCAAAGATTTCATTCATAACTTGGAAAATCAATTTCGATTCAAACTTGAAATCTCTTTAATATTAATTGGAAGTTCATTACTCATATGAAAGCTTTTTATCACTTAGAAACAATAGTTTTATTTTGGAAAAACCCCGATTCCATTTATACAAGTTATAATCTTTGGTTTAATTCAAATTTCCAAATCAACACTTAAAAATGGTTTAAACCCTCATAATTTGTAAAACCCTTTTTAAATCATAAATACTGAATATAGAATTCAATTTCAGATTTCTTTTGAATTTCAATCTAAATCCGATTATTTAAATTCCAAATCTTTATTAGTTATTCAAAAATAACTTTTATTCTTAAAACAGCTTTTCAAAAGCTTTTCCACATTAAAACTTAATTTATTTCCAAAAATATTTGAATTAAAAATTCAAATTCAAACTTATTCAAAAATCTGTGACTTAACCGATTTCCTCGTGAAATCCATATTTGTGTGTGTATAAGTGCGGTCCAGGGGTTTAACACAATAATGCACGACAATCATCATAAATATATCAATATCGATAAGCGGTATAACCAATAACGCTTATCTTCATTCACAGTTTCACAGATAAAATATATTTATCAATCACGAAGATTCATCATTACAATTCGATGTGGGTTTCGGATAACCAACTGGAATCCGATTCCCTGTCGCATCGAAATTCAAGTGTCGTATACAGGTCAAGGGTTTACAGAATAAAATCACCAATCATAATCCAGCACAGGGTAAATCAAATCCACACATCACAATTTCAAAATAGAAATATCAATTCATTTTACAACAAATCAGATATCCTACATAATCCATAAGTAATCATCTTTAATTCTTATTGTGATAAATTCAATTAAAAATAATTCCTTGGGAATTAACTACGTAGCCCTGTATAATCAATCGTTAATTCATTATCAATGAATTACATACTTCATTTCAAATTTGTTAATTAACCAATAAATTCTTAATCAATCATTGAGTCTAAATTACTTAATTCCTTTATTCACTCTATTAAATTAATTACTTCATAATCAATTTATTTAACCTTGATTGACTATTCTTTAACCATAAATTAATAACTTTAATTATTAATTTATTTGCCATTAACTGCTTAGTTAATCAATTATTAATTCTCAATTAAATTCCTTAATCGATTAACAATTAATTATTCATTAATTAACTTAAGTAGTTAATTACTATTTACTTATCACTTAAACATTAATTAATTCAAACTCTAATTATAATTAAAATGAAATTATTCTTAATTAATTTCTAAATAATCAATTGAATAATTACCCATTCTTAATTGCTTTTCCAAAAATATTTAATTGATATTAATTATTCAACTTAATTAACATTTAAGAAAAGTCTTCTTTAAATTTTAAAACTAATTATATTACTAACTACAAACTCAATTGTTAATTATCTTTATGCTTAACCAAAATCATTACTTAATAAAAATAATTTATTAAGAGTTAAAAACATCGTTAAACATTAACTGAGATAATTAAACCTGTATTTAATTTTTTATTTAAAACTATTAAACACTTATTAAGTTTACAGTATTTACAACTTGATGAAAATCTTTTTCTTTTCTTTTCTTTAAAAATATAACGCAGTTGAAGAAAATTACCCGAGTAAATGCTTGTTTCACCCGTGCTTGACCCAGAGCTTTTCACATTATCTTCTGCTTCGAGTCTATTCGTCGTTCTCACGCACTCGACCCCGAGTCCCCTTCTTCTTCCCCGTGTTCTCTTCTTCTTCCAGTTTTTCTTTTTTTTTTCTTTTTTTTTTTTCTTCTATTAAGTTTAAATTTTAAACTTATACTGGGTAACATAATCACGCTCCCAAACCCACTCGCACCAATCAATTTCATATACCCGAGATTACCATGGTCTTCCCCACTTTCACAACTCACACTGATACGCAGGCGACGTGTGCACGTGTACGTGAACCGCCGCCACCTCCGGTGACCATCGCAATTCTCAACAAGTCGCGAATGACCACGACAACCCATCTGACCACCCAACATCATGAGTCGACGGCGCGCTCGAAAATCGAACCATCAGCAGCCTCCAGGAATCACCCTGATCACCAATTTTCGCTCCGCGTGGCCACCTCCGGTGACCGGAGAACTTGCGATCACCCCCCACAGCTGCTACACCTCCCCACGCGTCTCCTCTCCAAGTATGGTCTACTCCGGTGAAATGATGACGACGCAACAGGCCGAGTTTCAATAGTGACAAAATCCTGGTTCTAACCCTAGTTCACCGATGCCAGACCACCACAGCCATTGATAAATTCAATTTCTATTTTTCTGATGATCTTCCTCATGTCTACTCCCTCCAGGAACAACCACGACTCACCCATCGTTGTCGATCAATGGAAATTGACAATAAACCCAAATATGAACAAATCTGATTATCTCAACACTTACACATCTAAAAATAAAAATCTTTACATCAAAATTCACCATTCTGCTCATCATTTCCAAATATGTAATCAAAGATTAGAATTAGCTTGATCTATTTTAACTCATGTCCTTATTTTCACTGTAGTTTATAAGTTTTGAGATAAATGCTCAACCATTTTACTTGAAATCATTTTCATAAATGATATCTTCTTGTTTCAATTGTTTACTCTTCAAGAATCAAAGTTTGATATAGTTTTGATCGAGAGGTATAAATATTGTTTGCTGTTTTTGAACTGTAATAATAACAGAGACAGCATATTCATTCATATATGCTCTTACACAGAGCTATTCAATCATATTTCCATTAAAAAAAATCATGCAAACCTATCATACAACTTCATTTTACAGCCTCATTAAAATGCAAACAGATTCAAGTTTTTAGGATTAAAAATCTGCTCACAGTTTTGAGAAGAGGAAGATGACAAAGAACTCTTTGTGTTGAAACTGCAGTATTTTTCTTGAATCCTATTTTTAAGTTTGAAAACAAGGTGATGTTTATGTTGCTGGGTTTCTTTGGATGAACAAAATAACACAAATGAATGTGTATTAATACACAGGAGGATGTTGTTCAAGGTAGGGGAGGCATGTTGCATTAAATGCAAAGGTTGTTGCATTTATTGTTTTGCAATTCAGTTTGTACTTGTTTTACTTTGGTTACTTTGTTCATTTCCTTGCTTCTTGGCTGATATGTTGCTTACTTTATTTTCATTTTATTTTCTCGGCTGAAGTGATCTTGCATTGAATGCTCAGGTCCTTATTCCTCAGCCTACATGCTTGCCTACTTATGCTATGTATTTTTTTTTTCTTTTTAGCTTTATTGGTTTGTTTTGTTTATGTTTGATAGATTTTGATTTTACTCTATAACATTCATTTTTAAAAGTTGTTTTAGTTATGTTTGTTACTTGTATTGTATTACTTTGTATTGCATACTTAAGTTTTTAATATCTTTCTTTCTTTTTCAAGTGTTCACACTTATGTTTGGTCTTACACTTTAACTTTATAATATTACTTATAATATAAATAAATTTCCATTTAAATTTGTTATTAGATTTCATTTTACGTGTTAGTTCATTTTTTTATTTATCCTATATATATTTGTATTTTATTTTATAGATGTACATTGATTTTAAAACACAACGTAAATTGTTTGTTAAGTTTTACTTTGTTTAGTTTATTTATTTTTTACTTTTATATTTTTATAGTTTACATAACCAAAATTTTAAGGTATTTATTTTATACATATATTTTATTTTAAAAACTTTATTTAAAATTCAATTCAATGTATTCGCTTTGATTTTTCAAATCAAATTCAAAAACAAATAAGTAAATACACCTTATTAAATTTGAAAAATTCAACCAAATCCATAATTTAATCTAAAATTCAATCAAATTATAAATATAAATTCGTCTTTAAAATCAGGATCGTTACAAAATAATTGCAAAAATGTTAAAATGTTGGTATTTGAAGATAAAAACTGAATTTTACAATGCAACGTATGACAAATTTATTAAGACAAATGAATAATAAATTAAAATTATTAATATTGCTCGTGTGTATTATTTATGGTATGTGATTTATATATCTTTTCATTTAAATTAAAAAAAATCACCATTTTTGTCGATAAGAGTACGGACAGGCCCGGCCTTTAACATAGGCCTACCAGGCAATGGCCTAGGGCCTCAAAGCAACAAAGGGCCCAAAAATGGTAAAACTACTTTAAACGCATAGAACAACCTAATAGCGTATTATTATTATTTTCCTTTACATATTATGCTTCTCTCCTCTTCTAACCCTCATGGCCTCACAATTAATGTTCAAAGGAAGGAGAAAACATGAGAACCAAGAGCCAAATCAGAATCCATAAAAGTTTAGGACTTCAATCCATCTTGCTACTCTCTTTCGAAAATTCAATCTCTTCAAGCTTTCATTGGGTAAAATTCTACAAAGCGTGCAATAACAACTTATTATGGTTCCGCATTTATTGCTCATTGAATATGAATAATTATTTAAAAGTTAACAAATTAGGTATGACTCACTTTGTATTAGATTGGGTGCCTCGATTGGATTGTGATTACTCTCGCATCATAAGATGTACTAAAGGAGATGAACACACCCATGTGTGCATGCATACATACACAAACACACACATATACGGATTGGTAGTAAGTAACGAAAAAATATTCCTTTTGTTATAACAAGTGTTCCCTTGAACATTTGTGCACCAAGGGGGATATCGAGATAACCATTCACGACGCTGACACCAAAAGAGATTTATTCAGCGGTCTTGTTTCTTCTATACTAAATGAAGTGTGTGCAAAGTGGAGATGCAAAGAGTGTCAAAAATTTCAACATCGTATCGAAGACGATGGTTCGAGAGGACCAGTATGATGCAACATTAACATAATATGCTCCAATATATGGCTTAAGCTCAGGATGCTCACTAATGTGGAGTTATATGTTATAACATGGCCAAATCTAACCGTGGAAAGAAGGATAGTTTGTAGACAGCTTGGCCAATTGCTGAAAGGAGTTAGCAACTTGATTTCAACTACTAGGAGGTCTAAGCGACCTTATCCAAGTATTATTAGGGCTCTGTATAACTTCAAGTTGAATTAAAAGATACTTGCCAAGATGAAGATCTGTTAGGTACGACTTGCATTATATTAGAGTGGTGCATAAAACGGATTGTGATTAGTCGCTTATCATAAGATATTCTAAAGGAGGTGAGTACATACATGTAACTAATGTTATGTAATAAAAAAGGATTCATTTGTTATAATAAGTGTTCCTATGAACATATATATGGTTTACGGGGATATCGATATATCTAATCATGACGTTGGCACTTAAAGACCCTCGCTCGATGGTCTTGCTTTTTATGTGCTAGATGAAATACATGTATAGTGGAGATGCGAGGGGGTGCCCAAGTTACACCATTGTGCATAGAAGGATTTACACCATTAGATAATAAAATAATTTTGTGAAATTATCAGAATTGAGCCACGGGAGTTGCACTATTGTGTCCATGGTAATTTTCTGGTTAATTTCCATATATAGAACGTCAGAATCCAAGATAATATGACCAAGTTATAAAATAAACAAAATAGACAAAAGAAGAAAAGGAAAAAGAAAAAATATAATATATATATATATATATAATACAGGTCGATCGTCCTGTCGACCTAGGCGGGGGGGATGTCGACCGCCCAGTTGACCCGCCTTGGCTTTTGGCAAGCCAACGAACGTTCGTTCATTCGAACGTTCCAGAGCCTATTGGTGACGTGTTCTGCATTCTTTTGACCAATCTGATCCATCTATTTTTGCATCTGATGGCTCTTATTCTGCCTATGACATGGACGCATCATATTGAATCCCCAAATCCAATGGTCCGAGATCCACTTCTAACTCTGTAAATAGAACCTAGACCTAACACTTTTTCTCATTCTAGGTTTTCTCCAATTGGGTTCACCTTTCCAGGAAGGACCCTAAACGGAATAATTTTTTCAAAGGAGAAAATCGTTATAAATTAAATTATTTTACAACTCCAAGTGGATCCGAGAAGAACAAAGGAAGAGCTTAGGACCGGAGGTGAGTGATTGTAATTATTTTAAGATTTCTTTATGTAATTTAAAATAATAAGGTTTCTAATAGTTGTAGTTTTACTACGATTTTGAAATAGCCTTTTTATCAGTTTTAGATCTATTTTCCAGTCTATTCCTTTGTAGTTATTCTTTTTTAATTAATTATAGTTTATTTCTATTAATCATAGATTTTTATTTGTTTACAGTTTATTTATAGTATTTAAGTTTATTTACTGTTAAGCACAGCTTTTTATTCGATTACAGTTTATTTACAATATTTAAGTTTATTTACTATTGTTTATTTCTTTATTTATATAATTTTCTACGTTTTGGATTTTATGTAAGCATATATTCTCTTCTTCTTCCTTTTCTTCGCGTATGGATTAGAATAAATTAAACGCGAATATAGATTATATAAGTGAGAATATAGAATGAAGGAAGTAAGATGTAAATTATAAAAACTGTAATAAATAATGGAATTGGACTGTGATAAATAATGGAATTGGACTGTGATAAATTTGATTGTAATCAATAATGGATCTGGACTGAAAATATGCCTAATTATGATTAGAAATGGACTAATTAATTTGCTTGGTTATAACTTAGAATTATAAAAAAAAAAAAGTAAACGATGAAAGAGGGTTATTTTCACACTTAGACCTTGGGTTAAGTAATAAGCATGATTATAACGTAGGTTATAATAAGAAAAAGAACGGAATGAGGCTTGTTTTAAGACTTAGGATAAATTAATAAGCAAAGATAATGAAGATAATAATAAAGGCTTATTTAAATGATTTATCTAAGTTACCGAGCAAAGACGAAAGTAGGATCTGTACCAAATAACATATTTTATTAGACAAAACGGTGGTCCCACATTAGCCTGAAGTGAGACGAGAGTACGCTTATGCAAAAAAGGGTAGTAATTGCTCAATTAGAAGTACAAATCACGATGGATTTGGATGAGGGGCACAATTAGATATTGTTTAGATGACGGGCCAGTACCAACCGCATTTTTCCTATTTTCTATGAACACGCGGTGATCTCATATTAGCCTGAAGTGAGATGTGGGGCACGCTTATGCTGGAATTTGAGGTAATAAGAAGATCCAATAGGTGGAGCAAAGGTAGCATAGGCAGGATGGCAGTTACGCGTGCGACTTCTATTCGGGTGCTCAATAATAGCCATGTGTTCCAAGCACTTAGTATGAGTGTCTTTCATAGACATAATTGCCTTCTGTATATGGAGCTATATATGTCGCCGGGTCCACAGTGGTTACTCTATGCATCTTTTTTAGATGCCATTGGCTGCTGTGTAAGGAGTTATATAGTGGCTGGTCCAAAGAAAGGTCTATGGAGTAGTAAGCCAACCAAGAAGGGTAGAATTATGGTTACATCCTAATCACAGGATTATGAATTTAGCCTAATCCAAGCAGAAATCAAGAACAAGTGCAAGCAATCAAAGTTAACATATCTTATAAATTGAGCAATATTTAATCGGACTTATTTCCAGTTTATTTTATTTGCGTCAAAATTGGTCACAAACACCCAGTTGTCGATGAAAGCACAAACTCACAATCAAGATTATAGATAGCAAGTATGTAGAGAATTAAAAATGAAGAACACTCAGAAAATTTAGATGAAAGCAATAAAGAACACAGAATTTATAATGGTTTGGTAATTCGGCCTACGTCCACTTTGAAGTTTGATGACTTTATTAATATTCACTCGCCGATTACAATTGAATACAATAGATCGCAGTGAATTACAGTTTTGAAATTCTTGTACAACAGCGGCTATGGAGTGCAGAGTTGGATTTGGCAGAGTCTGGATGTCGAGGAGCCAAAAAGATCCCTTTTCTATAGGCCCTGAGGATCTATTTATAGGCGTAGGGGCTGATATCTCGCTCAAACTTTGGAAGACTTCTTCTGGCACGTGAGGGGGCCCATGCAATTGATCCCATGCAATTTTGACTCGATCCGTGATCGATACAAACCAATTTCATGTCGATCAAGAATTTGTCCAATGGAGTCGAAACTTGGAGTGAACATTCCTTAGCTTGTGCATAAGCTCTTATGAAAGTTCATAGCGTTTGGACTTGTGGATTAGGAGATATGATCGATCCAAATTCATGCTTTCGGTAGGATGCGCCGTTCATATCGACACATTTCGTATCGGTCTGTTTGACTCGATCTCCAACACGTGTGCGCAAGGTGACATGGCGCGAGATTCTTGGATCGCTCCACCTTTTGTGCCGAGCCGACCAAGTCTTATTCGTACCCAAGATTGGAGCCATATTCGAATCGATCATTTTGTCTTTGTAGTATCGATGCTAGTGGTTGCTTCGCATTGATCGTGTTTTGTGTCGCTCGCATCGATCAACCGTATTGCCTCATTCATGTCAATTGGCTGCATCGTTTTGTGTGTGTTCCGTATCATTCTTTCGATCGATACGAAATGATTGAAGCTCGATCAACACAAAATGCATTTTTGGGCGACCGATGCGATCATTAGGGATTGAACGATACGAACTGCCGATAACTCGATGGATACGACTAAGGCTTCGCTAGATCGATACGAACACTATGGAGACAAGGCGAAGTCACTCTGATCGACTCGAACTCGGTGGATTCGAACATCGCGACCATGGATCGGTTCGAAATGATAGATTCAAAATCAGATGTTCCCTGATGGATGCGAACAGGGCTTCTGTAGATGGATTCGAACAAGGCGTTGGGATCTATATGAACGACGTGTTTTCCTTAACTTGTATCGATCATATCTTGGGCGTACAAACTTGGATTGACTTGAAACTTGAAACATTGGCTCCCACAACTTCGATTGTCATGTCATATCAATTGTAGATTGATCCAGACTCCGAAAAAATTCATCGATACCCATAGCGAGCCAGCGTACAACCAATCTTTGGGATGAGCTGTCTTTGGTTTTCAGTTGATCTTTTGGGTATCATGGCCTTGCTAAAAGGCGGGATAATAATTGCCCTCCAAAACATGCATTGCGATAGGATGGTGTGTTTTGTAGTTTGATAAGCTGGATGTTCGTATCCTGTTAATGTCCTACAAAGAGATTGATAATCTTACATGCCTGCGAATGACGATCGCCCGAGATCATACGTTATTTGAGGTGATATGTGACCGTTCGCGGCGAATGGTGACCGTTCACGATCGGGTGCCGTTCGAGGCGAATTATAATCATTCGTGGTCGGGTGCTGTTCGAGGTGAATTTTGATCGTTCGTGATCGGGTGCCGTTCGAGGCTAATTGTGATCGTTCACGATCGGCTGCTGTTCGAGGCGGATTGTGATCGTTCGCGTTTCGGGTGTCATTCGAGGCGAATTGTGACCATTCGCGGTCAGGTGCCATTCGCGGCGAATTGCACCCGACCGTTCGCAGTCGGGTGTCGTTCGAGGCGAATTTTGACCGTTCGCGGTCGGGTGCCGTTCGAGGCCAATTGTGACCGTTCGCAGTCGGGTGTCGTTCGCGGCGAATTGTGTGTGCTCGGAGGGGACTTAGTATCGTTAGTGTCAGATTTCATGTTCGAGTGAATTTTTGAATTGTCGGTTATGGCAATTTATCGCCACCTTAGTACATGCTCGGGGACCGTTCGCAATCCCGTACATGTGTAAGTGACTTGGCCGTTTTAGAGTTATTAAAACCTAATATCCATTCAACTGAGTTTTTCAACAGAAATGTCAAACAAAATCAAATCCAAACATGAGAAAAGGGAAACAAAAGCAAAACAGGGACGTCAGAGCGCAAACACCTACATTGATGCGATTTATAGTTGTATCAGAGCATGCCTGAGGATCGTTCGCGATCATGTACATGTGTAAACAACTTATCGCATCGGTGTGGAGTTTACCACTCGTTCGTCATTATCTCAATCAATTGATAATAAGCTGACGCCCAGATCCTGAGCCGTTCCCAGTTGATGCAGGTGGTGGCCGCTCCCGTTCCACCGTTGTTGTTCCTCTTCTAACGTACTGCGATAGCAGACCATTCCGGATATGCCCCTCAAGCTCATCCTTCAAGTGCCTATAATCATTCGTGCTATAACCATTCAGCTCGTGGAATAAGCAATACTTGTCTGACCTTCTTTCGTTGTTGGTCGGGTCCCTCCTTGTGAGGACCCGCAAATCCGTACTCCTTGAATAGACACTAATCTCCATTGACTAACTCAAGATGAACGGAACTACGAATTCTCAGGGTTTAAAAAAGAAGAAAAAGATAGAACAAGAAAGAAAAAGATAGAAGAAGAGAGAAAAGATATAACAAAACAGGAAGAAAACAACAGAACAATATCAGAATCTCACAATCGCAGCGGAACAACATATAATAGATAAATGAATAATCTTTAAACAAAGAACTATATCAGTTATTACATTACATCACATTACATTACATCATCATCAGAGTGTACAACAACAAACAACATCTAACAGCGGAAAAGAAATACTATAAACTAGTAATACGCCAAGCCATTCATCTTGCCTCCAGCAACTCTGAATTCCAGAATATCCTGATAACCTTAACTCTTGACTGCCCGTGTGGAAATTGGTGGGCACCCAGAGTTTAGGAAGGAAAACAATAAACTCCAAGTCAGTCATGTGACTGGCGCGAGAAATCAAAACAGTTTATCTCTATTTTATTTTTAAAACAAAGTATAGGATAATTTTAAAATAGATTCGCAATGCTTTTAAAAATGAGACTACCACAAGGCCTCCCGCACACACACAATGCAAACGCAGAATCGGAGGAGATTTCTCCTTATGATAGTCAAAGATGCTTGATACGCATTAAAAAGAACATTTGATATTATTACTAGTGCATAGTGTAGGGAAAAATCATTTCGAAAGTAAAGATATAAATCTTAGCCAACATACGACCATTATCGTATGCCTACTATAGCTACCATGTTCAATAGTAGGTTACCGCCACATTCCATGGCAGGTTATAGAACTAAAACCGTACAAGATCGTATTGCTTTTTTGGATTTCCAACAAATGGTCAGGCCAAGGAACTTTCCATTGCCACATGGAAACTCCTCTAGAATGACATCCCGAGAACCAAACCGGATCTCTGCCAACACAAGGCCGGGTTACCCCTAACTGGGTAACTACTGACACGAATATGCCATCCCCCGATCGTAACCGATCTACATCCGAGGATCCTCGATTTCCAATAACCACAAAGAAATAAGTTTGCAGCAGCAACATAGGTTAAATATCTAGGCTCTATACCATGATACCACCTCTATCCAGAAGGAATGACATACACTAAAGGGTGCTACCCCTAATAACATTGCCGCATCCTTCCTGTTTTGACCATTTCCGGGGTGTGAGGTCCGATGAAGTCTCGTCCACAAAGCCACGCTTTATACGAAGCCATGCTTTGGGTCAAAAAATGATCAAAGTAATGATCACAAAGATAAATGATCAAACAAATGATCATATAACAAATGATCAAACAATGATCATTTCACAGCAACACTCAGCATGTCACATTGCCAAATTGGGAATATATCGCTGATAACCATCAACTACATAACCTCTGAGCTCGTACGTCTCAGAGAAGGGTGTTAAGCTAGGAGAATAAATTCTCCACCACCAACAGATATGTATTTGAAAGAAATCAGCTTTATATCTCAATTTGTAATGTCAGACATACAATCCATACAAGTCTGTTCCGGGATCGAACAGAACCGAAGGCACTTACAAAGAAGTCCTTGCAATCCGAATATTCACTAATCACGTCCGGACTTCCCATCACATATGGAATCTCTATACCAGGGCCATTCGGTGCAGAAACATTCGACGGTAATCCTTCTGTTTTCAAAAATATCCGGTCTTCAAATGCAATTCATAACGACGTATCACATATTCGGAATGGGTTATACGACCCCAAGGTCCTTTCTCGGCTAACCCGAGTAGTGAGCGCTTATTTTAAAAATAAGCGTGGCATTTAAATTCAAGCAAATCACAACAAATACTTATTCAAAGGTAAATATTGATAGTCGGTTATTGAACTATCAATGGATATGCACAACATGACCAGATTCCAAATAATTTTTCAAATTATTTATTTTCCAAAAATATCTTTACTAGATATATATAATTTTCACACTTCAACCATTTGGAAACAATTTTCAAATCACTTTTCACCTTTACCACTTTTGAAAACAAATTTCAATCATTTTCCTTACGCGGAAATACTTTCATTTCAACATGGTTCATTTAAACCCATTAAATAAATCCTTAACGATTTACTTTATATTTACGTTCCAAATCCGTAAATTAATTCTCACACTTCAAAAATAAATCAACGTTTATTTTTAAACAAATTCCCCTTTCTTTTATAAATTCCATAGTGAATTTACATTTCAAAATATCTACTGATATACGGTTTTCGATAGATTTCAAATATTCATTTTCAATTTATCTTTAAAAGATATAGTCTCAACATTTCACTTCATATTGGAAAACCTTTCCATACTTATTAATATTAAGTAGTTCACAAATCTATTTATTTTCAACACTTGGAAAATATTCAATATACTTAAATCGAGATTAAGTATATATTTCATTTTTTTAGGGAAAACATTCTCTTAAAACACATTTATTTGGGCCAAAACAAATGTTACGTAAAACATCGTTACAACGTCCCAAAATCACTAGTATAGGGATTCGAAGTTAAGATAGATATATAAATCCCAATACTATATAAAACATTTCCTTTCGGAAATCATTTACTATAACAACAGTGTTATAGTCCATCATTTCCTTCTATTTTTCGAAAAACGTCTATTTCAACAATGAATGTTGAAATCTATGGTTTCAAACCTTAACACATTAAAACATCGTTAAATCGTTTTAATTCTATTTAAAATATCACCTCCAAAACATTTTCTTTAACATAATAATCACTATTCAAAAACGTGAATATACTTCGTTAACCAAGTTCATCATTTCTATACATTTTATTTTAAAGGATTATTCACTGTCTAAAACATGAATATAACTCCTTTAATACTCTATAACAATTTACTTATCAAAATAAGTCGTTTGCGGATTTATAAAACAATGTTTATAAATTCCATTTCTATTTATTTTATAACAACTTCCTTTTATAAACCTCCTTTATTAACCTATTTCAATTTATAACTCAATT
This sequence comes from Allium cepa, assembly GCA_030765085.1. NCBI lineage: Eukaryota > Viridiplantae > Streptophyta > Magnoliopsida > Asparagales > Amaryllidaceae > Allium > Allium cepa. Next base: position 111,639,574 of record CM060944.1, on the reverse strand, counting down.
ATATACTAAAAGTCCATATTATAAGTTAAATGCTTATAATTTATTTGTTTACAAAATCGTTCCTTTAAGACTTCCCAAATTATAAATCTTATAACTTATAAGATTCATTTATTTACCCCAAAACTATTCTTTTAGTAACTCTACAGGTTTTATAAATCTACTGCTTATAAATTTCCATTTATAACTTCACCGTTTATAATTCTACAAATTTCATTTATTTATGAAATTCATTTACACTTCATTCTAACACTTATAAAAACTCGTTTTATAATTCCAATATTTTTAATTTATAAATATCAATTTTATAAATCCTTTATAAAGATCAATTTATATTATTATTTTAAAACGTCTTTATACTCCTTTATAATTTCACCATTTCGATTTATAAAATAATCAAATTTCATAAATCCAATATTTAAACTTTTTACAATAAATTTAAAAATCCCAATTTAAACTATTTCATAAAATCATTCACCCCATATTTTCAAAAATCAACTTTTAACTATATTTCTTAAAAGTCATAATTTTTATAACATTAAGATTATACGTTTATTTATTCAAAATGAATCAATTCCAAAAAAAATTATTTTATAAACGTATACTTTCAAAAATCCCTTTAAAAATCCTTTTAAAATTCCAAAATTGGCCCAATGATGCTACACACCAAATAGTCAATCACGACAACAACGACATCATATATCTGTATATGATAATCAACGAATATCAAAATATCCATAATCAAATAAATACTGTTGAGGAATCCAGTTGGATCCCTCTAACCTATTTCCCTGCATCCAAAAATGTTAGCACAATACCAATTCCGTTCCAGTATGAAATTATCGCGGTATATGGGATTTAAAATATTATCCGCTTAATAGGCGGCGCAATAGGGTCTCATCCGCTATATAATGTGGGAAATCAATTCCAAGTACATAAATAATACCAATTTCACTGTACTGTGAAATATTCGTGGTATATGTTTTTAATAAATAACCTCCGCTTACTAACGGCGTATAATGTCTATTTTAACAATCAATAGATAACAATCATCATTCAAGCATACAATCAAGAATTTTAAATCTAACTATTTAAAATTAAAATCGAAACCGATTCGATTGAGTGAGAAGTTCTCACCTTGATTTCAATTTCATTTTCAGCTTTTATTTCGAATAAAATTAAACGGACGTTTAATTTTACCCGAAATTTTCACTAACTCCAAACGACTCCAATCCAATTCCATAGCGTAGTGCTCGTCCATACGAACCCAACACAAATTGTTTCGTGCGTTTTCGACCTCGTATGAAAGAGATATGAATTCTTAAAGTTAATACAATTAATAATATAATTAATTACAATTTTCTTTTATAATTCTATACCAAAATCAAATCCAAGCCGTGCATCCTTCAACCTGCAGATCACCACCGTTCCTTGCTTCATCTCCCCCAACAGATAAAAATACGCACCATGGAACCCAACGCACGCCCCCCCAGGGTTCGATGCCGCGACCGCCACAGGCCACTTGAAGTTGATCGGAGACCCCCATCACGTGCGCCCACGCGAGAGCCACGCTCAGCCAGAAGAGCACGAAGCTCGGCCCCCCTTTGAGCACGCAATTTGATGATGAACGGCCAGCCATCGCAGCCCAATAACTTCCTCTACACTGCATCAATCACGATCTTAACCGTTGGATATGAAGTACTCGAGGAGATCTTCGTTTTTCTAGTTGGGACCGTGGCCTAATATCGCGTGGATTGGAAGAATTCGAGGGGAGAAGATGATTAAATTTTGGCCAGCTGGTTGAGGGGAAACCCTAATATATTTTCCTTTGCAAAAAATGAGAACAAGGGGCTTTTATAGAAATAATACGCGACACTATTCATCCCGGAATTTTCGAACTCCAAACGAAGCGTGCCGGTTGGCGTTCCTAAGGTTTTCCCTGCGTTTCGAACACAATGGAACGTGTTTCGGGAGCTAATTCGATCATTTGTGCGAGTTATGGCAATAAACGATCGATTTTAAATTAAATCGATTTAAATTAATTTCTAGGCGTTTTAGTTTGCCCCGGACAAACGGTAAATCCGATTGATACGAAATCTGAAACCATACAATAATATCACATTACAGATCCGATGAAACTAGTTTCGTCGAAATCCGAGACTGTTTGAAAAATGGCTATTTTAACTCGCCAAATTAATATTAAAACAATTTCGATGCGTTTCGAGCTGCCACGAACAAACGAAAACTCCAATTGCTACGAAAATTGAAATCCGATAATAACAAACTATTATGGATCTAATGGAACTAGTTTCATCCAATTCTGAGACTGTTCGAAAAATGGCTAATTTCATTAGTCGATTTAAATATTAAAATATTCAATTTTCACAAATAAACTCTTAATTCGATTTTAAAAGTTCTATAACATCATTCTAACTTCAATATGATAAAATAAAATTTTACAAATCATTTTCAATCATATTTAACCCAATTTTCAATTATTTTCTGAAATTTAACATATTATCGATTTCATTATCCAGTTAAATCCAATTATTCGAAATAAAATATATTCGACTTATAAATTTCACTTATTAATGTTATCCCATTTTTTGGTCAAAACTGGAATATCGACAAGGAATGATGGAGGTCGGGATTTCACTCATGGTTCAAGGATAAAACTCCATTCGGTATCAAGGGTTTAAAGTTACATTCGGTAGTGTAAAGTAAAATCACATCCGGCCTTCCCTTAGTCCATTCGGCACTCCCAAGTGAAGGTCATTCGGCATCCCCCTCTCACCACCGAACCAACTCCACTTCCCCTCCTACCGAACCAAAGCCAGCCTCCACCGGTCCAGAGCCTCACCGGACCGACCAACCATTCTCTCCCACTACCGGTCCACCCACTGCCGGTCCACCATCCATCACCGGACCGGCACTCCTCCTAGCCTACAACTACCGAACCAAGCATAGCCGAACCAGGCTACCACCGAACCATGCTACCACCGAACCATGCTACCACCATGCTACCACCGAACCATGCTACCACCATGCTACCACCGATCCAACCTACCACCGAACCCCTATCTCCACTACCTGCCGAATCACCCATGTTACCATTCACCGCCGAACCAGAACGCTGCCAGGTCAGATTGCTTCAGCCCAGGCCCACCAGCAGCTACATACATCCAAGACCTCTGCCCCCAGCCTCACTCTATAAATAGAGGGGCAGGGGTACAACAATGGCGGACAAGTTTGAGAGCTCAAACCTGGAAGGAACTTTCAAACAACTTTCATATACTTGTACTACAAGCTTTGTACTTGTAATCGGATTGGAAAAGGAGAATAACATATAAAGTGGACGTAGGCACACTTTGGCCGAACCACTATAAATCTGTGTGTCTTTTACAGTTTGGTCCTTGCTCTTTACATATTTGCATAAACCACCTAGATCACTACGAACAACATAAAATCAACTAAATCATACAACTTGGAGCTGTTTGCCCATTTTGTACAAACATCTTTGAGTTATTTGCTGAGATCTGTGATTTGTGTTTGAATATTGCTGACTTATATTCATACACTGGTGCTTTCACGGTATTGGGTGTTTGCGGCCATTTTTTACGCAAACATTTTGGTGCTTTCACTGAGAAGGACCAGCTCCCACTACATCGGATAGAAGTTTGGATTTGGAAGACAATGACTAGGCAAAACAGTAGAAGGCTAAGGGCTGAGAGAAGCCAACAAGGAGGAAGTCAACAAGCATCCTCCGGAGGTGAGGAAGGACCGGCTTCGATCTATATAACCCGGGATGAAATGGAAGCCATAACAAATTCACTGCAAGAGAGGTTGCTGAAAAGTCAACAGGAAATGATGCAAACTTTCTTGGAGCAAATGAGAGTTGCAGGGATGCAGAACCTAGGAACAGCTACAACGGCTGTGGATGCAGGACAAGAAGCTAGGGTTATGGAACCCAATGAAGGACAGGATACGGAGCCAGGCGGCAATCAACAAGGGCTTGGGGGCAGGCCCACAGGATTCAACACAGGAGAACCTTTGGAAGGAGTTCAACAGGCTAGAACCAACGTTGCTGCTAACGAGCCACACGAAGAGTATGTACCGGAGTTCCCTCGGGGGCAACCCCCGACAGACAACGGTGGATTGGTAGATATAATCAGGAAGACTGTGCGAGGTGGTTTGACCAACGGAGACTTGGAAGGAGTAAACAGGAGTCCGTTCACTCGGGAAATAAGGATGGCTCAGAACCCACCTAAGTTCAAGCTACCTAGCGTGGAGGTATACAATGGCAAGGAAGACCCTACGGATCACTTGATGAGATACACTAGACACATGGAGGTGCTGGGGGCATCAGAGGAGGTGATGGCCCGATGCTTCCCTTTGTACTTGACGGACTTAGCTGCGATGTGGTTCAGGCAGCTGGAAGAAGGATCTATCGGGACTTGGAGGGAATTGGTGGAAAGGTTTCTGGGACAGTTTCGGGTTCATGTCAAGAGACCGAAGAACGTGATGACATTGACATCGGTAAGGCAAAGGATGGATGAATCGCTTAGAGCTTTTCTAACTCGATTCAGTGCCGCAGTTGCTTCGGTGGATCGGCCCGATCCATCGATGGTTTTAATGGCAGCAGTATCAGGAGTCAGGGAGAACTCGGATTTCAAGGTATCTCTGATACGAGATCCCCCACGGAATCTCGACGAATTCTTTCATGAGGCAGAAAGGTTCCTTCGACAAGAAGATGCGAGTACGGATTTAAAATTGAAAAAGGTTAATGCAGTTGAAGGGGGAGGACCATCCAGCAATGGTTCGGATAAAAACAAAGGAAAAAGGAAGTTGGACGATGATTCTGGAAATGCTAGGAAGCAATGGAAGGATCCAAAGTTTTCCACATACACAGGATTGAACGAAACGCTGGAACGGATATACCTGGATACTCGAAATCGCCTTCACTACCGGAGGCCGGCTAGGAGAGAACCAACAGAACGGGAAAGGACATCAGGAAGGCACTGCCTCTTCCATGATTTGGATGGACACGACACCAACAGCTGCAGGCACTTAAAGGACATAATTGAGGAACATGTAAGGAATGGACAACTGCCACAATATGTTGGACCTCGGGATGCAACGGCGAGGCAGGAGCAACTGCCGCCTACCTCAAGCTACGATGGTGGGAGGCCCAGGAATGATGGTCGGTTGATCATCCCTTGACCAGGTTAATATGAAATAAGTAGCAAACTATTGGCAAGCAACCAAGTCATTTACACATGTACGGGGACGGAGATAGCCCCTAGGCATGCTCTGAATGATAATAAATTGCGATGCTGTGGTTTGTGAAATTTATCTTTTGCTTTTGGATTGGACACTGCTTTTCTTTTTGGTTTTCGATTTTGGAGCTTCGATTGAGCTCCTGGTTTTTCTTGCTTTTTGATTTGGATTTTCCTTTGGATGATCGTTTTCGGTTTTGGATGCTGGGTTGGATTTCTGGTTTTCTGGTTTTGGATTCGGATTTTGGATTTGGATTTTGGATTTGGATGTTGAATTGGATTTTGATTGGATTTTTATCTGACTTTTGATAAACGGTCGTCAGGTATGGATTATGCCTGACAAGGGGTGAGTCGCTTTGCCCGAACGTGGTAAATTGACTCATTCAGGTCGTCGAGTATGGACTATGCTCGGCAAGGGTCCGGAGTGACCAGGATTCGGCCTAGGACTTAGGCCCTATATTATCAATCGTTATTTTCAGGTCGTGGAGTATGGACTATGCTCGGCAAGGGTCCGGAGAGACCAGGATTCGGCTTAGGACTTAAGCCATGGCATTGTACAGCGCCCAGGGACACTGGGCCAAGGTCGTCAAGTGTGGATTGCGCTTGGCAAGAACCCGGAGAGGTTAGCTCAACGTCCAGGGACACTGGACCAAGATCGTCAAGTGCGAATTGCGCTTGGCAAGGACCCGGAGAGGTTAGCTCAACGTCCAGGGACACTGGACCAAGATCGTCAAGTGTGAATTACGCTCGACAAGAACACAAGGAGGCTAGCTTAACGTCCAGGGACACTGGATCACGACCGTCAAGTGTGGATTGCGCTTGGCAAGAGCCCGGAGAGGTTATAAATTTGGATATCGACCCAGAGAGGTCCTGGATTCGGTTGTTGGCTATTGGATAAGGATGGTTTGGGACTCGGTTGTCGAGTTCGGATGGACATGGAATTGGCTCAAGCTTTGGTTGTTGGATTTGGAACTGGATATCGACTCGGAGCAGTCAGGGATGATCTACTCGGGCAATATGGCTATGAACTTTGGATATTGGATTCGGAACTATTCAAAACACGCCTTGTTATCACAAGGCATGTTTTGGGGGGCAAAGTGTTATCCCATTTTTTGGTCAAAACTGGAATATCGACAAGGAATGATGGAGGTCGGGATTTCACTCATGGTTCAAGGATAAAACTCCATTCGGTATCAAGGGTTTAAAGTTACATTCGGTAGTGTAAAGTAAAATCACATCCGGCCTTCCCTTAGTCCATTCGGCACTCCCAAGTGAAGGTCATTCGGCATCCCCCTCTCACCACCGAACCAACTCCACTTCCCCTCCTACCGAACCAAAGCCAGCCTCCACCGGTCCAGAGCCTCACCGGACCGACCAACCATTCTCTCCCACTACCGGTCCACCCACTGCCGGTCCACCATCCATCACCGGACCGGCACTCCTCCTAGCCTACAACTACCGAACCAAGCATAGCCGAACCAGGCTACCACCGAACCATGCTACCACCGAACCATGCTACCACCATGCTACCACCGAACCATGCTACCACCATGCTACCACCGATCCAACCTACCACCGAACCCCTATCTCCACTACCTGCCGAATCACCCATGTTACCATTCACCGCCGAACCAGAACGCTGCCAGGTCAGATTGCTTCAGCCCAGGCCCACCAGCAGCTACATACATCCAAGACCTCTGCCCCCAGCCTCACTCTATAAATAGAGGGGCAGGGGTACAACAATGGCGGACAAGTTTGAGAGCTCAAACCTGGAAGGAACTTTCAAACAACTTTCATATACTTGTACTACAAGCTTTGTACTTGTAATCGGATTGGAAAAGGAGAATAACATATAAAGTGGACGTAGGCACACTTTGGCCGAACCACTATAAATCTGTGTGTCTTTTACAGTTTGGTCCTTGCTCTTTACATATTTGCATAAACCACCTAGATCACTACGAACAACATAAAATCAACTAAATCATACAACTTGGAGCTGTTTGCCCATTTTGTACAAACATCTTTGAGTTATTTGCTGAGATCTGTGATTTGTGTTTGAATATTGCTGACTTATATTCATACACTGGTGCTTTCACGGTATTGGGTGTTTGCGGCCATTTTTTACGCAAACAATTAATATTTAAAATTAATTAGATATACGAATTTTAATTAATAAAAATTATGGGTCATTACATACTTCTCCCCTTAAAAGAATTTCGTCCTCGAAATTACCAAGTAAGAAAAGTTACAGAATCTATTAATTTTCCCAAAATGCATAGTTAAACTTCTTACAATAACTTTACTAAGTTTTCAAATCATACTTAGTTATCTTTTCAAAAACAACTACTATTGTTTAACTTTCAACTCCAAATCAAATTTATAGTTTTAACAAACTTTCTCGAAAATTCCCAATTTTTTCTAACGCCTTAAATTTGCAGAAAAATTTGCCATAGTCTCCTTTGCGCGGCTCGATCCAAAAAAAAATGACAGTATATATATCATAAATATACATCTCATCAAGTGATGAGGCATCCCGTAGGGAAAAAAGTTTAAAAGTACGATATTTAATCCGAGATATGTACCTTATATTTTATTAGCGAGCATATGCGGCTAATATAGCGCGAAAGCGAGCTCCGAATGCGAAGCAAACGCGATCCGCACCTACTAAACACTCAACAAACAGATGAGAAACATGTATATAGACAATAGTATCGATATACAACATATAACAACATAATCACTATATATGCCAACATAGCAAATGCAGTAAAAGCAATAAATTCAACCATCAACCAACTATCATCCAACTAACATCCATAACCAATAAATATTCATTCATATTCTCTTTAATATTCAATGAATTAGGTTCTCAATTTAATCACATTTGATTTATTAGCTGTGGATGTTTTTACTAACATTCATTTTCAATTAGTTTATATTCACTAATTCATATTCAAGTTGGTTCACTTCCAAATCAAATTCAATTCTATTTAAGATTCACTTAACTTCCATTTGATTTAAATTACTTTAGCTTTCAATTTCATTAACTCAATTTCATTAATACTTAATGAATTATATACAATCAACTAACTATCATATAACAACCAATGTATACTAATCACAACCAAATTCCTTCGCTTATATTCATTCATTTTGGTTTAACACCTTTACTTTCAATTGGTTTAATTAAATTGATTTTCATTCAATTATTCAACTTCCAATAACATTAGATTTTAATAAATTACACTTACATCCGTTATTTCTTATCAACTATTTACATTCAATTGATTATATATTCAATTCTTCAATCAATTCAATTACTAAAGTTGAATTTCATTCATATAACTCAAGTTCATATCCATCACTTCACTTTATCAATTTACTTCGATACCAAAATCAACTTCATTCAACATCACTTAAGTTATATTCCATTTTATAAACATCACTTGGTTTTACTTAACTTAAATTCCCACTTATAAATCCAATTCAGATTCCCAATTCTAAAGTAAATTTCCATTTAACTTTAAATTCATTTTTATTTTCAACTCATATTCATAAATATATTCATATAGTTTCACTTCTTATATATATAAGTTTATTTCACAATTGTAAATCACATTAATTATAATTCAATTTTTATAATTCTTCGCTTACACAATTATTCTTTTATTTAGATTATTCAAACAACTTTTAATTTACTTATATATATTCTTACATTTTCAACAACCAAACAATCAACTTATATACACTTTAATAATTCTGAAAAATTATCCCTTTATATATAAAATATACTCAAGGTAAAATTATTTCATTTACCCAATTTTAAAACAATATCGTGTCGAATTTTTCTGTACAAGTGTTTAGAGATCCCTATCAACAACGCTGATCACACGTATTAACCAGAATCCATATACCACTCAACAAAGCAATCATCACAATATAAAATAATTTTATATTCACTAACAAATACGCTCTCATAGCTATTATTACACTCAACTCATTCTAGAGTACTACCGACTCTATCTCTAATGAGTAATACCCAACAGAGCCATGGTTGTCGCTTAACCATATGCTCTGATTCCGTACTCCTTGAATAGACACTAATCTCCATTGACTAACTCAAGATGAACGGAACTACGAATTCTCAGTGTTTAAAAAAGAAGAAAAAGATAGAACAAGAAAGAAAAAGATAGAAGAAGAGAGAAAAGATATAACAGAACAGGAAGAAAACAACAGAACAATATCAGAATCTCACAATCGCAGCGGAACAACATATAGTAGATAAATGTATAATCTTTAAACAAAGAACTATATGAGTTATTACATTACATCACATTACATTACATCATCATCAGAGTGTACAACAACAAACAACATCTAACAGCGGAAAAGAAATACTATAAACTAGTAATATGCCATGCCATCCATCTTGCCTCCAGCAACTCCTGAATTCCAGAATATCCTGATAACCTTAACTCTTGACTGCTCGTGTGGAAATTGGTGGGCACCCAGATTTTAGGAAGGAAAACAATAAATTCCAAGTCAGTCATGTGACTGATGCGAGAACTCAAAACAGTTTATCTTTATTTTATTTTTAAAACAAAGTACAGGATAATTTTAAAATAGATTCGCAATGCTTTTAAAAATGAGACTACCATAAGGCCTCCCGCACACACACACAATGCAAACGCAGAATCGGAGGAGATTTCTCCTTATGATAGTCAAAGATGCTTGATACGCATTAAAAAGAACATTTGATATTATTACTAGTGCATAGTGTAGGGAAAAATCATTTCGAAAGTAAAGATATAAATCCTAGCCAATATACGACCATTATCGTATGCCTACTATAGCTACCATGTTCAATAGTAGGTTACCGCCACATTCCATGGTAGGTTATAGAACTAAAACCGTACAAGATTTGTTTTTTTGGATTTCCAACAAATGGTCAGGCCAAGGAACTTCCCATTGCCACATGGAAACGCTTCTGGAATGACGTCCCGAGAACCAAACTGGATCTCTGCCAACACAAGGCCGGGTTACCCCTAACTGGGTAACTACTAACACGAATATGCCATCCCCTGATCGTAACCGATCTACATCCGAGGATCCTCGATTTCCAACAACCACAAAGAAATAAGTTTGCAGCAACAACATAGGTTAAATATCTAGGCTCCATACCATGATACCACCTCTATCCAGAAGGAATGACATACACTAAAGGGTGTTACCCCTAATAACCATGCCGCATCCTTCTTGTTTTGACCATTTCCGGGGTGTGAGGTCAGATGTAGTCTCGTCCACAAAGCCACGCTTTATACAAAGCCATGCTTTGGGTCAACAAATGATCAAAGTAATGATCACAAAGATAAATGATCGAACAAATGATCATATCACAAATGATCAAACAATGATCATTTCACAGCAACACTCAGCATGTCACATTACCAAATTGGGAATATATCGTTGATAACCATCAACTACATAACCTCTGAGCTCGTACGTCTTAGAGAAGGGTGTTAAGCTAAGAGAATAAATTCTCTGCCACCAACAGATATGTATTTGAAAGAAATCAGCTTTATATCTCAAATTGTAATGTCAGACATACAATCCACACAAGTCTGTTCCGGGATCGAACAGAACCGAAGGCACTTACAAAGAAGTCCTTCCAATCCGAATATTCACTAATCATGTCCGGACTTCCCATCACATATGAAATCTCTATACCGGGGCCATTCGGTGCAGAAACATTCGACGGTAATCCTTCCATTTTCAAAAATATCCGGTCTTCAACACCAGTCTTCAAATGCAATTCATAACGACGTATCACATATTCGGAATGGGTTATTCGACCCCAAGGTCCTTTCCCGGCTAACCAGAATAGTGAGCGCTTATTTTAAAAATAAGTGTGGCATTTAAATTCAAGCAAATCACAAAAATACCCATTCAAAGGTAAATATTGATAGTCGGTTATTGAACTATCAATGGATATGCACAACATCACCAGATTCCAAATAATTTTTCAAATTATTTATTTTCCAAAAATATCTTTACTAGGTATATATAATTTTCACACTTCAACCATTTGAAAACAATTTTCAAATCACTTTTCACCTTTACCACTTTTGAAAACAAATTTCAATCATTTTCCTTACGCGGAAATACTTTCATTTCAACATGGTTCATTTAAACCCATTAAATAAATCCTTAACGATTTACTTTATATTTACGTTCCAAATCTGTAAATTAATTCTCACACTTCAAAAATAAATCAACGTTCATTTTTAAACAAATTCCCCTTTCTTTTATAAATTTCATAGTGAATTTACATTTCAAAATATCTACTGATATACGATTTTCAATAGATTTCAAATATTCATTTTCAATTTATCTTTAAAAGATATAGTCTAAACATTTCACTTCATATTGGAAAACCTTTCCATATTTATTAATAATAAGTAGTTCACAAATCTATTTATTTTCAACACTTAGAAAATATTCAATATACTTAAATCAAGATTAAGTATATATTTCATATTTTTTAAGGAAACATTCTCTTAAAACACATTTATTTGGGCCAAAACGAATGTTACATAAAACATCGTTACAACGTCCCAAAATCACTAGTATAGGGATTCGAAGTTAAGATAGATATATAAATCCCAATACTATATAAAACATTTCCTTTCGGAAATCATTTACTATAACAACAGTGTTATAGTCCACCATTTCCTTCTATTTTTCGAAAAACGTCTATTTCAACAATGAATGTTGAAATCTATGGTTTCGAACCTTAACACATTAAAACATCGTTAAATCGTTTTAATTCTATTTAAAATATCACCTCCAAAACATTTTCTTTAACATAATATTCACTATTCAAAAACATGAATATACTTCGTTAACCAAGTTCATCATTTCTGTACATTTTATTTTAAAGGATTATTCATTGTCTAAAAGAGAATATAACTCCTTTAATACTCTATAACAATTTACTTATCAAAATAAGTCGTTTGCGGATTTATAAAACAATGTTTATAAATTCCATTTCTATTTATTTTATAACAACTTTCTTTTATAAGCCTCCTTTATTAACCTATTTCAATTTATAACTCAATTATATACTAAAAGTCCATATTATAAGTTAAATGCTTATAATTTATTTGTTTACAAAATCGTTCCTTTAAGATTCCCAAATTATAAATCTTATAACTTATAAGATTCATTTATTTACCCCAAAACTATTCATTTAATAACTCTATAGGTTTTATAAATCTACTGCTTATAAATTTCCATTTATAACTTCACCGTTTATAATTCTATAAATTTCATTTATTTATGAAATTCGTTTACACTTCATTCTAACACTTATAAAAACTCGTTTTATAATTCCAATATTTTTAATTTATAAATATCAATTTTATAAATCCTTTATATAGATCAATTTATATTATTATTTTAAAACGTCTTTATACTCCTTTATAATTTCACCATTTCGATTTATAAAATAATCAAATTTCATAAATTCTATATTTAAACTTTTTACAATGAATTTAAAAATCCCAATTTAAACTATTTCATAAAATCATTCACCCTATATTTTCAAAAATCAACTTTTAACTATATTTCTCAAAAATCATAATTTTTATAACATTAAGATTATACGTTTATTTATTCAAAATGAATCAATTCCAAAAAAAAATATTTTATAAACGTATACTTTCAAAAATCCCTTTCAAAATCCTTTTAAAATTCCAAAATTGGCCCAATAATGCTACACATCAAATAGTCAATCACGACAACACCGACATCATATATCTGTATATGGTAATCAACGAATATCAAAATATCCATAATCAAATAAACATTGTTGAGGAATCCAGTTGGATCCCTCCAACCTGTTTCCCTGCATCCAAAAATGTTAGCACAATACCAATTCCGTTCCAGTATGAAATTATCGTGGTATATGGGATTTAAAATATTATCCGCTTAATAGGCGGCGCAATAGGGTCTCATCCGCTATATAATATGGGAAATCAATTCCAAGTACATAAATAATACCAATTTCACTGTACTGTGAAATATTCGTAGTATATGTTTTTAATAAATAACCTCCGCTTACTAACGGCGTATAATGTCTATTTTAACAATCAATAGATAACAATCATCATTCAAGCATACAATCAAGAATTTTAAATCTAACTATTTAAAATTAAAATCGAAACTGATTCGATTGAGTGAGAAGTTCTCACCTTGATTTCAATTTCGTTTTCAGCTTTTATTTTGAATAAAATTAAACGGACGTTTAATTTTACCCGAAATTTTCACTAACTCCAAACGACTCTAATCCAATTCCATAGCGTAGTGCTCGTCCATACAAACCCAACACAATTCGTTTTGTGCATTTTCGACCTCGTATGAAAGAGATATGAATTTTTAAAGTTAATACAATTTATAATATAATTAATTACAATTTTCTTTTATAATTTTATACCAAAATCAAATCCAAGCCGTGCATCCTTTAACCTGCAGATCACCACCGTTCCTTGCTTCGTCTCCCCCAACGGATAAAAATACGCACCATAGAACCCAACGCACGCCCTTTAGGGTTCGATGCCGCGACCACCACAGGCCACTTGAAGTAGATCGGAGACCCCCATCACGTGCGCCCACGCGAGAGCCGCTGTGACGCCCCACTCCGAGAGCCTCGTTAACAAAGAGTATTACATAGATAATACTGTCGGCTAACGCGGACAATAGAGTATAATGGAAGCGACCATGTGCAATCTTACCTTAACTATTCACTAAATATGTCGAAAAGTAGAACACATTAAAATTCGACCTATTCAATAAATATTTAAAGCAAAACTACAATGGCTATAGGATCTATCAGAAGAAAATATAACAACTCAAATGTAATATACATCACAGAACAGTCGATCATAATATACACATACACAGATACACCACAGAGTATACAAAATAATACATGTCAAGTGGTACAGGGGACCACAATATACAGACGAGACGAAAGAGTATAAATCAGAGTTACAACAGATAAGGAGTACGAAAGACGCTATAACAAAATGAAGCTAGCGAATAGTCCATGCGGAAGCAAAATAGGTTAAGTCCCCAACAACACCTAACCTGAAACATCTCGGTCTGACCCGAGTATAAAATACACGGGTCAGTCTAGATAACAAATCAGTTAAATAAACTGAACACTAATAAACCTGCAAGGTCATACAGTATAATAAATATCTCTAGGGGAGATAACACAATCATCAACAAGAGATGAATCATATAGAACAAGCCTCATATCATCGGCAACATATAGAAACAAAGGATACAATATCCCAAAACAAGCCAATAGGCAAACAACAAATACCAATAAGGTATACAAGTTCCACAAGGTAAACGCTACACTTCATGCGGCTCAAAAAGACCAATACTGAAGGGCGATACCAAGGGAATATACATATCAATGAAACATCATAAAATTTGCTCGAGCTCAGTACTGTACAAACAAGGATCCATGAGCCCGAAGACTCCAAACCCAAGTATCACCCATGCGGCACATAAGGCCAACATCAGAGCGAAACTATATAGGGCAACAAACCCGAAGGCACACACCCGAAGGCAACATACCCGAAGGCAACAAACCTAGGGAGACAGTCCGAAGACACTATCCCAGAGGCAACAAACCGTAGTGGTGAAGGTCGAAGACCCAGTACTGGACACCACTAACTGGCGGAATATGTCACAACTCTCGAAAAGGAATCCGAAAAGTGTTAACGTATGTCCCATAACCACTCGTTCGCACTAAACGGTTTACTATCCGTCAGTCCCTTTCACACTCAAAGCAGTACAAAGTTTACCTCATATCATCGATAAACCAAACCCGAAGGTCAAAAAAATCAATCGAATAGGTCAAGGATTAATCGGAAGGATAAACGCACAGATTCATGGTCCGTGTTTTGCCCAACCATTTAATCACCCTTCCACTTCGTTCGAAGTGCGAAAGTGTGTGTGTATTTTAAATAGAATTTATAAATTAGAGAAACGAACTTTTAAATGCGATTCGAGAGATTATTTTATAAAAAACCCGTGGATTAAAATTAAAAGGACCCATCAAAGTCAAAACAATTGATAATCATACATAGGATCATCATGACTCGATTTAAATTGGAAATTCAATCCAAAAAGGCAAATTGGACTCAAACAGCAGGTTCAGTCGACTGAACAGAGTTTTCAGTCGACTGACCCCATACCTGGAAAATTTTCCAGGTTCAGGAAACTTTCTGTTTTCAGGTTCAGTCGACTGTGCAGAGTTTTTCAGTCGACTGAATCATGTCTGTAAACACTCGGGTTTCAGGTTCAGTCGACTGTGCAGAGTTTTCAGTCGACTGAATCATGCCTGGGCTGTTTTCCAGCCTTATTCAAATGAAGAGCAAACTCTCCCAAAATGCAATCGGACGAACATTGGCTCTAAGGGCTTATGCCAATCGACAACCCGGCCCTATATGTTCCTCGATGCATCACCAAAACATGATTAAAACATCAAAGTTAGGATTTCAAAGATTTGAACCCAAAACACTAAAAATTGGTATATTCCCCAATTCAACCCAAACCAATTGCAAGTGCATATGAACAAGGTGTTAGGAATTCGTACCTAACATCAATGAAATCAAGAGAAGTAGATGTGAGTTCAAAACTCACCTTTTTACACAAAACAAAGAAGATGAAGAAGCACAATTGCAAGGAATCAACCAACTACACTCCACTTCAACACTACAAGCTTCAATCTAGAATCAAAGCAAGTAGTTCCTAAGTTAGGGTTAGGAAAATTACAGAAATTGAAGAGGAGAAGAGATGGAGAAGATGGAGATGAACTTACCAATGGATTCTCTTTGATTTTGGAGCAAGAATCAAGATATAAAGGAGAACTAGGGCTTGCTAATTTTCTATTTCCTCTTTCCTTTCCCCCATTTCAGTTTTTAGTTTGAGAAATAAAGTGAAATGAAGATGAAATGAAGAGAAGGGTTGAGCTAGAGGTTAAGTGAGCTAGTGGGCTGAATCCAACCCCAAACCCAATAGGAAAAGTAGCCAAAATTTCACAAACTCCAAACATATCAAAGATTATACTCAAAAAGATCGCAAATGCCATTTTGGACTCAATGGAAATGGTTTCGAGCTCCAATTCGGCCATTTGCAGAAAGTAACATTTCGGACCCCAAAAATCCGAATAACGACGCTATATTTAAATCAAACATTTAAATATAAAATCGTTAAATATGCGGGTTGTTACAGATCTCCCCTCCTTACAAAATTGCGTCCCCGCAATTCCTAGAGACGACATTTGTAACAACTACATACATACAACATACAAAAGAAAGAATAAACTTTAGACACAGAAATAGACTTACCATTACGAAGCAAGGATAGAAAACCTGGATAAGATCGCTCGATATACTCTCTGGTTTCCCAAGTACAGTCATTGGGATTAGCGGACCATTGAACTTTAACGAGCGGCACGTCCTTGTTCCGAAGGTGTCGCACCTCCGTGTCAAGCACGCGAATAGGTTGCTGTACAAAAGATAAGTCCGGTGAGATCTCAAGCTCTTGCAAATCAGGAGAATCAATTACAGAATCTGATTCTCGAAGACACTTCCGAAGTTGCGAGACGTGAAACACGTCATGAATGCCAGATAAATGAGCTGGAAGTGAAACTCTATAAGCCACAGGGCCAATACGTTCAGTAATAGAGAACGGTCCTATATAACGAGGAGCCAATTTTCCAGTCGCACTGAAACGCATAACCCCTTTCAAAGGAGAAACACGAATAAAAACAAGATCGCCGATCGAGAACTCGAGAGGCTTCCTACGGTTGTCCGCGTAGGATTTCTGGCGAATCTGTGCCTCTTTCATCCTCAATCGAATAAGATCAATCTTCTCAGAAGAATGACGAACAAAGTCCGGGCCAAGAATAAGCTTCTCCCTAGATTCCAACCAACAAGAAGGTGATCGACATGGCCTTCCGTATAAGGCTTCGAAAGGAGCCATACCGATACTAGACTGAAAACTATTGTTGTAGGAGAACTCTACAAGAGCTAGGTGATCCTCCCAACAACCACCGAAATCAAAAATACAAATACGGAGAAGATCTTCCAAAATACGATTCACCCGTTCAGTCTGTCCGTCAGACTGCGGATGATAAGCTGTAGAAAAATTAAGCTTTGTTCCCAAAGCTTGCTGAAGACTCTTCCAAAAATGACTCGTGAATAAAGGATCACGATCACTCACAATAGAACTAGGAACACCATGAAGTCTCACGATTTCCTTGACATACAACTTAGCCAAATGCGAAGCTGTCCTATTAGACTTAATAGGGACAAAATGAGCAGACTTGGTGAGGCGATCAACAATAACCCAAATACTAGAATGACCTGATCTCGAACGAGGTAGGCCGTCAATAAAATCCATAGAAATTTGATCCCACTTCCACAATGGAATCTCAAGAGGTTGAAGAAGTCCAGAAGGACGCTGATGTTCGGCCTTCACACGTTGACATGTCATGCAGTTGCTCACATAACTCGCCACATCGCGCTTCATGCCTTCCCAATAATAAAGACGACGCATATCGGCATACATCTTACTACTACCGGGATGAATGGTATACTTAGAACGATGACAATCGTCAAGAATGTCATGCCTAAGTGCAAAATAGAAGGCACAAAAAGACGGTTCTTCTTACGAAGACACCTATGAGAATCAATGCTAAAATCTTGCAACGCCTCATCACAAGATCCAGACTCACAAAGCTGAATAAAATGCAACAAATCAGGATCACGCCGCTGAGCATCGGCAATACGATCCAATAAAATAGGTCGAGCTCCCAAACTAAATAATAGAATAGGAGAATCAGAAGATGAACCTTGATCACGAATTTCACAAAAAGATAGAGTCTCAAGAATATTCCATTCGGCAAGCATCATAGAAATAACAGCCGAATGTTTGCGACTAAGCGCATCTGCAACACGATTACCCTTACCAGGGGTAAACTGGATATCAAAGTCATAGGAAGCAAGAAACTCGAGCCAACGCTGTTGTCTCATATTGAGTTCCTTCTGAGTAAACCCTAATATATTTTCCTTTGCAAAAATTGAGAACATGGGGCTTTTATAGAAAAATACGCGACACTATTCATCCCGGAATTTCCGAACTCCAAACGAAGCGTGCCGGTTGGCGTTCCTAAGGTTTACCCCGCGTTCCGAAACAATGGAACGTGTTTCGGGAGCTAATTCGATCATCTGTGCGAGTTATGGCAATAAACGATCGATTTTGAATTAAATCGATTTAAACTAATTTCTAGGCGTTTTAGTTTGCCCCGTACAAACGGTAAATCCGATTGACATGAAATTTGAAACCATATAATAATATCACATTACGAATCTGATGAAACTGGTTTCGTCAAATCCGAGACTGTTTGAAAAATGGCTATTTTAACTCGCCAAATTAATATTAAAACAATTCTGATGCGTTTCGAGCTGGCACGATCAAACGAAAACTCCAATTGCTACGAAAATTGAAATCCGATAATAACAAACTATTACGGATCCAATGGAACTAGTTTCATCCAATTCTGAGACTGTTCGAAAAATGGCTAATTTCACTAGTCGATTTAAATATTAAAATATTCAATTTTCACAAATAAACTCTTAATTCGATTTTAAAAGTTCTATAACATCATTCTAACTTCAATATAATAAAATAAAATTTTACAAATCATTTTCAATCATATTTAACCCAATTTTCAATTATTTTCTAAAATTTAACATATTATCGATTTAATTATCCAATTAAATCCAATTATTCGAAATAAAATTTATTCGATTTCACTTATTAATATTTAAAATTAATTAAATATACGAATTTTAATTAATAAAAATTTTGGGTCGTTACACTCCTCATTGGCTTTTGACAAGGAATCTGCCCCCGGTATCTTCATAGATTCGCTCCAAAGTCTCGTTCAGCTCCGTATATAAGGTGAATCTTGGTTCCTTTAGTGGTCGCGTTGATCCATCACCATTATCCTCAGCCCTTCGTTTCCCTTTACCAGATCCTGCCCCTTTTTCAGGAGGATTTTCGCCCTTGACTGCATAGACATTGATTCCTTCTCCTTCCTCTCTTTCAGCATTTGCATCTTCTAATTGTAAAAATCCTTCAGCCTCATGATAAAATTCTCTAGATCCATAGGGGGATCTCTTGTCAATGAATTCTTGAATTCCGTGCCATCAAAACCATGGATGAATCTGGTCGATCCATCGATGTTGCCGCTGCATTGAATCGCATCAAATAGCTCCTCAAAGACTCCCCGGTTCTTTGCTTTAGTGCTGCCAAACTCATCACATTCTTGGGTCTCAAAATGTGAACTCTGAATTGCCTCATAAATCTTTCAGTCAAATTGGTCCATGTTCCAATAGAGCCACTCTCCAGTTGCCTAAACCATAGCATCGCAATGTCTGCCAGGTACAATGGGAAGCACCGGGCCATGACCTCCTCTGATGCCCCCAGCACTTCCATATGCCTCATATACTTCGTAAAATGAACCACAGGATCCATCCTTCCATTATACATTTCCAATGTTGGTAACTTAAATTCTGGTGGATTCCTGGCTTCCCTGATCGTAGGAGCAAAGGGACTCCTATTCACATCCTCCAGTTCTCTATTCACTTGTCCACCTCTCATGGCTCGTCTGACCATCTCTGCCAATCTGTCACTATCGTCAAGCTGTAGCACCTGTCTATTGCTTCTACTTTGCCCCTCGAGTTCACAAGGGATTCCTAGGATCTGCCCTCCTGAATGGGCATTCATTTCTCTGTCGATGCCGTGTTGCGCAGCTCAACCTGGTATTCTGCCCAAGATAAGGTCTACATGTTACGGGTAAGTGCCCCCTAGTTCTGGGGATGTTCCAGATGGTCCTGCCCCATTCTGAATTCTGGTTGCTCCATGCTCTCGATCCCTATCTCTAGCATCGCCTGTGGCTGCATTGGCTTGATTCTGTACTCCGGTTTTCCCAGTTCGTCGAAGTAAATTCTGGATCATCTCTTCCTATCTTTTCAGAAGCTCTTCATGCATAGCTCCCATCATCATCTCCATCTCATCTTTGGTGATGAAGACCGAAGGTTGGTTCACTCCTGAGGAAGCCTCTTGACTTCCTTCATGTTGACTTCTTTCTACTCTTTGTCTTCTACTAGTTTGCCTTGTCATAGCTTTTCAGATATGAATCCCTAAGCCTTCAAACTCAACTTCCAAATGATAGAATCCCTGAATTAGCCTTCTCGGTGAAAGCACCAAGATGTTTGCGCCAACATTGGTCACAAACACCCAGTTGTCGATGAAAGCACCAATTCACAATCATAGATTACAGATAGCAAGTATGTAGAGAATTAAAAATGAAGAGCAGTTGGAAAATTTAGACGAAAGCAACAAAGAACACGGAATTTATAGTGGTTCGACAATCCGGCCTACGTCCACTTTGAAGTTTGATGACTTTATTGATATTCACTCACCGATTACAATTGATTGCAATGGATTGCAGCGAATTACAATTCTGAAATTCGTGTACAACAGCAGCTATGGAGTGTAGAGTTGGATTCGGCAGAGTCTGGATGTCGAGGAGCCAAAAAGATCCATTTTTCCGTAGGCCCTAGGGCTCTATTTATATGCGTAGGAGGCTGATATTTCGCTCAAACTTTGGGAGACTTCTTCTGGCACGTGAGGGGGCCCATGCGATCGATCCCATGCAATTTCGACTCGATCCATGATCAATATGAACCAATTTCGTGTTGATCAAGAATTTGTCCAATGAAGTCGAAACTTGGCGTGAACATTCCTTGGCTTGTGCGTAAGCTCCTGTGAAAGTTTCATAGCTTTGGACTTGTGGATGAGGAGATATGATCGATGTAAATTCATGCTTTCGGTAGGCTGCGCCGTTCATATCGACACATTTCGTATCGGTCTTTTCGACTCGATCTCTAGCACTTGTGCAAAAGGTGTCAAAGCGCGAGATTCTTGGATCGCTCCACCTTTTGTGCAAAGCCGACCAAGTCTTATTCATACCCAAGATTGGAGCCATGTTCGCATCAATCATTTTGTCTTGGTAGTATCAATGCTAGTGGTGGCTTCGCATCGATCGTGTTTTGTGTTGCTCGCATCGATCAACCGTATTGCCTCGTTCATGTCGATCGGCTGCATCGTTATGGGTGTGTTTCGTATCATTATTTCGATCGATGCGAAATGATTGAAGCCTGATCGACACGAAATGCATTTTTGGAAGATCGATGCGATCGTTAGGGATTGATCAATACGAACTGCCGATAGCTCGATGGATACAACTAAGGCTTTGCTGGATCGATACGAACACTATGGAGACAAGGCGAAGCCACTCTGATCGACTCGAACTTGGTGGATTCGAACATCACGACCGTGGATCGATTAGAACATGATCAATTCGAAATCAGACGTTCCCTGATGGATACGAACAGGGCTTCTGTGGATGGATTCGAACTAGGCGTTGGGATCCATATGAACAGCGTGTTTTCCTTAACTTGTATCAATCATATCTTAAGCGTATGAACTCGGATTGACTTGAAATGTTGGCTCCCACAACTTTGATTGTCATTTCATATCAACTGTAGCTTGATCTGGACTTGGAAAAAAAATTCATCGATACCCATAGCAAGCCAACGTACAACCAATCTCTGGGACGAACTTTCTTTGGTTTTCAGTTGATCTTTTGATATCATGGCCTTGCTAAAAGGAAGGATGGCATATTTCTTCCCTATTTCCTTTGTTTCCTCTTTATATACTAGAGCTGTTATTGATTCTATTACTTTTGCTTTGCATAAAGATTCTAGTAGTCACTATCACTCACAAGATTTTTAGTTTGACCCACTCCTCTATTTTCCCATTCCCTCCATAGGTAATCAAGGGTGTGAACAGTAGACTTGCGGTTGCTTGGAGATTTTCGTGGAGGAGTTTTCTACCATGTATTTATTTATTTCAGCTTTAGTTCTTTCTGTGTACTGACTTATTTTGAGAGATATTATGTCCTCTGATTTTGAGACTATGAAGTTTTATTTCAGAAGACATGATGGGTTTTAAGATATAGATATTGTATTTGGTATTTGACTTATTTATGAAGCAATTATGAAAGTCTTATTTTAAATAAGTTATTATTTTAGTTTTCGCTATTTTTATCTATTTTTGTCTTGTGAATCTTAGTATCTGTTAGTTTTATTTATATCTACAACGCACCACGCTTTTTAATGTGTCATTTTGGGTATATTATAGGGTGTGGGGTGTTACAAAAACGAATGAGGTATGGCTTTTTAAATTTAACACGCTTAATTTATATAAATTAAAACAAATAAATTAATATTTTCTCTCACCCAAACTATGCATCAGCCCAATGCCATACATCACACAACTAAACTCATACCCGCATGTTATAGTGTTTTTCCCTCCTCAATCAAATTCATGCCTAGGAATTCAAACCGATAATGTCGCTCCTTCCCTCATTGTCGCATTGATCAACTATATCCTACGCCGCCGCCACTACCAGAATCGCAACCCTCTGCCTCGCCTCCGAGCCCCACCTTGACCAACTCGATGCTCCCAATCTCCACCAGCACGCTAAGAATTTGAACCCAAACACGCTACCATTAAACACTAACTCAAGCTCTTCTAGGCTATTCTGACCATTGGAGGAGTTTCCACCACTACCCACGCCTCTACATTGTCCCCATGCTCCTCCCTACATCCACCTTTCCTCCCCTCGACCATCACATGGCCGATAATTCAATGATCGATGGAAAACGTTCATCCTTCATCCATGGCCAACTTTGGTCACTAGTCACTTTGCGAACATAACCAAAGTCACGTTCTATCGCCATAAACACGGCCCAAATCTTTGATCTCCATTTAATGTTCGTCAAAAAATGATCATTATTTGCACACTACTGATATCGACCAACCGCTGCTACTCTATTCAAAGAAATGTATGTGCATATATTTTTAGAAAATACTAAGGATCATAACAAACAATTTTGTAAATGGAAGATTTGGTTGAAAGTGAATAGATTGTGAGATATTGTTTTTTGAACTTTGATGGAGGAGTGGTTTTCTTTTTAGAAGTAGGTGAAAATAAAAGAGGAGAGGAAGAGAATGAGTGTTGTGTTGATGCGTGCATATTTTAAACAAAAGTACCTTCATTACTTTCAAGTTAATTAAACCAAAATTCAAGACACCTACCACGCCAAGAGGCAGGTCAAAGGAAAATCAAAATTTATAGGTTCTTATAAAAGTTTGTATTAATTAGATTTGAAAAAGTTTTTAAAAGAAAGTTTTGCAGTATTGCGCTACAAAATATCTTATCCATAAACGAATTACGAATGACAAAAATAAAAATTTGATCGCTCACAACGATGCACCGTGATTACAAAACAGCAATAAAATATGCAGGTTACCTTATTCCATGAAATTCTCAAAAATAGCATCGTTTTCTGCAATATGCGCCAAACGATAATTGAAATATTTTTCAAATTATTGAAAAATCCTATAAATTCATTTAAAAATGTCACTAAAATCAAGTTGTTTCGTTAAAAATTGATTCTCTTATTATTTATTAAATTTGAATATTTAAATAATAAATATTCCAACTTAAAACGTTAAAAATTTCAGGTTGCTACATTATACCCCCTTTAAAAGAATTTCATCCTCGGAATTTCATTACTGTCAAACCAAAGAGGAAAAAGCCTACATAAAAATTTAACATTTTCATAAGCTCGTATGATGCATGTAGATCATCTGTATGCAACATCAGATTCGATCACTTACTCAAATATGTAAACTTCTCTTCCAAACTAGTATCGATCACTTAACCTTCCTAGTGCGGACTTCGAATAGTCTCCTTGGCTAGAAAACTTCATTCTACTTACATAGCCATATACTACGTTAGAGAATTTTAGAATCGTAACAAGAATCGATACCAAATGTTCGCCATCAAAGATCGAGTGAGAAAACCTTATCTGAATCGATGGGAATCACCTCAAAGTCATGTATTCGAATCTTGGATTAGCAACGGTGCAAAGAAATAATTTATATTTAACTTGCGTACTTATTCTTATTGGTTCATACTTATACCAATTAATTTTTACTTCTAAAACATGTATGAAAATATTTCAAAAACTTAAGTTTAAACTTGTATAATACCCTACTATATCCTAAGAGTATATATACAATATCAGATTTGCTTCACTTAACCAGCACGTTCAACAAATTTAGACTTGTTTTAACTTACCATCTTTCTATTCTAGAGTTACAATACTCTACTTTTATATTTTTACTAACAATTATCAACAAATTCTTAACTAATTCGGAAATTTTCGACTATCCATGTAACAATATGTCTTTCTTATTCCTAAAGACGACATTTAACACATCCATGATATTCGTGAGCCGATCAAATAGGTGTCTGAAAGACAAGCCATTAGGTTAAAAAGAAAAGACAAGAAGAAAGAAACATAGAAACTCACAATGCAAGGGAATCATATATAATAGAATATAAGATAATACATAAAGTCACCTTCAAAATGAAACGTCAAAGTTACAACGGAACTGAATTCAGCTAAGGATAGTTATAACTCTCTGCACCACAATGCTGATACACAACTATACATAAACAATGGAAATAAATAGACAACTAGATAACAAAGAAGCCTCATGCTCCATGCTCCTTTAAAATGCATTCATAAGAACCTAGACTACTTGGCTACTCATATAAATTTGAGTACCCAAAAGTTTTAGGGAAATAAAGAAAAACTCCAGATCAGATATGAGTTTGGTTTTGAGTAAACTCTAGAAAAATGAATTTTTATACTTATAAAACAGTTTCAAAATAAAGGTATTTCATAAGACTATGCAACACGGACGGGCTTTTACCTTATGATAACTAAAACATTATTATAAGAAATCTTGTGATATTATAATAATGTCTAGGGGTTAGTGTAAATATTGAATCATATCCGAAATTGTTACATTAATCACGTTCCTGCATATTAAATATACAACTAAGTCCGTAAAGGCACTTATAGGACAATGGATTCCATTAATGACAATGCTACTGAGGCAACGCCCCTCATTGTACACCTCTAGATAAAATGTGTGAAGTTCAACAAGAACATCATACACCCGTGCCAACATAGAACCGGCCTACCCTTTCTTCGGTAGTACCAAATATGATCATCCCTTATTGTGATCAATAACCGCACTAGGCCCGAAGCATACGTCTAGAAAAAATAATATCAATCCAGATCAGGGATGACTATACCCTAATGTGTGCGACCCATATAGCCTCTGCTGCATATCCCTTGTTTTAGTCGTTCTCGGTTGTAAGGCTCAAGCTACGTTTTTACCTTCCGACTTAGAATGCTAACACTGCCCATCAAAGCTTTTCATCTTCGATTGCATCATTTTGGAGATGTTTTCAATTTGAATGCTTAAGTTGGTTTGAAGTGGTTTTCAAATACCTCATGCTATCTTATCTCGGTCTCTTTGAAAAAGCATTCGACAATTTTAAAACTGGTCAAATTATCGATTGTAGACAATTCCACTATCTGGGTGTATGTATAGATTTGCATATGACAAATAAGATATCCTATATTTATCCCCTCTTTATGATTTCAAATAGTATTTCCTATGATTAACAGGGAAGTCGGATAAGTTAGAAAACTATCCTTGCCTCGATGTGCATTCTTACTTCTTGGGATAGTGACGAGTTTCCATACCTCAAAATTTGGTGTCAAGTTTATAATGAAGTAACTTTCGTACAATTAATTAATCATGACACATTTTTCGAAATTAACTCTTTTCTACTTATCACGTTTTTGACATTTCAACTTCTCTATCTCACGCCCAAAATCGAAGCCAGGTAAGTCAGTACACTAGTTGCTCCTGGCCTTGCCTTAGATGAAACACTCTGATTCTAGATCTCAAAGATAAAGGAAAGTCTACTCATCAACTTTTGGTGCTAGATACAAGATGACTTACTTTCGATAAACGTGTCAACATTTTAGCACTACTTATCATATTTTCTTTATGTTAATTTCTGGCATAGAGAAGAAATCCCTTATTTAAAACAAAATCTTTTTAAAACAAATCAGAAAACCAACTCTGTAAATTTATTTTTAGTCTTCGGTTTCAAACAAGTATCTTTCATCGGTTAGAAATGAAGTCATTCAAGTTATGGTTGTTCTCTAAAGTAACTTGAATTAGTATCATAATTACTATAAATCAAAGAAAAATTTGGTCATTATAAAATAATTAAATTATACTCAAAGGATAAGTTATGTTCACCAACTAAACTTTAAATCCTTTTGATTTGAGAAGCAAATGGAAACCAAGGTTGCCTTGAAGATGAAGATGGTATTTGGTTTCTTTTTGTTTTTTTAGTTTGTGAACGAATTAAAATGAGATAAGGACTTTGATATTCATAGGCAAAGAGAATTGTACTTTATTAAATACTAACCTTCTATAGCTAAGCAGATTCGACCAAATTTTGGTCTAATAACAACTAACTGCATGTCATAACCTTATTCGGTCATATTTTGGTCCAGTTGCAATCATCGCATGACAGATCCTGATTCGACCATATTTTTGTCCAATGGCAATCATCTTCATGGAATATTATTATACTATTTTGTTTTATTAGGCATGTCATTACACTATTTTAATTTATTAGGCAAGTAATTATGCTATTCAGTTTTATACTATGGTTTTATTAGGTAGATCGTTATATTATTTTGTTTTGTTAGAAGATTCTTTTCTTAATTCCTAAGAAGTAATCGTCCTTGTTTTTTTATTGGGCAAGGATAAGTTTAAAAATGTGGTCTAATCAGAGAGTAGAAAAGTTCAAATTTTCTTCTTATTCTTAATTAAATCAATACCCTGGCCGTCTTGTAACTCGAACTGTCTTTAAACCTACATTTTACATCCGTAATAAAACACTTGAGATGTTTAATTCGAATTTTATCCGAGTTATAAAATCCATTATTCAATCGATTAAAAATATATTATATACTCATATTTAAAGTGACTAAATAACGGGTTGTTACAGTTCAAAATCGCTAAAAATTTCGTTTCTCGAGTGCTGTAAAGACAAGTTGTTAGATTAAAGAAAAGAAAAAAAGGGAACAAAATCCCACATCGTGACGAATAATATAAAATATACACATAATATGTACAAAAAAAACTATGATATACATACATCAATCAGAGTAAACTAACCTATCTTTAGGCTATACAATTATAACAACATGTCTTCATAAATGCTAATAAATACATAATGGAAATATAATGAAAATAAAAGATATACGAATACATTTTGGAGGCATCCAGCTCATCTCCTAAATTTCTAAAGCATTAATAACTAAATCCAGTAATATGCTCAGGCTAACTCGAGCATTATAGGAAAATAACACTCGGATCAGTCTAGTATAGCAGTGTGAGAAATACAAATCATATGGATTTTTACTGTTATAAAACCTTTCGAAATGAAGGTATCTCCTAAGACCTTGTCCCGCATAAACACGGATGAGTTTTTACCATATGATAACCAAACCACTTTATGAGCGAATCTAGTGATATTATAATAATGTCTAGGATATGAAATATATATAATCGAGTAGATGTGATGCATGTTAGTGTACATCACAATAATAATAAGTACAAAATCAAAACCCTAAGGCATGTTCGCTGGTTATGTAGGATTCCATGGAGGCACCCTCAGAACCTCGGGGTTGGTCCTCATGTATAAGGATCAGAGATATCCTTCCGAAGAATTATACATCCCTAGTTGATGTACCATAGAAAATACATAGCTGGCCACCAAGGCCGAGTGCACCACCCACTACATGCATAAACTATAGGTATCTCTAAGATAGAGTAGCCTACATCCTTTAGGTTTACTAAACCGCTGAACTAAGCATATTATTTCTGGTTTAATAGTCACATCCGCTAATGAGGCTACATCCGACATTCAAGCACACGAGTCACAACTCGACCAGATCTCGGAACCACACATGGATTCCCATTTCATAATAAACAGAATAACACATGGATTACCACATCCTTAATAGATCACTAACAACTACATGTGTTCAAGCATCTCAAACAAATCTAAAATCTCCACATTGATTCCATCATCTTGAATTAATCTCGAACCTCTTCCAAAGCATAGAACATGTATATGGCTTTGGAGAGGTTAGGTTTTGAGTCATCTCATATAAGTACACTTCCCCGCTTACCGAGCACTATAAAACCAATCGATTGTTTTTTGGCAAACTCAACTCCAATTCCATAGGAAATAAGAAGACAATATATAAGAGAAAAGATCACCTTATAACTATTTAAGTGGATAGATTTCCTTACAATTTGTCGTATAAGAACATAACAAGTTTATACGTATAATATGGCATCATCGATGATAACTGTATCATATAATTCCCTTGTTTCTTCTAAATATTTCTAGAGTTATATTTGATCAAGATTTGATAGTCGATTATTTAACTGTAAAATAAACAATCAATCAAGTTGGATGTTTAATTTCATAAGAAACCAAGCATAATTAAACAAATAAGCAGCTCTAAGCCTCTTTAATTAATCCTTTTATTAATTAAAACCACTTTGTAAATACTCATATCAAAATAGTTTTATATATATATACATATATACACTGCTCACTCAATATTCAATTGTAACCTTTCAATTCTTGCAAAAATATCCATATACCTATATCATTGGTATAAGTATATTCACAAAACACTGCACTTTCAATACTTAGAAAATATATCCATATACTAATCTCGATGGTGTAAGTATATTAAAAAATCTAAAGGTAGATTTCTTCTTTTCCAAATTCATATTTAAATGGCCAGAAATAATATTATTTAAAACTTTATTTACTATAAACCCAAACCACTTTGCTTTTAGTGTTAACTATAAAAAGAATACTTTCCATACCACCATAATTTTAAATGATCTTTTGTAGAAATCAAATCTCATTCTTTTTACAAACCCATTCCGTATTTACAAGCCTTTTATAAATCTCCAAATAATTTGTAAAACTGCTTTTATAAATTTCTAAAATTATTTATAAAACTCCTTTCATAAATCTCTAAAATTATTTATAAATCTCATATACTTATCACAAATCTTCAGTTTCAAGATAGAACCAAATGCTTTCCATAAAACGACCATTCCATATATCATTATAAATTCACAAATGTGATTTTCTATTCAAATTATTAAAATGATATCATTTCCTTTTTATAAATAGCATCTATAAATCTATTCTTTTATTTCTAAAATAATATTTATAAATGTATCCTTTTATACAACATTTTATACAAAACATTTCTCAAATATTTATTCCAAAATAATTATTTCTTCTTTTAAAACAAAAATCACGCTATTTTTAAAATATAAATTCCTCGTTTTCTTTATAATAAACGTTATATTATATACTTTCCAAAATACTTTTAAAACATTTTCGTATATGTTAGAAAAGACTAACAAAAAGGTTGAAGCAAAATAGAGAAGTCAAAAAAACTTATTTCTCAATAAGATACCATTGAAAATTCCAAAGTCACATTTAAAATCATTCTACACATTAAAACCGTTTCAAATTGAAAATATCAATTAATAGTATTTTCAAAATACTATAATGAAGCCTAGAGCTGCCATAGCACTTAAAAAAATGTTATCATGGATTTCACTCTAAAAAGAATTCGACTTTCACAACATATCACAGCCACATCCAATAAGGCCATGCTACCACACTTCTGGCGCTCAATAATTAACGATCAATAGCTAACACGTCATTTATCCAATATTAATTAATCCACATATCAATTAACTTCAGAATTCATCATTTTACCATGCAAGTAGAGAATAAGGATATATTCAGGTCAATAAATGTCCAAAATAATCTATTCAATTTAATTATAGCAGAACGAAGTTTTATTCTGCTAAATAGATATCAAAAATAAAGTATAAAGACGTAATTATATTCAATCACTACTAGGTCTTTCAATGAGTTGGGTCAGGTCGAGTTCGGATCAGGTCAACTCGGGTTCGGGTTGATTTTAAACGGGTCGTAAATGGGTTATAAATGGGTTAAATTCTGGTTTGTGGGTGGGGATAGGTTGTAATCGGGTCGAGTCAACCCATATAAGTTGTGACGCCCCACCTCTATACTCACACAAGCCAAGGACACTATAGGGTAATGCCGTCGACCAGTGCGAAGAATAAGGCAGTTGAGGAGCAACCATCCGTGTAATTGCTTTGTGCGAGTACCGATATGCCAGATAGAAGGTCACGCGTTTCATTTAAAGAGGAAATCCAACATATCAAGTACAAACTCAAAGCTACTACACAGTGCCTATGTGGTCTTCGGAAACAAATATAAAATAGGCATAACATAAATCAGTCACATATATTCATATCACAAAGGCGGAAACGGATATGAATATAACACATAAAAGTGTACATCAAAATAGTGGTCATGTACGATCCACTACATCACAAAAGAATAGGTACAAGTGCTAGACAAAAGAACATGTATACATCAAGGAGTCTCTACCTCGAATGTATAAAAGCAAAAACTACTAAGCTAAGTAGTTAGCCAAAAGTCAGATGACAGACACTAATAAGAAGTCAAGCAGAAGCACCTGAAATACCTCGGTCTGACCCGAGTATTATTTAAGAAGAAAATAATAAACGGATCAGTCTAGCTATAAATATCATATAAAATGAGATAGGATAAGAGATATAACAAAAATGTATGATAACAATAATGCCTTACTATGACAAGTATACATTAGATAACAACAAAAATCATACAATATCTCAAATTTTCACAAACACCGAAATGAATTTCATATTCTTCATTTTATTCACCAAACCACAAATATTGATAAAACTTATCAATATAAATTAAAAAAATTGGCGAAACACAAATTCTAGAAATCATAAATTAGAAATCCAGGAAACACGAAAAGGGGGAGGCCTTTCACAAATGGGAGCATGAAAACTCACCAACACGTGTATCACAAACGGGACGTTATACCATGGTCACTAACCATAGAGCCGGTGCAACGATGTAGTACAATAACGGTATGCCCGAGAAACCTGAAAATCGAATAATTTGTAACAACAACGTAGTACAATAACGGCACACCCGATGAACCTGATAAGCCGGAACAATGACGTAGTATTACAACGATACGTCCGATGAACCAAACTCCATAAAAGAACATGAGTCGCTAGCCCATAAAAGTGAGTCGAAACTCTAAAGAACCTATAGGTCGGTAGCCTACAAAAGAAATGAGACAAAGCTCAATAAAACGAGGTACAGTCCCCCACGTGGACAAAGAGACATCGCATGTCTCCAGTCTAAACCATAGAATGATCATCATTGATCAATAAAAAGTTTGAATTACACTAAGCTAGTAAATAAATGAGATTAGCTTCATGTCCCATAACCACTGGCTTAACTTAAATATTTACGAACAAATTGTAGATTTCCACGTGAAAATTGTCATAAGATTTCAATCGAACCAGTCCAAGGATTAACTCACAAAGTAAACACAAGCGTTTCACACCACTTGTTTTGCTAATTCGTTTAATTAGATTTCTCATACGAATGAGGTAAAGGTTTGTATATACTAATAGATTGGAAAATGGTTTTAAAAACAAGCTTTGTATTAAAAATAACGTTGAAATCATTTTTGTGAAAGAGTTTGAATATTTACTATTAGTATATAGAAACCTTTGTATTTTAAAGTGACAAATCGCAGAAATGATTGTAAAGACAATCAATCACCAAAAATTTCACATAAGACGGCGTGAATCAAAACCATACAAATCGATATCAAATCATCAAATGGATATTCCCAAATATCCAAAAAGAAGTCATCAAAGTCGATAAAAGTGATAATAACTAATTTGATCAACCAAAAATCAATATAAAAATGGAAACCCATCAAAAACAGGTAAGTTGGCTAAAAATTAGCAGCTCTAGACGTCTAGTGGTTCTCCCAGACGTCTGAGCTGAAGGTCTTGAAATTTTCTTCCAGATCGCCCAGACGTTTGGGAAGTAAGCTCGGACGTTTGAACTGAAAGTCTGGAATTTTTATTCCGTAGCTTCAGACGTCTGAGCATACTACCAGACGTCAGAGCTGAAGTTTAAGGCAATATTTTTCCTAGGCCATTGATGGCCAAATCATATCGGAAGCGATTATACGAGCAACGATGGCTAGGAACTTATGCTAAGCGATAACCCAACCCTATAAACTCACCAATACAGTCTGAACAACATGTCAAAACATTCAATATAGGATTTTCATAGATTTTGACTTCAAAATATCAAAAATTGGAAAATTCTTCAATCCAATTCAATTCAAAGCAAATGAACATGAAATAAGTATTAGGAATTCATACCTAACAACTATCAAAGGTATAGGACATAGATGTGAGTTCAAGAACTCACCTTTAAACCTAAAAACCACAAATGAGAAGCTTTAAGACAAGGCAAGATCAACCACTTTTCAACTTCAACTCAAGAAGCTCTAATGTAAGCTTATAAGAAAATATTTTCTAAGTTAGGGTTTAGGAATTTCTGAAAATTGAAGAGAGATTGAGATGGAGAAGATGAAGAGGATGCTTACCTATGCTTCTCCTTGATTACTAGAATTTGAATTTGAATTTCCTGGCAATCTAGGGCTTAGGAATTTTGATTCTCCTTTCTTTTTCCCAGTTTTATTTTAGCTTGAGAGTGTTAGGAAATGAAAATGAATGAAGAGGAGAGATGGTGGAGTTAGGGTATTATGTTGGGTTAATGTGCTGAAACCCAAACCCAAAGCCCAATAGAAAAATAGAAAAATTCAACTCAACTCCAAATATATCGATGTTTATACTCAAAAAGGTCGCAAACTCTATTTTGAACTCAATGGAAGTAGTCTCGAGTCCTAATTCGACTGTTTATAAAAAAGTTGCATTTCGAATTTAAATCCGACCAACGATGTTATATTTAAATTAAACATTTAAATATACAATCGTAAAATATGCGGGTTGTTACAGACTCTCGTCCTTAAAGAAATTGCGTCCTCGCAATACTTAAGAAGAAAACAAAAGGTAACAACCATAAAAGCATATCAACACAAAAGAAGAAATTTTGAAATGAGAAGTTCACCTTAAGGAGCACGAAAGATTAAGTCCGGATGTGTTTGCTCGTTGAATTCTCTGGATTCCCAAGAGCAATCCTTAGGATTTGAGGACATTGAACTTTCATGAGTGGAACATCTTTATTTTGAAGGCGTTTAACCTCCGCAAGAATGATACAAATAGGATGTTGCTCATAAGTCAAATTAGGTGAAACTTCAATTTCTTCAATAACACTGGGCTCAAGGATAGAAACGTAATCCCCAAGACATTTCCGTAGTTGAGAGACGCGAAAAACATCATGAATAACAGAAAATTGAGCCGGTAATAAAAGACGATAAGCCACGGTACCAATGTGTTTAGTGATGGGAAATAGGCTAATATATCGATGTGCTAATTTTCTCGATCGACTGAAATGCACAACACCCTTCATAGGTGAAACACGAATGAACACCAAATCTCCACGGAAAGTTCTTAATTTCTTCTTCGGTTACCGACATAGGATTTTTTTCTACTTTGAGCTTCTTTCATCCTATGACGAATAAGGTCAATCTTTTCTGTGGAATCACGAATAAAATCTGGACCTAAAATCTGCTTCTCACTGGCCTCAAGCCAACAAGAAGGAGATCGGCATGGCCTTCCATATAGTGCATCGAAAGGTGCCATGCCAATACTAGATTGGAAGCTATTATTATAAGAAAACTCAACAAGGGAAATATGATCTTCCCAACTTTCACCAAAATCAAGAACACATGCACGAAGAAGATCTTCAAGAGTTTGATTTACACACTCTGTTTGTCCATCGGACTGAGGATGATAAGCGGTTCTAAAATTAAGCTTCGTTCCCAAAGCTTTTTGAAGACTCTTCCAAAATCCACTAGTAAATAATGGATCATGATCATTAACAATAGAAGTAGGAACTCCATGCAATTTAACAATTTCTTTAACATTTAGTTTGGCCAAAAGTGGTACGGTTCGATTAGACCAAACGTGAATAAAATGGGCGGATTTTGTAAGTCTATCTACAATCACCCACAAACTGTCATGACCCGAACGAGAATGGGGAAGACCATCATTTAAAATCCATGAAAATTTGATCCCACTTCCAAACGGGAATGCCTAAAGGTCGCAATAACCCACCGGGCTTCGATGCTCGGCCTTAACGAGTTGGCAAGTCATGCAACGCTTACTAAAGTTAGCAATATCAGATTTCATTCCATCCCAATAACAAAGCCGCTTCATATCCGCGTGCATTTTACTACTATCGGGATGAATGGTAAATTTAGAACGATGAGAATCTTCTAAAATGTCTTTACGAAGATTACCAATATTTGGCACGATAAGTCTACCAAACTTTTTGAATACCACCATGGGCATCGATTTCAAAGTCTTTCAAATCATCAACATTTCTATCCCAACTACTTTGGCTAAGAAGTGCCAATTCGCGATCTTGCTTTTGAGCTTCAAGGATGTTCTCTAAAAGAGAAGGATGAGCCTCAAGGCTACATAAAACAAGAGATGAACATAAATCGGATTCACGATCTCAAATCTCACAAGTGGACATAGTCTCGAGATCATTCCATTCAGATATCATCATGGATACAACTGCTTGTTACTTTCGGCTAAGGGCATCGACAACACGATTCCCCTTTCCAGGAGTATAAAGTTTATCAAGATCATAAGATGCAAGGAACGCGAGCCAACGTTGTTGATGCAATTAAGTTCCTTTTTAGAAAATAAATACTTCAAAGATTTATGATCAGTGTAGAGAATAAATTTCTCTCCCAAAAGATAATGACGCCAAATTCTAAGGGCGAAAACAATGGCCACGAGCTCTAAATCATGAGTGGCATATCAAGTCTCGACAGACTTTAATTGCCTAGAAGCATAAGCGATAACACGTTCCCTTTACATGAGAATGGCTCCCAAACTAACATGACTAGCATCGGTATAAACATTAAAGTCATGGTTCCCTTCGGGAATCACAAGAATAGAAGCATTCGAAAAGAGCTCTTTTAATTTTTGAAAAGAAGCTTCGTATTTGTCTAACCAAATGTATTTAACTCCCTTCGTTGTCAAACTAGTAAGAGGCATGGAAATTTTAGAAAAGTCTTTTATGAACCGACGGTAATAGCCCGCCAATCCAAGAAAGCTACGAATTTCTGTCACACTCTTCGGTCTCTTCCAATTTTGAATCGCTTCAGTCTTTGAAAGATCCATCAAAATTCTAGACTCATAAATAATATGTCTGAGAAATTTCACACGAGATTGCCAAAAGCGGCACTTAGAAAATTTCTCTTTCGGTTGATTGCTCCTAAGAGTTCCCAACACAATCCAAAGATGTTTTTCATGCTCTTCCTTGGTTTTAGAATAAACAAGAATATCATCTATAAAGATGAGAACAAATCAATCGAGGATGTCCTTGAAAACTCGATTCATAAGGTGAACAAAATAATCTGGAGCATTCGTTAAACCAAATGGCATAATAAGCCATTCATAAGTTCCATAACGAGTATGGAACGACGTCAAAGAATTGCTATCCTCTATGATACGAAGCTGATGAAAACCATTTTCTAAGTCTAACTGTGAAAAGACTCTAGCACTGCTAAGTTGATCGAATAGATCATCAATTCGGGATAAAGGATATTTCTTCTTTATGGTGAAATCATTAAGCTTGTGGTAGTCAATGAAAAGCCTAAGTCTACCATCGGATTTCTTCACAAAAATAGCTGAAGCTCCCCAAGGAGAGGAACTAGAACGAATAAATTGCTTCGCTTCCAATTCGGATAATTGTTTACGCATCTCCTCATTTTCCTTATTGGACATACGATAAAGATGACGAGTGATAGGTAGAGCTCCAGGGATTAGATTGATTCTAAACTCAATTGCTCACTTAGGGGTAATCCTAAAACGGGCTCAAATATGTTGGAAAATTAACGAACTATGTAAATGAGGGAAATCACATCTTCCTCATCATCATTATCGTCATCGTGAGGGTTTAGAGAATATAAGGATGCCACCGAATTAGAATCAGGATCTTTAAGAACAATAGAAATCCGCTTAATAGATTGAGGATGTCGAAGATGTATAGTTCTCTCAAGAAATAGGATGCGGTCTTCATAACGATTAAGCCAATCCATTCCCAAAATCATTCTAAAGCCAAATAACGCATAACATGCAAATCGGCACGGAAAGCATAATCGCATAAAATAATCTCGACATCTTTACAAAGTAAACTGAGTGTTGCGGATCCACCAACCGGATTCGCAATTCTCAATGAAGTCATCAAGACCACAACTTTTAAAGATAAAGTATCAACAAGTTCTTTTGATATAAAAGAGTGGGATGCACCCATGTCAAAAAGAACTCGAATAGGATGATCACGAAACATAATAATGCCATCAAGGACAGAATTAGCAATACCTTAACCAAGAGAAGGGTTACTAGGCACTTGCACAACATTTAGTTTTCCCTCTTTCTTGCTTGGAGGTTTGGGACATGAAGATAAAAGATGACCTGAACATTTGCAATAACGATAAAAAAGAGGTTTCGGATACCTATTTGCATAATGGTCCTTAAAACCACAATTGTAGCATTCCCTACGACTAGAGGTAGGAGTATTTACTACCGAAGTTGCTTGCTCCCTTGCTTGTTGGGATTAGGCTTGAACTTAATAGGCTTCTTCTTATTGATGGTGAAGTTCTGTTTTGGCACCCGCAATTTCAACATCACTTTTTTATCGGCCTCTTCAAGTCGAAGAGAGATATCAACAAGTTGATCGAAAAAACTTCTAGTCTCAGAAGTAAAGGCTTTTTGAGGTTCTTATTCAACCCATAGACAAACCTATGATTTTTCTTCAATGGGATATTAAAATACTCGACCCCATATTTATAGAGAGATTCAAAATATGCGACATAATTTGTCATAGTGGTTCACCTTGAATAAGGTTAATAAAGCGCCGAGCTAAAGTTAATTTTTCAACCTCCAGCACAAACTTCAATTCGAATCTTTCTCGGAATCGCTCCCAAGTAAGATCCGCTTAAATAATCGCAGAAACCAAAAGTTCATACCAATCTAACGCTCTCTCTTGGAGCATACTAGAAACCACTTGGACTCAATGTAGATCTACAAGATTCATGCGAGAAAAGATGCAATCGCATGTTCTAAGCCAAGTTTGGACTTCTATAACGCTTTCGGAACACTTGAATGGCCTTCCACCCAAATTGGTATAATCACTGCACAAGCGTACAAATCCGAATTTAGGGTGAGTAGGCTCAGGAATAGGTCCGACAGCTTGAGCATTCTTTACAAGATCTAAATGCTGCTGGGCAGACATAAATACACCATCTTGAGGTGTAGCACTGGATTGACCGGTGCTGGGATGGCCAAGTCTAACCATTTCTCTTCTTTAAGAAAGAAAGAAAGAAGAGAAAAGAGGTTATTCTCAAAATAAATATCAAACAACTTGATTGATAAAACAAGACATCATAAAAGAAAATAGGATAAAATTGGTCCCAAGATGCGGATAAATCCTAAGGCACAATTTCTAAGAAAGACTTAGGACGATGATCCTTGCTATAATATTTTATATTGTTCCGAAGTTTGGCTTTGACACCAAGCTGTGACGTGCTACCTCTATACTCACACTAGCCAAGGACACTATAGGGTAATGCCGTCGACCAGCGCGAAGAATAAGTCAGTCGAGGAGCGACCATCCATGTAATTGCCTTGTGCGAGTATCGATATGCCAGATAGAAGGTCATGCGTTTCATTTAAAGAGGAAATCCGACATATCAAGTACAAATTCAAAGCTACTACAAAATGGCTATGTGGTCTTTGGAAACAAATATAAAATAAGCATCACATAAATCAGTCTCATATATTCATATCACAAAGGCGGAAACAGATATGAATATAACACATAAAAGTGTACATCAAAGTAATGAGGATCCACTACATCACAAAAGAATAGGTACAAGTGCTAGACAAAAGAATATGCATACATCAAGGAGTCTCTATCTCGAATGTATAAAACAAAAAACTAATAAGCAAAGTAGTTAGCCAAAAGTCAGATGATTGACCCTAATAAGAAGTCAAGCAGAAGCACATGAAATACGTCTGTCTGACCCGAGTATTATTTAAGAAGAAAATAATAAATGGATCAGTCTAGCTATAAATATCATATAAAATGAGATAGGATAAGAGATATAACAAAAATATATGATAACAATAATGCCATACTGTGACAAGTATACATTAGATAACAACAAATATCATACAATATCTCAAATTTTCTCAAACACCAAAATAAATTTCATATTCTTCATTTTATTCACCAAACCACAAATATTGATAAAACTTATCAATATAAATCACAAAAATTGGTGAAACACAAATTCTAGAAATAATAAATTAGAAATCCAGAAAATACGAAAAGGAGGAGGCCTTTCACAAAAGGGAGCATGAAAACTCACCAACACGTGTATCACAAACGGGACGTTATACCACGCCGCTAACCATAAAGCTGGTGCAACATGTAGTACAATAACGGTACGCCCGAGGAACCTAAAACACGAATAATTCGGAACAAAAACATAGTACATTAACGGTATGCCCGATGAACCTGATAAGCCCGAACAATGAAGTAGTACAACAAAGGTACGTCCGATAAACCGAACTCCATAAAAGAACATGGGTCGCTAGCTCATAAAAGTGAGTCGAAACTCCAAAGAACCCATAGGTCGCTAGCCTATAAAAGAAATAAGATGAAGCTCAATAAAACGAGGTACAGACCACCACGTGGACAAAGAGACATCGCACATCGCCAGTCTAAACCATAGAATGATCATCATTGATCAACAAAAAGTGTGCATTACACTAAGCTAGTAAATAAATGAGTTTTGCTTCATGTCCCATAACCACTGGCTTAATTTAAATATTTATGAATAAATTGTAGATTTCCACTCGAAAATTGTCACAAGATTTCAATCAAACAAGTCTAAGAATTAACCGATAAAGTAAGCACAAGCGTTTCATACCACTTGTTTTGCTAAGTCGATTAATTAGATTTCTCATACGAATGAGGTAAAGGATTGTATATACTAATAGATTGGAAAACTTTTTTAAAAACAAGCTTTGTATTAAAAATAATGTTGAAATCATTTTGTGAAAGAGTTTGAATATTTACTATTAGTATATAGAAACATTTGTATTTTAAAGTGACAAATCACTTAAATGATTGTAAAAACAATCAATCACCAAAATTTCACATACGACGACGTGAATCAAATCCATCAGATGGATATTTCCAAAAATCCAGAAAGAAGTCATCAAAGTCGATAAAAGTGATAACAACTAATTGGATCAACCAAAAATCGATATAAAAATGGAAATCCATCAAAAACAGGTAAGTTGGCTGAAATTAGTAGCTCCAGACGTCTAGTGGTTCTCCTAGAAGTCTGAGCTGAAGGTGTGGAAAAAATTTTCCAGATCGCCCAGATGTCTGGGAAGTAAGCTCAGACGTTTGAGCTGAAGGTTCGAAATTTTTATTCCGTAGCTTCAGACGTCTGAGCATACTACCAAACGTCAGAGCTGAAGCTTAAGGCAATATTTTTCCTAGGCCATTGACGGCCAAATCATATCGGAAGCGATCGTACGAGCAACGATGGCTAGGGACTTATGCCAAGCGACAACCAAGCCCTATAAACTCACCAATACAGTCCGAACAACATGTCAAAACATTCAATGTAGGATTTTCATAGATTTTGACTTCAAAATATTCGAAAATTGAAAAATCCACCAATCCAATTCAATTCAAAACAAATGAACATGAAATAGTTGTTAGGTAGGTATAGACATAGATGTGAGTTCAAGAACTCACCTTTAAACCTAAAAACAACAAATGAGAAGCTTTAAGACAAGGCAAGATCAACCACTCTTCAACTTCAACTCAAGAAGCTCCAATCTAAGCTCATAAGCAAATATTTCCTAAGTTAGGGTTTAGGAATTTCTGAAAATTGAAGAGAGATTGAGATGGAGAAGATGAAGAGGATGCTTAAATATGCTTCTCCTTGATTACTAGAACTTGAATTTGAATTTCCTAACACTCTAGGGCTTAGGAATTTTGATTCCCTTTTCTTTTCTCCATTTTTATTTTAGCTTGAGAGTATTAGGAAATGAAAATGAATGAAGAGGAGAGGGGGTGGAATTAGGGTATTATGTTGGGTTAATGGGCTGAAACTCAAACCCAAAGCCCAAAAGAAAAATAGCAAAATTCAACTCAACTTCAAACATATCGATGTTTATACTCAAAAAGGTCGCAAACTCCATTTTGAACTCAATGGAAGTAATATCGAGTCCTAATTCGACTGTTTATAAAAAGTAGCATTTCGGACTTAAATCCGACTAACGATGTTATATTTAAATAAAACATTTAAATATACAATCGTAAAATATGCGGGTTGTTACAAACTCCCATCCTTAAAGAAACTGCGTCCTCGTAATACTTAAGAAGAAAACAAAGAGTAACAACCATAAAAGAATATCAACACAAAAGAAGAAATTTCGAAATGAGAAGTCCACCTTAAGGAGCACGAAAGAGTAAGTCCAGATGTGTTCGCTCGTTGAATTCTTTGGATTTCTAAGAGCAATCCTTAGGATTTGAGGACCATTAAACTTTCACGAGTGGAACATCTTTATTTCAAAGGCGTTTAACCTCCGCAGTAATGATACAAATAGGATGTTGCTCATATGTCAAATTAGGTGAAACTTCAATTTCTTCAATTACACCGGGCTCAAGAATACAATCGGAATCCCTAAGGCATTTCCGTAGTTGAGAGACGTGAAAAACGTCATGAATAGCTGAAAATTGAGCTGGTAATAAAAGGCGATAAGTCACAGAACCAATGTGTTCGATGATGGAAAATGGGCTAATACATCGAGGTGCTAATTTTCTCGATCGACTGAAATTCACAACACCCTTCATAGGTGAGACAGGAATGAAAACCAAATCTTCCACAGAATATTCTAAATTCCTTCTTCGGTTATTAGCATAGGATTTTTGTCTAGTTTGAGCTTCTTTCATCCTATGACGAATAAGGTCAATCTTTTCTGTGGAACCACGAATAAAATCTGAACCTAAAACCAACTTCTCATCGGCCCCAAGCCAACAAGAAAGGGTTCTGCATGGCCTTCTATAGAGTGCCTCGAAAGGTGCCATACCAATACTAGATTGGAAGCTATTATTATAAGAAAATTCAACAAGGGAAATATGATCTTCCCAACATCCACCAAAATCAAGAACACATGCACGAAGAAGATCTTCAAGAGTTTGATTCACATTATCTGTTTGTCCATCGGACTGAGGGTGATAAGCAGTGCTAAAATTAAGCTTCGTTCCCAAAGCTTTTGAAGACTCTTCCAAAATCCACTAGTAAACAATGGATCACGATCACTAACAATAGAAGTAGGAACTCCATGCAATTTAACAATTTCTTTAATATAGAGTTTGGCCAAAAGAGGTACGGTCCGATTAGACCGAACGGGAATAAAATGGGCAGATTTTGTAAGTCTATCTACAATCACACATAAACTGTCATGACCCGAACAAGAGCGGGGAGACCGTCAATAAAATCCATGGAAATTTGATCCCACTTCCAAACGGGAATGCCTAATGGCTGCAATAACCCACCGGGCCTTTGAGGCCCGGCCTTAACGAGTTGGCAAGTCATGCAGCGCTTAATAAAGTTAGCAATACCGGATTTCATTCCATCCCAATAATAAATTCGCTTCATATTCGCGAACATTTTACTACTAGCGGGATGAATGGTAAATTTAGAATGATGAGAATCTTCTAAAATGTCTTTACGAAGATTACTAATATTTGGCACGATAAGTCTACCAAATTTTTGAATACCACCATGGGAATCG
Organism: Allium cepa; assembly: GCA_030765085.1. Taxonomy (NCBI): domain Eukaryota; kingdom Viridiplantae; phylum Streptophyta; class Magnoliopsida; order Asparagales; family Amaryllidaceae; genus Allium; species Allium cepa. The sequence continues at coordinate 111,597,092 of CM060944.1, read as the reverse complement.
ATTTCAAAGTCTTTCAAATCATCAACATTTCTATCCCAACAACTTTGGCTAAGAAGAGCCAATTCAGGATCTTGCTTTTGAGCTTCAAGGATGTGGTCTAAAGAGTAGGATGAACCTCAAGGCTACATAAAACAAGAGATGAACATAAAACGGATTCACGATCTCGAATCTCACAAGTGGACAAAGTCTCGAGATCATTCCATTCGGATATCATCATAGAAACAACCGCCTTTTCTTTGGCTAAGCGCATCGACAACACGATTCCCCTTTCCGGGAGTATAAAGAACATCAAGATCATAAGATGCAAGGAACTCGAGCCAACGTTGTTGACGCAAATTAAGTTTCTTTTGAGAAAATAAATACTTCAAAGATTTTTGGTCAGTGTAGAGAACAAATTTCTCTCACAAAAGATAATAAAGCCAAATTCTAAGGGCGAAAATAATGGTCGCGAGCTCTAAATCATGAGTGGCATTTCTAGTCTCAGCAGGCTTTAATTCCTTAGAAGCTTAAGCGGGAAACACGTTCCTATTGCATAAGAACAGCGCCCAAACCAACACGACTAGCATCGGTATAAACAATAAAGTCTCGGTTCCCTTCGGAATCACAAGAATAGGAGCATCGAAAAGGAGTACTTATAATTTCTGAAAAGCAGCTTCACATTTGTCTGACCAAATGTATTTAACTCCCTTCTTTGTCAAACTAGTAAGAGGCACGGAAATTTTAGAAAAGTCTTTTATGAACCAACGGTGATAGACCGCCAATCCAAGAAAGCTATGAATTTCTATCACACTCTCCGGTCTCTTCCAATTTTGAATCGCTTCAATCTTTGAAGGATCCATGGAAATTCCGGACTCATAAATAATATGTCCGAGAAATTTCACACGAAATTTCCAAAAGTGGAACTTAGAAAATTTCGCTTTCAATTGATTGCTCCTAACAGTTACCTACACAATCCGAAGATGTTTTTCATGCTCTTCCTCGGGTTTAGATCAAACAAGAATATCACTCATAAAGATTAGAACAAATCAATCGAGGAAGTCTTTGAAAACTCGATTCATAAGGTCAACGAAATAAGCTGGAGCATTCGTTAAACCAAATAGCATGACAAGCCATTCAAAAGATCCATAACGAGTACGGAATGATGTCAATGGAGGGCTATCCTCTGTAATATGAAGCCGATGAAAATCGGTTGCTAAGTCTAACTGTGAAAAGACGCTAGCATCGCTAAGTTGATCGAATGGATCATCAATCCGAGGTAAAGGATATTTATTCTTGATTGTGAAATCATTAAGCTTGCAATAGTCAAGCAAAGCCAAAGTGTGCCATCAGATTTCTTCACAAAAATAGCTGAAGCTCCCCAAGGAGTGGAACTAGAATGAATAAATTACTTCGCTTCCAATTTGGATAATTGTTTATGCATCTCCTCATTTTCCTTATTGGACATACGGTTAAGAGGACAAGTGATAGGTAGAGCTTCAAGGATTAGATTAATTCCAAACTCAATTGCTCGCTTATGGGGTTATCCTAAAACGGCCTCAAATATGTCGAAAATTTCACGAACAACATGAATGTGGGAAATGACATCTTCCTCATCGCCATTATCATCATCATGAGGGTTTAGATAATATAAGGATGCCATCGAATTAGAATCAGAATCTTTAAAAACAATAGAAATTCGCTTAACAGATTGAGGATGTCGAAGATGTATAGTCCTCTTAGGACATAAGATGTGGGCTTCATAACGATTAAGCCAATCCATTCCCAAAATCATTCCAAAGCCTAAGTAACGCATAACATGCAAATTAACACAGAAAGCATAATCACATAAAATAATCTCGACATCTTTACAAAGTAAACCGAATGTTTTGGATCCACCAACTGGATTCACAATTCTCAATGAAATCATCAAGACCACAATATTTAAAGACAAAGTATCAAAAATTTCTTTTGATATAAAAGAGTGGGATGCACCTGTGTCAAAAAGAACTCAAATTGGACGATCACGAAACATAATAATGCCATTAAGGATAGAATGAGAAATAACTTGACCAAGAGAAGTGTTACTAGGCGCTTGCACAACATTTAGTTTTTCCTCTTTCTTGCTTGGAAGTTTAGGACATGAAGATAAAAGATGATCCGAACTTTTGCAATAACGACAAAAAAGGGGATTCAAACTCCTATTTGCATAATGGTCCTTAAAACCACGATTGTAGCATTGCCCACGACTATAGGTAGGAGTCTTTGCTACCGAAGTTACTTGCTTCCCTTTCTTATTGGGATTAGGCTTGAACTTAATAGGTTTCTTCTTGTTGATGGTGAAGTTCTGTTTGGCACCCGCAACTTCAACATCACTTTCTGTATCGGCCTCTTCAAGTCGAAGAGCAATATCAATAAGCTGATCGAAAGGAAGTTCTAGTCTCAAAAGTAATGGCTTTTTGAGGTTTTTATTCAACCCATTGACAAACCTATGAATTTTCTTTAATGGGATATTAATATACTCGACCCAATATTTAGAGAGAGATTCAAAAGATGCGACATAATCTGTCACAGAAGATTCACCTTGAACAAGGTTAATAAAGCGCAGAGCTAAAGTTACTTTTTCAGCCTCCGGCACAAATTTCAATTCGAATCTTTCTCGAAATTGCTCCAGAGTAAGATCCGCTTCGATAATCTCAGAAACCAAAAGTTCATACTAATCTGATGCTCTCTCTTGGAGCATACTAGAAGCCACTTGAACTCGATGTAGATCTATAAGATTCATGCGAGAAAAGATACGAGCGCATGTTCTAAGCCAAGCTTGGACTTCTATAACGCTTTCGGAACCCTTGAATGGCCTTCCATCCAAATTGGTATAATCACTGCACAAGCGTGCAAACCCGATTTTAGGGTGAGTAGGCTCAGGAATAGGTCTGACAGCTTGAGCATTCTTTATAAGATCTAAAAGCTGATGGGCAGACATAAATACACCATCCTGAGGAGCACCACTGGATTGACCGGTGCTGGGACGGCCGGGTCTAACCATTTCTCTTCTTTAAGAAAGAAAGAAGAGGAAAAACGTTATTCTTGAAATAAATATCAAACAACTTGATTGATAAAACAAGGCATCATAAAAGAAAATAGGATAAAACGGATCCTAAGACTCGGATAAATTCTAAGGCACGATTCCTAATAAAGGCTTAGGACGATGATCCTTGCTATAATATTCTATATTATTTCGAAGTTCGGCTCTAATACCAAGCTGTGATGCCCCACCTCTATACTTACACTAGCCAAGGACACTACAAGGTAATGCCGTTGACTAGCGTGAAGAATAAGGCTGTTGAGCAGCGACCATCCGTGTAATTGCTTTGTGCGAGTACCGATATGCCAGATAGAAGGTCATGCATTTCATTTAAAGAGGAAATCTGATATATCAAGTACAAACTCAAAGCTGCTACATAATGGCTATGTGGTCTTCGAAAACAAATATAAAATAAGCATAACATAAATCAGCCATACATATTCATACCACTAAGGCGGAAACATATATGAATATAACACATAAAAGTGTACATCAAAGTTGTGGTCACGTAAGATCCACTACATCACGAAAGAATAGGTACAAGTGCTAGACAAAAGAATATGGATACATCAAGGAGTCTCTATCTCGAATGTATAAAAGCAAAAACTACTAAGCTATGTAGTTAGCCAAAAGTCAGATGACAGACACTGATAAGAAGTCAAGGCAGAAGCACCTGAAATACCTCTGTCTGAACCGAGTATTATTTAAGAAGAAAATAATAAACGGATCAGTCCCACTATAAATATCATATAAAATGAGATATGATAAGGGATATAACAAAAATGTATGATAACAATAATGCCATACTGTGACAAGTATACATTAGATAACAAAAAAATCATACAATATCTCAAATTTTCTCAAACACCGAAAAGAATGTCATATTCTTCATTTTATTCACCAAACAACAAATATTGATAAAACTTATCAATATAAATCACAAAAATTGGTGAAACACGTATTCTAGAAATCATAAATTAGAAATCCAGAAAACATGAAAACTCACCAGTGTATCACAAACGGGACGCTAACCCATGGTCGCTAACCATAGAGCCGGTGTAAAGACAAAGTACAATAACGGTATGCCCGAGAAACCTGAAACTCGAATAATTCGAAACAACAGCGTAGTACAATAATGGTATGCCCGATGAATCTTTTAAGCCGGAACAACGATGTAGTACAACAATGGTATGTCCTATGAACCGAACTTTATAAAAGAACATGGGTCGCTAGCTCATAAAAGTGAGCCGAAACTCCAAAGAACCCATAGGTCGCTAGCCTATAAAAGAAATGAGACGAAGCTTAATAAAACGAGGTACAATCCCCCATGTGGACAAAGAGAAATCGCATGCCGCCATTGTAAACCATAGAATGATCATCATTGATCAACAAAAAGTGCAAATTACACTAAGCTAGTAAATAAATGAGTTTTGCTTCATGTCCCATAACCACTGGCTTAACTTAAATATTTACGAACAAATTGTAGATTTCCACTCGAAAATTATCACAAGATTTCAATCGAACAAGTCTACGAATTAACCGACAAAGTAAACACAAGCGTTTTCATACCACTTGGTTTGCTAAGTCGTTTAATTAAATTTCTCATACGAATGAGGTAAAGGTTTGTATATACTAATAGATTGGAAAACGGTTTTAAAAACAAGCTTTGTTTTAAATATACTGTTGAAATCATTTTTGTGAAAGAGTTTGAATATTTACTATTAGTATATAGAAACCTTTGTATCTTAAAGTGACAAATCACAGAAATGATTGTAAAAACAATCAGTCACCAAAAATTCACATACGATGACGTGACCATAGAAATCGATATCAAATCCATTAAATGGATATTCCCAAAAATCCAGAAAGAAGTCATCAAAGTCGATAAAAGTGATAACAACTAATTGGATCAACCAAAAATCGATATAAAATGGAAACCCATCAAAAACAGGTAAGTTGGCTAAAATTAGCAGCTCTAGACGTCTAGTGGTTCTCCCAGACGTCTGAGCTGAAGGTCTGGAAATTTTCTTCTAGATCGCCCAGACGTTTGGGAAGTAAGCTCAGACGTCTGAGCTGATGGTCTGGAATTTTTATTTCGTAGCTTCAGACTCTGAGCATACTACCAGACATCTGAGCTGAAGCTCAGGGCAATATTTTACCTAGGCCATTGATGGCCAAATCATATCGGAAGCGATCAAACGAGCAACGATGGCTAGGGACTTATGCCAAGCGACAACCCAACCCTATAAACTCACCAATACATTCCGAAAAACATGTGAAAACATTCAATGTAGGATTTTCATAGATTTTGACTTCAAAATATCAAAAACGAAAAATTCACCAATCCAATTCAATTCAAAGCAAATGAACATGAAATAGGTGTTAGGAATTCATACCTAACAACTATCAAAGGTATAGACATAGATGTGAGTTCAAGAACTCACCTTTAAACCTAAAAACAACAAATGAGAAGCTTTAAGACAAGGCGCGATCAACCACTCTTCAACTTCAACTCAAGAAGCTCCAATCTAAGCTCATAAGCAAATATTTCCTAAGCTAGGGTTAGGAATTTTTGAAAATTAAAGAGAGATTGAGATGTAGAAGATGAAGATGATGCTTACATATGCTTCTCCTTGATTACTGAACTTGAATTTGAATTTCCTAGCAATTTAGGGCTTAGGAATTTTGATTCCCCCTTCTTTCCCCCATTTTTATTTTAGCTTGGGAGAGTTAGGAAATGAAAATGAATGAAGAAGAGAGGGGGTGGAGTTAGGGCATTACGTTGGGTTAATGGGCTGAAACCCAAACCCAAAGCCCAATGGAAAAATAGAAAAATTCAACTCAAATCCAACTATATCAATGTTTATACTCAAAAACATCGCAAATGCCATTTTGAACTCAATGGAAGTAGTCTTGAGTCCTAATTCGACTATTTACAAAAAAGTAGCTTTTCGGACTTAGTCCCGACTAACGATGCTATATTTAAATAAAACATTTAAATATACAATCGTAAAATATGCGGGTTGTTATATAAGTATAAATGGGTTATAGGTCAAATTCGGGTTCATGATCAACCTGGAACCTACCCGTTTAAAAGGGTGAAATTCGAATTGACCCAAAAATGACCCGTCCACTTAACCGAGTTGGTTAACCTGCTAATTTTCGTGTAATCTTTGGGTCGTGTTTCGCCTCGTGTTGGAAATTGACAGCCCTAATCACTACTATATTACCATAAATTTCTACTTCCTAAAAGCTATCAGCTATTATACCATAGGCTCATCAATATGAGTCTAACGTAAAAATCTACGGTTTAAATGGATTTAAAATGAATGAGATATGGCCTTTTATACTTGACACACTTAATTTGCATGAATTAAAACAAACAAATTATATTTATTCTCATCAAAACTACACAGCGGTCGAAGGCCCAATATCATACACTCAAACCTATACCCGCACGTTACAGCGCTCTTCCTTCCCCAATCAAATTCTCACGTAGAAATTTAAACCTATCACATAGCTCCTCCCCTTATTGTTGCCTTGATCAATTGGAGACTACATCGTTGTCACCACTAGAATTACAACCCTCTGCCTCACCTTCAAGCCTCACATCGACCAACTCAATGCTCTATCGCCGCTAACATGTTAAGAATTCAAACACAAAAACATGCAGCCATTAAACACTAGCTCGAGCTCGTCCAAGTGATTCCGACCACTAAAGGAGTTGCCACCGCTACCCATGCCTCTACCTTGTCCCCACTCTCCACCTTGCACACTGGTCGTTCCTTCCCTCTACCATCACATTACCATCAATTAAATGAAGAACGAAAAATGTTCATCCTTCATTCCCATCCAACTCTAGCCACCTAACACTCTGCGAACATCATAAAAAAATCACATCTTGCTACCATAAAAAAACACAACTCTCTGATCTAAATTTAATGTTCGTAATAACGACCATTATTCGCCCACCGCTAATATCGACCAACTACCACCACTCTGCTCAAAGAAATGACGAGCGACTATTTTTAGAAAATACCTGGGACCATAACAAACAATTTTGTAGTTAGAAGATTTGGTTGAAAGTGAATGGATTGTGAGGTATTGATTTTGAAGTTGGATGGAGGAGTGGTTTTCTTGTTATAAGAATACGAAAATAAAAGAAGAGAGGAAGAGAATGAATGTTTTGTTGATATATGCATACTTTTAAACAAAAGTAACTTAATTACTTCTAAGTCAAGTAAACCAAAGTTCAAGACACCCACTACACCAAAAGGCAAATCAAAATTTATGGCGTCTTATAAAGGCTTGTTTTGATTTGATTTGAAAAGGTTTTGAAAAGAAATTTGTACGGTATTACGCTACGCAATATCCATTTGCGTAAGAACTACGAACGATGGAAATAAAAATATAATCATTCACAACAATGTGGCATGATCGGAAAACAGCAACAAAATACACTGGTTACCTAATTCCTTGAAATTCTTATAAATAGGATCGTTTGCCGCAATATGCATCAAACGATAATTTAAATATTTTTCAAATTAAATATTATGGAAAAACTCTATAAATTCATTTAAAAATATGTCATTAAAATCAAGTTGTTTTATTAAAAATTGATTTTCTTTTTTACTTACTGAATTTGAAACAAATTTAAATATTTAAACAGATTACATATAAATGTTAAATATTTTAGGTCATTACAACGATAATATACCTTAAATCTTTTATTATACATTTATTACCTCAAATACCCTAAAATATGGTTATTTCCATAAAAATAGTAATTTACGTCAAATTACTTTCAAATTGATAATAATTTACATCAAAATAATAATATTTACTCGAATCACTTAATTATCTTTCACAATCAATTTATTACTAACCTAAAAATAATATTGTTCCATTTTAAATCTAGAAATCTCCATTTATTGTTATTTACCTCAAAATAGTAATAAATTGGCCTAAAATTCTTTGGAAACACATCTTCATTATTATTACTATTTCTAAAATCTCTTATTTATTAAATAATAATATATTTCAATAAACTCCATAAAATAATTATATTATTAATCACTCAAAACAATACAATCTTTTCAAAACCACATTATTATTCATTACTTTACCAAAAACATTAAATCCTCTAAAATTCACTATAAATAGATATATCATTATTATTTACAAATTCTCTATAAATTCATTCAGTAAAATTAACCAAAATAAATTAATTAAAAGGGGATTATGTAAGAGATTTATAATGGGCATTCTAGATCTAAACATTTAGGATTATAAAAGCTTGTAGCTACTGCCTAAATTTAGTTCTGCTCTAGTTTTGGTGAATCTATGCTTCTTTGGTGTATTTGGTCGATTCTATATCCTAGATAAGTGATTTTACTCTCTCACTTTACTATATTTGTGGATATATGTTTCAAAAGGTTTTTAAAATGTTTTCAAACATAAAATTTTGATTTTTAAATGGATAATTGTTGTTTATTTTGGATCTACCTTGATTTACGTGTTTTTCATTGGTTTTTGGATGATTAGTAATTTATCATCTCTAGGCTTGCGATATATATTAATCTATAGTTTACATCATGTTTTGAATCCAAATTTAAAGTCAAAAACATTATTTATTACCTTTTTGCTTTTAAAACTAAAATAAAAATGATTTAAAGTGATATAAACATGTTTTCTGGATGTATGGTTGTTCATATGAATGTTAGGTTGGACTATGGATGCAATTTTAAGTGAATTACGGCGATATAATGTTTGTCTTCTTATTTGTATGTTGAATTCTTAAAAATGCCCATTAAAGAAAATTTACGTCGGTAATCAATTTAATGGCCCAGGGTCTCTATGTAGAAAGAGTAGTGATGTACTCTCAGATTCAATATGCAAATGATGGGAGATCAATGAAAGTAAACTTAAAATTTGACGAATCGACACTAGGATGTGTAGAATCACATCATTTCATTGGTGTTGCACACAAATCAAGATGGTGAGAAAAATGGTTGAATTAAGATGGAATGTTAAGGGCTGAAAATGACGATGAAAATAATGCAAAAATTAGCTAAATGTTCGGTTCGGCGTACGGAGTGTTTGGGGAAAATTAGAGACAAACTAGGAAAAATCTAGAACGAGGAAGCAAAAATGAGGTAGTAACTATGGAAAGGCTGATTCGTCACATGGGTGTTCTGTTAGCCATAATTTGGTCCTAACTCATATCCTAAGCCAACAAAGTTACTAATACTTGGGCAAGAGATTGGATTCAAGGGAAATTATGCTAGTCATTGTATTCAGTAATAGTTAAATATGCAAATATGTAATTGTTCAAGTAACAAGTCAAATGGTGTGAATTTCGATTTGAGTTAACCGATGCTAGCATCAAAATTGGTCACTAACACCCAAATGCAAATAAACGCACCAACTAACAGTTACAGATAACAGATAGAGTGTATGTAGAGAGTGTAAATATGAAGAATAGTCAAAATTAAAAAGAAAGCGGTAAAAACACAGAATTTATAGTGGTTCGGCTGACTCCAGCCTCCGTCCACTCTAAAAATTTCATTTTTATTGATGTTAGAATCGATTATAGTTACAAAATGGTAGAGTAACTTTAGCCTTAGGAAATAGAAAGCAAGAGAGAAGAAAGAAGAAGATCACTTTTCTGAACCCCCACATGCTGTACTTATAGGTAAATCCCGAGTTGCTGGGCTTTCTGAGTAGCCCGGCCCATCAGGTCCATAGCCACACCATCCTACCGAGCCATACTATCATGCCGAGCCACACCGGCCTGTCGAGCGGCAATCCTGCCGAGCGGCAATCCTACCGAGCGGCATTTCTGTCGAGCCGATGTCCTGTCGAGCCGCATAGTCTTGCCAAGCTGTATTCCTGTCGAGCCGCTGTCCTACCGAGCTGCATTTCTGCCGAGCCGGTGTCCTGTCGAGCAGCATTCCTGCCGAGCGGCATTTCTGTCGAGCCGCTGTGTCCTACCGAGCGGCATTCCTGCCAAGTGGCATTCCTGCCAAGCCGCTGTCCTGCTGAGCCGCATAGTCCCGCCGAGCGGCATTCCTGCCGAGCCGCATAGTCCTGCCGAGCTGCATTCCTGCCGAGCGGCATTCCTGTTGAACCGCTGTGTCCTGCCGAGTTGCATTCCTACCGAGCCGCATCCCTGCCGAGCGGTATTCCTGCCGAGCGGCATTCCTGCCGAGCCGATGTGTCCTGCTGAGCTGCATTCCTGCCGAGCGACCCTGACCTTAGCACAATGCCGAACGACCTTGCCGAGTGAAGTATGGCGAAAGGCATATGCTAAGTGAAGTATGTCGATCGGCATATGCTAAGTGAAGTATGCCAATCGCCCTTGACCGAACAACATATCCAAGTGGATTTCATCCTTTTAAACTGAATCCATCATATTCCATCCTCGATAATCATGAAGTTGGTTAGGTTGAATCCGCCTGTTTATGGCCTTGACAAAAGGCAGGTTAACAACCGACAACTAGAGTTCCATAGTCATGTTCTTGATTTATGCTTAAGAAAAATGAAAAAGAGGAAGAAGTACCATTCAGAATTCGTCTCTTCTTAGTAAGTGTATGTGCCTACTTATAGAGAATTTTGGCCCTCGAATTTTTGACACATGGCGCTTAAAGGAAATTGATGATAAGGTCTTGCTAACATAGCACATTATCGCTTTGGCATGCGGCATGACTTTTTCTTCAATCTCTTCATGATGATGTGGTGCGTTGGATCTAATTATGGTATGCCATATATCCCGGGGAGAGTCATTTTTATGGTACATTTACCAACTTGCAATGCCATTTTTATCAATATGCGATAGCTATCGGGTCTTCAATGTGTGAAGGTTTATTTCTTCTTGACCTAGTGACCCCTGGTTATTTTAGCTTGCGATGGCTCAATTGTTTCAATCTGCTATGGTTTTGATGTTGTCAATTTGTGATAACAATTAATATGCATTATCTTTCACATTCAATTTATTACTTTAAATCTAAAAATAATAATGTTCCACTTTAAATCTAAAAATCTCCATTTATTGTTATTTACCTCAAAATATAACTTAGCCTAAAATTCTTTTGGAAGCACATCTTCATTATTACTATTATTCCTACAATCTCTTATATATTTAAATAATAGTAATAATATATTTCAGTAAACTCCATAAAATATTGTACTATTATTCATCCAAAATAATATAATCTTTTCAAAACCACATTATTATTCATCATAATATACATTACTTAACAAATAACTGTAAAACCTCCGAAATTCACTATAAATAGATATATCATTATTATTTATAAATTGCCCACAAATTCATGAATAATGACCTTATTCAATTTTTCACATTAGTTAAAGTATAATTTGTCAATTCATTATTATTTATGGATATCACCCAAACTTCAAAAATAATCTTAATTTTATTTTCCATTTTCTTATCCAATCTCCACAAAATTATATGGTTCCACCTATTTTATTTAATTAACAATTTTCCTGAATCAACAATTAATTATTATAAAATATTATCATTCAAAGTGAAACAATTTAAAGATAAACAACCAAAATTACATCAAAATATCATAATAACCAAACAAAAACCAAAAGAGCATAATGATAGACCAATGGATATTCTCATCGGGGGATACTCATTTGATATTTGTAAACATAAATAATTATTTAACCATGCCACCATGCTTTTGCAATCATCCCCAAAAGCAAGCAAACCACAAAAGAAGTTATGCATTCTCAATTAACTATAAATCGGATTCATTACCAACTCCCAAATAGTTAATATAAATGGAATAGTATATGGTGCGTATATTTGTACTTAACTTATATAAATATACATATAAAAGTACAAACATGCTCAGTCAATATGTCATAGTAATTAAATTAGGGTAGGTATTACTCTATTAGCAAATGTAACAACCTACCATTTTTGACACTTTGATTTAATGTCCGAATCGACATTCATACCACGAAATGCGTAAACGAGGAATAGTTAAGTTATGATAATAAAGAAAAAAGTAATACTCTATAACTACAACTTTCAGAACTCATAGAAGAAAAAATATCATTTACAATTAACGTCAATATATCATTAGTGTAACGACCCGGAATTTTGGGCAATATCAATTTAATAATCCTTATTAATAATTAAATTGATTAGATGATTTTTCTTTATAATTTTAATTTAAAATTGGTAAATTTAATCTTTTAAAGGTTAATAAACATTTAATCTGATAATTGTGATCAATATCTTTCTAATAATTTGAAATGGATAAGAATTGATTTCAAAGCTAATGAAATTTTATTCTGTTTATAATATATATATTTGATATATATATATATTGTGAATAGAATATCTTTTGTTTAAAATAAAAGATAAATCTTCAAATTGTAATGTATATGTATGTATATGTTATAATTTGATGTTGTTTTGAAATTTAATTCAAATCTATTTAATAATTTATATATGTATGAATATTGTAAATTGAAGCTTTATTTTAATTAATTTTTTTCAAAAAATAAATTTAAGATTTATTCATTTGTTTTCAACTATAAGATGAATTTTTTGTTTTTAAATAAGATAGTTTAAAAAGGTTTTAAATAAAGTTTTGTTTTGTCTTTCTTTTAAAGTAATTAAAATATGATAGTTTGAAAAGAATTTAAACAAGCTTTGTTTTGTTTTAAAATGCTTAAATTTAAAATGGTTATAAATGTAAATATAAATATTTTAGATTTTAAAATATATGTATAAGAATTATTTGCATTTTTATTAGTATTAGAATATTTCTTTTAAAAATAAACTTATATTTATTTATAAAGTAAATTTAATAAGTAAGTTATATCCACATTTAAATTAAGTAAAAATTAATTTAAAATTGCTTAAGACATGTGTAAAACATGTTAACATCTTAATAACACATGTAAAACTATTAAGCTAATTAATATGACAAATGTAAATTCTTAAGACAAGTGGCATTATTCTCATTTTAATTTTAATAAATGTGTTAAGAAGAAAATTTGTTTTCTTTCACAAAGATTTATTTTTCTTGTCTTCATCTCTTAACTCTATTTAACGGCAACCGGCAAATTCTTTCAAAAGCTGAAAAATTTAAACAAAAAAATCAAAATTTGAAGTAAATTAAATCTACAAACCTCAAGCTTGCAACATCAAGGAAATCTACAACCAAAACTGCATTTTCAAAGTTCTAAAACTTGCATTTCAAAATCAAATCAACCTGCAATTAAGTGGTGTTCATCTGGAATCAACATCAAGATCAACAGCATTTTTAAATCATCAAATTTCAACATGCAAGGGATTTCTTCAGCAAAGCAAAGCAAATCAAAGCATATTTTTCTGAGTAAATTAGAGTCTGTTCTGTTCTCTGCAATATAACAGGTGAGTAAACTTTCACATCTTAAAAACAGATTTGATCCCATTATTTAATCTAAATATGTGATGGATTGTAGTGTGTAGTACAAATGTTAAGTAAGTTGATTTCATGTTTGAATGCAAAGAGGATATGGAGACTGTATAGTTATGTTCTGATATTTAAAACTTTGATTTTACAATTTAATTTAAACCTTTCCCTAACATCATTATTTGATTATGGTGATTAAATAAAAGTAGTTTGATATTGGTTGTTGGTAGTATTAAAAATAGTTTCTGTAAAATTTAACTTACAAAATATTTTTAAATGTAAATTACACTCTTGATGTATGTCAAAAATCAACCATCTTGTTTTTAGATTTGGATTTCATGAATATGCTAAGGACCGAAAATTATGATTTTTAAGGTATATATCATAATTTTTAATTGAGAAATTCTTGTGAATTTAGGGTTTGTTTGGAATTTGGGTTTTTGTAAATTGCCGAAGAACGACTTGATGATTGTAGCTAGGATATGGTTCGAAGCATGTTTATGAATCAAGGATTAGGGGAAAAATACGATTGAATTTTTCTATTGAGTGAATCGTTCGATTTTGAAGAAACTAGGGTTTTAGTGGCTTTGTTTTCGGCTTGGCTATGAAGGCAAATTTCGGATTGGTTAGTGGATCGAGTTCGATCGCGTTTAGGAAAGAATGAAGCTTGAGATCATGGTGTTCGATGGTGAAGTAGGCAGGGTTCAAAGGCGACGAGATGGTCGGCGGCGATGGGATGTTGGGTTCGAGCTGCTTCTGCAGTTTTGAGTTTATGGGTCAAATTTTGGTTCGCGAATTAATTCTTCGATCTGGGTTCGAGATCGTGTTCGCATGGGATTGTGTGACCGGAGTGGATAGTCGCGACGACCTAAAGTGGCCGTAGGCGGTGGGACATGTGCACGGGGTTGGGGGTGTGCACTGAAATTTTGTTTTGGGGAAGATAGAGTTGTCCCGGGGTTTTGCACGCGTCTTCACCGTGTTTGACTCGAAGTGGGATGGAAGATGGTTGTCTCGGGGGGTAGCACAAGGGAACCAGGGGTTAGTCTCGAGTTGCTTGGCTTAGTTCTATTGTGTTAAGTGCAGATTTTACTACTTGTATAAATAAGTAAAGAAACCAAGTTTAAGTTAGGAAACAAGTTTATTAAAGGAAGCGAGATATAAAGTTAACTTGTTGATTTAAAATGAAAGTGAATCAAACATTTAAAAGTGAAAATTTAATTTATATTTCAAATTTAAAAATGTTTTAAGATGATTGTTTGAAAATAATTATCTTAATTAAGTTTAAATTCAAATTTAAAAGAGAAATTTGAATTTAATTATTAAATCAGAGTTTTAAGTTAATGTTTGAAGTAATGTTTTAATAACAAAAATTTCAATTTATATTGAAATAAATAAGTTTAACTTGATAATTTAAAGTGTTTTAAATTTGTAAATGATTTATAAATACTTTATATCCAAGTAAGGTTACTATTATGATTTTGAAAATCAAGTTTAATAATTTGTCTTTGAATTAGTAAGATTTAAATTATTCAAATAATTTATTCATGTAAATAAATAAGGTTAAATTATTTGGATAATTAACTTAAGAATACTCATTTAATATGATTTGTTAATAAGTTAAGTTTGATTATGACTAATGATTTTCTTAATTAATTAAAGATTTAAAAATATAAGACGTTAGTTAGTTAATTATTTAATTAATTTTAAATAATTAGTTAATTGTTTATTTAATTTTTAATAATCACTTAATTATGAATTAATTAAGTGTAATTACTTAATGAAGTAACTAATGGTTAATTTTTGAATTACTTTTGAAAGTAATTAGAGAAATTTCTCATGGGAGTAATTTAATGGAAGTGATTAATGGATGATCACTTAATGTTATCAATTAAGAAATTGATTAATTAAATTGTTTTTTTTTGAAGTTAATCAATTAGGGAGCAATTAATTAATTAAAGGATTAATGATTATTTAATAATGGAATTAATTACTTGTTAAGTAATTAATTAAGGAAGTAATCAAGATTGATTAATGATAGTAATTAGAAGATAATTACTTGTTAAGTAATTAAGAGTTAATTACTTAATTATTTTAGTTAATTAATTAATGTGATTAATTACTTTATGAATGAAATTTATTTATGATTAATTACTAAGTGTAATTAATTAAAATGTAATTAATTAATAAGGTAATTAATTAAGGATTTATTGATTAATTTAATTATTTAATAATTACTTAATAAAGTAATTAAAGATTAATTAATTAGATTAATTAATCAACGGTTAACTTAATTAAATGAGAATTTAATTAATTAAGATAAGTAATTACAAATTGTTAGTTACTAATTATAATTAATGAGTTGATCAATTACAAGTTAATTATTTGATTAAAGAGAATTATTAATTAATGGGGATCATTAATTAATGTAATTAATGATATTAATCAAAGTTGATTAGTATAAGTAATTAATTTAAGTGTGATTAATTAATTGTAATTAATTAAGGTTTAATGTAATTAATTATAATTGATTAATTAATGGAAGTAAATGTATGATCATTAATTATTGTAATTAATGATAGTAATTAAAGGTTAATTACTGAATATAGTTAAGGATGATTACTTGAATGTAATTAAAATATAATTAATCAAGGAAGATTAATTTGGGAAGATCATTAGAGATGATTAATTTATTTGGAATAAATAAATGAAGGAGGATTTTAGGTAATCAAATTGATTAAGAGTTAATCAATTCTGCTTGGTTGATTGGTTATTATTGGTTGATTGATTAATATTGGATGATCAATATTGAGTGATTGATATTAGGTGTTTGATATTGGTTGATACTGGATGATTTGGATATCTATGATATGTGATATGCTGCTTTGTGGAGATGAATGTTTGATGTGAATTATCTATTGTGATAATGTTATTCATCTATCTGTTATATCACCTTGAATATGAGTTTAAATTGTTAAACCCTTAAGTACAACTTGGACATTAAAATGGCATTTGGTTTCGATGAGACCGGGATCGGGTTTCCATATTTGGGATCCGAAAACCACATCGATTCCAATTAAACGTTAGCTCGTGAATCCAAATGGAGCAGGTGAAGACTCGAGGTGTAAGGACTATACGTCAGATGACTCTGTGGGTGATTCCGTAATGAGTTGATGGAATAGTACTTATAGATTCGAGATGGTGATTCAGAGTGCAAGGGCTATGGTCGTTGACTCTGAGGGTGATTCCAAAATGAGTGCAACGAGATAGTGCCTTCGGTTTTGTTCGAACCCGGAACGAACTTGTATGGATTGAATGCTTTCAGAACATCGTCAGGTGGACGATGAGCATTCCAAGATAGATATGTTCTATAAAGGTAATCGCAGCCTCAAGCCTCATCAACCGGGAATGGCTAAAACAGGAGAGGTGCAGCAAGGCTTCGTGGGTAGCTCCCACTGGAGAGCAAGATTTTCCCCTGTCTAGAAGTCCCTTTTATTCGGCTGTGTGGGCAGTTGGAATCACGCGCCAACTGCGGGGTTGTCTTGCTCGGGACTGTTCAGTAAGGAATGGTCCCGACCTTGTGTTGCAGGGGAGTTAGGGTGGCTCCTTGGTACGGTGATCTAGGCCACGTACAGTGACGGACGGTACCCCAGTAGCCCTGCCATTGATGGAAACCCATTCTTCCTACAAGACCCTACGGTTTTTTTTGTATTACTCACTTTTGTGGCCAGTAGCTGGAATTTAATGAATGTAACAATTTCGGCTATTTCTTATTTACTTGAAAACCCTAGACACTATTATAATATTACTGGATTTCCTATCAAATGTTTTGGTTAGCGTAAGGTAAAAACTTTTCCATGTTTATGTGTGGGAAGTCTTACGTGATACCTTTTCTTTTCAAAGTTTTTTCTAAAGTTAAGCAATTTTAACCCGTTTACTCACACCAGACCCCTGTCTGACCCGAGTGTTTATTTTCTGTTTTATTAAACTCTTGGGTACTCATATTATATATGAGTAGTCAAGTGATTCAGGTTTGCTTGACGAATTCTGGAGGAGTTATGGAGCAGGAGGATTCCACGTGTAGATATATTATGATTCCGTTGTGTTTGTTTGGTATCTGTTTCTGTTGTACTTGAGTTGTATAGTTAGACAGATGTTTATAACTGTCTAATATTTGTTGTGTAAGGTTGTGCACTCTGATGTAATATGATACTATGTAATATTTTATGTGATATATTATATTTAATTCGTTCCACTGTAAGTTCTCTGATGTTGTTTGTGTTTCTTCTTTCTCTTTCTTTTCTTCTTCTATCCCTTTCTTTCTTAAATATGATGCGACTTCCTGAAGATTGGAAGTCGGGTCGTCACATTTAGATACAATCATCATTTACACCAACATTAATCCATACACCAAATATTATATAAATCACATCATAATAAGATCACAGAAGGAAAATATGAAATCATTTTTGATATAGACTAGGATACACTCGATCTCAATGTTGACATGCTCACTTAATTAACTATATTAGCCCTATCTAGATCCATTTTCTTCCTAGCCAGAATTCTATAATCGGTCGACCAATTAGACCATAATCGGATGGCCAATTATTATTAATTTCAAAAAACAGTAATTGTCCTGTATGTTTTGGGTGTGATTTTAATCATTTTTCTTCATATTTTCTTCATTTTTTAATATTGATTCATTATTACATGTCTTCACTGACAATGCTGTTAGTTTTTTATTGCGATTCTAACTTTTTTCCTTCATGTTTCTTCATCTTTCGATGTTATACATGTCTTGCTAGTTTACTATATACATGAATTTAAACATATATTCATTGCTTTAATTCATCAGAAAATAACTTATATTATTATATGTATTTGATATACATAGTATTTGTTCCCTGATTTCAAACATTACTTTAACTATGAAGTATTACTTTAAAAATCATTATTAATCACCATGTACCTCTGAAATGACATAAACTTTAGTATTGTCATCATCATATATATTCCTAAAACCAATCATATATGTCTCAAGAACTTATTTGATATCACGAAACTCCCTTCTTTGCATTGATGTTGATCTAATATATCAAAAATCCCCTAGGTAATCATTTAAACAATGATCGAAGTTTATTGATTTTGGAATTAACCATAGGCTTAGACCAATAACCATATTATACGAGTTATGCATTATATTGAGAAATATAAGAATTTCACTAACATAGAATCGATTAGAGCCCTCAATATGGAAAAAAAATTCCAATCTCATCTGCTGGCCTAAAGTAAGGGAACCCCGAATCTTCTCAATTTCAATTGAAATTGGAATTTGTGCATAGCCCTCTTGCTCCTCATTTTGGAATAAAGTTTATGTGATTCGATATAGAAATGAAATGGGAAAGGGAGTTCGAACATTACTATGAGAAAAGGGAAATGAGGAAGACGAAGAGAGAAATTGAATATGAGGAACATGCACATGTTTCAAATTTTAAAACAGAAGGAGAAATGTCTTTTTAAAAGTTATGGGCCTTAGACCCATTTTCAGCCCGCTATAAACCCGTACATTAAACCCTCCATATCTCCTTCATTTAGCTTCAATTTTAAATTTCTTATTTGTTGAAATCAGTAAAGAAAGTCCAACCTATGCAATCGTAGAATTGCCATTGCGGTGTCACCTAATTCTATATTTTAAAATTATCACCCTGGGTAAAATTGCTAATATTCGAATAATTATATAGGGTATGGCAAATCTAAATATTTTGGTTCAATGCTAATTTTATGAAAATCGATAGAAATGTTTCTTTGGGCTAAATGAACCATAATATTTAGGGAATATTATTTGCCATAAGGAGTTTGAGTAGACCAATCAAAAGCAGAAATTAATTAGTCTATTCCCACATCCTTTGCAGCTATTCATGGATTTTAGATTGATGGGGTACTACTACCTATTTATTCACAATTATACTCACATTGTAAGCCCATTTACTATTTTATTAAAGAAAGATGAAGCATTTAATTGGACTCCACAAGCCTAAAAGGTTTTCTCCTTTCTTAAACAAGTCATCATCCAATATTGAATCCTAATCCTACCTTATTTCAGCAAGTCCTTCCACCTTAATACTTGTCTAATACATGCAAATGCCAACATTCGTCGATCAACATGTCACCACTCCAAGCTATATATGGGCATCTACCCCTGGTAATTTCCAATTATATATGTCATACTTCGAACTTATAAGAAGCGAAGATTGGACACTCTTCGAAGTTCTCATAATTCAAATGTTTAAGCTAAACCTTCAACGAGCCCAAGCATGCATGAAGAGTCAAGTGGATCGGCAGCATTCAAGATAAGCACTTTGACACTAGTTCATGGGTCTTTATTGAGCTTCAGCCATATTATCAACACCCACTCCACAGCCCAACACAAAATTTTCAAAAGCATTTTGGTCATTTTAAAATCATTGAGAAAATTAGTCCTGTCTCATGTAAACTTGTTTTTCCATAAGAAGCTTGCATACACGTTGTTTCCATATATACCTTCTAAAACCTTTGCCGGAACTCACAAAACATTAGCTTATTACCACTGCCATCAAAACTTATGGTCAATGACATTATGGACATAGTCGATTTTCTAGGGGTGCAAGGATATAGAATTACCCTCGTCAACAAAAGAAATAGCACAACTCATTTTAGATACACTATTAAAACTCTAGCATTTGCTAGATTAAATACATATTAATGCAGGAATTGGTGCAAAATATATCACGTACAAGACAATTGGATATAACAATATATTAATTGCCATTTTCTTTTGCCTTTATCTTTACGAATGTATGGCTAAGAATGAATCACACTAGTAGCCAATAATTTATGTCTAGCTAGTAGTATTATCTGTTACACAAGGAATTAGTAATGGGAGGCTATCACTATCCTTTATTGTGTAGAATTTATTCATCTCTTCATCAATATTTGTCATCAAATATTCCATATTTGTTGTATGAGATGACTTAACCTCTAAGCATGCATAAACCCTATCACTCACTGATTTGGTTCATACTTAAGGAGTAGCAGCAAGATCATGTTCATTACAGCCCTCAAGAGAACCATGACCCTTCTTCAGTAGTTGGACCATAAGGTGAAGATTGGTGTTTTTATTGTGCTAGTTCCAAATGTGGAAAGCAATAAACCTAAGTTTTAGTACATAAAGATTGGTTTCTAAGGTCATTATTGGGTTGGATAGTTGGTATGTCAGAAACATAGTTTTAACAAACTTGGAGCTTTACCATTTCCTTGTCTTTAGGGAAGTCCCCTTCCGACTCGACTTCTTCATTTCATAAGCTTTCGTGAGAATATGTTTTGGTATTTAACTTACGGTAATATGTTTGTTAATTATTCCTTTAATGAATTAATATGATCATAAACAGAAGTATAATATTTTATTCAGTTTAATGTCGTACAACTAGCCAACACCGTGGCTATAGTACTCATACGACCTAGTTTTATTATTGACTACATAAGGAGGAAGTACATGTTGACACTTTGATATTAAGACTGTAGCTTCAACTTCATTTCTATAACCTATTTTTTAGAATATAAACTATTTTTATTGTATAACTACTCCAATATATAAACTACCTTCATATTCAAATTGTTTAAAGTTTGAACTATTATGATTTAGATTTAATTGACTTAGATGCGAATATTTTGATATGATTGTTCAACCTTTTTTGTGATTATGATTTTGAAAATGAATATAATTTAAAGTGAATAATGATTTTGAAAGTGAATATGATTTCCAAAGTGATATGATTTTGAAGTGAATATGATATTTTGATATCAAGTATGAATTGGTTTTGGAAATGTAAAAGTACCAATCGGTGTGAAATAAGCATTCGGTTGTTAAGAAGACCGAGAATGGATATTGTCACTCTCTTTGCCAATCACGAAAACCACTTTAACAATGGTGCACGTGGTGAAGAATCCAGGATGAAGTAGGATGGTTTGGCGAACGCTACCGTATGAGGTATGAACGCAGCCCTAACCCCCTTGGGTCAGCTTGATATGACTAAAACAGGAGCTATACCGGGCCAAGTGAGGTCGCTCCTCCGATCGGACATGCTTCTTTGATACCATATTTATTACATTGTGATTGATTTGTGACCATCCCTCGATTTGATTATGGGAGTGTGTTCCAAGATGTGTGGTTGTAGCTGTCATGCATTACCACCAATCTGGGAGTGCAAACGGTGGAATCCTACCCTGGCATTGGCTCGCGTGCCTTGTCATATGCCTTATCGAGTCCACTACGAGTTTGGTTTGTGTCGTACACTATGGAATGCCCTTTCATAGGCCTCCAGTTTACGAAAGAATTACGGTACTGTATAGACTATGACATTTATAAAAATGTATTAAGGGGGATATAAGTAACGCGTTAACACTATTTTAATAATTTACTTTACTGCAGACATATTATAATAGCGTACTATATTACATATGTAGATAGTTTAATGGATCCTTGGGAGATGGAATCCTGAACATCTCTTAAGTTATCGCACGCACGTTAGACACTGGATAGGAGATATAAAATCCTGTAAATATCCCTAAAGCCGTCACACTCATATTTACTTATTTTGGTTTAAGTTACATAAGATTTTTTAGTTCTTACTTGAGTGTTTTGTCTTTTTATTATGCTCGGGTCAGCCTGAGCATATAGTGTTGAAGACTATGTTTCTGAAGGACGAAGACGATATTATTACTATTTATTATATTTATTCCACTTCATTTTGTTGTTCTGCTGCATTATTTATTTATTCCTGTTGTATGTATAACTCTGATATGTATTGTAAAAGTGTAATAAAATGTTATTTGTAAAACAGTTTCATGAACTGTTTATTTGGTTATATTATTTTGCCATTCCGCTGTGAGATTTGTGTATTGTTTTCCTTTCTTTTCTCTTATTTTCTTATTTACCCCACTAACAATTCTTCCTTTTGAATGGTTTCAGTTGACATGTGTGGTTTATTGTCGATCTAAACTGTCAAAAAAGTGGATCGTTACAAATATAGCTAGATCTAGTAGGTATCTTCCAATTTATAAATTATACAATTTAATCATTTTTGATGTACTTAATGTAGTGAGATATTATTGAGCCACTTTCAAATTCAAATTGGTCCTTTGTCGGTTTTAAGGAACAATCAAGAATAGACAACTAAACAAATCACTAACATAGAAAAGGGAGCAATGAGAGCCAGTGCTAATTCTAGGCATTTTATACGTTTTACTTTTTTTGTAGACAATATTTGGAAATACAATGGCAAGTTAAACACAATGGTTTGTTATTGGTTTACAAATTTGAAATTTAGTTTGTAGCTGGTAGTTGGAAAAGAAATAATTTGAATTTACATAACTGGGAAAAATTTACGTTTCCTTTTTTCTCACTTAGTTGTTATACAACATTTTGCCAAAGGACTTCTAGACATATATACCTAAGGTCGAAAGGTCCATGCGTAGCTCGTTCCCAAAGAAAGATTTTTTTGATTTAAATTGGTTTTTAAACTTAATTATGCCAATAATCCACTTTTAAAACTACTTACAATTATATCCTACTTTTTTCTATGTTAGCGCCATGCTAGTAAAATTATATAGCGACATTTCAAATAGCATTGGCAATATTTTAGAAAGTACCATGGACGAGTTTTCAAAAGTCACCTACATTATTTGTTATATAAACATGGATGACTTTTCAGATAGCGCCTGTTTAATGTATCTTATACCGATGACATTTCAAAAAGCGCTAGTACATTTTGACAGTGTGGTGCCGACATGGCCAAAACTGGCCTATATTTTGAAATAGTTTTAAAAGTGGTCTATTTATGTAATTTAGTTTTAAAAATGACCCAAAATTAAAAAAACATAAAACAAATGAGCCAGACTGAAAGGGGATGGTCGACCTAAAAACTCTAAAGGCTAAGGTCTTTATCAGAAAGCTATAAATTCCAGATCCAAAGGTATAAAGCCCAAAGAGTTATATACCGAATGGATTAGTATAAGAAAGCTTCAATATGGTCGTACATATTTAAATCATGGATTAGTATAAGAAAGCTTCAATATGGTCATACATATTTAAATCATACTTGTTACTAATCAAAGGCCAGAACAAGAAAGCTTAAACCAAAAGGTTAATACAACATAACACCATGTTGAGTTTTCTATGAGAATGGACCATCGAGTAGGAATCGAAGACCGAAAGGGGCAATATTACAGAAAACAAAAGCTTAGAAGACAAGATCGACCTAAAAGAATGTGCAACGTTAGTATGATACTATGAAATCGTAATCATCCATTTTTACATCCAGATATATCAAAAGGAAAGGCATCCACAATGTACATATCATCAATCAATAGGCTATGCTCTACGCTGATAAACGGTAGGTGTCAACAATCTGATGTCTCAGCTTAACGGCACAAGCCGCATCATCAATTTGCACCTTCTCTTAATGGCTGTAAATAGGCATTGACCCCAATGCATAGGGGAGAATAAGGGAAGGCTTTGGATACTAAATGAGAAAATAATTGTACTTTCCTATTTAATGCTTCTGTAAAAACTCATTAATGGTGAATTATGTCAGTTCGGCATCGAATTAGCCTTCTGACTTCGATATATGTCTCTAAAGAAGGAAAGTATACAATGGATATAGGGCTTTGTCCCAAGCCATTATAAGTCCTGATGTCTATTTTACTCACTGCCTTACTAGTTTTGTCATCAACTTAATTGACTACATTTACTTACGGTGCTAACTCATAAAAGCTCATCTCAACCTTCAGAAACTATCGATTACCTATGGTAAATAACATATAAAAGCCCCTGAAACTTGTTTAAACAACTAAGGCAAAGACTCCAATTCTTGGGTATCGGTCGTAATGAAAAGCAGAACCAACATTTTCTTGAAGAAGGTCCGTCCAACTCAGATTCCTTGTCCAAAAAAGCAACCTAATCAACTCATAGTAAATAGCCAAAGAAATTGACGATAAAAATTTCTACTTAGAACTGCCTCCCAACCTCTAGGTTTAACTTATTAAGAAGTTAACAACGAACGCTTGGCAAACATCATTTTGAAAGGAGCCAAAAGAGAAGACTATGACCTTTCTATGAACTTCAGGCTTTTGAAATCAAATAATGTTCGAAATATTTGAAAGAATCATTACAAGAAAGTTCTAAACAAAGAAAAATGTTCAAGCAATGAATGAAGAAATGAAAGACATGAGTATTAAGTTAATGACATATGAATCGAACCCAGCAATCTAAAAATGTTGAAAGGCCAAATTTTTTAATCTCAAAAGAAGAATTTTGAAAGAAAGCAAAAAAGGAAATGACATTCACCCCTCTTAATGATACATTAACCAACATTTTTTAGAAACCCTGAAACAAGCTATCTTATCTGAATTACCCCTCCCGAAAGACTAAAATTATTACCTTTACCATGGAAAAAGCAAACATCAAACAGGTAAGTGCTGAAAGCTAGCTTCTACAATAGATAAAATGATCCAAAGGTAATGCTTTTAGAACGTGTTAGGAAATAGTTTTAATACTTTTTTGTTTTTGTTTTAGGAAAATTGATATAATAATTCTTCTTTCGGCACATGCATAATATATACATTTCTTATTTTAGCCAAAGACATTATACTTTCGAAACTCGATATATGAAAAATGGAAGGAGGAAAGTCATGACCCAAAAACTATGCAGTAAATCTATCAAAAGCATTATTATTGAAAATGAATTCAAGAAGTTATAATCTTGGCATGGATCTGCTTTTCACTACCGGATTTCGACAGTTATGTTGCTTTCAATTTTCTTACTGGCTTTCTCTTCAGCTTTTAGTATTCCTAGATTTCCTTTGGCTTTAAAATGTATGCCCTTTCATCTAGGTTTGTACCCAAAGGGCAATTATTGGCCTTTCCATGGCCTTCATATAGATGTTTTTGGATTTCTTATCTAACCTTCAAAAAAGAGACCCATATTTTAACATATTGACGGATCATAAAAATACTATTTTTGAAAACAAATTGGGTCCAAATTGAATATAACTTTGGAGGAAGTTGAAGACTGAAATTTTTTATTCTAGGAATAAATATTGGATGGTTCCAACCCTGAAAAATTATGTAAGGCCTATAATTATTGATAGAAATTGAATTAGAATCTCAAACTTTCCAAATGAATGATATGATGGTTTCCTATTATATAGAGTGGTTATAGATTTTTAAACATAGAGCGTAGGATATATGACTATTTAAACTTTGGACAGATTTTAGAGGAATTATTGGGTAATTAACTGACTCCATGATCAGGCCTTCTAATTAATTTTGGGATTAAGGTTAGGGGAAACCTCTATAGCAGACATTCATCACTATAAATACACCTCTTAACATCTCCTAATCCTACTTAACATTCTTCTACTAAATCTCCATCATTCTTTAAATAAAATTAACCAAAATCAATTTAATTAAAAGGGATTATGCAAGAGATTTATAATGGGATTTCTATAAATAAATATTTGTGATATATAAGCATGTAGTCGCTGACCAAATTCAATTCTACTCTTATTTTAGTGAATCTATGCTTCTTTGGTGTTTTTGGTCGATTATATATCCTAGATGAGCGACTTTACTCTCTCACTTTAATGTAATTGTGGATATGTGTGTTAAAAGGGTTTTGAAATGTTTTTGAACTTAAGTCTTGATTTTTAAATGGATAATTATTGTTCATTTTGAATCTACCTTGTTTTACGTGTTTTTCATTGGTTTTTGGATGACTAGTAAGTGATCTATCATCTCTAAGCTTGCGATATATATTAATCTATAGTTTACATCATTTTTTGAATCCAAAATTTAAAGTCAAAAATATGATTGACTACTATTTTCATTTTGAAACTAAAATAAAACAAATTTAAAATGATTTAAAATGATATAAACATGATTTCGGACGTATGGTAGTGTATATGAATCTTAGGCTAGGCTGTGGATGCATTTTTAGTGAATTGCCTAATATAATGTTTGTTTTCTTGTATATATATTGGATGCTTGAAAATGCTCGCTAGAGAAAATTGAGGTCGATTCAATAGTCCGGAGTCTCTTGTAGAAGAAGTGGTGATGTGCTCTTTGATTCAATATGTAAATGATGGGAGATCCAGAAATGTAAACTTAAAATTTGACGAACCGGCCCTAGGATGTATGGAGTCACGTCATTGCATTGGTGTTGCACATAAATCAACATGGTGACAAAAATTGTTGGATTAAGATGGAATGTTAATGGACTGAAAATGATGAAGAAAATAATGCAAAAATTGGCTACACGTTCGATTCGAACTATGGAGTGTTTGGGTCAAATTGGTGGTAAAATCACAAAAACTCTAGCCCAAGGAAGCAAAAATGCGGTAGTAACTATGGGAGGGTTGGTTTGGCACATGGGTGTTTTATTAGGCCATAATTTGGTCCTAACTCATATCCTGAGCCAACAAAGTTAGTGGTTCACGGGCAAGTGATTGGACTCAATTGCAATTATGCTAGTCATTGTATTCAATAATAAATGAATATGCAATTAGGTTGCTGTTTAAGCACCAAGTCAGAAAGTGTCAATTCTGATTTACCTAACTGACACTAAAGTTACAAAGTCATGTACTTTATGTATGCTTGAGAAAAATAAAAACGAGGAAGAAGTACCATTCATAATTTGTCCTTTCTTAGTAAGGGTACATCCTTATTTATAGAGAATTTAGTCCCCTAGATTTTCGACATATGGCACTCAAAGGAAACTGATTAAGGTCTTGCTAATGTACCATATAGTCGCTTTGGCATGCAGCATGTCTTTTTCTTCAATCTCTTCTTGATGTTATGGCGCATCTGATCCAATAATGGTATGCCATAGTTCCTAGAGAGAGTCATTTTTGTGGTAATTTATCAACTTGCGATGGCATCTTTATCAACATACGATAACTATCAGGTCTTCAACGTGCGAAGGTTTAATTCTTCTCGACCTAGTGATGGCTTGGTTATTGTAACTTGCAGTGGCTTAATTGCTTCAATCTGCTATGGTTTTGATGTTGTCAATATGCGATAACTCTGAATATGCGATAGCTTAATTATTTAATCAATGTGTGGTAGTTCTAGCTCTTCTCGTATGAGATGAATTCTCTCGTCTTCATCACGTGACAACATTTATACATGATAGATTCAATTTAATTTATCTTGTGATAATTTAGGCTTCTCAACTTGTGTTAGATTCAATAACTCAACTTGTGATAGCTTCAGTAATTCAACTTGCAATAGCTTTATTTACTCAACTTGTGATGGATTCAATTTGCGATAGCACTAATAACTAAACTTGTGATAGCTTTAATAACTCAATTTCTGATAGCTTCAATAATTTAACTTGTGACAGCTTCAATAACTTAATTTTTGATAGCTTCAATCATGCAATAACTTTAATAACTCAATTTATGATACCTTCAATAACTCAACCTGCGATAGCTTCAATAACTGAACAATCGATGGATCAATAATTCAACTTGCAATAGCTTCAATAACCAAAATTTTGATAGCTTAATAACTCAATTTGTGATGGCTTCAATAATGCGACTTGTGATAGCCTCAATAACTCAACTTACGATAGCTTCATTATTCTCAATATGTAATGGTTCATCCTATAATGACATTCCCGCTTAATTTTGTAAACTTTTGGGGGTGTAACACTTCCCTTCATTTGAAGTTTATTTATGCTTTAGCTTAAGTGAACTTTTCTTCTCAGTTTCGTTACTTTTCTTTGAATGTTGACTTTCGCTTTTACCAAGTTCTTTATTTCGACCAATCTATTCAATTGTCTGGTTACTTTTTAGTTATTTTAGTCAAGTTTACTGGAAAAGATAAAAAATTTGTTGACTATTCCTCATTGGATGGGTACATTACCAGTGTTGAAGCAGAACTAAAGACTTAATTTATCATCACTGAATGAGTGCTTTGTCCTGGCCCGGAGATAAGACCAAAGGCTTTTATTGACAATAACTCTTTGGATGGATATTTTGGCCGGGAGTAGAAGTAGGACTAAAGGCTTAATTTACCATCTTCCTTGTGTGGTTGCTTTGGTCAAATATAGAGGTGGGACCAAAGGCTTATTTTGACCATCATTCTCTGGATGTGTGCTTTGACTGAAGTAGAAGTAGAACCAAATTTCACATTACTTTTCGAGTAAGTGCTTTGACTGAGCGTAGAAGTGAGACCAAAGGAATAGTTTGTCTATCTCCCACGGATTGTTGCTTTGGTCGGATCAAGAGGCGGGACCAATGGCTTATTTTGACCATCACCCTTTGGATGGGTGCTTTAGCCAGGCATAGAAGTGAGGCAAAAATCTTAAATTGACCATCTCCTGTGAATAGTTTCATTGGCTAGACCCAGAGGTAGTACGAAAGGCTTAGTTTGACCATGACTCTTAGATGTGTGCTTTATCCAAACGTGGTGTAATGATCCTCTATTTATTCCATCAAACGTTGACACCGAACACTACCACTGTGTTCCAATATGGCGCATCCAATCAACAAATGGCAGATTGTTAGGGTAAATAAAAGAAAAAAATAGAGAACATGGAAAAACAGAATCTCACAGCGGAATCGACAACATATAATATAACAAGGACATTAGAAACTATCACTCTAAACGTACAGGGTTTATCAGAGCTAAAAATAAACCTTATCAGCTGGACAGTTATAAAATCCTGACCTTACAAATGCCGATAGGTATACTATATAATACAACGGAAAATAAAATACTACGATAGGTGAATCTCTAGCTCCCTTCCAAGAACTTCACAACACCACGGACAACCTGGGAAAATACTCTGTCTGACTCGAGCATTATAATTAAATAACACCCAGATTAGTCTAGAAATACCAGTGTGAGATAACTCGAATAATGTGAAACGTATAAAAGTTCTATAAGACCACACCGCTAATGTGGAACGGGTTACCTCAGAAGAAAAACATCCATAAGCAAAAGCGGAAATAAATATCAAGAAACAAATGCAATTATGGTTTAGTATAATTAATATTAAACCAGACTTGAAAGACTGGGAATAAACCGAGTAAAATCCAAACTAGACAGAATGGATAGAACGAGGAAAACAGTCCAGCTTTACAGAATAGAATAAATAAGGGAACAATCCAAACTTGATAGAATGAACTGAATAAGGTAGCCTTCCAACTTGATAGAATTAACATAATAAGGCAACCGTCCAACTTGATAGAATGGACAAAATAATGTAATAATCCAAGCTTGATAAAATGGACTGAAAAACTATAATATAACACCGTGAAGGGCGGTTGCCTCTTCCCGTTGCAATTACAAAAAAACTAATTCAAAGGTTCGAATCAAATCAGTAAAACGAATTTATCCAGCGTAACTAGAAGGGTGCTCCCCCATTTTCCATGAAAGTATACCTCTAGCTAAAATATACTTGATAGCACACGTGTCACTCTCGTGAACTTCCAAGCAGGACCCTGCTTCATACGCAAGTCTGAATATTTCACATCAATGCATGCATGCCGAAACCTCTCTAGACGATGTGAACATACCCTGATGGGTGCGACCCACATGGCTTGGCTTCCACTCGCACTTTGGTTTTAGTTTTTCTGGTGTTGGATATTAGTTGTAAAACGTCTTAGCATGACGAAGAACAGTAATGACTTGGAGGGTGCTCCCCACTTTTCCATGCCTTGGTTTTAGTCATTTTCGATAGTAATCAAAGCTCAACGAAGCTATAAATCATTTTAGAATGACAAAAATAAAATAAAAGAAGCTTAAGTAACTGATAGTTGAGATATCAACCATCGAGAAAATAAAATGATCGTATATGAAAATTAAATCTTGTATGCTTATTGGCACTCATTGAATTCAAACTTGTACTTTTTCTTGGTTAACAATATTATCGGACAAGTCAAGGCAGTATTACCTCAAAGTTATGTCTATCGATTACTCTTAACTTCTGAAATAGCGACAAGTTTACTTCTTCAGTGTTTAGTGCTAATTATACAAGTAAATCGTTTCCATATAAGTGATTTTCTTTACGGAAATAATTCATTTCTATAAACGAATCGAACTTTTACTTTTAAAAACAAACTGAACTTTTGGCTTAATTTCCATATTGGTAAAACACTTTTAAAATTAGTTCTTGGTTGTTAAAACATTAAGAGAATAATTTTGAAGTGCGCGACCCTAAAGGCCTAAACCAACGTCAAACCGAATACCCAGAAGATTATCCATCTTAACATCCCAATAATTGATTTTCATTTCCTTTTTATTACTATAAAATAATATTAATTATCCAGAAAGATAATTACTCACATTAAAAATTTCTTTTGAAATAAGAAAATCCGTTATCTATTATAAAATAGATAATTATTTTCAAACATTTTTATAACATTGTCAAATCAAATTTAAAATCTTTATTAAATCAGTTTGTTAAATTGAAATCAGTTGATTAAAGCAATTTTAGATAATTTAATTAATCACTTTTATTAAGTAAATTAATTAACTTTAAATATCATTAATTAAAAAGATTTATTAAATTCAAATAATCATTAATTAAATGAATAATTAATCTTAAACATCATTTAATAAAATGATAAATAATCTTAAATTCCATTAATTAAAACAATTAATTAAATTGAAATAATCATAAATTAATTAGATTAATTAAACTCAAATCCTTAATAGTTATAATGATTAATTAAAACATCATTAGTTAAAATGATTCATTTAACTATAACACATTATTAATTAAAATGATTTAACTAAATTACAAATATTATTAGTTAAAACAATTAATTAAATTTAAAACAATCATTAATTAAAATGATTAAAAATTCAAATATCATTATTCAAATTATTAATTATATTTTAAATATCATTAATAAAAATGTTATTAATTTCAACTATCATAATTGAAATAATTAATTTAATCCCATCATCAGTAATTCAAATAATTAATTTAGTTAAATAAATTAATTAAACTCCATTATCATCAATTAAAAAATTAATTAAACTTAAGTAATCATTAGTTAAAGTAATTAACTAAGTATAAAACTTCATTAGCAAAAATGGTTAATTAAGTCTAAAGATAAACCAATTTTAAACCTCATTTATTAAATTGGTTAATTAATCTCAAATTAATTAATTAAAATAATTAATTAATTAATTATTATTATCATTAATCAAAATGATAAATAAATTTTCAATATTCATTTTAGCAAATACACAAGCTCAAATTCATATGACAGGGTTTTAGAGATGAAATTTAATAAATGATGGTATAACAAAAATCGCTATAACCACATTTAAACTATTTAATGGAGTATCAATAATTAACTTAAATTAACTATCAATAGCAGCATATGGATGTAAATAAATGATTTATGGGCGAGAAACCCCCTTTGGGTCTCTCTATATATTTTTCCTACAAAACAATGGTTGTGGATAATACATAGATAATCATATGAGTTTATAACAATCAAATTAATATGTCATCCATTTTCCAATAAGAAATTCAACCAAACAAGCAATCAAACAATTTAACTAACATTCAAACAATCGATAAACATTTATGATATCATTAATATGATATAATAAAATAAATCTAAGTCAAACTCATATTGATTTTTGTTTTGGCTGAAACGGCCCGAGTTCGGCCCGAGTTCGAACTAAAATCGAACGGACATCCTATTTTAGCCCAAATTTTCACTTGCTCCAAATCTATCCAAACTGACTCCATCGCGAAGATCTCGACGAGACGATTCCAATGCAACAAATAGTATTCAAATCCAACCTTGAATGAACGAGATAAACATTTTCTAAGTTATCGATAAATTTAATTAAAATCAAAACAACTTAAAAGTATTACAACCATATCCCTCAATCTTCTTCCCCTGATCTCAAAATCATGCACGCTCACGTCAGTGCTACCAAATGTGCATGCATGACCTTGGTCGAGCTACGAGCCACCATTCGTGCATGTACAGGTACAGGCACGAGTGAGTATGGTGGGGATGTTAAGGCATGGGCATACATATGGTAGAAAACAAATATATTTATATTGTGGGGATTTTTAGTTCAAGGGCTTATGTGTGCAGGGTAATAAGTTTTAAGGACACTACTTCTGAAAAATAAGTTTTAAGGACATTTTACAGAAAAAGATAAAAGAATTTATCATTTTCAGTTATACAGAAATAATGATAAAAAGATTTATCATTTTCCTATATAACTTAAAAAGATAAATGAATTTATCATTATGCTGTAAATTATCCTTAAAACCAATTATTCAGAAGTGTTGTCCTTAAAACTTATTACCCTACAAATAGAAGCCCTTCAAAATAATTTCCACTTATATTATTTTAGTTTAAATTACTCTTCAAAACATACTTCCTAAATTTCAAACTCCAAATAAGGCATGCTGCCTGGCGTTCACAATGTTTTACCTCTATTCCGAACGCAATGGAACTTGTTTCGAGACCTAATTTGATCATATGCAGAAGATACGTTTTCAGACCTAGTTATTATATTAAATTTTCTATATCAACTTCAACGCGTTTCGATCTCCCACGGTCAAACGATTAATCCGATCGTCATGAAATTTGATGGCATATTATAATTCAGTATTATGAATACAATGAAAGTAGTTTCGCTGAAATCCAGGACTGTGCCCCGGAAGGCTAATTTCACAGATTTAATTATCGATATTTAAATCTGATTTATTTATATAGTTAAAAAAATTACAAATTGAACTTACCAATATTATTTATTGGTTAAATTGAGTTAAATATAATTATTGAATCCATTTAATTAACATTTTGTTCACAATTCAAATATTCAATTATTCTCTATATTTGAATTATGAATTATTGATTTCCAAAATTCAATTATTTTAAATAATTAAAATTGATTAAAAATTTAATATTAAATAGATAAAATTTTGGGTTGTTACACGTAGAAGTGGGCCGAAGTCTTAACTTGACTATTTCCCTTGGATAGTTGCTTTGGCAAGACCTAAAGCTGCGATCAAAGGTTTATTTGTCCTCTGTCGGATTTGAAATGTGGTTTGACTCAAATAATGTCACTGACCTCACTAGGATAGGAGTTACATTAATCATAATTCTTCTCAATCCGATGGCTATTTGATAAAAAAATTTGCAAAATCTTTTTGCAGACTTTTTTGAAGATTTTCAATAGCATTTCTCTTATAAATTTATCCTTTTTGGATTTTTCTTTCCTAAAAATGTTGTAAAAGACTTTGAAAGCACTTGCTAAGAAACTAATCTTTAGTAACCTGCTTTAATCATTCTGTGTAATGAAGTATGATCTCAAATACTCAACACAACATTTCACACTCTTGCAATGACATTTCCGTTGAGTCTACTCAATCTAGAAGTTCCTGGGGGTATTATTTCGTGCATGACCATTGTAACTTCCCACTTTTGGCTATAATAGACCATTGGTTGGTATATTCCATTACTCTTCTAAGTACAAGATCTCCTTTTTGGAATGTCCTTTCTTTTACTTTTGAATTATAATATATGAAAATTCTTTATCAATGTAATATTGTTTACAATGTAGTTTGATCATTGATATTATGTTATTTATAGTGTAGTCTAGCCACTTAACTCATTGATCAATTCTAAAGATTCCTTCAATTCTTGGTTTTGTTCATAAGCATATGCAATTCTTCGAACTGATTGAACTTCAACTTTTACTAGTAACATTATCTCAAATCCAAATGTCGGAAAGTATGGGGTGTAGCTAGTGGTTGTCTTTGTGGAAGTTTTTATGACCACACGACAAGAGAAAGTTCTTCTATCCAGTTTCCTTTTGCTTTTTTAACCATTTCTTTAAAATATTCTTGACAGACTTATTTTCTTCCTCCACATTCCATTGGCTTTTAGTTGTGCTTTTGATGAGAAACTCACTGCTACCTCATTTTTCTCACAAAAGCATGTGAATTGGTTACTCTCAAGTAGAGTTCCATTATTATAAGAAACGATCATATTTGGGGGTCCAAATCTAGTAACTATGCTTTTGATAACAATTTCAAGACTTTCCCCAAAATAACGTTGGATAATGGCTCGGCTTCTACCCACTTAGTAAAATAGTCGATAATCACTACTCTGAATTTTATGCTTCCTTTTGAGTTAGGAAGCGGTCCAGTTAAATTGGTTCCCTGCACATGGAAGGGCCAAGGACTTGTGATAGAAGTCAATTCCCTCGGAGGTAGTCATGAAATTCTAGAGAATTTTTGACATATGTCTCATGTTTCACATAAGCTAAGGCTTCGTCAATCATGTGAGGCCAACAATAACCTTGCCGCGTTACTTTCTTTCCTAACTTTACTCCTTTGAAATGACCTCCACAAAATCCCTTATGAGATTCCTTCAATAGCTTCGTTTCTCTTTCTAGGGTTATACATCTTAAATCAGGATTGAATATCTCTTTTTATATAATATTCTGTCAATCATAGTGTAGGAAGGTGCTTGATATCTCAATTTCTTTGACACGTTCTTATTTTTTTTGCAATGTTCCTTTTTCTAAGTACTCGACTATAAGTATCATCCAATTATACATATGCTGATTCTTGCACTCATATATCCTTACAGCTTACCTCTCGAAAATTTTCTTCGTTGTCTCATGGTTTTTGGGCTTATGACCGGGTCAAAACCAAAGCATCATGGCTAGATACTTCCTTTTTAAATTCAACACTCAGATTTTGTTGGAACCCGACATGGAAAATGTTTGCTTCTAGTGCACCTTGTGAACTTGCCAGCTTTGCCAATAGGTCTTATTATGTATTCTTTTCCCTTGGTACCTGATGGATAGAAAAGTCTTCAAACCGAGTCAACATCCCGTAGATCTTTTTTACATATTGGGCTAATTGAGCGTCTATTGTTTGATACATCTTATTTAGTTGATTTACTATTAATTATGAATCACTAAACACTTCGATTCTTGGAATATTTAGTTGTTATGCTAAAGTTAGTTCAATTATCATTGATTCGTATTCCTCTACATTATTAGTCATAAAAAATTCCATTTTCATTGCGTAATTTAATTTATGTCCATCGAAAGTAATTATTACATGTCCAGCCCTGGCTCGTTGCTCATTTGCAGCACTATCTACGAATAACTACCACTTTGGTTCAAGTTTTCTTTCTTTTTCTGGCCGCTCTTTAACGAATCTTATGCTTCAATCATAAAAATCAGTCAAAGATTGTCCTTTTATCGATATTCAAGGCAAATATTTAATATCATGTTAACTTAATTTCATTCTCCATTTTATTAACCTACCAGACGTTTTAGGTTTACTTAAAATTTTCTTAAGTGGATAGTGGTTAGTACCTTGATTGGATGTGTCTAAAAATATGATCTTAATTTACATGCTAATAATATTAGACAATATGCTAATTTCTCTGTAATTGGTTACCTAATTTCTATGCCTTTTAGTTTTTTCTTGTATAATATAACGATAGTTAGGATCCATTTTATTCCTTTATTAGAGTCGAGCTGATCACACACTCTGATACTGTTAAATTTAAAAATTATTTTTTCCTTCTACCAAACTAGAAGGTATTGATGGTTTTTCCAAGTGACTTTGTAACTCTTGTAAGGCCTTTTGAAATTCCTCCATCCATTTTAAGGTTTTTAAATTCTTGATCATGTTATAGAAAGGAGTTCACTTATCTGTTACTTTTGATATAAATTGGTTAAGTGCAATCACTCCACCATTTAAGCTCATTATGTCCTTGCTTATTATAGGCTCCATCATATCTCAAATCGCTATTATTTGATCAGAAATAGCTTCTATTCCCCGAGCCCTCATAATGTATCCCAAGAACTTTTCAGATTGGAACCCAAAAAACATTTTTATGGGTTTAATTTTAAATTCCATAGCACTTTAAATATTTCATTCAAGTTATTGATGTGGTTGGCCTCTTCTTTGAACTTCACTAACATGTCCTCAATGTATACTTCCATGTTTTTCCGATTTGACATTCAAGCCAAATGACGAACAATGGAAAAAAACATATGCTTGTAGTTTGTAGATTCAACGGCAGCTTGACGCAAAAGTAAGCAAAAAAATTCGTTTTGAGTTAGTATACTTTCTGCTGCTTTTTTGTGTGGATATATAAGTATAATTGAAGTGGTTTTAAATCTCATTTTATGTACAATGGTTTGAAAGAAATTTGATGATTTGCTGTTGAATTTTGATTTGAAGTGCATATTGGTATATTCAAGAGGTTTTTTTTGTTTTTTTTTTATGATCAATATTCAACTTCCTTATTACATTACTTGTCATGTAATGTGCAGATTCATCAGCATACAATATTAACTATCTAAACAAAGTCCTTCTAAATTTAGGTGCAGTCTGTCTTTCATGGTTGGGGATGTCTGAGGTAACCCCAGAGTTATACAAAATAGACATCAAGGTAAATATTTATTTTACCAAATATGATTTATATTCAAAAAATTATTACGACTACTCCAAATTTTCTTATTTATCATTGCATTAAACTTAGGCCATGGGTGATGCTTTTGAGCTTTTATGTTAACTTGCAATTATTATTTTCAAATATAATGTAACGGAATATATACTAATTATTTACCAAGTCACATAACAAATCATTGGGTGCTTTCTTACAACTAAACGGTATCGGAGAAGTAGGGTGATAATGTTTTGTTAAATTATGTTTATTGAAAACAGTTTATTAGGTTAGTTTTTAACGGCGGTACCATATTTTCATCTATTTTTGCAGATTGCAATTACAATACTCGTAGCAGGAAGTTTGTGTATGTATATTAAGTAAGATTGTGGTATGCAAACACAAGAATTTCGTAGGACAAATGGCAACAGTCGATGGAGGAAAGGTTCGTCAAAGGCGTGTATCAACTATCAATTCAAATTTTCAATGGCAGTTTTCAAATTAAATAGTAATAAAAAAATTAGTATAATACAGTAATGGGTGGTATCTTCTTGCCAGTTGCCTCTTATATAGCATCAAAGGGGAAACAAAGACCAGTAGTTAGAATGAAAAGAATGCGGTATAAACTTACTTATCCTCTCTGTACAGTGTATGGGTTATAGGTTCATTGATTACCTGACCGGCCCAATACCATAAGTTTTCATTTGTATATAAACTGGAGTCATGTTGTACACAATTGTATCAATAAGAATACTTTTCATTCAGCAATTATACTTCTTCTCTGATTATACAATTTCATCAATATTTCTACTGAAATCTGATTCATCAATTTACACAAGAATTCTATTTTGGTATCAGAGCCATCGAAATCTGTCAAACGACAGTAACAAAAACCTGATCATCATCAGTTCCTCATCAAAGAATCATTGCATCATCACAGAGCCATCCAAGGAGGTGTCAGATAGATATCATCATTACCATCCTGGTTGCTCTCAGATTGTTTAGCTATCTCATCATCTGAGAGTTAAAGTTTACATGTTCCTATACCAAGAATTCTCTGTAAAAGGGCCTCGCCAAGATTCGTGAATCAAGAAGGTTGGATACACCACCAGATCACTCATATCAGATAATATCAACAGCACTTCCTCATAATCCACCATGGCAGGAGATGATGACACTACATCATCAGCAACCAGTGGAGTTAAGAATCAGGAAGGGTCAAGATCAAGAAATCAAGATTCATCAGCCACTGAAACAAATTCTTGTAAGATCATAAAGCCAAAGAATAATTTAGTAACAACAATGCTTGATGAAAATAACTTCATATTATGGAAGTATCAAGTTGAAACTAGTATAAGAGGGTATGGACTGGAAGACTTTTTGTATGGAACTGCTACTACATCAGCAAGAATGATAACTGATAGCACAAGAGAAAGGATCATCAACAAAGAATTCATCAACTATCAGAGACAAGACAGTCTTCTGGCTGCATGGCTACTTTCATCTATCAGTTCAGGCCTAATATCACAAATTGTTGGATGTAAAAAATCATTTGATATATGGTCTGCAATAGAACAAAATTTCAACACACAGTCAGTGGCAAGAATTATGTATTACAAGAGGCAACTGCAGAATCTCAAGAAAGCAAACATGTCAATGCGAGAATATCTAACTAAGGTGAAATCATACTATGATATTCTTGACACGGCATGACATAAAGTATCTGAAACTGAGCAGATACTAACCATTCTGAATGGTCTGGACAGTGTATATGAGTCTGTAATAGCAATTATTTCATCACAACAAAATCTACCCAACATGCAGTATGTTAACTCAATACTGTTAGCTAATGAAGGAAGAATTCAACAGAGGAAAGAAAAAAACACAGAATTATCTCTTAATTATGCATCAAATTCAAGAAATAGAAATCAAGGGAAGAAGCAAGAGAATCAAAATACCAGACAAGACAATTTCAATCAAAGAAGTAATGCAGCATAGAGAGGTAGAGGAAGAAATGGAAGATGGAATAATAATAGAACATAATATCAGATTTGTGAAAAACCTGGACATACGGCTAGACAATGCTATTTCAGACTCAACACTGATTACTACCTAAATCAACAAAATCAATCAAATCAGAGAAATCATAATTCCAATGCAAATGTAGCACATATTGATCAAAGGCAAGGCAGTCATTCAAAAAGTTTAAGAACTCAAAGTTTAAACTCAGAAAGACTTACCAGATCTGAGGAGATAGCAGAAGAGGACTGCTATCCAGATTCAGGTGCAACTAATCACCTCACAAACAACCTATAGAATCTCAACCTTGGCAATAAAGAATACACAGGTATGCATTCTATTCTTACGGGGAATGGTGAAGCTCTAAAAATCACACATGTTGGAACCAGTAGTGTTCCAGGTAAAAGACTTCTTTACCTTAATAATCTATTGAGAGTACCACAGATTAAGAAAAATCTATTGAGTGTATATCAATTTGCTAATGATAATAATGTGTATTTTGAGTTTCACCCTCAATTCTATTTAGTTAAGGATCTACTAAATCAAGACAAATTGTTACAGGGTAAACTGGACAAAGGATTATACAAATTCAATCTTGGGAATACAAGAAAGAGCAACATTAGAAACATGTATTGTAACAGCACTGAGTCTCATGTTATAAATGATCAAGAAACATTTACTCAGTGGCATTATAAACTAAGACATCCCAATGTAAACACTGTAAAACAAGTTCTTATGAGTAATAATATCTCTGCTGATGTTTCTCTGCCATTTGTATGCACTTATTGTCAACTAGGCAAGAGCCACAAATTGCCATTTTGCAGATTCAACAACAGTTATTAGCAAACTACTGCAAGTGGTTGCAATAGACTTATAGGGACCAGCCCTTATAAGTTCAGACTATGGCTACAGGTACTATATATCATTTGTTGACTTATTCTCTAGATATACATGGATATATTTCTTAAAATCCAAATCAGATACACAAAAGGCTGTAATACAATTTATAACTCAAGTAGAGAAACAACTGCGCAATGAGGTCAAGATTATACAGACAGATGGTGCAGTGAATATAAGCCACTAAAGGAATATTTCCATAAAGATGTATTATTCACAGAATAACTTGCCCACATACATATGAGCAAAATGGAATATCAGAAAGAAAACATAGACACATAGTGGAAACTGGTTTAGCTTTACTGGCATAGGCTTCTTTACCTATGAAATTCTGGCCAGAAGCCTTTAATACTGCTGTATACTTAATTAATATACTTCCTACTAAAGTTCTTAAGCATCTGATTCCCATATAAGTGCTATTTGGGGTGAAACCAGACTATGAAAGCCTAAAGACTTTTGGCTGTTTACGTTTCCCATGTCTCAGATCATATGATAAGCATAAATTAAGTCTTAGGTCTGCCCCATGCACCTTTATAGGTTATGGAAATAATCAGAAAGGGTGCATATGCTTAAGCAATGATGGTAGGGTCTATGTTTCATGACATGTGGTATTTAATGAGAATATTTTTCATTTTCAGACAAGAATATACAGACAACTAAGAATGTGCACAGTAAAAACAGCTTTTCAATACCTTCTATACCCACTATACCTGAATGGGATAAAGCTGATGGAAGTGTGTAGAGAGACCAAGGATCACAACACACTCTATCCAGCAGTGGCACTGGATTAGGTCATGATTCACCTGAACCCTCCAGCTCCTTCCATAATGCAAGTCAAAAGAGTGATGTCAATCCAAATCAAGGAGAATCCTCCTCATCCATGTCTCAACATACTGATGAAAGCACACATATTCAAGAGCCACCACCTGAAATTTCAGGACACCATATGATTACGAGATCAAAAAGTGGAATATTCAAACCAAAAACATACAATGTCCAACTTGACTCAACTGAGCCAAGAAATTACAGTGAAGCCATCACAAACAGCAATAGCAATTGGAAACAAGCCATGGACAATGAATATGGTGCTCTTATCAAAAAAAATTGGAGTCTAGTACCACTACCCAAAGAAAAAAACATAGTAGGATGTAAGTGGACCTACAAAGTCAAAAGAAATCGAGATGGAAGTATTGCAAAATATAAAGCAAGGCTGGTAGCCAAGGGGTATAATCAACAATATGGTTTCGATTTCAATGAAACATTCTCCCTAGTTGTCAAGCCAACTACAATAAGGATTATGTTAACCATAGCTCTTCACAGAGGATGGAAGGTCAGACAACTTGATGTAAACATTGCATTTCTTAATGGAGATTTAAAAGAGAATGTATATATGGAGCAACCAGAGGGTTACAAAAAGGAGGTCAGCAACAATCTAGTTTGCAAATTACATAAGGCCATTTATGGATTAAAACAAGCTCCACGTGTATGGAATGAAAAACTTAAGTCAACATTGATAGATCTGGGATTTACCCCAACAAAGTCAGACAATTCCTTATACATGCAATACAAACAGGAAAGGGTCACTTACATATTGGTATACGTAGATGATATTATCATCACTGGTATGACAATCAGACAATAAATCAGAAAGTCAAACATCTTGACAAAATATTCTCTATAAAGGATCTAGGTGACTTACATTACTTCCTTGGAGTTGAAGTCATCAGAAAATATGATTCAAAATTTTTTTATGTCAGAAACGATATGTACAGGATTTACTAAAAAGAGAAAATATGGATCAAGCAAAGCCACTTCCCACTCCTATGACCAGTAGTCTCAGACTATCAAAAGACTCTAGAGAAGCCATAACAAATGAAAAACAATATAGAAGTATCGTAGGAGCACTACAATACATCACAATAACTAGGCCAGACTTAAGTTACAGTGTAAACAAAGTCTGCTAGTTCATGCATAACCCACTTAGTAATCATTGGAAAGCAGTGAAACGTATATTAAGATACCTGAGGGGAACTATGAATCATGGACTGCATCTCAACAATAAAAAGGGTTTGAACATATAAGTTTACAGTGATGCAGATTGGGCCTCTGATCCAGACGATAGAAGATCCACTATAGGATTTTGCGTATACTTAGGTTGCAACCCAATTTCATGGAGCTCAAAGAAACAAGCCACCATCTCATGCTCTAGTACCGAAGCCAAGTATAGAGCGATTACCAGCACTACAGCAGAGATCACTTGGATTATGTCACTTCTTACTGAAATCCAAGTCAATCCCACAAACACCCCGATAATCTGGTGCGATAATCTAAGCTCATTTTCGCTCTCATCAAATCCGATTTTGCACACACAAACGAATCACATTGAAATAGATATGTACTTCGTTTACGAAAAAGTTCTAAAAGGAAAACTGAGAGTTAATCATGTACCATCTCAGTTTCATAGAGCCGATATACTAACAAACCCACTATCGATAAAGAATCTCACTCGATTGAAGAAGGATTTAAGAGTTGAAGATAGCGGCGCAAAAATGGCGACGAGAGGAGAAAACCCTAGATAAAATTGAAGGGGGGAGTTAGAATGAAAAGAATGCGGTATGAACTTACTTATCCTCTCTGTACAGGGTATGGGTCATAGGTCCATTGATAACCTGACCGACCCAATAC
This sequence comes from Allium cepa, assembly GCA_030765085.1. Taxonomy (NCBI): domain Eukaryota; kingdom Viridiplantae; phylum Streptophyta; class Magnoliopsida; order Asparagales; family Amaryllidaceae; genus Allium; species Allium cepa. Next base: position 111,554,480 of record CM060944.1, on the reverse strand, counting down.
CATATGCTTTCATTTGTATATAAACTGGAGTCATGTTGTACAGAATTGTATCAATAACAAAATAAACTTTTCATTCAGCAATTATACTTCTTCTCTGATTATACAATTTCATCAATATTTCTACTAAAATCCGATTCATCAATTTACACAAGAATTCTATTACCAGTCTTCTCACAACAAGTTTCCATTTGAAATTTTTAATATAATAAAAATTTAAATTGAAGAAACTGGTAATAGATGCAAAATATATTGCGGCACATAACCCAACATTTCACATAATATACTACTCCAATATAAATTTTGAAATTATGGCAAGTTGGTGTTTGTCGGTTTGTTTTTTGTCTACAGTAATATATACTTGAAGAATGATTGCTTGGAGCTGCTAAAAGGGTGTGTAGATAAATATCGGGTGCTAAACAAGTAATTTCACATGAAAAAAGGAACAGAGATCGGTGCTGCAGTTGAAGCTTATGCTGAAGGGATTAGATGTTGTAGTGTATTGATGAGCGCAAAACCAATATATAAAAAAAAAAAAAAAGGTGCAATGGGGGGACATAGAATTGAGGCATGTATAGGAAAACAGATCTCAGCACAGCAAAATAGCAGGCAAACTTAGAGGAGGACCTATGTAAAACAGACACGGAATGGTGCAAAAGCTGCAACTAAAACGAGTAAAAGAGCAGAACTGGGACGGGTACAGGCTGAGAAAACAAGCAGGCCTGGCAGGACTACTACAAGGGCTAGCTCGATCAGCGAGGAATCAGAATTGAAATGTGGGTAGGTCAGTGCGACACACAAGCAAAGCAATAAAATGCACAAGGGCACAAGCAAAAGGGACAACATACAAATGTCATAGCAGCAAAAGCACAGTTACAAGTGTAGCAGCAAAGAAATGTGTGAATGTCTATTATTTCAAATACAATGATGCAAATTGTTTTGGATAGAATTATTGAAAGATTATGTACTTCTTATTATACTGAGTCTGAGTTGAGCAGTAGTACAGGTGTTAGTATAGACAGTTACAGAAGTACACAAATGTTGTGAACAATCCACATGCATTAATAAATAGCTTATTTCATTTTGTTGTTTAATTATAAGAATTTGTTTATGTAACTTTAGTTTTAACTGCAGGTGTAAGGAGTGATAATATGATGATATGCACTAACTGTAGGTGTAAGAAGTGATAATATGATGATATGCATAGAGCATCAACGTGGAGGCAATATGATCTTCAATCATTGGACCTTGAAACGAACAGAAGGATTTGAATTCAATTTGTTGAAAAAGGTTTTCAAAAATCCTCCTTTGGATATGACATTATTCATATGTATTATAAATTTCTTTTAGAAGGACATCTTTTAAAATGCTTACGATATGAATAGCAAGGTATTGATAGCATAAGATAATTGAAAATCATCAAATGAATACTGCTTCAGAATTGAGCGAATCAAGGAGGGCGAAGTGTTTTGATTCTAAAATCATGATAATATTGGTAGGATATCGAGTATAAAATATGACGTACAATAATTATTTATTGGGGCACCACATTTTTTGTTCATTGAACATGCATAACCACATAAAGATTAACAAATTAATAAATTAAGAGCTATTACATAGTATAAGTCAACTTTCATTTTTCTTAGTTGGTAAAAATAATTGTAATGGGGAAAAAATAATTATTAGCATTTGAAAAGAACATAAAGTACCATAAATATTATTACCAAGAAAATATAAACTTACCACTACATGTAACAATTTTTCAAGTACTAATTATGAGTATAGAAATAAATTCTAAAAGTAACACATCAGCAAAAAAAAATTGACAATCCATAACTATATGGGATGACTCGCTTTGTACTATAGTGGGTGCATATATTGGATTGTGATTAGTCTCACATTGTTAAATATTCTAAAGTCGATTAACATATATATGAGATTGATAGAATATAACAAAAAAGGATTTCTTTTGTTACAACAAGTGTTCCCATGAACATACTTATGCTCTAAGAGGATATCAGAATATCCAATTATAGCGTTGGTACCAAAAGTGCTTCGTTCAACGGTCTTGCTTCATCTAATCTAAATGAAGTGTGTGCATATTAGAGATGCGATAGGTGCCAAAAATTTAAATATCATATCAGAGACAATGGTTCGAGGGGACCGGTATGATACAACATTAACATAATATGCTCTAGTACGTGGCTTGAGCTCGAAATGCTCATTAAGGTTGAGTTATTTGTTAGAGTTCGGCCAACTCCAACTATAAAAAAGAGGACACTTCATAAATAGTTTGGCCTAATTACTGAAAGGTGGTAGCGAAGTGATCTGAACTATTCACAGGTGTAAGCAACCTTATCCAAGTGTTGTTAGGACTCTACATAATTTCAAGTTGAATTGAGAAATGCTCGCTAAGATGGAGATCTATTAGGTATGACTCACATTGTATTAGAATGAGTGAATAGATAAGATTGTGTTTAGTCACTATTATAAGATATTCTAAAGGAGATGAGCGTGTATATACACACACACACACTTATATATGTGTGATATTGGTATCATGCAACAAAAATGAATTCTTTTTTACAACAAGTATTCCTATGAACACATTGGTATCAAAGAGGGTTGAGTGATCTTGAAACGCGTTGGAGAAAATGTAGTTAGTGGGGTTTGAACTTAGGGGGAGTTCTCATCAGATGCATGACGCTTAAGGATTGAGTGAATTAAGAAGAGTGTAGTATTTTAGTTCTAAAATTATGTGAAAACTAGAGTGCAACCCGTGAGTTGCACGCGATAGTATTGTAAAATATAGTATTTATATACTCTTGGTGTTCAAATTAGAAATTTGTTATGTAACGTATAATAAATTTAGTGAAATAAACGAACTATAAATTTTATTTTTATTATTTATGTTATACTGTTTATATATCTTTATGTTTGAGTAAAGTTGATTTTATCATTTTAATATGAATATGGTATACTATTAAAACTGATATATTTTTATGATTTATCAAATGGATTAACAAATATTATATTATCGAATTTTTTAAGTATACGAGTTCATAATTACGTAATTAGTTTAACTATGGACTTAAAAGTAAATAGGATGAAAGAATTGAGAAGGATTTTTGTAAAAAAGAAATGAAAGAAATCTTAATTATTATATTTGAAGTTAAAAGCATAATCTTGTTATGCAACGTATGATAAAATTTTGAGATAAATGATTATAATCGATTTTTCAAATTAACCCGGTTATTATTGTATACATATATAATTTAATATATGCGACACACATACACACATATTATCAGAAGCACTTAAACGCTAAATGCATTCACAACGCTTAATTTTTTTTGAAAAAGCAAAACGATTAAGTGATAAATGCTTAAGCACTCTTAATTGGTGCTTATATGTGCTTTTCTTAAATTTAAGCACTGCTTGAGCAATACCTAGCAAAAATTTATAATTTTTTAAAATAAAAAGGGTTGGGATTATAGCAAAACCACTACATTCGTAACAAAAAATTTCCATTTTCTATGTGATATGGATCGATGGATGGTATGCATTAAGACTTGATTATTTTATTTAACAAATGCACAGTTTGTACTCAACTGGAGCATGCTAACTTTTAATGAATAGAAAATGTCAAATCCAACTTTTAATGCATATTAATTTATAAGTTAACTTCAACATTAAACTTTAGTTATTTGTGATGAATTTTTCGCATTTATATAAATACAATACACTTAATATAATCACATAATAATAGATTTATATAGGTATGGATAATGTATGCTAAAAAACTAAGCAACATTTAAGTGGCGCTTAAGCGACAATAAACGAAGTAGACTTCTATCGCTTCGTCTCGCTTAGCGCCTGTTATAACATATGTATGTATGTGTATAAATATACATATATGATTGAATGGAAACAATAAATTACTATTATATATATATATATATATATTAAAATTGACATGTACTTTCAAGGTTTACTAAAAGAATACAATAATTGTTAATTGAGATTATTCTAATAATTTGAATTTGAAATTCCATTAGTTAAATACATAGAATTGAATATAAAATTTTAGGAAAGAATTAAGAGAGGGGGCTGCAAATAATTGCAAAAATGTTAAAATGTGGTATTTGAAGATAAAAACTGAATTTTACAATGCAACATACGACAAATTTATTATGATAAATGAATAATGAATTAAAATTATTAATACTGTTTGTGTGTATTATTTATGATATGAGATTTATATATTCTTTTATTTAAATGAAAAAATAATTTCACCATTTTTGTTGATAAGAGTACCGTCAGGCCCGACTTTTAGCATAGGCCTACTAGGCAATGTCCTGGGGCTTCATAGCAACAAAAGGGCCCAAAAATGGTAAAACTACTTTAAACATGTACAACAACCTAATAGCCTATTATTCGTTTTTTCCTTCACTTATTATGCTTCTCTCCTCTTCTAACCCTTATGGCCTCACAATTAATGTTCAAAGGAAGGGGAAAACACGAGAAGCAAGAGACAAATCAGAATCCACAAAAGTTTAGGACTTCAATCCATCTTGATATTCTCTTTCGAAAATTCAGTCTCTTCAAGCTTTCATTGGGTAAAATTCTACCAAGCAAGCAATAACAACTTGTTGTGGTTCCACATTTATTGCTCATTAAATATGATAGTTATTTAAAAGTTAACAAATCAGGTATGGCTTGCTTTATATTAGATTGGATGCCTAGTTGGATTGTGATTACTCTCGCATCACAAGATGTACTAAAGGAGATGAACACACCCATGTGTGCATGCATGCATACACAAAAACATATATATGGATTGGTAGTAAGTAACAGAAAAATATTCCTTTTGTTATAACAAGTGTTCCCATGAACATTTGTGCTCCAAGGGGGATATCGAGATAACCATTCATGACGCTGCCATCGAAAGAGATTTGTTCAGCAGTTTTGTTCCTTCTATACTAAATCAAGTGCGTGCAAAGTGGAGATGCGAGGTGTGTCAAAAATTTCAACATCGTATCGAAGACAATGATTCGAGGGGACCAGTATGATGCAACATTAACATAATATGCTCTGATACATGGCTTAAGCTCGTGATGCTCACTAATGTGGAGTTATATGTTAGAACATAGCCAAATCTAACCGTGGAAAGGAGGACACTTTATAGACATCTTGACCAATTGCCGAAAGGTGTTAGAGACTTGATTTCAGCTACTAAGAGGTGTAAGCTATCTTATCCAAGTAATATTAGGGCTCTATATAACTTCAAGTTGAATTAAAAGATACTTGCCAAGGTAAAGATCTGTTAGGTAAGACTCGCATTATGTTAGAGTATGTGCATAGATTGGATTGTGATTAGTCCCTTATCATAAGATATTCTAAAGGAGATTAGCATATATATGTGATTAATGGTATGTAATAAAAAAGGATTTCTTTTTTATAATAAGTGTTCCTATGAACATATATGTGCTTTAGGGGGATTTCGAAATATCCAATCATGATGTTGGCATCTAAAGTCCTCGCTCGATGGTCTTGCTTTTTCTACGCTAGATGAAATTCATGCATAGTGGAGATGCGAGGGGGTGCCCAAGTTACAACAATAATAATAATGTGACACGTCCTTATTCCTTTATTATTTTATGTAAATTATATTCCTGCCAATATCATGTTATATTTTACGTCCATTTTTTTATTTTTCAAATCAATTGCTCCCATTTTTACCCCACTTCTTCTAAACTTAACGCCCTTATTGTCCATCTTTATTTCGCTTATTTCAATTTGCGCTCTAATTTATATACCTAATCTCATTCGGATTTTCATGATTTCAACTATTATGCATACAAGTCAAGCTATTATCGACATCTTCAGTTCTTCTACATCTTGAGCTACTGTTGGTTGGAAAAGTTTTTTGTACAGAATTTCATTAAATTTGGACATCATCTTCCTATATTTTGAGCTAATAATATGAGTTCTAGGTTAGTTTTTTTAGGTCATAGTTATTCTGGATTATTTAATCTTTATTATAGCATCATGTTGAATTAAATTTGGTTATTGATGTCGTATATGTAATTTGTTATTAATTATATTGTACTTTTTATAGTTCAAATTTGTTGTTGATATTTATTATATATGTATTTATGTCATTGAATTTTTTATGTAGACAATTATTGTTATGGGATATGTGTTTGCCTATGTTGAATTTACTGTGTCTGTTTTTATTGTCATGTAATTGGCAACCATGTGTATGTTATTATTATTATAGTTCAAGTAAGTTGTTGGTATTGAATGACATGAAATTATTAAGATATGTTTGTGAAGTGTTACACAGGCCATTATTATCAAGGAAAATATTTTTCACTTGATTGGAAAATATTTGTTATGCTAGTTTTTTATATATTTTTTTGTTGTGATACTTTTATTTTAATATTATAATATGTATTTTTTAGGCCTGATCCTATTAATATTTTTACCATTTTCTATTGGGTAATGATGCTTATATGAGGCATCTTGGTTTAAGTGATTATGTATTGAAATTGAAAAATGTCATTTTTGAACATTGGCCTGAATTAACATCTGGTTCTATTGAATTGGTTTATGAAAATGACAAGAAAAGAGTTATCGAAATTCTAATTTCAATAGTACATTTTTTTCTTGTTGCTCATGGTGTGATATTTTCTACTTATTTCGGCTATGTCTAAGCAATGTAAAAGTAGTTCGACTGATGTTGGTTCTTATAGTTCTTCATTTGTTGGTTCTTTTGGTGAGTGTGGCTCCTATATTTCTTCAACGGTTTAATCTTCGGTTGATTCTAGTTCTACTTTACAATGGTTGTTAAAAAATGATTTTAGCAATCCAATATTTACTGGTATTGGTCAAAGATTGGCTGGTGGCATTGAGGGGTTCCAATTGTATATTCTGATATATTGTATTAAGAGTGAATAAAAGGTAAGTGTTATTAAAATTGAAAGGGAGTGGGTTACATTTTTTTGTTCAAAAGAAGGTTGTACTTTTCATATTCATGCTTGTCGTAAGTTTAACCTACCATGTTTTATTATTATTAAAGCTATGCAACTTAATGTGGAGAGGGTACTGTAGATGTTAACCATCCACATGTTTCTAGCAGATTAGTTAAGAAGATTGTTGTTGATTTTATTTATTCAAATCCTCTTATGAAAACGAAAGATATTATGCATTTGTTTCAGACCGAATACAATACGGTGTTAAATTACTATTTTGAATATACGGAAAAAAGATTGGCTTTGAAAGAAATCCATGGGAATGATTTGCTTTTATGTCATCGTTTGAAATCTTTTTATGAAGCCATGGTTGTCCGCAATCCTAATAGTGTTGTTGAACTTCAAGGTGATTTTGTTAGTCATGAATTTGAGAGAGTTTTCATTGGGTTTGAAGCGTATAAATATGTATTTGATTATTGTCATCCTAAAGTTTCTTGATGGAACTTTTATGGGAGGTAGAGGACAAAGTTGTATGTGTCTGTTACAACTAAGATTGGTAATCAAGGAATGATTTAGCATCCTATCCCCGGTTTTAATCATATCCACTGGTGAGGCAATGTCCATCATTCCAGCACACGAGTCATAACTCGAATAGATCTCAGAACCATATATGGATTCCCATATCTCAACAAATCTTAGAACTACACATGAGTTCCCACATCCTGAATAGATCGCGAACATATACATGTGTTTGAGCATTTCAAACAGATCTTGAATCTCCACATAGATTCCAGCGTCTCGAACCTCTTCCAAAGCATAAAATACATATATGGTTTTGGAGTAGTTATGGTATCAAGTCATTTTATATAGTATGCTCCCCCGCTTACCCGGCGCACCAAAACCAAACGATAGTTTTTTGGTAAACCCAACTCCGATTTTATGGGAAATAAACAAGCAATACATAAGAGTGGAGATCACCTCCTATCCATTTAAATGGACGAATTTCCTTATCATTTATCCTAGAAGAACACAAAGAGTTTATATGTAAAGTATAACATCATCGAATATAACTGTACCATATAATTTCTATGTTTCTTTTAGATATTTTATGGAGTTATGTTGGTCAAGATTTGATAGTCGGTTATTTTACTATTAAATAAACAATCAATTAAATCTGAGGTTTAATTTCATAAGCACCAAGCACGATTAAACACAAAAGCAGTGCTAAGCCTCTTTAACTAATTCTTTTATTAATTAAAACCACTTTGTAAATACTTATATCAAAATACATTTACAAAGATGTATATGTATGTTACTCATTCACTATTCAATTATTCTCTTCCAATGCTTATAAATTATCCATATATTTATCTCAATGATACAGCTATATTTACAAAACGCCACATTTCAATATTTAGAAAACATGTGTATCCCAATGGTATGAGTATATTAACAAATCTTAAGGAAGATTTTCTCTTTCCAAATTCGTATTTAAATGGGCCAGAAACAAATATCATTTAAAACATTATTTACTATAAACCCAAACCACCTCCCTTTTGGAATCAAGTATGAAAAGTATACTTTCCATACCACTATAAATTAGAATGATCATTTCGCAAATCGAATCTCATTCCCTTTATAAATTCCTTTTATAAACCCATTCCAAATTTATAAGTCCTTTTATAAATCTCTAAATTAATTTATAAAACTACATTTATAGATTTCTAAAATTATTTATAGAAATCCTTTTATAAATCTCTAAAATAATTTATAAATCACCTTTTATAAACCTTTAAAATTGTTTATAAAACTCTAGATTTTAAATAGCATACACCAATCACCAATCTTAAGTTTGAAGGTAGAACATAATAATTTTCATAAGACGATCATTCCATATATCACTATAAATTCACAAATGTGATTTATTATTTAAATTATTAAAATGATATTATTTCTTTTTTATAAAATAAAATTTATAAATCGATTCTTTTACTTACAAAATACCAATTATAAATCTATCCTTTTATACAATATTTTATATAAAACATTTCCCAAATATTTATTCTAAAATAGTCCTTTCTTCTTTTAAAGCAGAATCACGTTAATATAAAAGATAAATTTCTCTTATTCTTTATAATAAACATTATGACAAATTCTTTCCAAAATACTTTTAAAACATTTCCATATATGTTAGAAAAGACTAACAAAAAGGTTGAAGTAAAACAGAGAAGTCCAAAAACCCATTTCTCAAAAATGCCATAAAAAATTTCAGAAGTCACATTTAAAATCATTCTCCCCTTTGAAACCATTTCAAATCGAAAACAACAATCAATACTATAATGAGACCTAGAACTGCCACAAATGTTATCACGATTTTTGCTGTGAAAAGAATTCGACTTTCATGACATATCACAACCATATCAAATAAGGCCATGCTACCAAGCTTTTGGCACACAACAATTAACAATCAATAGCTAACATATCATTTATCCGATATTAATTAATCCATATATTAGTTAACTTCAAAAATCATCATTTTACTTTACAAAAAGAGAACAGGGATTTATTCTGCTCAATGGATGTCCGGAATAATCTGTTCAATTAAATTATAGAAAATAGAGTTTTATTCTGCTAAATAAATATAATAAACAAAGTATAATTTATTTAAATATATTATTATTTAAAACAACGTAATTATATTCAATCACTACTATTTTGTCATAAATTTATACTTTATCAAAACTATCAACTATTTATACCATACAAAAATCCACGGGTTAAATGGATTTGAAATGAATGAGGTATGGCTTTTTAAAGTTAACATGCTTAAATTATAAATAAAACAAAAAAAATTAATATTTGCTCATACCCAAACTACACATCAGCCCAATGCCCAACATCACAGAGCTAAACCCATATCCGCGCATTACAGTGATTTTCCTTCCTCAATCAAATTCATGCCTAGGAATTCAAATCGATAATGTCGCTCCTCCCCTCATCATCACCTCGATCAACTATATCCCACACCGTCGCCACTACCAGAATCGCAACCCTATGTCTCGCCTCCAATCCCCACCTTGACCAACTTGATGCTCCCAATTGCCACCAGCATGCTAAGAATTTGAACCCAAACACGCTACCATTAAACCCTAACTCAAGCTCGTCTAGGCGATTCCAACCATTGGAGGAGTTTCCACCGCCACCCACGCCAATGCCTTGTCCCCATGCTCCTTCATACATCCATCTTTCCTCCACTCGACCATCACATGGCCGAAAATTCAATGATGGATAGAAAACGTTCATCCTTCATCCATGGCCAACTTTTTCCACCAGTTACTTTGCAAACATAACCAAAATCACATTCTATCGCCACAAGCACAGCCCAACTCTTTGATCTCCAATTTGTGTTCGTCAAGAAATGATCATTATTTGCCCACCGCTGATATCGACCAACCGCTGCCACTTCGTTCAAAGAAATGATGTGCAAATATTTTTAGAAAATACTAGGGATCATAACAAACAATTTTGTAATTGGAAGATTTGGTTGACACTGAATAGATTGTGAGATATTGTATTTTGAAGTTGGATGGAGAAGTGGTTTTCTTTTTAGAAGAAGTGGGAATAAAAGAGGAGAGGAAGAGAATGAGTGTTGTATTGATGTGTGCATATTTATAAACAAAAGTAACTTTATTACATTTAAGTTAAGTAAACGAAAATTCAAGACACCCATCACACCAAAAGACAGATCAAAGGGAAATCAAAATTTATAGGTTCTTATAAAAGTTTGTTTTAATTTGATTTGAAATTTTTTAAAAAAGAAATTTTTGCAGTATCCAGCTACATAATATCTCGTCCGCATATGAATTGTGAATGACAAAAACAAAAATATGACCGCTCACAACGGTGTGCCGTGATTGCAAAACAGCAATAAAATACGGTGGTTACCTTATTCCATGAAATTCTCAAAAATAGCATCGTTTTCCGCAATATGCGTCAAACGATAATCTAAATATTTTCCAAATTATTGAAAAATCGTATAAATTCATTTAAAATGTGTCATTAAAATCAAGTTATTTCATTAAAAATTAATTCTCTTATTATTTATTAAATTTGAATGTTTAAATATTTTAAATATTCCAATTTGAAATGTTAAAAATTTCTGGTCGCTACATTCTTTCCCTCTAAAAGATTTTCATCCTTGGAATTTCATTACTATCAAACCAAAAAGGAAATAAGCCTAGATAAATATTTAACATTTTCATAAGCTCATACGATGCATATAGATCATCTGTATGCAATATCTGATTCGATCACTTACTCGAATATGTAAACTTCTCTTCCGAACTAGTATCGTTCACTCGACCTTCCTAGTGCGGACTTCGATCAGGCTCCTTGATTACAAAACTTCATTCTCCTTACATAGCCATATACTATGATAGAAAATTTTAGAATCGTGTCAAGAATCCATACCGAATGTTCCCCGTCAAAGATCGAGTGACAAAACCTTATCTGAATCGATGGAAATCACCTCAAATTCATGTATTTTAATCTTGGATTTGGAACCATGCAAAGAAATGATATGTGTACAACTCGCGTACTTATTCTTATTGGTTCATATTTATACCAATTTCTTTTTACTTCTAAAACATGTATGAAAATAGTTCATAAAAACTTAACTTAAGTTTTAACTTGTATAATACCCTACTATATCCTAAGAGTGTATATATAATATCAGATTTTCTTCACTTAACCAGCACGTTCAACAAATTTAAAAATTGTTTTAACTTACCATCTTTCCATTCTAGAGTTACAAAACTCTACTTTTGTATATTTATAAACAATTAGCTACAAGTTCTCAACTAATTTGAAAATCTTCAACTGTCCATGTAACAATATGTCTTTCTTATTCCTAAAGACAACATTTAAGGCATCCATGATGTTCGTAAGCCGATCAAATAGGTATCTAAAAGACAAGCCATTACGTTAAAAAGAAAAGATAAGAAGAAAGAAACATAGAATCTCACAATGCAAGGGAATCGTATATAATAGAACATAAGATAATACATAAAGTCACCTTCAAAATGAAATATCAAAGTTACAACGAAATTGAATTCAGCTACGGACAGTTATAACTCCCTGCCCCCACAATGTTGATACATAACTATACATAGACAACGAAAATAAATAGATAACTAGATAATGAAGAAGCCTCCTGCTCCATGCTCCTTTCAAATGCATTCATAAGAACCTAAACTACTTGGCTACTTATATAAATTGGAGTACCCAAGAGTTTTAGGGATAGGAAGAAAAATTTCGGATCAGATATGAGTCTGGTTTTGAGTAAACTCCAGAAAATTGAAATTTATACTTATAAAACACTTTGAAAATAAAGGTATCTCATAAGATTATGCAACAGGGACGGGTTATTACCTTACAATAACTAAAATATTATTACAAGAAATCTTGTGATATTATAATAATGTTTAGGGGTTAGTATAAATATTAAATCATAGCCGAAATGGTTACATTAGTCATGTTCCTGCATATTAGATATACAACTAAGTCCGTCTAGATAAAATTGTTTGTAACTACCAAGCTACATTTTACCATCTGACATAGAATGCTAACACTGCCCATCAAAGCTTTTCATCATCGTTTCCATCATTTTCGAGATGTTTTCAATTTGAATGCTTTAGTTGGTTTGAAGTGGTTTTCAAATAACTCATGCTATCTTATCTCAGTCAAGCATTCGATAATTTTAAAACTGGACAAATTATCGATAGTGGACAAATCCACCATCAAGGTGTAAGTATAGATTAGCATATGAAAAATAAGACATCCTATACTTATCCCCACTTTATGATTACAAATAGTATTATCCCATGATTAACAAGGAAGTCGAATAAGTTAGAAAACTATCCTTGCCTCGACGTACATTCTTACTTCTTGGGATAGCGACGAGTTTCCATACCTCGAAATTTGGTGTCAAGTATACGATGAAGTAACTTTTGTATACTTAATTAATCATGACCCATTTATCAAAATTAACTCCCTTCTACTTATCACATTTTCGACATTTCAACTTCTCTATCTCTCGCCCAAAATCGAAGCCAGGTATGTCAAGGCACTAGTTGCTCCTGGCCTTGCCTTATGTGAAACACTCTGATTCTAGATCTCATAGACAAAGGAAAGTGTACTCATCAAATTTTGGTCCTAAATACAAGATGACCGACTTTCCATAAACGTGTCAACATTTTAGCAGTAATCATAATTTCATTATGTTAATTCATGGCATAGAGAAGAAATACATTATTTAGAACAAAGTCTTTTTTAAACAAACCAGAAAACCAACTCTATAAACTTATTTCTAGCCTTCGGTTTCAAACAAGTATTTTTCATCGGTTAGAAATGAAGTCATTCAATTTGTGGATGTTAGCTAAAGTAACTTGAATTAATATCACAATTCCTATAAATCAAAGAACAATTAAGTCATTATCAAATAATTAAATTATACTAAAGGATAAGTAATGTTCACCACCTAAACTTTAAATCTTTTTGATTTGAAGAAGAAAATGGAAACCTTGGTTGCCTTGAAGATGAAGATGGTATTTGGTTTCTTTTTGTTTTTTTAGTTTGTGAATGAATTAAAATGAGATAAGGACTTGGTATTCATAGGTGAAGAGAATGGTACTTTAGTAAATACTAACCTCCTGTAGCTAACCAGATTCGACCAAATTTTGATCTAATAACAACTAACTGCGTGGCATAACCTTATTCGACCATATTTTGGTCCAGTGGCAAGCACCGCATGACAGATCTCGATTCGACCATATTTTGGTCCAATGTCAACCATTCGCATGGAATATTATTATACTATTTTTTTTATTAGGCATGTCATTATACTATTTAATTTATTAGGCAAATAATTGTACTACTCGATCTTATACTATTGTTTTATTAGGTAGGTTATTATACTATTTTATTTTATTAGCATATTCTTTTCTTAATTCCTAAGAAGTAATCATCCTCATTTTATTTATTAACCAAGGATAAGTTTAAAAAGTGTGGTCTAATCAGAGAGTAGAAAAGTTCATTTTTTTGTCTTATTCTTAATTAAATCGGTACCCTATCCATCTTGCGAGCTGTCTTTAAACTAACATGTTACATCCATAAGAAAACAATCGAAACGTTTAATTCAAATTTTATTTGAGTTATAAAATCCATTATTTAATCAGTTAAAAATATCTTATATACTCATATTTAAAGTGACTAAATTACGGGTCGTTACAGTTCAAAATCGCTGAAAATTCCATTCTCGAGTGCCGTAAATACAGACTGTTAGAGTTAAAGAAAAGAAAAGACGGAACAAAATCCCACATCGTGACGAGTAATATAAAATATACACATAATATTTACAAAAAACTATGATATACATACATCAATCAGAGTAAACTAACATATCATCAGCCTACGCAGTTATAACAACATATCCTCATAAATGCTAATAAATACAAAATAAAAATATAATGAAAATAAAGGATATGTGAATATGTTTTGGAGGCATCCATCTCATCTCCTAAAGCCCTAAAGCATTGATAACTAAATCTAGAAATATGCTCAGGCCGACCCGAGCATTATAGGAAAATAGCACTCGGATCGGTCTAGTATAGTAGCATGAGAATCAAATTATATGGAATTTACTGTTATAAAACATTTCAAAATAAAGGTATCTCGTAAAACCTTGTTCCACATAAACATAGATGAGTTTTTACTATATGATAACCAAACCACTTTATAAGAAAACCTAGTGATATTATAATAATGTCTAGGATATGAAATATATGTAATCAAATAGTTGTGATGCATGTTAGTGTACATCACAACAATAATAGGTACAAAATCAAAACCACTAAGGCATGTTCGCTGATTATGTATGATTCCACGGAGGCACCCTCAGAAACTCGGGTTGGTCCTCCTGCATAAGGATCAGAGATATCCTTCCAAAGCATTATACATCCCTAGCTGATGTACCATAGGAAATATATAGCTGGCCACCAAGGTCGAGTGCACCACCCACTGTATGCATAAACTATATGTATCTCTAAGTTAGAGTAGCCTAAATCCCTTTTAGGTTTACTAAACTGCTGGTCTATGCATACTATCTCTGGTTTAATAGTCACATCCGCTGATGAGGCTGCATCCGACATTCAAGCACATGAGTCACAACTTGACCAGATCTCGGAACCACACATGAATTCCCATTTCTCAATAAATTATGGAATAACACATGGATTACCACATCCTTAATAGATCATGAACAACTATATGTGTCTGAGCATCACAAATTGATCTTAAGTCACCAAATAGATTCCATCATCTTGAATTAATCTTGAACCTCTTCCAAAGCATAGAATATGTATATGGCTTTAGAGAGGTTAGATTTCGAGTCATCTCGTATAAGTACACTTCCCCGCTTACCGAGCATTCTAAAACCATTCGATTATTTTTCGGTAAACTCAACTCCAATTCCATAGGAAATAAGAAGACAATACATAAGAGCAAAGATCGCCTTCTAACTGTTTAAGCGGATAGATTTCCTTACCATTTGTCCTATAAGAACACAACAAGTTTATACGTATATTATAGCATCATCGATGATAACTGTATCATATAATTCCTTTGTTTCTTCTAAATATTTCTAGAGTTATATTTGATCAAGGTTTGATAGTCGATTATTAAACTATAAAATAAACAATCAATCAAGTCAAATGTTCATTTTCATAAGAAACTAAACATAATTAAACAAATAAGAAGCTCTAAGCCTCTTTAATTAATCCTTTTATTAATTAAAGAGGCTTAGTAAATACTTATATCAAAATGCTTTTACAGATATACATGTGTATATTGCTCACTCAATATTCAACTGTAACCTTTCAATGCTTGTAAAAATATCCATATACCTATATCATCGATATAAGTATATTCACAAAATACTGCACTTTCAATACTTAGAAAATATATCCATATACCAATCTCGACGGTATAAGTATATAAAAAATCTTATGGTAGATTTCTTCTTTTCCAAAGTCATATTTAAATGGACAAAATCCTATTATTTAAAACTTTATTCACTATAAACCCAAACCACTTCGCTTTTAGTATTAACTATAAAAAGAATACTTTCCATACCACCATAAATTAAAATGATCATTTGCAGAAATCAAATCTCCTTCCTTTTACAAACCCATTACATATTTACAAGCCTTTTTATAAATCTCTAAATTAATTTATTAAACTACTTTTATAAATTTCTAAAATTATTTATAAAACTCCTTTTATAAATCTCTAAAATTATTTATAAATATCATATACTTAACAAAAATCTTCAATTTCAAGATAGAACCAAATGCTTTCCATAAAACGATAATTCCATGTATCATTATAAATCGAAAAATGCGATTTATTATTCAAATTATCAAAATGATATCATTTCATTTTTATAAATAACGTCTATAAACCACTCTTTAATTTATAAAATAACATTTATAAATCTATCCTTTTATACAACATTTTATGCAAAACATTTCCCAAATATTTATTCTAAAATAATTATTTCTTCATTTAAAACAAAAATCACGCTATTATAAAATATAAATTCCTTTTTTACTTTACAATAAACATTATATTATATACTTTCCTAGATACTTATAAAACATTTTTGTATATGTTAGAAAAGACTAACAAAAAGGTTGAAGTAAAATAGTGAAGTCAAATAAACCGATTCTTAATAAGATACCATAGAAAATTCCAAAGTCAAATTTAAAATCATTCTACGCCTTAGAACCATTTCAAATTGGAAATATAAATTGATAGTATTTTCAAAATACTATAATGAAGCCTAGAGCTGTCATAGAACTTAAAAAAAAGTTATTATGGTATTCGGTCAAAAAAGAATTCGACTTTCACAACATATCACAGCCACATCCAATAAGGCCAGGCTACCATGCTTCTGGCACTCAACAATTAATGATCAATAGTTAACACATCATTTATCCAATATCAATTAATCCACATATTAATTAACTTCAAAATTCATCATTTTACCATGCAAGTGGAGAATAAGGATATATTCACGTCAATAAATGTCCAAAGTAATCTATTCAATTTAATTAAAGCAGAATAGAGTTTTATTATGCTAAATAGATATCAAAAATAAAGTATATTTTATTTAACTACGTTATTATTTAAAAGACGTAATTATATTCAATCACTACTAGGCCTGTCAATGGGTCGGATCGAGTTTGGGTCGGGTCAACTCGGGTTCGGGTTGATTTTAAATAGGTCTGGTCAACCCATTTATTAAACAGGTCAGAAATAGCTCAACCCTAACCCAACCCGATTATAAATGGGTTGACCCAACCTGACCCATGTAACCCGATTATAAATGGGTCGGGTCGGGTTGGGTTGTAAATGGGTCGGGTCAACATGTACAAGGTATAAATGAGTTATAAACGGGTCGTAAATGGGTTATACATGGGTTAAATTCGGGTTCGCGGGTCGGGTTAGGTTATAATCGGGTCAGGTCAACCCATATAAGTATAAAATGGGTTATAGGTCAAATTCGGGTTTATGGGTCAACCTGGAACCCACCCGTTTAAACGGGTCAGATTTAGCTGACCCGAAAATGACCCATCCACTTAACCGGGTCGGTTAACTTGCTAATTTTCGTGTAATCTTCGGGTAGTGTTGGAAATTGACAGCCCTAATCACTACTAATCATAAATTTCTATTTTATCAAAACTATCAACTATTTATACCATAGTGTTGTTGTAACGATCGTGACTTTTCGTTGATGAAAACCGACATCAATACGTCCACTGTATCAACTGCCGAGCAATCGAAAGCCAAAAAACCGTACCGTTAGGGTTTTAGAAAAAGAAAAAGTAGAAGAAGATAGAAAAAGATAGAACAGAACAGAAGAAATAACAGAACAACATCAGAATCTCACAATTCGCAGCGGAACAACATATAATAAATAAATGAATAATCTTTAAACAAAGAACTATATCAGTTATTACATTACATTACATTTTATTTCATTACATCAGAGTGTACAACAACAAACAACATCAACAGCGGAAAAGAAATACTATATACTAGTAATACGCCATGCCATCCATCTTGCCTCCAGCAACTTCTGAATATCCTGAATAAACCTTAACTCTTGACTGCCCGTGTGGAAATTGGTGGACACCCAGAGTTTAGGAAGGAAAACAATAAACTCCGAGTTAGTCATGTGACTGGTGTGAGAACTCAAAACAGTTTATTTATCTTTGAAAACAAAATAGAGGAATACTTTTAAAGTCAATTCGCAATGCTTTTAAAAATGAGACTATCATAAGGCCTCCCGCACACACACACAATGCAAAAGCAGAATCGGAGGAGATTTCTCCTTATGATAGTCAAAGATGCTTGATACGCATTAAAAATAACATTTGATATTATTACTAGTGCATAGTGTAGGAAAAATTCATTTCGAAAATAGAATATAAATCTTAGCCAACATAGACATTTCGAACTATGTCTACTATAACTACCATCAAAATAGTGGGGCGCCACCATAAGTGAATGATAGGTTCTACAACTAAAACCGTACAGGGTTTCGTATTGGGAATTGGATTTCCAACAAATGGTCAGGCCAAGGAACTCCCCATTGCCACATGAGAACGCCTCTGGAAGGACGTCCCCGAGAACCAAACCGGATCTCTGCCAACACAAGGCCAGGTTACCCCTAACTGGGTAACTACTGACACGAATATGTCATCCCCCGATCGTAACCAATCTATCTGAGGATCCTCGATATCCAACAACCACAAAATATGCAGCAACAACATAGGTTAAACATCTGGGCTCCATACCATGATACCACATCTATCCAGAAGGAATGACATACACTAAAGGGGCGCTACCCCCTAATAACCTTGTCGCATCCTTCCTGTTTTGACCATTTTCGGGGTGTGAGGTCCGACGAAGTCTCGTCCACAAAGCCACACTTTATACAAAAGCCGTGCTTTGGGTCAACAAATGATCGTAGAAATGATCACCAAGATAAATGATCAAATAAATGATCCTATCACAAATGATCAACACAATGATCATTTCAAAGCAACACTCATCATGCCACACTACCAAATTGGGAGTATATCACTAATAACCTTCAACTATATAACCTCTGAGCTCGTACGTCTCAGAGAAGGGTGTTAAGCTAAGAGAGTAAATTCTCCACCACCAACAGAAATATATTTGAAAGAAATCGGCTTTATATCTCAATTTGTAATGTCAGACATACAATCTATACAAGTCTGTTCCGGGATCGAACAGAACCGAAGGCACTTCCAAAGAAGTCCTTGCAATCCGGATATTCACTAATCACGACCGGACTTCCCGTCACTAAGGGTGATAAAACCTCTATATCGGAGATCAGCCGATGTAGAGTAACTCGACGGTAATCCTTCCGTTTTCACAAATATCCGGTCTTCAACATCGGTCATCGAATGCAAATCCATTTCGACGTATCACATATTCGGAATGGGTTATACGACCCCAAGGTCCTTTCCCGGCTAACCCGAATAGTGAGCGCTTATTCAAAAATAAGTGTGGCATTCAAATTCAAGCAAATTCACAACAAATACCTATTTAAAGGTAAATATTGATAGTCAGATATTTAACTATCAATAGGCGTGTTCAACATCACCAAATCCAAATAATTTCCCAAATTATTTACTTTCCAAAATATCTTTACTAGATATATATATTTTCCACACGTCAACCATTTGAAAACAAATTTTCAAATCACTTTTCACCTTTATCACTTTTGAAAACAAATTTCAATCATTTTCCTTACGCGGAATTTCTTTCATTTCAACCTTGTTCATTTAAACCAATTAAATAAATCCTTAACGATTTACTTTATATTTACGTTCCAAATCCATAAATTAATTCCCACACTTAAAAAAAAATTCAACGTTTATTTTTAAACAAATTCCCCGTTTTCATTTATAAATTCCATAGTGAATTTACATTCCAAAATATTTATGAATATACGATTTCAATTATTCATTTTCAATTTATCTTAAAAAAGATAAATTCTCAAAACATTTCATTTCACATTGGAAAAACATTTCCATACTTATTTAATAATAAGTAATTTACAAATCCATTCATTTTCAACACTTGGAAAATATTCAATATACTTAAATCGAAATTAAGTATATATTTCATTCCTTTAAGGAAATCATTCCCTTAACACATTTATTTGAGTCAAAACGAACGTTGCGTAAAACATCGTTACGACGACCCAAAATCACTAGTATAAGGATTCAAAGTTTAAATAGATATATAAATCCCAATACTATACAAAACATTTCCTTTCGGAAACCATTTACTATAACAACAGTGTTATAGTCCACCATTTCCTTCTATTTCTCGAAAACGTCTATTTCAACAATGAATGTTGAAATATATGTATTCGATACTTAATGCATTTTAAAACGTCTTTAAAATCATTAACTTCATTTTATAATGTTCCTTCCCCAAAAACATATCCATTTCATTTAATAATATATTCGCTGTCCAAAATCGTGAATATAATTCCTTTCATATATTCCTATATCCAACTTATCAAATTCAATTTAATTCAGATTTATAAACAACGTTTATAAACTCCATTTATATTTTTATAAACTTCTATTTATAAAAATCCTTTTTATATCTCATTTTAAATGCCAAAATCCGATTTATAAGTTGATTACTTATAAATCTTATATTTTACAAAATCTATCCATTTTATAACTTCATATTTCATAAATTTATAAATCTCAATTTACTTATGAAATCCATTTTTTATTTCACTTTATTACTTATAAAAACTCGTTTTATAATTCCAATATTTTTAATTTATAAATATCAATTTAATAAATCTTTTATATAAACCGTTTATAATAATTCAAAATTCCCAATTAAACCATTTTATAAATTAATTACTATTTATTTCAAAAATCTAATTTTGGTTATATTTTACAAACATTATAACTTTTATAACATTAAACTTATAACGTTAATTTATTTAAAATAAACCAATTCAAAATTTTAATAAAACATATACTTTCAAAAATCACTTTAAAAATTCCTTTAAAAACCAAAATCATTATTTTAAAACTTCAAAAATGGATCCGATGATGCAGCAGCACCAAATAGCCAATCACGACATCCAAATATCATATATCGATATGATAATCAACAAATATCAAAATATCTGTAAATAAATCAATACAGTTGAGGAATCCAGTTGGATCCCTCCAACCTGTTTCCCTGCATCCACAAACATTAGCACAATACCAATTCCGCTCCAATACGGAATTATCGCGGTATATGGGGTTTATAAAATATTATCCGCTTAATAGACGGCGCAATAGGGTCTCATCCGCTATAAAATGCGGAAAATCAACAACTGCAATATATACATATACCAATATATATTGCTATTATATATAATACCAATTTCACTGTTTATGAAATATTCGCGGTATATGTTTTTAATAAATAATATCCGCTTACTAACGGCGCACAATGTCTATTTTAACAATCAATAGATAACAATCATCATTCAAACATGCATTCAAATATTTTAAATATAACTATTTAAAATAAAATCGAAACTGATTCGATTGAGTGAGAAGTTCTCACCTTGATTTCAATTTCGTTTTAGCGATTTATTTCGAATAAAATTAAACGGACGTTTAATTTTACCCGAAATTTTCACTGATTCCAATCGACTCCAATCCAGCTGCATCGCGTAGTGCTCGTCCATACGATACCAACGCAACTGGTTTCGCGCATTTTCGACCTCGTATGAAAAAGTTATGATTTTTACAAGTTTACACTAATTTTTACTCATAATTTTACAACAAAACTTTATATTTATAAACCTACACCAAATCATAGCCACTAGATCCATTCTCTCTGCATCATGACCGTCCATCCTTTCTTCCATCTTCACGTTCTTTCTACAGGTTATTGGCCGAACCAAGAACCCATCATTTAGCAACTAGGGTTCCATTTTGCTCCACCCTCATCAGCTTTGAAGACGATCGGCGACCACCATTCACTTGCTCGTCACAAAATCCACCACCACCTTCAACCATGATGAACTCGGCCTCCCCAGCTCCTCGTATGGCATGCCGACCTGATGGTGAACGCGGGCATGTAGCCTCCACTCCGTCACTCCAATTCCGATCATCGCCGTATGAAATCAAAGCTCTCACTTCGCTCTTCGACTTTCGTGTTGAACACTTTGCGTAATTCCTTGTAGATTGAGAGTGATTGAGGAGAGAAGATGGTGAATTTCTGGCCATTGAATTTATTAGTGGCGGCTGCAGTTCAAAACCCTAGGGTTTGGGCCTTTGTTTGCAAATGAGAGAAGAGAGGTGCTTATATAGAAAATTGCCCAATTTACTATTCATCAAAAAATTTTGAACTCCAAACGAAGCGTGCCGGTTGGCGTTTCTAAGGTTTACCCTGCGTTCCGAACACAATGGAACGTGTTTCGAGAGCTAATTCGGTCATCTGTGCGAGTTATGACAATAAACGTTCAATTTAAATTAAACCGATTTAAACGATTTTCTAGGCGTTTTAGCTTGCACCAGGCAAACGGTAAATCCAATTGACACGAAATTTGAAACCATACAATAATATGACATTACGGATCCGATGAAACTGGTTTCGTCGAAATCCGAGACTTTTTGAAAAATGGCTATTTTAACTCGCCGAATTAAAATTAAAAACAATTTCAATGCGTTTCGAGCTGCTACGATCAAACGATAACTCCGATTGCTACGAAAATTGAAATCCGATAATAACAAACTATTATGGATCCAATGGAACTAGTTTCGTCCAATTCTGAGACTGTTCAAAAATTGACTAATTTCACTAGTCGATTAAATATTAAAATATTAAATTTTCACAAATAAACTCTTAATTCAATTTTAAAAGTTCTATAACATCATTCTAACTCCAATATGATATAATAAAATTTCCCAAATCATTTTCAATCATATTTAACCCAATTTTAAATTATTTCTGTATTTTCAACTATTAAATTATCGATTTAATTGACCAAATTAAATCCAATATTCGAAAAATAAATTATTCGACTTCTAAATTCCACTTATTAATATTTAAAATTAATTAAATATTCAAATTTTAATTAATATAAATTCTGGGTCGTTACAGACTTTGTCACGACCCGAACTCGATGTCCAACAAACAACATCAAATTCATTTCGCGGGAGCTTGTAACACCATTAAATGATAAATAACACAGCGGAAATAAAAGATGATATCACTGATATAACATGAATACAATATCTGATACATCAATTTGATACAACGATAATCATCAACATCAGAGAATATACAAAACAAAATACAGCGGAACATGATACAATATGAAATAAGTCTTCTCAGAATATAATACTGCAACTCTGATCCAAAAAGCTCCAAAGACAAAGCTCCAAAACTCCTAGCTCGATCCACGATCAAGGTAGCACTAAGCAAAACAAGTCTCGTCCATATCCAAAAACCGAACTAGCTCCAGATAATCCACTGAATCTAATTATCTGAAAAACCAAACTCTAGACTGCCCGTGTAGAAAAATTTTGAGCATCCAGAGTTTATATATATAATACCAATTTCACTGTTTATGAAATATTCGCGGTATATGTTTTTAATAAATAACATCCGCTTACTAACGGCGCATAATGTCTATTTTAAAAATCAACAGATAACAATCATCATTCAAACATGCATTCAAATATTTTAAATATAACTATTTAAAATAAAATCAAAACTGATTCGATTGAGTGAGAAGTTCTCATCTTGATTTCAATTTCGTTTTAGCGATTTATTTCGAATAAAATTAAACGGACGTTTAATTTTACCCGAAATTTTCACTGATTCCAATCGACTCCAATCCAGCTGCATCACGTAGTGCTCGTCCATACGATTCCACCGCAACCGGTTTCGCGCGTTTTCGACCTCGTATGAAAAAGTTATGATTTTTACAAGTTTACACTAATTTTTAATCATAATTTTACAACAAAACTTTATATATATAAACCTACACCAAATCATAGCCACTAGATCCATGCTCTCTGCATCATGACCGTCCATCCTTTCTTCCATCTTCACGTTCTTTCTACAGGTTATTGGCCGAACCAAGAACCCATCATTTAGCAACTAGGGTTCCATTTTGCTCCACCCTCATCAGCTTTGAAGACGATCGGCGACCACCATTCACTTGCTCGTCACAAACTCCACCACCACCTTCAACCATGATGAACTCGGCCTCCCCAGCTCCTCGTATGGCGTGCCGACCTGATGGTGAACGCGGGCATGTAGCCTCCACTCCGTCACTCCAATTCCGATCATCGCCGTATGAAATCAAAGCTCTCACTTCGCTCTTCGACTTTCGTGTTGAACACTTTGCGTAATTCCTTGTAGATTGAGAGTGATTGAGGAGAGAAGATGGTGAATTTCTGGCCATTGAATTTATTAATGGCGGCTGCAGTTCAAAACCCTAGGGTTTGGGCCTTTGTTTGCAAATAAGAGAAGAGAGGTGTTTATATAGAAAATCGCCCAATTTACTATTCATCGAAAATTTTCGAACTCCAAACGAAGCATGCCGGTTGGCGTTTCTAAGGTTTACCCCGCGTTCCGAACACAATGAAACGTGTTTCGAGAGCTAATTCGGTCATCTGTGCGAGTTATGGCAATAAACGTTCAATTTAAATTAAACCGATTTAAACGATTTTCTAGGCGTTTTAGCTTGCACAGGGCAAACGGTAAATCCAATTGACACGAAATTTGAAACCATACAATAATATTACATTACGGATCCGATGAAACTAATTTCGTCGAAATCCGATACTTTTTGAAAAATGGCTATTTTAACTCGCCGGATTAAAATTAAAAAACAATTTCAATGCGTTTCGAGCTGCTACGATCAAACGATAACTTCGATTGCTACGAAAATTGAAATCCGATAATAACAAACTATTACGGATCCAATGGAACTAGTTTCGTCCAATTCTGAGACTGTTCAAAAATTGACTAATTTCACTAGTCGATTAAATATTAAAATATTAAATTTTCACAAATAAACTCTTAATTCGATTTTAAAAGTTCTATAACATCATTCTAACTCCAATATGATATAATAAAATTTCCCAAATCATTTTCAATCATATTTAACCCAATTTTAAATTATTTCTGTATTTTCAACTATTAAATTATCGATTTAATTGACCAAATTAAATCCAATATTCGAAAAATAAATTATTCGACTTCTAAATTCCACTTATTAATATTTAAAATTAATTAAATATTCAAATTTTAATTAATATAAATTCTGGGTCGTTACAGACTTTGTCACGACCCGAACTCGATGTCCAACAAACAACATCAAATTCGTTTCGCGGGAGCTTGTAACACCATTAAATGATAAATAACACGGCGGAAATAAAATATGATATCACTGATATAACATGAATACAATATCCGATACATCAATTTGATACAATGATAATCATCAACATCGGAGAATATACAAAACAAAATACAGCGGAACACGATACAATATGAAATAAGTCTTTTCAGAATATAATACTGCAACTCTGATCCAAAAAGCTCCAAAGATAAATCTCCAAAACTCCTTGCTCGATCCACGATCAAGGTAGCACTAAGCAAAACAAGTCTCGTCCATATCCAAAAACCGAACTAGCTCCAGATAATCCACTGAATCTAATTATCTGAAAAACCAAACTCTAGACTGCCCGTGTAGAAAAATTTTGAGCATCCAGAGTTTATATATATAATACCAATTTCACTGTTTATGAAATATTCGTGTTATATGTTTTTAATAAATAACATCCGCTTACTAACGGCGCACAATGTCTATTTTAACAATCAATAGATGGCAATCATCATTCAAACATGCATTCAAATATTTTAAATATAACTATTTAAAATAAAATCGAAACTGATTCGATTGAGTGAGAAGTTCTCACCTTGATTTCAATTTCGTTTTAGCGATTTATTTCGAATAAAATTAAACGGACGTTTAATTTTACTCGAAATTTTCACTGATTCCAATCGACTCCAATCCAGCTGCATCGCGTAGTGCTCGTCCATACGATTCCAACGCAACTGGTTTCGCGCGTTTTCGACCTCGTATGAAAAAGTTATGATTTTTACAAGTTTACACTAATTTTTACTCATAATTTTACAACAAAACTTTATATTTATAAACCTACACCAAATCATTGCCACTAGATCCGTGCTCTCTGCATCATGACCGTCCATCCTTTCTTCCATCTTCACGTTCTTTCTACAGGTTATTGGCCGAACCAAGAACCCATCATTTAGCAACTAGGGTTCCATTTTTCTCCACCCTCATCAGCTTCGAAGACGATCGGCGACCACCATTCACTTGCTCGTCACAAACTCCACCACCACCTTCAACCATGATGAACTCGGCCTCCCCAGCTCCTCGTATGGCGTGCCGACCTGATGGTGAACGCGGGCATGTAGCCTCCACTCCGTCACTCCAATTCTGATCATCACCGTATGAAATCAAAGCTCTCACTTCGCTCTACGACTTTCGTGTTGAACACTTTGCGTAATTCCTTGTAGATTGAGAGTGATTGAGGAGAGAAGATGGTGAATTTCTGGCCATTGAATTTATTAATGGCGGCTGCAGTTCAAAACCTAGGGTTTGGGCCTTTGTTTGCAAATGAGAGAAGAGAGGTGCTTATATAGAAAATCGCCCAATTTACTATTCATCGAAATTTTTCGAACTCCAAACGAAGCGTGCCGGTTGGCGTTTCTAAGGTTTACCCCGCGTTTCGAACACAATGGAACGTGTTTCGAGAGCTAATTCGGCCATCTGTGCGAGTTATGGCAATAAACATTCAATTTAAATTAAACCGATTTAAACGATTTTCTAGGCGTTTTAGCTTGCACCGGGCAAACGGTAAATCCAATTGACACAAAATTTGAAACCATACAATAATATCACATTACGGATCCGAAGAAACTAGTTTCGTCAAAATCCAAGACTTTTTGAAAAATGGCTATTTTAACTCGCCGAATTAAAATTAAAAACAATTTCAATACGTTTCGAGCTGCTACGATCAAACGATAACTCCGATTGCTACGAAAATTGAAATCCGATAATAACAAACTATTACGGATCCAATGGAACTAGTTTCGTCCAATTCTGAGACTTTGTTCAAAAATTGACTAATTTCACTGGTCGATTAAATATTAAAATATTAAATTTTCACAAATAAACTCTTAATTCGATTTTAAAAGTTCTATAACATCATTCTAACTCCAATATGATATAATAAAATTTTCCAAATCATTTTCAATCATATTTAACCCAATTTTAAATTATTTCTGTATTTTCAACTATTAAATTATCGATTTAATTGACCAAATTAAATCCAATATTCGAAAAATAAATTATTCGACTTCTAAATTCCACTTATTAATATTTAAAATTAATTAAATATTCAAATTTTAATTAATATAAATTCTGGGTCGTTACAGTTGTGCTCGTCAATACGAGTCTAACATAAAAATCTATAGGTTAAATGGATTTAAAATGAATGAGATATGGCCTTTTAATTTGACACACTTTATTTGCATAAATTAAAACAAATAACTTAATATTTATTCTCATCCAAACTACACATCAGCCGAAGGCCCAACATCACACACTCAAACCCATACCCACGTGTTACAGCGCTCTTCCCTCCCCAATCTAATTCGCACCTAATAATTTAAACCTGTCACATAGCTCCTTCCCTTATTGTCGCCTCGATCAACTGGAGCCTACACCATTGCCACTGCTAGAACCGCAACCATCTGCCTCACCTTTGAGCTCCATTTCGACCAACTCAATGTTCCTATCAACGCCAACATGTCAAGAATTGGAACCCAAAAACACACAGCCATTAAACCCTAGCTCGAGCTCATCTAGGTGATTCCGACCATTGGAGGTGTTGCCAACGCTACCCACACCTCTGCCTTGTCCCCACTCTCCTCCCTGCATTGGTCGTTCCTTCCCTCTACCATCACATTGCCATCAATTTAATGATGAACGGAAAATGTTCATCCTTCATTCACATCCAACTCCAGCCACCTGACACTCTACGAACATCATAAAAAATCACATCTTCCTGCAATGAAAAAAACCCAACCCTCCGATCTGAATTTAATGTTCGTAAAAACGACCATTATTTGCCCACCACTGATTTCGACCAACTGTCACCACTCTGCTCAAAGAAACAACGAGCGACTATTTTTAGAAAATACTTGGGAACCTAAGAAACAATTTTGTAGCTAGAAGATTTGGTCGAAAGTGAATGGATTGCGAGATATTGATTTTTGAAGTTGGATGGAGGAGTGGTTCTCATTTTATAAGAATACGAAAATAAAAGATAAGAATGAGTGTTTTTTTGATATGTGCATGCTTTTAAACAAAAGTAACCTCATTACATCTAAGTCAAGTAAACCAAAGTTCAAGACACCCGCCACACCAAAAGGAAAATCAAAATTTATGGCATCTTATAAAAGCTTGTTTTGATTTGATTTTAAAAGGTTTTGAAAAGAAAATTTTGTGGTACTAGGCTATGCAATATCCCATTCGCGTAAGAACAGCAAATGATAGAAATAAAAATACGATCACTCACAACAATGCGGCACGATCGCAAAACAGCAACAAAATATACTGGTTACCTAATTCCTCAAAATTTTCAAAAATAGGATCGTTTGCTGCGATATGCATCAAATGAGAATTTAAATATTTTTCAAATTAAACATTATGGAAAAACTAAATAAATTCATTTGAAAATAAGTCATTAAAATCAAGTTGTGATTGAAAATTGATTTTCTTTTTACTTATTCAATTTGAAACAAATTTAAATATTTAAACGCGTTAAATATAAACGTTAAATATTTCAGGTCATTACAACGATAATATACTTTAAATCTTTTATTATACATTTATTACCTCAAATACCTCAAAATATGGTTATTTCCATAAAAATAGCAATTTACGTCAAATTACTTTCAAATTGATAATAATTTACATCAAAATAATAATATTTACTCGAATCACTTTATTATCTTTCACAATCAATTTATTACTAACCTAAAAATAATAGTGTTCCATTTTAAATCTAAAAATCTCCATTTATTGTTATTACCTCAAAATAGTAATAAATTAGCCCAAAATTCTTTGGAAACACATCTTCATTATTATTACTATTCCTAAAATCTCTTATATTTAAATAATAGTAGTATATTTCAGTAAACTCCGTTAAATAATTGTGCTATTATTCAGTCAAAACAATACAATCTTTTCAAAGCCACATTATTATTCATCATATTATTCATACTTTACAAATAACATTAAATCCTCTAGAATTCACTATAAATAGATATATCATTATTATTTACAGATTCCCTACAAATTCATTTTGTAAAATTAACAACGTAAATTAATTAAAAGGGGATTATGTAAGAGATTTATAATGGGCTTTCTAGATCTAAACATTTAGGATTATAGAAGCATGTAGCTGCTGCCAAATTTAGTTCTAATCTAGTTTTGGTGAATCTATGCTTCTTTGGTGTTTTTGGTCAATATATATATCCTAGATGAGTGATTTTACTCTCTCACTTTACTGTAATTGAGGATATACGTTTTAAAAATGCTTCTAAAATATTTTCGAACATAAAATTTTGATTTTTAAATGGATAATTGTTGTTTATTTCGGATCTACCTTGATTTACGTGTTTTTCTTTGGCTTTTAGATGATTAGTAAGTGATTTATCATCTCTAGGCTTGCGATATATATTAATCTATAGTTTACATCATGTTTTGAATCCAAATTTAAAGTCAAAAATATGATATATTGCTGTTTTGATTTTGAAACTAAAATAAAAACGATTTTAAAGTGATATAAACATGTTTTCCAGATGTATGGTTGTTCATATGAATGTTTGGCTAGGCTATGGATGCATTTTTAAGTGAATTGCAGTGATATAATGCTTGTTTTCTTATTTGCATGTTCAATACTTGAAAATGCTCATTAAAGAAAATTGAGGTTGGTAATTGATTCAATGGC
Organism: Allium cepa; assembly: GCA_030765085.1. NCBI lineage: Eukaryota > Viridiplantae > Streptophyta > Magnoliopsida > Asparagales > Amaryllidaceae > Allium > Allium cepa. Next base: position 111,524,254 of record CM060944.1, on the reverse strand, counting down.
CCGGGGTCACCATGTAGAAGGAGTAGTGATGTACTCTCAGAATCAATATACAAATGATGAGAGATCCATGAACGTAAACTTAAAATTTGACAACTCTAGGATGTGCAGAGTCATGTCATTTCATTGATGTTGCATACAAATCAAGATGGCGAGAAAAATGGTTGAATTAAGATAGAGTGTAAAGGGCTGAAAATGATGAAGAAAATGATGCAAAAATTAGCAAAGTGTTCGGTTCGGCATATGGAGTGTTTGGGGAAAATTGGTGCAAATTCGGGAAAACTCTAGAATGAGGAAGCAAAAATTAGGTTGTAAATATGGGAAGGCCGGTTCGTCACATGGGTGTTCTGTTAGGCCATAATTTGGTCCTACCTCATATCCTAAGCCAACAAAGTTACTAATACTTGGGAAAGATATTGGATTCAAGGGAAATTATGCAAGTCATTGTATTCAATAATAGTTGAATAAGCAAATAGGTAATTGTTCAAATACCAAGTCAAAAGGTGTGAATTTTGATTTGAGTTAAACGACACCTAGAGTCCCAAAGTCACGTTCTTTATTTATACTTGAGAAAAATGACAAAGAGGAAGAAGTACCATTCAGAATTCATCCCTTCTTAGTAAGGGTATATGCCTACTTATAGAGAATTTTGGCCCTCGGATTTTTGACACATGGCGCTTAAAAGAAATTGATGATTAAGGTCTTGCTAACGTAGCACATTATCGCTTTGGCATGCGGCATGACTTTTTCTTTAATCTCTTCATGATGATGTGGTGTGTTGGATCTCATTTTGGTATGCCATATGTCCTGTAGAGAGTCATTTTTGTCGCACATTTATTAACTTGCAATGACATTTTTATCAACATGCGATAGCTAACGGGTCTTCAATGTGTGAAGGTTTAATTCTTCTCGATTTAGTGACCCCTAGTTATTTTAACTTGCAATGGCTAAATTGCTTCAGTCTGCTATGGTTTTGATGTTGTCAATTTGCGATAACAATTAATATGCATTATCTTCCACAATCAATTTATTACTTTAAACCCAAAAATAATAATGTTCCACTTTAAATCGAAAAAAATCTCCATTTATTGTTATTTACCTCAAAATATAACTTAGCCTAAAATTCTTTTGGAAAAACATCTTCATTATTACTATTATTCCTAAAATCTCTTATATTTAAATAATAGTAATAATATATTTCAGTAAACTCCATAAAATAATTGTACTATTATTCATCCAAAACAATACAGTCTTTTCAAAACCACATTATTATTCATCATAGTATACATTACTTTACAAATAACTGTAAATCCTCCAAAATTCACTATAAATAATTATATCATTATTACGTATATATTCCCCACAAATTCATGAATAATAATCTTATTTAATTTTTCATATTAGTTAAAGTATAATTTATCAATTCATTATTATTTATAGATATCACCCAAACTTTAAAAATAATATTGATTTTATTTTCCATTTTCTTATCCAATCTCCACAAAATTATATGGTTCCACCTATTTTATTTAATTAACAATTTTCCTCAATAACAATTAATTTTTGTAAAATATTATCATTCAAAGTGAAACAATTTAATGATAAACAACCAAAATTACATCAAAATATCATAATAACCAAACAATAACCAAAAGAGCATAATGATAGATCAATGAATATTCTCATCAGGGGATACTCATTTAATATTTGTAAACACAAATAATTATTTAACCATGCCAATATGCTTTTGTAATCAGCCCCAAAAGCAAGCAAACCATAAAAGAAGTTACGCATTCTCGGCTAACTGTAAATCGGATTCATTACCAACTCCCAAATAAATAGTTAATATAAATGGAATAATAAATGGTGCGTACATTTGTACTTAACTTGTATAAACATGCATATAAAATACAAACATGCTCGGTCAATATGTAATAGTACTTAAATCAGGGTAAGTATTTCTCTAATAGCAAATGTAACAACCTACCATTTTTGACACTTTGATTTAACTTCCGAATCGACATTTATACCACAAAATCCGTAAACAAGGAATAATTGAGTTATGATATTAAAGAAAAAAGTAATACTATAACGACAACTTTCAGAACTCATAGAAGAAAAATATATCATTTACAATTAACGTTAATATATCATTAGATACAATCATCATTTACACCAACATACATCCATACACCAAATATTATATGAATCACATCATATTAAGGTCATAGAAGGAAAACATGAAATCATTTTTGATATAGGCCAGGATACACTCGAGCTCAACGTTGACATGCTCACTTAATTAACTACTTTAGCCCTATCTCGATCCATTTTCATCCTAGCCCAGAATTCTAGAACCGGTCTACCAATTAGACCATAATTGGATGGCCAATTGTTATTAACTTCTAAAACCATTAATTGTCCAATAAATTTTTGTTGTGATTTTAATCATTTTTCTTTGTATTTTCTTTATTTTTTAAATGTTGATTCGTTACTACATGTCTTCAGTAACTATGTGTTAGTTTGTACTGCGATTTTAACTTTTTTCCTTCATATTTCTTCATCATTTTGATGTTAACTCATTACCATACGTGCTCTGCTAGTTTACTATACACTTGAATTTAAACATATATTCATTGCTTTAATTCATCAGAAAATAACTTATATTATTATATGTATTTGATATACATAGTATTTGTTTTCTAATTTCAAACATTACTTTAACTATGAAGTATTACTTTAAAAATCATTATTAATCGCCGTTTACCTCTGAAATGACATAAACTTTAGTATTATCATCATCATAAACATTCCTATAACTAACCATGTATGTCTCAAGAACTTATTTGACATCACGAAACTCCCTTCGTTGCATTGATGTTGATCTAATCCATTAAAAATCCCCCCGGTAGTCATTTAAACATTGATTGAAGTTTATTGATTTCAGAATTAACCCTAGGCTTAGACCAATAACCATATTATACTAGTATATATGCATTATATTGAGAAATGGAAGAATTTCACTAACGTAGAATCGATAAGAGCCCTCAATTTGGCAAAAAAATTCCAATCTCCTATGCTGCCATAAAGTAGGGGAATACCAAATCTTCTCAATTTCAATTGAAATTGGTATCTGTGCATAGCCCTCTTGCTCGTCATTTTGGGATAAAGTTTATGTGATTCGATATAGAAATGAGATGGGAAAAGGAGTTCGAACATCACTATGAGAAAAGGGAAATGATGAAGACAAAGAGAGAAATTGAAAATGAGGAACATGCATATGTTTCAAATTTTAAAACAGGAGGAGAAATGTCTTTTTAAAAGTTATGGGCCTTAGACCCGTTTTTAGCCCGCTATGAACCCGTACATTAAACCCTCCATATCTCCTTCATCTTAACTACAATTTTAAAGCTCTTATTTGGAGTTGGACGGTGAAATGCTTCGCCTTGTTGTTGTTATGGTTGACCTTGAGGTAATTGTCGTTGAGTCCATTCTTCAAAAGTAATGATAGGAGGAGGTCGAGCAACTGGTAGCTTCATTAATGCCAAAGTATGAGAATTTAACTACCAGACGGTAGAAACGGGTGAGTCAGGTTCCGGAATCTCACATTCTTTTAGCAAGCGCATAATATACTCACCATGGTAGATGACAATCATTCAACCATTGTTGAAGCTTAATAACTCATCAAGAATTAACTGAAGCCAATTAACTTTGATATTTCCGAAGATGACGTATAAGGCTTTGAAGTTGTGTTCATAAACAAGTTCATAACTTTCGGTTCACGGAGTTATGATTTTCATTAATGCACGGTGTATAATTCTAGCTTTTGGCCTTAAGGACATGGACTTGAGTTGGTGCATATCATCTTCCAAAAATAAATGAATTATACGGTCACGAACAACCATATCACACTCAACATTGTTAATTCAATACCATCATTTTCAGATCTTGAAATGTGAGCCATTCGATCTAATGAGAAAAATATCGGTTTTCCACAAACCAAACTCCATACACAGTCTTCTTGGTTTTGAATGGTTTAGTGACCAAAATTAAGATTAGCATAGAATGGCTTCACCATAATTTGGTTTATTTTATGCTTATTTTCGTCAATATTGAACAAAGACTCCAAATTGCTTTTACGAGCCAATTCTTGTATGTGATAAGGCGAAAAATCGGCAAATTTTACAAACGAACCTTAAAAAATACGAGAATCTTGCATTGTCCTCCATCTTCTAACCACGATATCGTCGAAGAGCCATTGTTGGATTTTCTTATTGGAAGGAGGTTGGGAGGATGAAGTTGCTTGTCCTTTTCTTTTTGGAGCCATTTAATTTGATTATTTGGAGGTAAAAATTAGATTTTTGAAGATCTAGGGTTTTAGAAAAGTTGAAAATCTAAAATGAGAGTGAAGAGTAAAGGGGAAACTGAAGGTTAAAAGGTGAAAAGTGAGTGGGTATGAGCAGTAATATTTCTCAGATCCACGAATAAGTCGACTGAATTAGTGGTTCAGTCGATTGAACCTGAAATTCAAAATTTTCGAACATCTGGTTTAGTCAACTGAATGACTGATTCAATTGACTGAATCATGGTTATGTAGATTTTATCTTCTAGTCCAGTTGACTGGTCCACTGTGACAATCGAATGAACAAGTCGACTGATGCACTGGTTCGGTCGACCGACCTGTGTGAATTTCCCTAATTATCTTTGTTTTGAGTAATATTTTACATAGTTATACTTATGAAGCTTTGTAAATTTATTTAATTGAATATTAGAACAGCATATATGTTGATAATATGAAGGAGAAGAAATGATTTATTCCAAAAAAAATTGTACATACTTTAGGCCAATTATTCGAAAAATAACAAATAATAAAAACTACTCTTATTTTGAATGGCTAAGAGTTTTGTAGCCCTGTAGCTGTTTGCGACGAACTTTTAATGCTTCATTTCGATCCCATGAGTTTGGTGAGACCGATGGTCGTGGCAGGAAGAAGTAGAAGGTCGTCGAATAGACGAAACGGCGTATTCGTCTATTGGATGGGATGAAGCATCGTAAAATTTCATAGCAATGTGTTCTATAATTCCTAGACGTCTCGGGTTGATCTTTTTCTTGCAATATATTTCACGCTGATGCATCGGCGACTCTTGTTGATAGTGATGTGAATCACTTATTTTTGTTTAGTGTTTGGAGAGACGTCAAACATTATCTTCTTCCCTTTCTTCTTCTCCGGAGTATATCCAGTATGATTATGATTGGTTGATGGTGGTGTAGTATGATGGACGGGAGTTTTTGGTGATTCGACAGAGGCTAGTATTTTAAGGGAGTCAGTTGATTGTGAAGAGGTTGACATAATGATAGTTAGTTTGTATTTTTGTTAGTTTGTATGAATAACATAGAATAAGTATGCCTCTTTATAGACGAATTGTCACGACCCCCATTCACTCCACAGAAAGGGTATCACTATTAAGAAAGGAAGGGATAGAAAAAAGAAAAGAAAGAACTAGACAATACCAGAATTTCACAGCGGAACGAATAAAATATATTAATCATATAAGTTATTACATAACCTACAACATCTATCAGAGTTACACAGCTTTATATCACAATACATTAGACAGTTATAAAACATGTCTATTATACAACTCAAGATACAACACAGTGATCAACACAGCGGAACCACTATATATCTATAATGCTGAAGCCTCCTGCTCCATATCTTCTCCAGAATTCGTCAAACATAACCTGAATCCCTAGGCTACTCATAAAAATTTGAGTACCCAAGAGTTTAAGAAAACAGAAAATAAACTTCGGGTCAGACATGGGTCTTGTTGTGAGTAAACGGGTTAAAGTTGTTTAACTTTGAAAAACCATTGAATAACAAAGAGTATCTCGTAAGACTTCCCGCACATAAACACGGAAAAGTTTTTACCTTAGGTAACCAAAACATTTGATAGGAAATTTGGTTATATTATAATAGGGTCTAGGGTTCTCAAATAAATATTCACATAGCTGAAATTGTTATATTATTAAATTCCAGCATACTAGCCACAAAGTGGGTTATACAATGGATTCCATACAATGGCAGGGCTACTGGGGTACCGCTCGTCGCAATACAGGGCCTAGATCACCGTACCGAGGATCCCTCCCGATCCCCTGCAACACAAGGCCGGAACCATCCCTTACTGGATAGTCCCAAACAAGACAACACTGCAGTTGGCCGCGAACCAACTGTCCACTAAGCCGAAGAAAATCTCGTCCTACTTGAGCGCGACCCACTTAGCCTTGCTGCACCTCCCCTATTTTTGCCATTCCCAGTTGATGAGGCTTGAGACTACGATTACCTTTATAGAACACATCTATCTTAGAATGCTTATCGTCCTCCTGACGATGTTTTGAAAGCATTCAATCCATACAAGTTTGTTCCGGGTTCGAACGGAACCGAAGGCACTATGTCGTTACACTCATTTTGGAATCACCCTCAGAGTTGACGATAATAGCCCTTGCACTCTAAGTCTTCATCTTGCACTACACTTGATATTCATGACCTATCGTTTAATTTGGATCGATTTAGTTTTCGGATATCCAAATTTGGAAATCCGATCCCGGTCTCACCGAAATCCAAAACGCCGTCTTTTAAGGCTAAGTTGTTTTAAGTTAAAACAATTTAATTTATTATCTATATTCATATAGATAGATAATTCACATATCAAAGATAATCTATATCATCACAATTCAACCAAAGCATCTCATATCATAGATCGGTAGATATCTCATATCAGAGATATCAAACAAAACCAAGGCATTCAATATCATTCAGTCATCCATAAGCAAAGGTTAATTAGTCACACTATCTCTAATTAATTTAAAATAAGTTAAATTAATTACATCCATTACTAAAAATCATGCTTACTTAACCATTAATTAATTTCAAACCAATTAATTAATCATCCTTTAATTATCCATCTTAATTAATCATCCTTGATTAATTATACCTTAATTACATTAAGTAATTAGCCTTTAATTAATTATACAGATTAATTATCCTTAAACCAATCATATTAATTAACCTTTGATTACTATTAATTAATTAACTATAATTAATTACATTGACCCTTAGTTAATTACATTAATTAATTATTCTCTAATCACTTATATCGATTGATTATCTTTTAATTAATCACATAATCAACCCCTAATTATTTCCATTAATTATATTAATTAATGATCCTCTAATTACTTCATTAATTAATTATTCTTCTAATTAATTTAATAATTAATCTTTAATTAATTACATTCATTAATTAACCTTGATTAATCAGTAATTAACAATCCTTAATTACTTACATTAATTAATTAACTCCTAAAATTAATTAATTCTTTAATTAATTACACTAAGTAATTAATCCTTAATTACTTCCATTAATTAATTATCCTTCAATTACTTTCCATTAAGTAATTCCCCTTTAATTAATTACATCCAGTAATTACCCATTAATTACTTACACTAAGTAATTACACTTTTTAATTACATTAAGTAATTATACTAAATCAATCATCAAGTGATTATCATTAATTAATTTAAACTAGTTAATTAACTTGAATTAATCACAGTAATTTAATTAATTACATTGAGTAATTAATCCCTTTAATTACTTCCATTAATTAATTTTAATTAATTACCTTTAATTACTTAGATTAATTTACCCTTAATTAAACAAGTAATTAATTATTCTTAATAAATTAAACCAATTATCTTAAATTAATTAAATTAATTAATTATCTCTTAATCATTAGTTAATGATCCATAAATTAATTACACTCATTAACAATTCTTTAATTACTTTCATTACGTAATTATACTTTGATTATAACATTAATTAACCATTTTTAATTACATTGAGTAATTAACTTTTCATTAATTTCACTAATTAATTATCTTTAATTACTCACAACCTTAATTAAAGATAATTTCTTATCTTTATAAATTACTCAATTAGATCATTAACTTTGTTTAAAAATCATTGGTAATTAATTACCTAATTAATATAATTACCTTTAAAACAAATTTAAATCATTAACTTTAACATTTCAGAATTTGAAACTTGTATAAAACTTGTTAAATTCTTTTCTTTGGAAACTGAATTCATACTTGTACTATACTTGAAACTTCCTTTTAAAAACTTCCATTTTTATTTCTTTTTAAAACTAGTTAATATATTTCGAAACTAGATTTACCTTTGCTTTGGAATTATTTTCCTTTAAAATACCCTTTTTGAAACTTAGTAGCATTACTTTTTGAAAGCTAAAAAATTTTAAACTTTAAAACTTAGTTAATTCAATTTGAAAACATGAATTTATTTAAATTACCTTGCCTTTTAAAAACCTGTACATACTTACCTTTAAAATTTAAAAATAGGCTACAGCACCAAAAACGAGCCATCTTCGAACCTTACCCGGGTCAATCCCGAGCTACTCGCAATCAACACGCAACAACCCTTCTTTGAGTCGAACATGAAGAAACTTCAAGCCAACCTGTACCCATCTCTTCTTCCCAAACCTTAACAAACCCGAATATTCAAACGTGCACAGTGCACATGCACGGCGACTCCACGTCGCCCCGATCAACTACGCCGGCCTCGACACATCATCGATGATCCCCAATAATCTCTTGACCACTCAGATCGGCGATTATGAAAGCAAAACAAAATCGAACCCTTCATTCCAAATATCTGAAACTAGCTCGATCGGAATCCTACAATTGCCGATGAACTCATCCCCGATAAACCTCGCCGACCTCACCGGAGAGTTGCCTCGACCTCCAGCACCGATCCCCCCACCTTGCGATTGCCTTCAATGCGCCATAGTTGTTGAACGAAGCTCGATAACTACCTTGACAAAAACCGGTCACCAAACCCTAGTTCTCCACTGTCTAACCACCGTGGCCATTAATAAATCACCTCAACATTTTCCCCTCGACCACTGTCCTTCCAGCTATCTCTAACATTAAGCTCGGCCTCCAACACCTCGTTGATCAACTACGGTCTACGAAAGTACCAAATTCGTTAATCTTGATATATCTCACTAAATACTTTACTATAAAAAAATGATCTTACTACCTAAATTCATTACTTAGCACTACGAATCAGATTTTAAAATCAAATCTTGAAAATAACAACATTGATTTTTGACATGTTTCTGATCATCCCTGTATTTCTTTATTTTTGAATTAATTTCAAATTTTAAATTCTTGAAACCCTTTTTAGATTTGATAGTAGGTTTTAATAATCATATTTCATTCAAAGATCAAAGCTTAAATTTGCTTGAATGAAGAGATATGAATTTTTCTTAAGGAAATTAAATCCTGTAAGTAAGAACAGAGAAGATTCATGTATACAGGAACTTATATAAACACGGACATTTCATAATTTCAACATGCATTCCAGACAACATTCATATAAACATATATACATCATCACATAAAACAAAGTTTAATCACAGACTTTTAAAATTGTTTTTAAAAGCAAGGTTTACTCACCTGATTTCAAGACAGAGAACAGCCCTTAGTTTGATTATCTAGAAATTGTATTTGATTTGCACAGAACCTGATGTTAAGTGGCTTGTTTAACTTGAATCTAAATTTATGTTGATGTATTACTGAGTTCAATTGAAATTTGAAACTACAGCTTGAAGACTGATGTTGAATATCTCTTGAATTTGATTCCCTTTGAAATTTTAGTTTTAGGTTTTGATAAAATTTGAATATTTGTATTGCTTTGCACAGTTTTGAAACTTTGAAAACTGCTGATGTTGTTTATTGTTTTGATTCTCTTTGATTTTGTTTTCAGTTTTTAAGAAGATGAGAGAAAGATGCTTTTAGAAATGGACACGCGAATGAAATAACTAGGTTCTTTATATAAAATACTTGGTTATATAAATTAAAATTTAGATGAAAACACCCTTTGCCACTTGTTAATGCATGTCACAATTTAGAGACAAATGTCAAATGTGTTATTATCTTTTTACAAATGTTAAAAGCTACATTAAAATGTTTGCAAATGTTTAAACTCTTAATTAAATATAAATTTTCTTAGTTACTTATGTTTTATATAAATATGTATTATGTTTTAAATGTTTATAAATAAAAAAATCACATTTATTCATGTTAAATTTAAAAAGAAAAGATATTAAATATTTTAATTAAATTCTATTTCAAACTTAAGCTAATATACTTGAATTGATAATTATAAATAAATATCCGTGTTAAAAGTGTTCAATTAAATTTCAAATTAACTTTTGAGAATTATAAATTGAATTTTAAAACAAAGCTTCCAATCACAGTATATACATATATATTACAATTTGAAAATTAATTCATTTATTAAAGTAAAGCCCAAGACTATCTATTTACAATATATATACATTATAAATAGAAAACAATTTTATTAGCTTTAAAAGATAAAATTTAACAATTAGATATTATTAGTTTTAAAAAGATAATTTTTGCCAAATTAAATATTTATAAAACAAAATTATTAAACAATATTATCAAATTTAATTAATATTGTCAATTTAAATAATTTTTAAATGAAGATTATCAAATTGCTATTGCCCAAAATTTCGGGTTATCACACTAATGTTGAGAATAAAAAAGATGAAGTGAATGGTTTGTCTTGAATTTAGCTATAAAAAGGTTGTTAGTTACGAATGTTAGTTGCTATTTCGTTGGTTTTCTGTTATTGTGATTTATCTATGTAAATGTAATATGTAGAAAATATATTTATAAAGGAAAGTGTTATACATAATTTAGTGCATAGTTGTCACCATATAATAGAGTCCCCGACCTTGATTGTAATGGAAATGATCAATAGCTCAGGTGGTTAAGACATCCGGGCTATTCACAACAGGTCATAGGTTTGAGTCTCAGCATGGCCAAAAAATGAATTTTTATAAAAAAAAATATTTTTGAGTTTTTAGTCAAAATTTCGTATTTTATCATTTATATATATTTAATTGACATTATACCGAGTTCTCGGCGTAGTTTTATAAAAGTGTTTTCTAACAATGGTTTAGTAAAAGTATTAGCTAATTGATTTCAGATGGAACGTAGACTAAATCTATCAGATCTTTTTCTATATTGTCGCGCAGAAAGTGATGTCTAATATCTATGTATTTAGTTATAAAGAGATTTATTGGATTTTTGGATAGATTTATTGCACTGGAATTATCACAGTAAATTGTTGATTTTGATAAATTGACTCTGAAATCTTTAAGTGTCTGTTGCATATAGACTACTTGTGCGCAAGCTAGTGCCGCAGAAATATATTCTGCTTCACAAGTTGATAGTGAGACACAATTTTGTTTCTTGCTAAACTATGATATTAGTGATTTACCAATGAAGTGACATGTACCGCTTGTACTTTTTCTATCCGTTCGTGATCCTCCGAAATCAGCATCATTATCTGACACTAACTCGAACGAGCAATCTTTTGGATAGAAAAGTCTGAAATTTGTAGTATTACTAAGATAACGTAGTATTCGTTTTACGGCTCGTAAATGTGATTCTTTTGGGTCAGCTTGAAATCGTGCACATAGACATACACTCATCATTATATCTGGTCGACTCGCTGTTAGGTATAGTAATGATCCTGTCATACTACGCTATAGTTTTTGGTCTACACTCTTGCCATTCATCTTTATCAAAATGTGCTGTTGTGCTCATAGGTGTTGGTTTGGCAGAAGTGTTTTCCTTTCCGAATCGCTTGATAAGATTATTACAGTATTTTTTTTGATTTATAAATATTCCATTTGAAACTTGTTTTATTTGAAGACCTAGAAAATACGATAATTCTCCCATATGGGACATTTCAAATTCTCTAGTCATTATTTTAGAAAATTCTTTACCCAATTTATTATTAGTTGAACCAAATATAATGTTGTCTATATATTTGAACTATCAAAATATCATTTTAGAATGTTTTATAAATAAAGTTTGATCTACTTTTCCTATTTCGAATCCTGATTCAATTAAATAGCTTTTAAAGCGTTCATACCAAGCACGTGGTGCTTGTTTCAAACCATATAAACCTTTCTTAAGTATATAGACACGATCTAGATATTTTTCATGAACAAATAAAGGGGGTTATTCAACAAAAACATTTTCTTTAATATAACCATTTAAAAATGCATTTTTAACATCCATTTGATAGAGTTCGAAGTTAGTAAAACATGAGTAATCCAATAAGATTCGTATTGCTTCTAGTCTAGCGCCTGGAGAAAACGTTTCTTCGTAGTATATTCCTTCTTCTTTGTTATAACCTTGTGCAACTAGTCTAGCTTTGTTTGTAGTTATATTTCCTAGTTCGTCGGGTTTATTTCTATAAACCCATTTTGTTCCTATAACAGTCTAATCGGTCGATCTGTGTACTAGTTCCCAAACTTTATTTCGTTCAAATTGATTTAGTTTTCTTGCATAGAAATAATCCAATTTTCATTGGATGATGCTTCCTTAGTATTCTTAGGTTCTATAGTAGAAAGAAAAGCTACATGACCCATTAAATTTAGTTGATTTCTAGTTCGAACATTTGAATTTGTTTCTCCAATTATGTTTTTTATAGGATGTTTTCGTAAGATTCTTCGAGGAGATCTTATTGTATTAGTAATATTTCTATTTTCTAAATTATTAACAATATTTTCATCTTCTCTAGAATTATAAACAATATCTTCATCTTCTCTTGAATTTTTTATTATATTCGTGTTATTATCAAGTAATTCATCGTCATCATTTGTTTTTGAAATAAGTGTAGATTTCTCATCAAAAGATTTATGGAGTGTCTCTTCAATAGTATTAGTTCGTTTGTTGAAAATTCGATAAGCTTTGCTTCGATTCAAATATCTAAGAAATATACCTTCATCACATTTTGAATTGAATTTTCCAAGCTGATCTTTGGTATTTAATACAAAACATTTTGATCCAAATATTCCAAAATAAGATATGTTTGGTTTTCTACCATTAAAAAGTTCGTAAGGTGTATTCTTAGTGAGAGGTCCAATAGAAACATGATTCAATACATAACAGGCAGTTGCAATAGCTTCTGCCTAAAAATGTTTTGGTAATGTGCTTTCGTTTAGTAAGGTTCTTGCACATTCTTGTAGAGTTTGATTCTTTCGTTCTACAACTCCATTTTGTTGTGGAGTTCTAGGAAACGAAAAGTTATGAAATATTCCTTTTTTTTATAATAGTTATTAAACTATTTTTTCAAATTCACCTCCATGATCACTTTTGGTATTTTCAATTTTAATGCCTTTTAAATTTTGAGTTCATTTAACAATTGTTTTGAAATTCAGAAGTATCACTTTTATTTTTCATAAAGATAGTTCATGTATATCTAGAATAATCATCAACTATTACAAATACGTATTTATTGTGATTTATGGATTGAACTTGGGTAGGTCCAAATAAATCCGTATGAAGTAATTCAAGTGGTTTTAATGTCAAAATGACTTTCTTAGATTTAAACGAAGATTTAATTAATTTACCTAATTGACACGCGTCATATATATTATTAATTTTAAAACACATCTTTCGTAATTATTTTACGAGATTATTTGTAGAAATTTTGTTTATAGTTTTGAAATTGATATGAAAGAATCATTTATGTCATATCCAGGGATCATTTTCTAAGGCTATTAAACACATGTCTGAGTTATGATTAACTTTCATATTCAAAACGTAAATGCTTTTTTCTCTATTTCCTTCGAAAATAAGATTCTGATTTTGACCGAAGATACCACATTTATTTTCAGAGAAGGATATTTTAAAACCTTTATCGCATAATTGACTTATACTTATTAGATTATGTTTTAGATTCTTAACTAATAAAACGTTTGTAATAAGAGGTAAATTAAATGTACCGTAATTTCTAACATCGCCTTTGCCGATGATATATCCCTTGGAATTTTCTCCAAAAGTGACAGAACCACATTCTGAGTATATAATGTTTGTCAACATATCTTTGTCTCCTGTCATGTGCTTTGAGAAACTACTGTCGAATATCCATTTTCCTCTCTTCTTGAGTGGGACCTTATTATCTTTGGCCATAAAGCACACGTTGGCTTATTCATTATCGCTATCACTCTCACTTTCAGAAGAAGAAGAAGAGTCTGAATCATCCCATGTAACTGAGAAAGCTTTCCTTTTGAATTTGTCCTTCCTTTTATTGCGATATTCTTTTTGATCCTGATAGTCCTTCTATATATGCCCCTTTTTGTGACAGTTAAAGCACTCCAAAATTGATGAAGACGGTGGGTTATTGCTGTTTGAGCTTCTCTTTCCATTTTTTCTGTTTCCTTTTCTATACTTCAAGGATTTCTTGAAGTTTTTGGCAATAAAGGCTAGGTCGTCTTTGTCTAAATCTGATTCTTCTTGTTCTGCATGGAATGTTATATTCTTTTTATCTTGAGCTTGAACTCGTTTAGCCTGCAAATTTACTTCATAGGACATTAGATTTCCTATTAACTCTACCAAAGTTATTTTGGAAATATCGTTCGCTTCTTCAATAGCAAGAACTTTTCTTTTCCATTATTCTGTTAAAGAGTTAAGGATTTTGGATACAATATCAAATTTTAAATATTTTTCTCCTACTCCTACTAATGAATGGTAGATATCCTGAAATATTGAATACATATCATTTGTAGATTCATTTTCTTTCATCCCAAAGTTTTGAAACTGATTTTTGAGCATGGATATTTTTCTTTGTTTGACCTTGTCAGTTCCTTCGTGCGTAACTTTGAGTGTACGCCATATTTCATATGCAGTATTGCACACGATAACACGGTTAAACTCATTTTTATCTAAGGCACAAAACAACATATTCATGTCTTTTGCATTTGCTGTGGCTCTAGATTCTGTGTATTTCTCCAAGTAGAATACTCTTCAGTAGGAATAATATATTCTGTCTGAGTTATATTCCATGAATCAAAACCGTATGATTGCATATATATTATCATTCGTGTTGCCCAATAGTTATAATTCATGCCATTTAATACTAGTGGACGTGCAGTGGATTGTCCTTCAATGAAGCTAGTATTAATGCTAGTGCTAGTGTTAGTTTCCATATTATTAATTTATCAGATAACCGTGTTACGGTTATATGATGACCTAGCTATGATACCAAATAAAATTGTGATATGGATCGTGTAATATGGATATATGATAGTACAGAGTGTGGTGATGATAGCTATACAGTAAATAGTGTGGAATATAAAAGAAGTAAAGTAAAATGACACCAGGAATTTTTATACTGGTTCGGAGGTTCGTCCAACGTCTAGTTCAGAATCCTTCTGGAATTTCACTAAAAAATAACGCTCACTTAACCCGGAGGAACGGGTCTATACAAGCCTTGAGCAGCCGAATAAGGACCTGAGCAGCGGAACATGATTTCGCCTCAACAGCCGAAGAGGACTTCACATGCCTGAGCAGCAGAACAGGACTTCAAAAAATACAAAATGCTGTTTGACTTTTTGTGTTCTGATAACACGGATAAGTCTGTTTATAGTACACCCTTCCTATGACCTTCTCCTCGAGTATAAATATATATGTTTGAAGTTTATCAAGAATAAAAAGGTATAATATTGCTTTAATGCATAATATTTGAAAATATAGTTGCAAGTAGATTCAAGAGAGTTAGATAAGAAAATTCGGTGGACTGGAATCAAGTTAGAGTATGTATTTATAGATGCTAGAAAGCAGCGATTGTTGACGAAGAGTTCCGGTTGAAGTGTTGCGTCCAAATCTTTTCATAGAGGTTCGTAAATCTTCACAAATAGTTGTGTCTTTTCAGAAAATAGCTCTTATATAAATTCAGTCAACTGAACCTCTGGGTCAGTTGACTAGATATTCAAACGTATTATTTGTTTATTTGTGCACCTATGCATGCTGCACAGAAATTGACAAGTCAGTGGACTGACCTACCAGGTCAGTCGACTGACCTAGTGATTTTTGTGCAATTTGCTCAGTTTTCATAGTTTAAATATATATTAATTACATATGATTTTTTAAGAAAATTTTCTGATAATATATATATATATATATATATATATATATATATATTCAATGCTTATATGTATAAATCATTAGAAAGACTATATATAAGCTAATATATACGTTAAACAAGGAGAGATCTTAACAAAATTGACCCAATCAAAACAAGATAATATAAGTTGATGCACCGATTTTGATGTCTTATCTCCATGTAGTGTATATTCTCTTTTTTGTCATAGCAGTCGTCAAATCTGTATGTCGTAATGATAGCTTTGTGTCATGAATCAAAACCAAGTCTCAATAATACGAGGCAATACATGCTATGCTGAGCTGACTGTATCTCCAAAACTCATACTTTGTCAACACCTACAAAACAGGTCTAAACTAGCATATACCGAGGGCAAGCTAGGCGATACCATAAAGGGTCTAAAGAACTCCAAAGGGTTGCATGCAGGGTCACTTAGGATATGCTTCAACGTAGAACCTACGTACAGGTAGATGACAAAGATATGAAGCTCCTCTCACTCTCTCATCGGCAATTTGAGCATACTTGCCATGAAGGCAACTTAAATCGCAATCAACTCAGATAACGACTTGCTTCAAATACATTCCATGCGCATGCCAAATCAACAACAAGATCAACATGGGTCGTTACCAGCTCAGGCTTCATTGGCACAACAAACTAATGCCTAAGGTAAGGTGAGGCGGTATGGTTCGCCCTAGTAAAATGTCAAACAAGCAAGTGCAAATCGGCACCACAACGTCATGCTGGAATTGTATACCGAGTAGTATAGGTACGATGGTAATACTTTGAGGCTGATGAGTGACACTTAATTCCCCCCGTAAAGCCCACATGCAAGGTCAATTCAAAGTTGAATTCTCCTGCCATAATTTCAAATATTCTCGCTCTGATTTTGGTAGTTCCCACCCACCTAAGAGATGTCAGCAATCCAGATACGTCAAATAGGTAACATGGATAGATGACATCTGGAAAAACTAAGGGCTGAAGCATAAGGAGGATAAAAATATTATAGCAATTCACGTATGTCTCAAGACTATAAATAGAAAGACTTTATAGCATGATGGGGATTTCTTCAGACATTTTTCTCTTTTTATTACATTTAAGATTTAACTATATCTCCTACCTTGAAATTTGTAACGAACCAATTATAAAGAAAGAAAAAAAGAAAGAGAAACTTTTCCCGCGGATGTAGAATTCTTTAAAATCCAAACCATGTAAATTGCCTATGTCCTTTACTATTTTTTTTTCTTTTGTCATTTTCCTGCTTAATTTTCAATATCGAATCTTACCTTATTTGTACTTGAATTAAATACTAGTTAGGTTTGACATTTTAACAAATAGTTAAAGTGCAACTACTTGATGTATAAGTTTTCGGCTGTAGAATCATCACTTTAAGGAAAAATTAAGACTACTTAATTTTGCTAATTCAAATCATCGAAGTAATTAGCATACTAATTACTTCACACTTAATTGAGGAGTTAAAGGACGAAAAAGTTCACGAACATTATTCCTATCAAAATAATTTCAAATATTCCCATTGATAAATTAATTCCTCAAATTCTCCTTCAGGAATCAAATACCTTTCCAAAAATTAATTACAATATAAGATCTATTAAATTAACTCTTCTTCAAGTCATATAATATTTACTATAAAGAATGCTTAAATCAAGGTATTTCTCTTTCAAAAATAAGGGTTCTCGCTTAATATTCTCAATAGGGCATGTTTAACGATAATTTTTAATCATCATACTTTTATCAAAATAGTCTTTATATAAACACCTTTTTCAATAAACATTCTATAAATCTTATAGCATTTATTTTATAGTATTTTCATCTCTCATCAAATACGGATTTTCTATAAACATCGATCAATAAATACTTTGACAAAGCATTTCCAAATCATATTACTATTGTGAAACACTTTACACCACCTTTATACACACATACACACATACACACATACATATCTTTCAAATGGTGATTTCAAATAGAAAACAAATTTGACTAAATACTTCCATCAAAATATTTTCTACCAAAAGGCATATATATTTCAAATATTCAAAAATGAACGTCCATCCACTGAAATAAAATATTTTTATTGTAACCATTTTTTATTACAAAATTACCTTCATAAAATTATTTTATTTCTCAAATTTAATGATTTATTTTTATCCTTGTAAAAAAATCAACAAATTCCTTTATGCCCAAAAATATATTTTTCCCATTTTAAATAAAATATCTTTAAAACAATATATATATATATAGTATAATCTTTTTTTCATCAATAAACACATTTAGTTAAAATTGCAAAAAAAAGTAGCAGTCCCATTTATTAAGGTTGGGTTTCTATTATAATTTAACATCGAGTGTTCGGCTATAGCCAACGCTTGATACCTCCTATAAGTGTTCATCCTTTCACACTTCTACTTTCTTTATCTTCCATATAAAGATAATCATAAATAAACATCTTTTTAGGATGAGGGAATGGTGGTCACACAAATAACCAGAAAACAAAAGCATATATTGTCAGTAAGGGCGCTCTCTCATTCTATATTCTGACCCAACAAAAGGTGTAAATTATAGCACACTAATGGTTAAAAATTCCCAAGGTCTAAAGAATTGCTAAACCTAAGCTCTTATACCAAGTTTGACGACACACTTTTTGGACATCTACAACCAATGACAAATGCCATTAAAATACGCTTGTACACTAACCCTATACGTTAAAAAAAGAATTGTGCGTTAATAACTTAAAATCTAAGACCAATATAGACAAAAGGAGAAAAACCTCATAGCAGAATAAAATATACACTTTTCACAATACAAGCGTCATATAGGATCTAATACATCCAATCACGTCTGCTTTTTCCAATACATTAGTCATCAT
Source organism: Allium cepa (assembly GCA_030765085.1). Lineage (NCBI taxonomy): Eukaryota > Viridiplantae > Streptophyta > Magnoliopsida > Asparagales > Amaryllidaceae > Allium > Allium cepa. The sequence continues at coordinate 111,505,309 of CM060944.1, read as the reverse complement.
TAACTCAATAGAGAATCTATCCATAATGCAAAAGAAATATATCGAATCAACATTCTGTATATATGATGTATATCCAAACCTTTTCTCCCTCATTCACTTCAACCTATAGACTTCATAAATGCATGATAGGAAAAAAAATTGTTCAACTATATTTGGACCGTGCCAATTTCTATGCACCCTGACCACATGGGAACCTTGGCTATTACATAGAATATGATCGCCTGCATACAATTTTTAGGACAAGCCCATGTAATTATATTTCCTACTCATCTGCTGCATCCAAATTCCAATCAGCACATAATAGCAATAGCATCCATGCATCCAATGCAACTGACGCATCCAATACAACCAAAGCAAGCAAGAAACACTACTTCTGCTAAGTCATCGAAATCGACCATCATAAATATGAAGCAAAAAAATAATAGTGCATAGCCATCAAAATACACAATGTCAACCTTAATCATCAAGAAATCCAATAACAACAAATATACTTACATGCATACTAAAATTATTAGTAATACATCATCAGTGTAAGTGTGAACCAAAAAAATAGTACTAACCCATCAACATTAACAACACAAACATCTATCATGCAATAATCAAAACCACAATTAACCACTATAGTAATAGTTGTAAAATATCGCATAATCATCAAAAATTTAGGTTCGCCATTAAACAACAAACATATATAATAATTACGATCCATATTATCACATGTTCCACAATCATCTAAATAATATATTTGCGACAAGTATTCTCATACATATAAAATCATATTAGTATTGTTTATTATAAAATCACCTTTTTTATTTTATCTCAAAACAATAATATTCTTCAAAAACAACAGCATGCTTCAAAAATCGTTTATTATCTTCTATTTGTTCAGATACCATAAACTTCATATTTTAGTCAAAAACAGTTGTTCGTGTAAAATTACTTTTCAAAATAATAATAATATTATTTTACATCAAATTAATAATATATGAAAACCATTTTAATATTTTACAAAACCAATTTATCACTAATTACCACGAAATAACAATATTCTTTTTAAATCTCAAAACTCCATTCTTATTGCTATTTTTCTCGAATAATAATAATTTAACTCAAAACACGTTTAGGAACATAACATTGCTATTATTATTACTAGTTCCAAAAATATGGTGGGACTTCGAGCTGAGGATTGATCGGATTCGATGGCATCTGGAGTTACATGGTAGGAGGTCTGGATTTAAAAGGATGAAGGATGAGTATAATGGTAAGCAAGGGTTGAAAGGAAGCGAGTTAGTAGACTTGTGAAAGTAAAGTGAAAATAGAAGTGATAAGAAGAGGCAGAGGTGTGGGCCTTTATATATGGACAAAGGGAGGTGAACAGACCTTACCTTGTGGAACTGGTCAGAACACTTCAGTGGATCGGTGAGTGAACATGTCGAGTGACACCGAGTAGATCGAACATGTGGTTCGGTGTTCGTACCACTTTTAAAAAACACAAAAAAATGAAATGAATGATGAATGAATTGACGAAAATAATAATAAAAATATAGAAAGTTTATACATGAGCGTATAGACACATCATGGCGATGAAAGATGAGACTGTACGAAGGGACAGATGCAATCGAGCAGATCGAAAAATATTGGTTTCTGGATTCTAGCATGGTTTAACCTTAAAAATGTCGTGTAGCTTCAGCTTTTGGAGAGTTAGAACGAGATTTCAAAAACATGGATTACTCAATGGTTCAAAGCGCATTGTGTTGACTCACACAACGCACTTTGGGGGGCAAGTGTTACCCAGTAACTCGGCCCGGCGACAAGGCGATAGTTACAGAAGCTAGGGTTGGGCCTAGATGGAACCTAAGCCAAGAAAGGTTTGTGAATATAAAGGATCGGCATAATTTAAGTCAATAAAAGTTAAGTGATGGGCTCGGCCTTGTTGGGTCAAAGGCATACGTGGATCGGCCAAGTTTGTTCGGTGTAGATTGGATTGGCACTAGTGGCTCGGCTGATTGTCATCAGGCCTTAGGAGTTTAGGTTGTGTGTCGTTCGGTCTTGTGGGACGTCATGTCTCGCTCGATCCAGGAAGTCATAGTGGTGTTAAGACTTGGTTTTGATTCATGACACAAAGCTATCACTACAATATACATATTTGACGACTGTAACGACAAAAAGAGAATATATACTACATGGAGACAAGGCATCAAAATCGGTGCATCAATTTTTATATTATCTTGTTTTGAGTCTTAAGTCAATTTTGTTATGATCTCTCCTTGTTTAACATATATTAGCTTATATATAATCTTCCTAAATGATTTATACATGTAAGCATAGAAAATATATATATATATATATATATATATATATATATTATCAAAGTTTCTCTTTAAAATCATATAATATATATATATATATACATATATTTAAACCTATGAAAACTGTGCAAATTGCACAGAATTCACCAGGTCAATCGACCGACCTGACAATTTCTGTGCAACATGCACATGTGCATATTTAAAAAAACATATATTAAAAAATACGCTTGAATATCCAGTCGACTGCCCCAGAGGTTCAGTTGACTGAATTTCTACAACAGCTATTTTTTGAAAAGACATGACTATTTGTGAAGAGTTACGAATCTCTACAAAAAGATTTGAACGCAACACTTACAACCGGAACTCTTCATCAACAGTTGCTTCTCTTAAACATCTATAAATACATACTCTAACTTGATTCCAAACTAACGAATTTTTTTATCTTTCTTATCTAACTCTCTTGAATCTAATTGCAACTATACTTTCAAATATTCTGCATTAAAGCAATATTATACCTTTCTATCCTTCATAAACTTCAAATATATATATTTATACTCGAGGAGAAGATCATAGGAAGGGTGTACTATAAACAGACTTATCCGTGTTATCAGAACACAAAAAGTCAAACAATCATTTGTATTTGTTGAAGTCCTGTTCTACTGCTCAGGCGTGTGAAGTCCTCTTCGGCTGCTGAGGAGAAATCATGTTCCGCTACTCAGGTCCTTGTTCGGCTGCTCAAGGGATTGTATAGACATGTTACTTCGGGTTAAGTGAGGATTATTATTTTAGTGAAATCATAGAAGGAGTCTAGGACTGGACGTAGGACGGGGCTCCGAACCGGTATAAAAATTCCTGGTGTCATTTTACTTTACTGCTTTTATATTCCGCACTATTTACTGTATAGATATCATCATTACACTCTGTATTATCATATATCCATATTACACGATCCATAGCACACTTTCAATTGATATTAGAGCAAGGTCATCATATAACCGTACACAATTATCTGATAAACTAATAATATGGAAACTAACACTAGCACTAGCATTAACACTAGCATCATTGAAGGACAAATACACAGAAACAAGATGCCACAGCAAATGTAAAAGCCATGAATATGTTGTTTTGTGCCTTAGATAAAAATGAGTTTAACTGTGTTAGCATGTGCAATACTCCATATGAATATAGCGTACACTCAAAGTTACACACGAAGGAACTAATAAGGTCAAACAAAGAAAAATATCCATGCCCAAAAGTCAGTTTTTTAGGACGAAAGAAAATGGATCTATATATGATATGTATTGAAGATTTCAGGGTATCTACCATTCATTAGTAGGACTAGGAGAAAAATATTCAGATTTTGATATTGTATCCAAAACTCTTAACTCTTTAACGGAAGAATGGGAAAGAAAAGTTCTCGCTATTGAAGAAGCGAATGATATTTCCAAAATAACTCCGGAAGAAATAATAAGAAATCTAATGTCCTATGAAGTGAATTTGCAGGCTAAACGAGTTCAAGCTCAAGAAAAAAAGAATATAGCATTCCATGCAAAACAATGAGAATCTGATTCAGAAAAAAGATGACCTAGCCTTTATTGCCAAAAACTTTAAGAAATTCTTGAAGTATAGAAACAAAAATAATGGCAAGTGAAGCTCAAACAACAACAAACCACCGTCTTCATCAGTTCTGGAGTGCTTTAACTATCACAAAAAGGGGCATATATAGAAGGACTGTCTGGATCAAAAGAAAGAATATCGCAAGAAAAGGAAAGGCAAATTCAGAAGAAAAGCTTTCTCGGTTACATGGGATAATTCAGACTCTTCTTCCTCTTCTGAAAGTGAGAGTGACAACGATAATGAACAAGCCAACGTATGCTTTATGGCCAAAGATAATGAGGTTAGTGATTAAACTTTTGATGATATGATAAAGATAAACTCAAAATTGTTAGATACTTTAAAAAGTCTCAAAAGAAAATATAAAGAGGCTGTTGAAAATCAGAACGAGGCAGAATTCGAAAGAGATATGCTTAAACACGAGAAGAAAATATTGGAAGAAGAACTTGAGAAAACTCAAGAATCACTTTCAAATGTTAGTTCTCAACTGATTTATTGAGTCAAGAAATTGAGACTCAAAAAGAAAAGAATGATGTTCTTGTTTTTGAAAATCAATATTTAAAAACTAATATTAAAATGGTAGAACTAGAAAATTTAAGTCGAAAGACCAAACTAGAAGGAATCACTAAAAACGTTTCAAATTTTAATAAAGACGGAGAAAATTTATCTAGAATTATTGAAAATTCACAACTATTAATAATAAAAATGGTTTAGGTTATGAGAAGAACGTCAAGAATTCAAAATCTAGTAATTTAAACAATGTTAAGTCTAATAAAACACCCATATCTTCAAAAAGACTAGTTTCTTAAACTATAAATATATGGGTTCCTAAAACTAATAACAAGTTAATAAGAAATAAGTATATTAGATCATTCATAGAAAAAGTTCATAATAATAAGAATTATATCTATAAAAGGGATACTAAACCCACTTGGATTTGGTTTCCTAAGATCTAACTCTTAAGACCCTATTAAAAAGGTGGGTACCAACGTTATCTCATATTTTTTGTAGGACCCACTCAAGAAGAGAGGAAAATGGATACTCGACAGTGGTTGCTCAAAACATATGACGGGAGACAAAGATATGCTGACAAACATTACATACTCAGACGGACGTTCTGTCACTTTTGGAGATAATTCCAAGGGATATATCATCGGAAAAGGCAATGTGAGCAATTACGGTACATCTAATTTACCTCTTATTAAAAATGTTTTATTAGTTAAGAATCTAAAACATAATCTATTAAGTATAAGTCAATTATGTGATAAAGGTTTTAAAATATCCTTCTCTGAAAATAAACGTAGTATCTTCGATCAAAATCAGAATCTTATCTTCGAAGGAAATAGAGATAAAAACATTTACGTTTTGAATATGAAAGTTAATCACAACTCAGACATGTGTTTAATAGCCAAAGAAAATGATCCCTGGATATGGCCAAAATGATTCTATCATATCAATTTCAAAACTATAAATAAAATTTCTACAAATAATCTCGTAAAAGGATTACCAAAGATGAGTTTTAAAATTAATAATATATGTGACGTGTGTCAACTAGGTAAATTAACTAAATCTTCATTTAAATCTAAGAAAGTCATTTCAACATTACAACCATTTGAATTACTTCATATGGATTTATTTGGACCTACCTAAGTTCAATCCATAAATCACAATAAATACGTATTTGTAATAGTTAAAGATTTTTCTAGATATACATGGATTATCTTTATGAAAAATAAAAGTGATACTTTTGAAAATTTCAAACCATTTGTTACATGAATTCAAAATTTAAAAGGTACTAAAATTAAAAATATCAGAAGTGATCACGGAGGTGAATTTGAAAACGAACTGTTTGATAACTATTTTAAAAAGAAAGGAATATTTCATAACTTTTCGTTTCTTAGAACTCCACAACAAAATGGAGTTGTATAACGAAAGAATCGAACTCTATAAGAATGTGCAAGAGTCGTACTAAACCAAAGCACATTACCAAAACATTTCTGGGCAGAAGCCGTTGTAACTGCCTGTTATGTATTGAAACATGTTTCTATTAGACCCCTCACTAAGAATACACCTTACGAACTTTTTAACGGTAGAAAACCAAACGTATCTTATTTTAAAATATTTGGATCGAAATGTTTTGTATTAAATACCAAAGATCAGCTTAGCAAATTCGATTCAAAATGCGATAAAGGTTTATTTCTTGGATATTCGAATCGAAGAAAAGCTTATCGAATTTTCAATAAACGAACTAATACTATTGAAGTGGCACTCCATATATCTTTTGAAGAAAACTCTAAACTTATTTCAAAAACAAATGATGACGATGATTTACTTCATAATAACACGAATATAATAAACAGTTTAAGAGAAGATGAAGATATTATTTATAATTCTAGAGAAGATGAAAACATTGTTAATGATTTAGAAAATAGAAATATTTCTAATACAATTAGATCTCCTCGAAGAATGTTACGAGATCATCCTACAAAAAATATAATTGGAGAAATAAATTCAAATGTTCGAACAAGAAATCGACTAGATTTAATGGGTCATGTAGCTTTTCCTTCTACTATAGAACCTAAGAATACTAAGGAAGCATCATCCGATGAAAATTGGATTATTGCTATGCAAGAAGAACTAAATCAGTTTGAATGAAATGAATTTTGGGAACTAGTACCCAGATCGACCGATTACCTGTTATAGGAACAAAATGGGTTTATAGAAATAAAGCAGACGAACTAGGAAATATAACTACAAACAAAGCTAGACTAGTTACACAAGGATATAACAAAGAAGAAGGAATAGACTACGAAGAAACGTTTGCTCCAGTCGCTAGACTAGAAGCAATACGAATCTTATTGGATTACTCATGTTTTACGACTTCGAACTCTATCAAATGGATGTTAAAAATGCATTTTTAAATGGTTATATTAGAAAATGTTTTTGTTGGATAACCCCCTTTATTTGTTCATGAAAAATATCCAGATCGTGTCTATATACTTAAGAAAGGTTTATATGGTTTAAAACAAGCACCACGCGCTTGGTATGAACGCCTTAAAATCTATTTAATTGAATCAGGATTCTAAATAGGAATAGATCATACTATATTTATAAAACATTCTAAAAATGATATTTTAATAGTTCAAATATATGTATAAGAGACAGATGCAATCGAGCATGTTGAAAAATATTGGTTTCTGGATTCTAGCATGGTTTAACCTTCAAAAGGTCATGTAGCTTCAGCTTTTGGAGAGTTAGAACGAGATTTCGAAAGCATTGATTACCCAATGGTTCAAAGCGCATAGTGTTGACTCACACAACGCACTTTGAGGGGAAAGTGTTACCCAGTAACTCGACCCGGCGACAAGGTGATAGTTACAGAAGCTTGGGTTGGGCCTAGATGGAACTTAAGCCAAGAATGGTTTGGGAATATAAAGGATCAGCATAAGTTAAGTCAATAAAAGTTAAGTGATGGGCTCGGCCTTGTTGGGTTAAAGGCATACGTGGGTCGACCAAGTTGGTTCAGTGTAGATTGGATTGGCACTAGTGGCTCGGCTGATTGTGGTCCGGCCTTAGGAGTATTAGGTTGTGTGTCGTTCAGTCTTGTGGGACGGCATGTCTCGCTCGATTCAGGAAGTCATAGTGGTGTTAAGACTTGGTTTTGATTCATGACACAAAGCTATCACTAAAATATACATATTTGACGACTGTTACGACAAAAAGAGAATATATACTACATGGAGACAAGACATCAAAATCGGTGCATCAATTTTTATATTATCTTGTTTTGAGTCTTAAGTCAATTTTGTTATGATCTCTCCTTGTTTAACGTATATTAGCTTATATATAATCTTCCCAAAAGATTTATGCATGTAAGCATAGAAAAAATATATATATATTATCAAAGTTTCTCTTTAAAATCATATAATATATATATACACACACGTATATTTAAACCTACGAAAACTGTGCAAATTGCACGGAATTCACCATGTCAATCGACTGACCTGGCAATTTCTGTGCAACATGCACATGTGCATAAATAAACAAACATATATTAAAAAATATGTTTGAATATCCAGTCGTCTGACACAGAGGTTCAATTGACTGAATTTCTACACTACTACAAAACAGGCCATTTGCATCGGTTGTTTACCCCCCTTTTGCATCAGTTCAACAACCGATGCATATGCAACCGATGCAACAGGCTTAACACTTTTGCATCAGTTTTGAAACCGATGCAAAAAGGTCCTTTTTGCATCGGTTGTTACTAACAACTGATGCAAAATATCATGGTTGGTTGCTTGAACACAGCCCTCGTGTTGCATCGGTTGTAATGAAAACCGATGCAACAAAGGAACTTGTTGCATCGGTTGTTGTTGAAAACTGATGCAAACTAATCCCTCTATTGCATCGGTTTTTTATAACAACTGATGCAAACTAATCCCTTAGAAACCATTATCACGGTACTCAAATAGACTATATATATATATATATATATTATTGATAATCTTTATATATATATATATAAAAGAAAAAACATACACAAAAAATTAAAAGAAAAAAAGATTATTTCATTATCATTTACAAATTCTGCTTTGGTTCTTTCGTGCTTAGTTTACTGTAACTTCTCAACATCCTTCCACATATAAAAAAAAAATATTCATCTCCTGGTAACAAAATCAGTAATAAAATTTCAATAAAGAATGAACAATACACCGGCTATCACTGCCTGCGTCCCCTTCCTTTCTTTGGTGCTGGCTGCTCTTTATCTGTTTCCTCAGTTAAATCAGCTGTAAACAAAATTTGAATTAAATAACATGGATGTTATAACAAAAAATGGAGCTAAATATTGTTCCTGAAATTGCAACAATAAATTAGGGCATATTACCATTAGGTCCCTTGGTCATCAAAGTGAAAAGGATGTTATTAAGCTTCTCCATCTTTTTTGCATCTTAGGCCTGATCTGTTTTGAACTACAAGCACTGCAATGAATTATAGAAAATCATGATTTAAAGCATGCCATGGCTTTTAAAAAAAAAAGATTTACAAGCCACACTGCAATAGCATGCCGTGGGAAATAACTGATCATTGGCAAAAGCTATGATCATCCCAGTTCTTTTGGACAACCACTCTGGTTCAAGTTGTACTGCAGATTTTCCTGACAGCAGAACACATTGCAAATAGTTTCTTCACCATTTTAAACCATAAAATAAATTCAAGTTGTACTGCAAGTTTAGATCAAAGTGAACGTTGGTCTTCATGGCTGTCTTTTGCTTTTTATCCTTATTTCATCGACGACTCTTGGTCAAATCTTCATCTTTCTTTGCGTCAACCTGAAGAACAGATCAATCAGGTATTTGATGTTCCAGCAGTGCATCATAGTTAACTGTCAACCAGAAAGTACCCCTATGACTAACCTGCTCCACTATTTGCTGAGTACTGTGGGGAAAATAAGGTTAAGAGCTAAAACTTGTAATATAAATAGCAGGTAATTTATAATCAACGGGATAAAGCATGGTGCATATTGTTTCTACAGTGTCTGTCTCAGCAGTCAGAAATGTACAAGTCATTGGAGTCTTGCTGGTAGGCTGAGTTCTAACAGTTTATTTTGTGAACTCTTAGCAATTTTTGTTATTTAAACTAATTTACATGTAACAGTATTACAGAAATTTGTTACCTGGTGCAGTGGATTTCGATCTAACAGTACGCCAGGATGATGGATGTTGGAAATTCTACCGACTTTGTCTTCCCTTTCCTCTTTTGCGCTTCTACTCCAATTATTTACTTCTCATGCACAATGCCTCTAGTTGATCAACAAGATTCATTGAGGAGACAAGGAGTGAATGGAGTTAATGCAACTGTAGCTTCATATCTTTTGCTTCCCTAAGGAGTTCCATCTTATTTGGCTCCAGCAACCTTTTATTTTCCAATCTTCTATTGTATTCTTTTTCTCTGTAATTATTTCTCTGCTATTTATCAGTAGGGTAATTTATTTTTGACCACCCAGTCATCACTTGTTATCAATCATCAAGGATTTTTTTTCTTTTTACGTGTCAAGTTCTTTAGCATGTGCTTACACACAATTACAAAAAAATTATTAGAAAATGTGAAATGAATAAGCGATATAACATACTGAGCTCCATACCACCGGTCATCACCCACAACTGTGCCACACCCCCATAGACCAACTTGTACCTGAAATACTCTCTGCCTTACATTTTCATATCACTGCTCTGCCTGCATTGCCACTGATACAACCATTCACTGACCAACAAACTTTACGGCATCACCAACTCACCCCACATCCAAACCATGGATCACTAAATACATTTCCAGCATACATACATATCAAACCACCTGACCACAGGCCTGCACTACTGTCAACTTTCTGTACACATACCACTATTTCTGCCCTCCTCCCCCTTCAACACACTTCAAGTAACATACCAACAGCGAACTGAAACCAACTTCACATAACTTCCCATACATACTTCACTGTCAACCTCATCAACATCAGACATCATCAACATTCCTCTATCTCCCCACTGGCCAAACATCACCCTTCTTGTTCTACTCTTCAACCATCCTATAACTGCCACTATCTCCTTACAAGCACTACCTCAACAAAAATATGTTGTTCCACTTAAATCCTAATGACGAATCATTGCAACCAAAACCATTTAAGAAATAAATAATTTATGAATGATCACCTGAAGTATTTATCAACTGAGAGTTGCAGTTGCACTCTTTGTACAAGCTTCTGCACTCGTAGCATGAGATCCTACAAAACTCAAGCTTCCATGTGGTCTAACTCTATCAAGCAGAAGAGTTCATTAAATTAAACTAAACTACTACAAGTACAAATTCAAAAGAGATCAAAAATGATTATCATTGAAAAGGAAATGTGAAGTTTAGTTATTCATCAACTAATTATCAATCATCATGAAAAATAATCTTCCTAGTAATGTTGATTAATAGAGATGAAGGTACTAAGACTAAATACATTGATCTGCAATCTGAGGTGATGTGAAAAAAAAATGATTGTTTTTTGTTTAGTTAACAAATATAAGTATAACATATTTTAAAGGATCAATGGGGACCACTTAGCTCGGAAACCTGTAAATATTTAACCTTGTATATATAAAAAAAAGTTTGTACTATTACATATATGTGGATATTTAAGCATGCAACTCAAATTTTATCCCTACTATGAATTATTAGAAGCCATCACTTAATATATGTAGATTTAAAGCAACTTAATTGTATTCTAGTATCTCGGAACTACTTAAATAAAGCATGGAAAAATAGCTTAAAAAATAAAAATATTAAAATAGGTATTTGTTGTTGCTTACAACTTATGATTCATACGCAAATGAGTAAAGTATATTCAACCTTGTAATTTATCATATATTCATTTACAAGATACTATCCAAAACTATTTAAAAGCTATCATTGGAAACTTCTAAGGAGATTTAAAGCAACTTGTAGCCAAACGGGCTCTTATCTATAGTTGACAGGTTCAGTATTGTTTTAGCATCAGTAATAAGAAGAAGAAAATTTGAACGCGCTAATTTCTATAATTAAGAACATAATTCACTTTGGTACAACTTCAAAATTATCTATTTTACATAGCACACAATAAATACTTATTAATCCTTTATAAATATTACTTAGGAATCTTTTATTATGAAGTAGCTTTGATATATTTTTCATTATAAATATTTACAATGGATATAGTTTGGGTTTGTTGCATTTTGGAGGGGTAGAGAAGTAAAAGTTTATTTTGTGCAGGAATTGCAAATGCGATTGATTTTGCTTACTGTTTTCTCCCCTAACTTCAATCATTGAATTGTAAGTATTGCCACTTGTGTAATATTCTTCATTTACATTACAATATAGTGTAGTGTTTATTATTTTTTATTGTCTCACTCCTTGAAATTAATCTGATCCATAATTCTGAAACATATTTACTTTAGGTGTACCGTTCATTTTAACTTTCATACTTATTCCAAAGACCAAATACTTACAATTATTCAGCAAAGGCTCAGGGTAACATTTGCATCCATTAATGGTTATTATTTCTAGTCATTTGGTGCAATTTTGATGCAAACAAAATAACTTGTCAAACATCTAATGCATCCATGCATTTGATAAATTCTTGATTATGAAGTCTTTTTAAGCTGCAGCATTACAGTTCTGCATTAGAGTATGTTCAATTTAACATCCTTTCATTTTCTTGTATTATAATTAATACTTGTTGATACTCAGTACCTTGAGCCATTACTGATGGTGCTTGAAATTTAACAGAAAGTTGCTGCATTATTATAATAGTTGATTAAACAAATATGAGATAAGTAATGAATATGTTAACCTGATAAGTTTCCCATGGATACACAATGCCATTTTTATCTCTATCAGAAAAAGCCACATGCTGCTGAAGCACACTCATGTTGTGATTATCTTTACCTTCTGTTCCTTTTGGATGGTCAGGGTCAACTGCCACTAATGCTCGAGCAAGATCTACACCACAAACATGTACATATTATTTTCTAATATACAGTCTTAAAAGAAAGAAGAAGAAGAATCAGAATGTTACTTAACCACCTGCCTTTTGCTTACAGTTTCAAAATCTAGTTATTATGATATTATATATTCTAGTATATATAGATTAAAAGTACGATGCAGGCGTTGCGTTTAAATCTATAAGCAAAAGGCAGCTGGTTTAGTGTAAAGAAAATTGCTTGTACTGGTAGTGAGCATCTGAGCACAAAGACAAAAAAATATCAATAAGTACCCAGATTTTGCTGTAAGTACCTAGATTTAACAGTTTCAAACCCATCAAGTTTAATCTTTGGCAGGAGGGTTTTGTGAAACTTTCCATCTAATTAAAACTATGAAGTAAGTAACCAATGAAATCACTACTTTACAAAGAATAAAATGTTGATTTTCATTAATCAAAGATAAAAAAGCTAGGCTCAACGGTAAAAATAAGTAATGTCGAACCACTGATAGCCACTGGATTAGAAAAATCGTATACAGAAAATATTACAAACATCTCCAAGGCTAATGTCAAATATAGACACACACATACACACATGTTCGAAATATAGACACACACATAGTTTTAGCGTTAACAATTTACTTACTATGTACCCTCCTTTTACAATTCTAATACTAGTTTGGTTGTCTTTTTTGCATACACAACTAAATATAGACACATACACGCGTATAGGCAAGTTGAAACTGAAATAGTATGCATTGGGTCAAATTTAGAACCAGGCAAGTGTAAGGACCTGTGAGTGCACACTATGAATAGAAGGTGTTGAAATGTTAGTTGAGGATATCTGTGACTCTGTGAGAGAAGTAGGCAGCTACATCTACAGAGTGGACAGAGTTGAGTGCAGGCAGGCGAACACCAGTTAGCTATCTAGATAGAGATTCAGCTGGTGCGAATTGCTATTGTATTTGTTGTCAAGAAGCTCGGGATGGATGCTGCAAGTGTATTGCAGGCATCAGTATTTAATGTTGAATTGTAAGACGCAGATGAAACTGAGTGTGCTAAAGTGTAGACAGGAAAATGATTGCCTGATGAGCTACTACACTGGGCAAGCTCTAGACAGGGAGTGGCAGGCTTATGGCACATGACTGAAACACATTGGTAGGCAGTGTCGGGACTCGTTGTCATGCTAGGTCTCCGGGAGTAGAGGGATAAAGCTAGCAGATAGGGATAAAGCTACGCTACGATATTTACAACCAACTACGCACACGTATATAAATAAACACACATACACACATGTTCGAGAAGTATGCATATATTCTTTTTCATAAACAAAGCAGTCTTTATTTTTCTAAACAAATCAAGAAGGAGATAAATCAATGTTAATTTACTTGAATATCATTGAGTATCATGCATTAAGATTAAGAGAAGGAATACACATACCACATAAGCAATTGAAATGCAAAATAGGTTTTCCTTGACTGTTGATATATGATAGAATGCAAAGAACTAATACACATACGCAAAAGCTCTTGACTATCTCCATGAAAGTGTGGTTGAAGGTCGAGAGGAGAGAAGAAGAAGAAGAAGAAGAAGAAGAAGAAGAAGAAGAAGTAGAAGAAGAAGAAGAAGAAGAAGAAAGCAAAAGAAGACGATCAGAAAGATTGTAACAATCATGATAACATAAACGAATTCCAATTTCAAAGATCAATGTGACATTTTCAGAGAGAAGAATAACTCATTATATGAAAAATTAGTAAATGTTCGTCGGGGTCAAAATTTGGCAAACAATTATAAGGAGAGCTGCAACCAACTGAACAAGTTAATAAATGCATATGCTACTGAGTTACAACAAAAAGCCAAAATAAAATGGTTAACAATGGGTCATCAGCTCATGGATTTTTTTTATATGTGAAAAATAATGCTACTAAGAGAAGAACATGTCTCTCTCAAATTATAAATATGATGGCAACATGTCAATACTGTGGATATTAAAAGACTCAAATCAATGTCATGGATATTTATATTAGTTAATTTTTGACAGTATTCTTAGATAAAAGAGAGATAATTTTCAGGCTAGAGTTGTCTAATAAATTAAGAACTCAAATACTGTTTAAGTAATATATCTTAATATGCTGCAAACATAGTTATTTAAGAGTGATAACCAATCTCGTGGTCTAAAAGGCCATTTAACATCACGAACTGTTTAGCAAATGAAAAAAAAATTACCTCTTTATCAAATTGTTGCTCTAGTTAAACACATATTTTTCAGCATATACTCATTTGAGGAACAAATATCAGACAGATCTTGATGCATTTTTGCAATTGATTTTTGCAAAGATTTTAGAGCTGTGAGAAGACTTTGAGAATTTTGATGAAAAAACTAACGATGGGCCTTACAGATCTCCTGAAACAATAAAATTTGAATAATCTAAGCATGTTCTACTTTATTAAAACAGAAATTTTGATCCAAAAACAAACCTGACACCATTGAAGGCAAAATTCAAGATGTGGACAATTCTCTACGAGATCTCCAAAAGCCTCGACTAACCATTGTATATAACTGATTGGTATCGAAGAAGCACCTCGTAAACCCAATACCCAATACCCAAGTCTTCCTTGCCAAGTTGCCGTGAACAACCTCGTAAACCTAAATCACCCAAAGCGACTACCATCGTGGAATCTCTGTCGAATACGAACTGTGGAATCTATAGAAATTGATCGGTTAACGGTGATTTAACGTACGGTGACAAACCAATTTTAGGTTTTTCTTTTTTTTGGCTGCTGGGCGAATTATTTGAGGAAAAAATGGGAGCGGGAAAAAAAATTAGAAACGCGGGATGTAATACGTGAACAACGAATAACCTAAATAATTTTGCATCGCCTTTAGAAGGAACCGATGCGAAAATTATTATTTTGGACGTAGTTGCATCGGTTGACTTTAAAACCGATGCAAATAAAACTATTTGCATCGACGTATTTGCATCGGTTGTTGGTGACAACTGATGCAAATTTGATTTTTTATTACCTATTGCTTTCCACGTACCAATTGCATCGATTATTAAGACAGAACTGATGCAAATAGTTCTATTTGCATCAGTTTTTACTTCAACCGATTCAAATGAGGCGATGCAAATGGCCTGTTTTGTAGTAGTGCTACAACAGCTATTTTCTGAAAAGACATGACTATTTGTGAAGAGTTACGAATCTCTACAAAAAGATTTGGACGCAACACTTACAACCGGAACTCTTCATCAACAGTCGCTGCTCTTTAACATCTATAAATACATACTCTAACTTGATTCCAAACTAACGAATTTTCTTATCTTTCTTATCTAACTCTCTTGAATCTAATTGCAACTATACTTTCAAATATTCTGCATTAAAGCAATATTATACCTTTCTATCCTTCATAAACTTCAAATATATATATATATATATATATATATATATTTATACTCGAGAAGAAGATCATAGGAAGGGTGTACTATAAACAGACTTATCCGTGTTATCAGAACACAAAAAGTCAAACAATCATTTGTATTTGTTGAAGTCCTGTTCTGCCGCTAAGGCGTGTGAAGTCCTCTTCGGCTGCTGAGGAGAAATCAAGTTCCGCTGCTCAGGTCCTTGCTCGGCTGCTCAAGGGATTGTATAGATCTGTTCCTCCGGGTTAAGTGAGGATTATTATTTTAGTGAAATCCTAGAAGGAGTCTAGGACTGGACGTAGGACGGGGCTCCGAACCAGTATAAAAATTCCTGGTGTCATTTTACTTTACTGCTTTTATATTCCACACTATTTACTGTATAGCTATCATCACTACACTCTGTATTATCATATATCCATATTACACGATCCATAGCACACTTTCAATTGATATTAGAGCAAGGTCATCATATAACCGTAACACGGTTATCTGATAAACTAATAATATGGAAACTAACACTAGCACTAGCATTAACACTAGCATCATTGAAGGACAATCCACTACACGTCCACCACTATTTAATGCATGAATCATAACAATTGGTCCACACGAATAAGAATATATATGCAAGCACATGGTTTTGATACATGGAATATAACCCAGACAGAATATATTATTCCCACTGAAGAGTATTCTATTTGAACAAATACACAGAAACTAGATGCCACAGCAAACGTAAAAGCGATGGATATGTTGTTTTGTGCCTTAGATAAAAATGAGTTTAACTGTGTTAGCATGTGCAATACTGCATATGAAATATAGCGTACACTCAAAGTTACACACGAAGGAACTAATAAGGTCAAACAAAGCAAAATATACATGCTCAAAAGTCAGTTTCAAAACTTTAGGACGAAAGAAAATGGATCTATAAATGATGTATTGAAGATTTCAGGATATCTACCATTCACAAGTAGGACTAGGAGAAAAATATTCATCCAAAACTCTTAACTCTTTAACGGAAGAATGGGAAAGAAAAGTTCTCGCAATTGAAGAAGCGAATGATATTTCCAAAATAACTTCGGAAGAATTAATAAGAAATCTAATGTCCTATGAAGTGAATTTGCAGGCTAAACGAGTTCAAGCTCAGGAAAAAAATAATGTAGCATTCCATGCAGAATAATGAGAATCTGATTCAGAAAAAGATGACCTAGCCTTTATTTCCAAAAACTTCAAGAAATTCTTGAAGTATAGAAACAAAAATAATGGCAAGTGAAGCTCAAATAACAATAAACCACCATCTTCATCAGTTATGGAGTGCTTTAACTATCACAAAAAGGGGCATATATAGAAGGACTGTCTGGATCAAAAGAAAGAATATCGCAAGAAAAGGAAAGACAAATTCAGAATAAAAGCTCTCAGTTGCATGGGATGATCCAGACTCTTCTTCCTCTTCTGAAAGTGAGAGTGACAACGATAATGAACAAGCCAACGTATGCTTTATGGCCAAAGATAATGAGGTTATTGATTAAACTTTTGATGATATGATAAAAATAAACTCAAAATTGTTAGATACTTTAAAAAGTCTCAAAAGAAAATATAAAGAGGCTGTTGAAAATCAGAACGAGCCAGAATTCGAAAGAGATGCTTAAACACGAGAAGAAAATATTGGAAGAAGAACTTGAGAAAACTCAAGAATCACTTTCAAATGTTAGTTCTCAACTGATATTATTGGGTCAAGAAATTGAAACTCAAAAGGAAAAGAATGATGTTCTTGTTTTTGAAATCAATATTTAAAAACTAATATTAAAATGGTAGAACTAGAAAATTTAAGTCGAAAGACCAAACTAGAAGGAATCACTAAAAACGTTTCAAATTTTAATAAAGGTAGAGAAAATTTATCTATAATTATTGAAAATTCACAACCTGTTAATAATAAAAATGGTTTAGGTTATGAGAAGAAAGTCAAGAATTCACAATCTAGTAATTTAAACAATGTTACGTCTAATAAAACACCCATATCTTCAAAAAGACTAGTTTCTAAAACTATAAATATATGGGTTTCTAAAACTAATAACAAGTTAATAAGAAATAAGTATATTAGATCATTCACAGAAAACGTTCATAATAATAAGAATTATATCTATAAAAGGGATACTAAACCCACTTGGGTTTGGTTTCCTAAGATCTAACTCTTAAGACACTATTAAAAAGGTGGGTACCAACGTTATCTCATATTTTTTGCAGGACCCACTCAAGAAGAGAGGAAAATGGATACTCGACAGTGGTTGCGCAAAACATATGACGGGAGACAAAGATATGCTGACAAACATTACATACTCAAACGGAGGTTCTGTCACTTTTGGAGATAATTCCAAGGGATATATCATCGGAAAAGGCATTGTGAGCAATTACGGTACATCTAATTTACCTCTTATTACAAATGTTTTATTAGTTAAGAATCTAAAACAATATCTATTAAGTATAAGTCAATTATGTGATAAAGGTTTTAAAATATCCTTCTCTGAAAATAAATGTAGTATCTTCGATCAAAATCAAAATCTTATCTTTGAAGGAAATAGAGATAAAAACATTTATGTTTTGAATATGAAAGTTAATCACAACTCAGACATGTGTTTAATAGCCAAAGAAAATGATCCCTGGATATGGCACAAATGATTTTATCATATCAATTTCAAAACTATAAATAAAATTTCTACAAATAATCACGTAAAAGGATTACCAAAGATGAGTTTTAAAGTTAATAATATATGTGACGTGTGTCAACTAGGTAAATCAACTAAATCTTCGTTTAAATCTAAGAAAGTCATTTCGACATTACAACCATTTGAATTACTTCATATGAATTTATTTGGACCTACCCAAGTTCAATCCATAAATCACAATAAATACGTATTTGTAATAGTTGAAGATTTTTCTAGATATACATGGACTATCTTTATGAAAATAAAAGTGATACTATTGAAAATTTCAAAACATTTGTTACATGAATTCAAAATTTAGAAGGTACTAAAATTAAAAATATCAGAAGTGATCACGGAGGTGAATTTGAAAACGAACTGTTTGATAACTGTTGTAAAAAGAAAGGAATATTTCATAACTTTTCGTTTCCTATAACTCCACAACAAAATGGAGTGGTATAACGAAAGAATCGAACTCTATAAGAATGTGCAAGAAACGTACTAAACCAAAGCACATTACCAAAACATTTCTGGGCAGAAGCCCTTGTAACTGCCTGTTATGTATTGAATCATGTTTCTATTAGACCCTCACTAAGAATACACCTTACGAACTTTTTAACGGTAGAAAACCAAACATATCTTATTTTAAAATATTTGGATCAATATGTTTTGTATTAAATAACAAAGATCAGCTTGGCAAGTTCGATTCAAAATGCGATAAAGGTATATTTCTTGGATATTCGAATCGAAGAAAAGCTTATCGAATTTTCAACAAACGAACTAATACTATTGAAGAGACACTCCATATATCTTCTAAAGAAAACTCTAAACTTATTTCAAAAACAAATGATGACGATGCTTTACTTGATAATAACACGAATATAATAAACAATTTAAGAGAAGATGAAGATATTATTTATAATTCTAGAGAAGATGAAAACATTGTTAATGATTTAGAAAATAGAAATATTTCTAATACAGTAAGATCTCCTCGAATAATCTTACGAGATCATCCTACAGAAAATATAATTAGAAAAATAAATTCAAATGTTCGAACAAGAAATCGACTAAATTTAATGGGTCATGTAGCTTTTCTCTCTACTGTAGAACCTAAGAATACTAAGAAAGCATCATCCGATGAAAATTGGATTATTGCCATGCAAGAAGAACTAAATCAGTTTGAATGAATTGAATTTTGGGAACTAGTACCCAGATCGACCGATTAGATTGTTATAGGAACAAAATGGGTTTATAGAAATAAAGCAGACGAACTAGGAAATATAACTACAAACAAAGCTAGACTAGTTGCACAAGGGTATAACAAAGAAGAAGGAATAGACTACGAAGAAACGTTTTCTCCAGTCGCTATACTAGAAGCAATTACTCATGTTTTACTAATTTCGAACTCTATCAAATGGATGTTAAAAATGCATTTTTAAATGGTTATATTAAAGAAAATGTTTTTGTTGAACAACCCCCTTTATTTTTTCATGAAAAATATCCAGATCATGTCTATATACTTAAGAAAGGTTTATATGGTTTAAAACAAGCACCACGTGCTTGGTATGAACGCCTTAAAAGCTATTTAATTGAATCAGGATTCGAAATAGGAAAAGTAGATCATACTATATTTATAAAACATTCTAATGATATTTTAATAGTTCAAATATATGTAGAAGGGACAAATGCAATCGAGCAGGTTGAAAAATATTGGTTTCTGGATTCTAGCATGGTTTAACCTTCAAAAGGTCGTGTAGCTTCAGCTTTTGGAGAGTTAGAACAAGATTTCTAAAGCATGGATTACTCATTGGTTCAAAGCGCATTGTGTTGACTCACACAATGCACTTTGGGGGGCAAGTGTTACGCAATAACTCGACCCGGCGACAGGGAGATAGTTACAGAAGCTAGGGTTGGGCCTAGATGGAACTTAAGCTAAGAAAGGTTTGGGAATATAAAGGATCGGCATAAGTTAAGTCAATAAAAGTTAAGTGATGGGCTCGGCCTTGTTGGGTCAAAGGCATACGTGGATCGGCCAAGTTGGTTCGGTGTAGATTGGATTGGCACTAGTGGCTCGGCTGATTGTGGTTCGGCCTTAGGAGTATTAGTTTGTGTGTCGTTCGGTCTTGTGGGACGGCATGTCTCACTCGATCCAGGAAGTCATAGTGGTGTTAAGACTTGGTTTTGATTCATGAAACAAAGCTATCACTACAATATACATATTTGACGACTATTACGACAAAAAGAGAATATATACTACATGGAGACAAGACATCAAAATCGGTGCATCAATTTTTATATTATCTTGTTTTGAGTCTTAAGTCAATTTGGTTAAGATCTCTCCTTGTTTAACGTATATTAGCTTATATATAATCTTCCTAAATGATTTATACATATAAGCATAGAAAATATATATATAAATATTATCAAAGTTTCTCTTTAAAATCATATAATATATATACACACACACATATATTTAAACCTATGAAAACTGTCCAAATTGTACAAATTCACCAGGTCAGTCGACTGACCTAACAATTTCTGTGCAACATGCACATGTGCATAAATAAACAAAAAAATATTAAAAAATACGTTTGAATATCCAGTCGACTGAACCAGAGGTTCAGTTGACTGAATTTCTACAACAGCTATTTTCTGAAAAGACGTGACAATTTGTGAAGAGTTACGAATCTCTACAAAAAGATTTGGACGCAACACTTACAACCGGAACTCTTCATCAACAGTCGATGCCCTTTAACATCTACAAATACATACTCTAACTTGATTCCAAACTAACGAATTTTCTTATCTTTCTTATCTAACTCTCTTGAATCTAATTGCAAGTATACTTTCAAATATTCTGCATTAAAGCAATATTATACCTTTCTATCCTTCATAAACTTCAAATATATATATTTATACTCGAGGAGAAGATCATAGGAAGGGTGTACTATAAACAGACTTATCCTTGTTATCGGAACACAAAAAGTCAAACAATCATTTGTATTTGTTGAAGTCCTGTTCTGCTGCTCAGGCATGTGAAGTCCTCTTTGGCTGTTGAGGAGAAATCATGTTCCGCTGCTTAGGTCCTTGTTCGGCTGCTCAAGGGATTGTATAGACCTGTTCCTCTGGGTTAAGTGAGGAGTATTATTTTAGTGAAATCCTAGAAGGAGTCTAGGACTGGACGTAGGACGGGGCTCGGAACCAGTAAAAAATTCCTGGTGTCATTTTACTTTACTGCTTTTATATTCCGCACTATTTACTGTATAGCTATCATCACTACACTCTGTATTATCATATATCCAAATTACACGATCCATAGCACACTTTCAATTGATATTAGAGCAAGGTCATCATATAACCGTAACACAGTTATCTGTTAAACTAATAATATGGAAACTAACACTAGCACTAGCATTAACACTAGCTTCATTGAAGGACAATCCACTGCACGTCCACCACTATTTAATGGCATGAATCATAACAATTGGGACACACGAATAAGAATATATATGCAAGCACATGGTTTTGATACATGGAATATAACCCAGACAGAATATATTATTCCTACTGAAGAGTATTCTACTTGAACAAATACACAGAAACTAGATGCCACAGCAAATGTAAAAGCCATGAATATGTTGTCTTGTGCCTTAGATAAAAATGAGTTTAACTGTGTTAGCATGTGCAATACTGCAAATGAAATATAACGTACACTCAAAGTTACACACGAAGGAACTAATAAGGTCAAACAAACCAAAATATCCATGCTCAAAAGTCAGTTTCAAAACTTTAGGACGAAAGAAAATGGATCTATAAATGATATGTATTGAAGATTTCAGGATATCTACAATTCATTAGTATAGGACTAGGAAAAAATATTCAGATTTTGATATTGTATCCAAAACTCTTAACTCTTTAACGGAAGAAGGGGAAAGAAAAGTTCTCGCTAGTGAAGATGCGAATGATATTTCCAAAATAACTCCGGAAGAATTAATAAGAAATTTTAATGTCCTATGAAGTGAATTTGCACGCTAAACGAGTTCAAGCTCAAGAAAAAAAGAATATAGCATTCCATGCAGAACAATGAAAATCTGATTCAGACAAAGATGACCTAGCCTTTATTGCCAAAAACTTCAAGAAATTCTTGAAGTATAGAAACAAAAATAATGGCAAGAGAAGTTCAAACAACAATAAACCACCGTCTTCATCAGTTCTAGAGTGCTTTAAATATCACAAAAAGGGGCATATATAGAAGGACTATCTGGATCAAAAGAAAGAATATCGCAAGAAAAGGAAAGACAAATTCAGAAGAAAAGCTTTCTCATTTACATGGGATGATTCAGACTCTTCTTCCTCTTCTGAAAGTGTGAGTGACAGCGATAATGAACAAGCCAACGTATGCTTTATGGCCAAAAATAATGAGGTTAGTGATTAAACTTTTGATGATATGATAAAGATAAACTCAACATTGTTAGATACTTTAAAAGTCTCAAAAGAAAATATAAAGAGGCTGTTGAAAATCAGAACGAGGCAGAATTCGAAAGAGATATGCTTAAACACGAGAAGAAAATATTGGAAGAAGAACTTGAGAAAACTCAAG
Organism: Allium cepa; assembly: GCA_030765085.1. Lineage (NCBI taxonomy): Eukaryota > Viridiplantae > Streptophyta > Magnoliopsida > Asparagales > Amaryllidaceae > Allium > Allium cepa. Next base: position 111,482,162 of record CM060944.1, on the reverse strand, counting down.
AATCACTTTCAAATGTTAGTTCTCAACTGATATTATTGAGTCAAGAAATTGAGACTCAAAAAGAAAAGAATGATGTTCTTGTTTTTGAAAATCAATATTTAAAAACTAATATTAAAATGGTAGAACTAGAAAATTTAAGTTGAAAGACCAAACTAGAAGGAATCACTAAAAACATTTCAAATTTTAGTAAAGGCAGAGAAAATTTATCTAGAATTATTGAAAATTCACAACCTGTTAATAATAAAAATGGTTTAGGTTATGAGAAGAAAGTCAAGAATTCACAATCTAGTAATTTAAACAATGTTAAGTCTAATAAAACACCCATATCTTCAAAAAGACTAGTTTCTAAAACTATAAATATATGGGTTCCTAAAACTAATAACAAGTTAATAAGAAATAAGTATATTAGATCATTCATAGAAAACGTTCATAATAATAAGAATTATATCTATAAAAGGGATACTAAACCCACGTGGGTTTGATTTCCTATGATCTAACTCTTAAGACCCTATTAAAAAAGTGGGTACCAACGTTATCTCATATTTTTTGCAGGATCCACTCAAGAAGAGAGGAAAACGGATACACGACAGTGGTTGCTCGAAACATATGACGAAAGACAAAGATATGCTGACAAACATTACATACTCAGACGGAGGTTCTGTCACTTTTGGAGATAATTCCAAGGGATATATCATCGGAAAAGGCGATGTGAGCAATTACGGTACATCTAATTTACCTCTTATTACAAATGTTTTATTAGTTAAGAATCTAAAGCATAATCTATTAAGTATAAGTCAATTATGTGATAAAGGTTTTAAAATATCCTTCTCTGAAAATAAATGTAGTATCTTCGATCAAAATAAGAATCTTATCTTAGAAGGAAATAAAGATAAAAACATTTACGTTTTGAATATGAAAGTTAATCACAACTCGGACATGAGTTTAATAGCCGAAGAAAATGATCCCTGGATATGGCACAAATGATTCTATCATATCAATTTCAAAACTATAAATAAAATTTCTACAAATAATCTCGTAAAAGGATTACCAAAGATGAGTTTTAAAGTTAATAATATATGTGACGTGTGTCAACTAGGTAGATTAACTAAATCTTCGTTTAAATCTAAGAAAGTCATTTCGAAATTACAACCATTTAAATTACTTCATATGGATTTATTTGGACCTATCCAAATAAAATCCATAAATCACAATAAATGCGTATTTGTAATAGTTGAAGATTTTAATAGATATACATGGACGTACTTTTGAAAATTTCAAAACATTTGTTACATGAATTCAAAATTTAAAAGGTACTAAAATTAAAAATATCAGAAGTGATCGCGGAGGTGAATTTGAAAACGAACTGTTTGATAACTATTGTAAAGAGATAGGAATATTTCATAACTTTTCGTTTCCTAGAACTCCACAACAAAATGGAGTTGTATAACGAAGGAATCGAACTCTATAAGAATGTGCAAGAATCGTACTAAACCAAAGCACATTACCAAAACATTTCTGGGCAGAAGCCGTTGTAACTGCCTGTTATGTATTGAATCATATTTCTATTAGACCCCTCACTAAGAATAAACCATACGACCTTTTTAACGGTAGAAAACCAAACATATCTTATTTTAAAATATTTGGATCAAAATGTTTTGTATTAGATACCAAAGATCAGCTTGGCAAATTCGATTCAAAATGCGATGAAGGTTTATTTCTTGGATTTTCGAATCGAAGAAAAGCTTATCGAATTTTCAATAAACGAACTAAACTATTGAAGAGACACTCCATATATCTTTTGAAGAAAACTCTAAACTTATTTCAAAAACAAATGATGACGATGATTTACTTGATAATAACACGAATACAATAAACAATTTAAGAGAAGATGAAGATGCTATTTATAATTCTAGAGAAGATGAAAACATTGTTAATGATTTAGAAAATAGAAATATTTCTAATACAGTAAGATCTCCTCGAAGAATCTTAGGAGATCATCGTATAGAAAATATAATTAGAGAAATAAATTCAAATGTTCGAACAAGAAATCGACTAAATTTAATGAGTCATGTAGCTTTTCTTTGTACTACAGAACCTAAGAATACTAAGGAAGCATCATCCGATGAAAATTGGATTATTGCTATGCAAGAAGAACTAAATCAGTTTGAATGAAATGAATTTTGGAAACTAGTACCCAGATCGACCGATTAGACTGTTATAGGAACAAAATGGGTTTGTAGAAATAAAGCAGACGAACTAGGAAATATAACTACAAACAAAGCTAGACTAGTTGCACAAGGGTATAACAAAGAAGAAGGAATAGACTACGAAGAAACGTTTGCTCCAGTCGCTATATTAGAAGCAATACGAATCTTATTGGATTACTCATGTTTTACTAACTTCGAACTCTATCAAATGAATGTTAAAAATGCATTTTTAAATGGTTATATTAAAGAAATTTTTTTTGTTGAACAAACCCCCTTTATTTGTTCATGAAAAATATCCAGATCATGTATATATACTTAAGAAAGGTTTATATGGTTTAAAACAAGCACCACGTGCTTGGTATGAACGCCCTAAAAGCTATTTAATTGAATCAGGATTCGAAATGGGAAAAGTAGATCATACTATATTTATAAAACATTCTAAAAATGATATTTTAATAGTTCAAATATATGTTCAAATTTATAAAATATAGTTCAAATTATGTAAAGAATTTTCTTAAATAATGACTAGAGAATTTGAAATGTCCCATATGGGAGAATTATCGTATTTTCTATGTCTTCAAATAAAACAAGTTCTAAATGGAATATTTATAAATCAAGAAAAATGCTGTAATAATCTTATCAAGTAATTCGAAATGGAAAACACTTCTGCCAAACCAACACCTATGAGCATAACAACACACCTTGATAAAGATGAAAATGGCAAGAGTGTGGACCAAAAACTATACCATAGTATGATAGGATCATTACTATACCTAACAGCGAGTCGACCAGATATAATGATGAGTGTATGTCTATGTGCAAGATTTCAAGCTGACCCAAAAGAATCACATTTACGAGCCATATAATGAATACTACGTTATCTTAGTAGTACTATAGATTTTGGACTTTTCTATCCAAAAGATTACTCGTTCGAGTTAGTGTCATATAGCGAAGGTGATTTCGTAGGTTCACGAACGGATAGAAAAAGTACAAGCGGTACATGTCACTTCATTGGTAAGTCATTAATATCATGGTTTAGCAAGAAATAAAATTGTGTCTCACTATCAACTTGTGAAGCAGAATATATTTCTGCAGCATTAGCTTGCGCACAAGTAATCTATATGCAACAAACACTTAAAGATTTCGGAGTCAATTTATCAAAATCAACAATTTACTGTGATAATTCAGTGCAATAAATCTATCCAAAAATCCAATAAATCACTCTAGAACTAAACATATAGATATTAGACATCACTTTCTACGCGACAATATCGAAAAAGATGTGATAAATTTAGACTACGTTCCATCTGAAAATCAATTAGCTGATATTTTTACTAAACCATTGTTAGAGAACACTTTTATAAAACTACGTCGAGAACTCAGTATAATGTCAATTAAAGATATATAAATGATAAAATACAAAATTTTGACTAAAAAGCTAAAAGATAAAAAATTTGACAAAAATTCATTTTTCTGACCATGCTGAGACTCAAACCTATATCCTGTTGTGAATAGCCCAGATGTCTTAATCACCTGAGCTATTAATTATTTTCATTACAGTCCAAGTCGGGGACTCTATTATATATTGACAACTATACACTAAATTATGTATAACACTTACCTTTATAAATATATTTTTTGCATATTACATTTACATCGATAAATCACAATAACAGAAAACCAACGAAATAGCAATAACATTCCTAGCTAACAACCTTTTTATAGCTAAATTCAATACAAACCATTCACTTCACCCTTTTTATTCTCAACGTTAGTCTATAAATAGGTATACTTATTCTATGTTATTCATACCAACAAAAAAAAAATAAACTAACTATCATTATGTCAACCTCTTCACAATCAACTGACTCCACTGAAATACTAGCCTCTACAGAATCACCAAAAACTCCCGTCCATCATACTACACCACCTTCTACTTATCATGATCATACCAGATATACTCAAAGAAAGGGAAGAAGATGATGTTTGATGTCTCTCCAAACACTAAACAAAAAAATAAGTGATTTGCATCACTATCAACAGGAGTCGCTGATGCTTCAGCGTGAAATATAATATGAGCAGAAAATTAACTCGAGACGTCTAGGAATTATAGAACACATTGCTATGAAATTTTGCGGTGCTTCATCCCATCCAATAGACGAACACACCGTTTCGCCTAATCGACGACCTTCTACTTCATCCCCGCCATAACCATCGGTCTCACCAAACTCATGGGATCGAAATGAAGCATCAAATGTTCGTCACAAACAGCTACAGGGCTACAAAACTGCTAGCCCTTCAAAATAAGAGTAGTTGTTATTATTGGTTATTTTTTGAATAATTTGAGTAAAGTATGTACAATTTTCTTTGGAATAAATCATTTCTTTTCCTTCATATTATCAACACATATGCTTTCCAATATTCAAATAAATATATTTAAAAGCTTCATAAGTATGGATATATAAAATATTACTCAAAATAAAGATGACTGGGGAAATTTACACAGGTCAGTCGACTGAACCAGTGTACCAGTCGACTGACACTGATATATATAAAAAACCAGCCTTAGTCAACTGTCACAGTGGATCAGTCGACTGGACCAGAAAAAAATCCAAATGACCAAGATTCAGTCAACTGAATCAGGCCTTTCAGTTGACTGAACCAGAAGTTCGAAAATTTTGAATTTCAGGTTCAGTCGACTGAACAACTGATGCAGTCGACTGATTCGTGGATCTGAGCAAAATTACTGCTCCTAACCACCCATTTTCACCTTTTAACCTTCACTTTCCCCTTTACTCTTCACTCTCATTTTAGATTTTCAACTTTTCTAAAACCCCAGATCTTCAAAAACTTAATTTTTACCCAAACAATCAAATTAAATGGCTCCAAAAAGAAAAAAACAAGTATCTTCATCCTCCCAACTTCCTTCCAATGAGAAAATCCAACAATGGCTCTTCGATGATACCGTAGTTAGAAGATGGAGGTAAACGCAAGATTCTCGTATTTTTGAAGGTTCGTTTGTAAATTTTGCCGATTTTTCTGCTTATCATATACAAGAATTGGCTCGTAGAAGCAATTTGGAGTCTTTGTTCAATATTGATGAAAACAACCATAAAATAAACCAAATTATGGTCAAGCTATTCTATGCTAATCTTAATTTAGGTCACTCCAAAACATTCAAAACCAAGAAGATTGTGTATGGAGTTTGGTTTGTGGAAAACCGGTATTTTTCTTATTAGATCGAATGGCTCACATTTTAAGATATGGAAATGATGGTATTGAATTAAGTAATGTAGATTGTGATATGGTTGTTCGTAACCGTATAAGTCATTTATTTTTGGAAAATGATATGCACCAACTCAAGTCTATGTCCTTGAGGCCAAAAGCTAGAATTATACACCGTGCATTAATGAAAACAGTAACTCTACGAATCGAAAGTACAACTTGTTATGTACACAACTTCAAAGCCTTATACGCCATCTTCGGAAATATCAAAGTTAATTGGCTTCGGTTACTTCTTGATGAGTTCTTAAGCTTCACCAATGGTCGAATGAATGTCATCTACTATAGTGAGTATAGTATGCGCTTGCTAAAATAATATGAGATTCCGGAACCTGACTCACCGGTTTCTACCGTCAGGTACTTAAACTCTCATACTTTAGCATTAGTGAAGCTCGGCTGCTCGACCTCCTCCTATCATTACTTTTGAAGAATGGACTCAATGCCAATTACCTCAAGATTAACCACAACAACAACAAGGCGAAGCATCTCACTGTCCAACTCGCTAAAGATCAACTATTCGTCAACAAGACGAAATTTTGATTCCTAATCCAGGCCTTCCTCCACATGAGTCTATTTCCATGATATGCCGTAACCAACAAATTCTTCAATCCCGTATCACTAAAGTTAACAAAAAAACTTGATAAAGTTAAAGGATTTTTCACAAAGTTATGGCAAGCTATCTCGTGTTCATCCAGCACTTCCACGGCTACACTAGGTGATCCGAGTAAGCAACCCATCTTCACTTGGTCTTTCTCTCCGATGATCAAGCAAGTAGTAGTGACACGGTGGAAATGGAGGCGATAGTGGTAGTCAAAGATCGCATGGTGATAGGGGTAAGCATAGAATGGAGTAAGTTGTTACTTTTCTTATATTATAAAAAAATAGTCTTTTATTTCACAAACATTTTGGATTGTACTAAATAGCCACTCTTTTCATATTATTTCAAAACTCTTGTTTGTGATATTGTGATGTATGAATGTTTGGTTCCTTCATAATATATATCAATACTTCATACTTTTATGTTCTTTATTCCTTTTTTTCGGTGACAAAGGGGGATAAATATTATTACTAACATTAAGAATGCAGGATATAGATCGTCAAAGATTTAGGAGGAGTAAGTATTTATATTTATATATACAGTCAAAATCTATATCTATTTACGGGTTGTCATCAATCAAAAAGGGGGAGAATGTTGAGACTTGGTTTTGATTCATGAAACAAAGCTATCACTACAACATATAGATTTGGCGACTGTTACGACAAAAAGAGAATATATACTACATGGAGACAAGACATCAAAATTGGTGCATCAATTTTTATATTATCTTGTTTTGAGTCTTAAGTCAATTTTGTTAAGATCTCTCCTCGTTTGATGTATATATTATCTTATATATTCTCTTCCTAAATGATTTATACATATAAGCATAGAATATATATATATATATTATCAAAGTTTCTCTTTAAAATCATATATATATATATATATATATATATATAAACCTGTGAAAACTGTGCAAATTGCACAGAAATCACTAGGTCAGTCGACTGACCTGCCAATTTCTGTGCAACATGCACAGGTGCACAAATAAACAAACATATATTAAAAAATACGTTTGAATATCCAATCGACTGACCCAGAGGTTCAGTTGACTGAATTTCTACAACAGCTATTTTCTGAAAAGACACGACTATTTGTGAAGAGTTACGAATCTCTACAAAAAGATTTGGACGCAACACTTCAAGCGGAACTCTTCATCAACATTCGTTGTTTTTTATCATTTATAAATACATACTCTAACTTGATTCCAAACTACCAAATTTTCTTATCTTTCTTATCTAGCTCTCTTGAATCTACTTGCAACTATACTTTCAAATATTCTGCATTAAAGCAATATTATACATTTCTATTCTTCATAAACTTCAAGTATATATATTTATACTCGAGGAGAAGATCATAGGAAGGGTTTACTATAAACAGACTTCTCCGTGTTATCAGAACACAAAAAGTCAAACAATCATTTGTATTTGTTGAAGTCCTGTTCTGCTGCTCAGGCGTGTGAAGTTCTCTTCGGCTATTGAGGCGAAATCATGTTCTGCTGCACAGGTCCTTGTTCGGCTGCTCAAGGGATTGAATAGACCTGTTCCTCCGGGTTAAGTGAGGGTTGTTGTTTTAATGAAATTCGAAAAGGAGTCTGGGACTGGACGTAGGACGGAGCTCCAAACCAGTATAAAAATTTCTGGTGTCATTTTACTTTACTGCTTTTATATTTCGCACTATTTACTGTATAGCTATCATCACTACACTCTGTATTATCATATATCCATATTACACGATCCATAGCACACTTTCAAGTGGTTTGTCATGCATCGCTCGGTCAAGAAAGGAGAGCCAAAGCTGCTTCGATCGACCGAGGCTTAGCATTGTTGGTTCGACAACAACTGGTTCGGCCTTGGAGAGCTTCATCTGGCTCGGTGTTTATTGGGTCGGCCTTGGAGGGTTCGACACGAATGGTTTGGCTATGTTGGTTCGGCTGGATCAGTCAAGGTAGATGGTGTAGAAGTGGCTTGGCCATAGTAGTTAGGTCAGAAGTGCTGAGTCCAGTGTTCCTTTGCTTCGACTCATACCACCACCTCCCCCGAGTTATGTGAGACAAACTTTGAGTCACTAATGAGAAAACCCGACTTCGGCCAAGGTGGGTCGGCGACCATCGTTCGGCACTGGTGGCTCAGAATGCTCGGGTTGGTGAACGCAAATTGCCTGCTGTGGGCCAAAGTATATCTTGATTTTGGGCCTGCATAGGGAAACTAGCCTATCTTCGTCTATAAATAGGAGGGCAGGGGCACAGTTGGGGGGACTTTTTTCGAGAACTCCAGGGATACTCTGCCCTTTTTTGTACTCACTTTTCTTATATTCAAACTTGCATTCAAGTTGTTTGTTTACGGATTGTATCTGTACTCAAGCGAGTGAAAAAGTAATAAAGATCATATTAAAAGTGGACGTAGCCAATTATGCCGAACCACTATAAATCTGGTGTCTTCCTTTTCTGTTATTCTTTTTGTATTCAGTTACTTTATTTCTCTGTTTTAATTTATTTTCTTCATTAATCTCTCTACACAACTCTATTCAAGGGTGTTAGCGACCAATTTTGGTGCTTAACAGTGGGTAAATTGGATAATTGTTCCAAGAGTACCTACAAAAGAATAAGAATCACTTTCAAAGTCACTTCTCCGTATTCTAAGTAATAATGTATCGAAAAGGACTAATCAGACTCAGCTGGACAAAGTAAGATTGATAACGAGTAAAGTTGAGTTACATCTTTCTATAAAGATATGTACTTAACACTAAGAACACATATTCATCTAAAGTTGATATTATGATTCCACATAAAATAGGAGTTGGGAAGAAAACTCCATCTTAAATAGTTTAAGAGTTGAGGTTGTTTGATCTAAGGTATGAATGTAAGTTTGACTAAATGTGTTTTATGTAATTCTGTAGATAATTCATAAAATAAATTTGAATGGTTATTCCATTGAGTTAAAAACCAAAGTGTTTTTAAGATATACCAAATTTTAATCGAAGGAATTTCTTTCTAAAGAAATTAGTGATACAGCAACAAACTTGAATACGGTCAAAGATCTAACATGAAAACGGTATATATATGACATGGATTTAACCAAGTCCGAATGGACACGTGCTTATTCCATTGAGTACAAAAAATTTAAAGTCCGAAATACAAAACAATGATAGAATAAATATATAAAATATAGAGGGAATTAGGGAAAGGTATAAATTTTGAAGAAAAAATAGACTGAAGGATATGAAGTTTTATTTTTAGGCTGAAGGACAAATGCTAGTTATAATTAGCATTATATTCAAGTTTTACAGCATATGAAATGCTAGTTTTATCTAGCGTTATATTCAGTTTTACACTATGCAAAATGCTAGTTATAACTAGCATTATCCTTTCAGCCTAATTTTTTTTCAATGATTGTCCGTGTCTCTATTTTTCTGTAAAATATAACTCAATAAATTTCTAAAAGTGAGGGGCTAAAAATGAATTTTTCCCTTTTATAAAGGCTTTGATCAATGCGTGCCTCTTTTAATTCGTTGTTCTTACATCCAAAGTCGCTTCGTCCTCAGAAAAATCCTCCAAAGAAAAATAAAAACTCCTTGTCTTCAAATATAATGAATCTTTGTGGACCCGATCTCTGAGAAGCATCCTATGCTGATGCTTGATGTCGATTTGAACTGGAGGAGGATGCTTTGTAAAATCTACGACTCAAATTGCTCGTTGACACAGTCGTGCATTTGATTTATAGATGGACGAGATGTCGTCCTTCCTGCTTAAACCCAAAATCTGAAATTCTAAGTTTGTAATGTTAGAGTTGCTTCGGCGCAGCTTGTTTCTGGAGCCCGTGTTTACCACAGTTTCTGATAAGTCCATCTTTCCCAAAATCTGCACAAAATATGCAGTTGTTGCCTACTTTTGGATTTGATAATGCGACATGGTTTGATGATGATGAAGCTTCATTTGGTTTGGATCTGAGATCAAGTTGTGCTTCTGAGATGGTGCTAGTCGTCTTGTTGGTTGTGTTGAGCGAATATCGAGGCTTTGGCGTTGAAATGTTTTTGGTGATGACTTGGTTTTGTTTGATTTTTGACAAAAGAGGAGATGTGATGCGTGTTTGGTTTGATGATTAAAGCTTGATGTACTTGCTGAAATACTGATTGGACTTATAAAGGCTAAAGAAGTTCAATCATATTTTTGATCCGATGAGTAAAGATGAGAGTTTTGATATGGTTTGTATAGGCTTTGTAGTGAGAAGTAATAGAACTATGAGAGGAATGCATGGAGAAAGAAAAATATAGGATTTTGAATGGAAATATTTTTTGTGCTTTGAACTTGTCATTGGAACACATTTATGTGGATGTTGTTTTAAATAAATAAAGAAAAGGGGTTTTCAGGCTAAAGGAAAAATTTAGAAAAAAATTTAGTTTCAAGGACAAGAAGTTTGTTTTTTAGACGAATGACACTTTTTAGTGTAAATCACAGAATGATAGTTGTAACTATCATTTTCAGTTTATACTAAAAAGTGTCTTTCAGACTAAAAAGCAAACTTGTTGTCCCTTAGACTAAATTTTTTTGCAACTTCTTCCTTGTGCCTATTTACCTGTAAAGAAAAATAGTGTATGGTTGTAACTTTTGAATTTTGAGATATATGGAATGAAAAATGTATTGTGATGACTTTGGAAATGGGAGAAAATGGTTTGTTTTGACAATTTGTTAATGCTTTACTTGATTCTCTTTAAATTAAATATCTAAAATAAGTCTGTATACATTTACTGCAAATCATTAGTGACAAAATAAATGTTTTTTCCATCGAACATGATCATTGATTATGTACTCCACAATCTCTTCCTTTCGATGATAACAAACAAAGTTAAGATTTGTCACATATGGCATGCACTTATTGAGTGTGTCTGATATCATTATACCATAGGATAAAGTTTTTTTAAAAAAAAAACCACGATTGACTTTACATATATAACATGCTCCCCCCAACTTGCAAACTCCCCTTATTTGTGTGCCCTTTCAACACAAATGCACTACCCAAAAGAATGATTTTTGTTTAAATAAAAAATGATATGAAGAAGAAATTGAATATAAAAAATAAAAAGTCGATAAAGTATTTTATATGGAAACAATCAAACCTTAACTTCTCACACCATTTGTTCTTATCGAAAGAGAAGAAAAATTGTGATATTAAAGAGTGAATTAATAAAGCATTATGAATTATGATCAAAATTAAACAATAAATACACATAAAAAAACTTTGAAACAAAAATCAGAGCAATCCATCTTGATCGAAAACTTATCCCATGAGAGTGAATACGAAATAAACAAGTGATGTTGTCTATCAGATTTGTTTTTCTTAGTAGTTTAGGCATGTTGTCTAATTCTTATGGTGTAGCAAATTGTGATATTTTATGCAGTTGCTGAGACATCTCTGTCCCACATCTGTAATAATTATTGTATGTGGTACGACCACTATAATCCGGTTGTCTGTGCAAAATAATAATATTTTATTTTGCCTTCAAAAATACAAGTGATCCATATATTCTTATATAGTATAGTTCAAATAGCATAGCTGTAACGACCCCTAATTTTCAAAAATTAAAATTTGTTAATTTAATAAAGTGTTGCGACTTAAAGTTGGAAGAAATAAAAATGTATGATTTAATAACAAGAATGTAATTGGATTAGATGGTAATAGTATTAATTTAAGGTAATTTACAATTGCTTTGAATGTAATTCTAATTAATTGAAGTGATTAAAAGTTATAATTAGTTATAGATAGTAAATTGATTGTATTAATGATGTGTGTATAATTTATAATTGGATTTAACGAGCAATTGATAATTTAAATGTTGATTAATTAATAAAATAATGCGTAATAAATGGATTGGATAGAATTTGTTTGGTTTAAGTTGTTATAACAATTGGTGGTAATAATGAACTTACAAATGTTATTAAATGTAAAAATGGTGACGATAGTTATTTATTACCAATTCAATAAATCAATTACAAATAAATGTAAATAAATGTTACATTAATGTGAGTTAAGATAAACTAGAGTGAAATGTAATAATGAAAATTTAAGTTAATTATTAAATATTTTAACGATAGTCCAATCAATTGAAATAATTTAAATGTTATACTTGGTTGTAATTTGGATATAAGTAAATAAATGTGAATGTTGTATAAATTAAGGAACTAATATATAATTAATGGAAATTGAATAAAATTAGTGTTACGTAAGAAATTGTAACATTTGTTTGTAAATAATGAACTTATAAGTGTGATTAAAAGTTAATGGTAACAATTATTATATGTTACATATTCGTTTAGTCTATTAAATTTAATTGGAAACCAATTGTAATTAAGTGAAATTAAATATTACGTTAATAGGAATTAAGATGAAATTTGGTGAATATTAATGTACTAAGATATAAACCAATCTCAATTATACACATAATATGATAATTGATTGAATAATAAGATTGACAATCAAATAAATGGATTTATTGAAATTGAAATTGAAATTTATAATTACCGAATTATTTGAAATTGAATTCAAATCCTGTAATTTGTGCAATATTGAATATTGAATTGATATAGAAATTTGCTTTAAAATATTATAAAGTGCTAAGTAATCTAAAATTATATAAATTGTAAATTAATGAATTTGAATTGAAAAAGTGATTTAATTAATATAATATTAATTTATTTAGATACCGTGAAAATAGCCATTTTGGCCATTGACTCAGATGTCGACGAAACTAGTTTCATCGAATCCGAAACAATAAATTATTGTAAGATTTCAAGTTTCGTAGCGATCGGACTTGTCATTTGATCGTACGGACTCGAAATGCGTAGAAATTAATTTAATTGAAATCAATTTGAAATAAGCTGATTTTAATATAACTTCTTCATACGATGGAATTAGGACTTGAAACATGTTTCATTGATTTTAAAATTATCAAAAACATCTATTTTGATATATGGAATGACCCATTTTCGTTCCGTGGACAGAACGGGGTTTTCGGGTCGTTTATCGTCCAACCTTCAAATCAATCGTGTCCATTCATCTCTATTTCTAACCTACCTATAAATAGCCCGTTATAAATTCTAGCTACGTCATATTTTCATTCGTCTGTACGTACAATTCTCTCTGGCTTCTTCTTCTCAATGGCAGACAAACCAAACAAATTCCAAATTCAAATTACAAATCAAATCAAATCAAAAATTTTAACCCCTCAAAATATATCAAATTATATATCCATTTGAAGCTCTCGACGAGCGCAAGTCAAATCTTCTGTTAGTTTTTCGATTTGCGTTACTGTGGGCCGGAATTGGGCGATTTAATTTCGGTCGTTCGTAGACTACCGCCTCGTTTAATTGCGGATCTACGTTGTGGAGTCGATCAGAGGGTATCGAAACGTAGAGATCGTCGACCAGAATAGATCCATGGTGGTAGTTTGGGTCACAAATCATCGGATCACCAGAATTTGGCACTTGAACGCCGGCAGCGGCGTTGGCCATTCGTGGGCTGGGAATGGCCGCGCGTTGCCTGAAGGAGCGGCCGGAGAGCGTGGAAGCGTAAAAGGGCCCGATCATGGTGAAAGTCGAGGTGGTGGCGACTGTAATTGGTTGATCGTGGTGATTGGTGGCGACTCAAACTCTCATACGTGAGTGAGAGGTTTCGTTGATGCTCAGGTATGGTGGCGTGGAAGAACGTGTTAATTTTTTTTAATATAATTTCAATCGTATAACTTCTGATGTGCATAACTTTTTCATACGAGCTCGGATTCACAAGCGGTTTATTCCGCTGGGATCGTATCGAAATTTCGGAAATTTTGACGTTAGTTTGGACAAATTCTGAAACTGTTTGAACTTTGGACCCTATTTTGAATTTCAAATCAATTTGAATTCAAAAGGTGAGTGTTTTAACCCACTCAACACTTCTAAAAAAAATTATATTAGTTAAATTAATTTACTATGTGATTAGAAATTTATTTATGGATGTTTGATATATTTAAATCATTATTCCAATTAATTTGAATTTATTTTGAATTAAATTGTCATTTAATTTATTATTGAATTTAAATTGCCAGTCAATTACCTGTAAATGATAACCTGTTATTTGTTGTAAATTATTGGTTGAATTGGATGATGATTATGATGGATGTTTGATATGTTTAAATTATATACTATCACCACTCTGCAAGTTCCCTTAGTTATTGTCTAGGAAAATCACTATGGGTTGAAATGATATATACCCGAACGATCTATAGATTAGGGAAAAATCATTATGGGTTGAAACGAATATACTCGAGCAATTTTATGGATATTATTTAATTCGAGATTGCGAGTTGAAATGATATATAAACGTAAAATTTTAAATTGCAGATTGAAATGATAAATATCTGTATCACTTGACCCTATGGTAGAGAATTATATACGGACACCAGATTGGTTAAATTAAATGATATTAAATCCTTAATTTTTGAATTTAGTTAAATGATATTTTGAAATAAAATTTGATTTATATAAATTGAATTATTATCGAATTTCGAGTTTTATGTTAAATTTGGAATTGTTTTAAAGGAATCGTTAAAGGAACTAAATTGAAATTTTAAAGTAGAATTTGAAATATAAGTGAAATTTATCAGGATTGAGTTATTTGAATTGTTTAAAATATAACTTTGAAATGTAATGAAATTGGAATAATTTAAATTGATATTTCAAACATGGATTGAAATCGATATAGAATTTAATAGTTCATTTCAAATTTGAATTGAAAGATTCAAATTGGATTTTGTTGAATTGGAAATTGAAATGGTTTAGATGTGTTGAAATAAAATAAATAGTTTATATTGATATTGATTCCAAGTTCATATTTTAATATAAACGGTTCAAAAATATATTATCTTAAAATTTCTAATTATTAAGATTTTCAAATTATTAAACTATTTTAACCTATATTAACTATATTAAATCATTTTAATCTTTCTTAAACCATTTAATTTATTTTAAAACTAATTAACCCATTTTAACTTGTTTTAAATCTATTTAATCTATTTTAATTATATCTAATCTATTTTAATTATGTCTAATCTATTTTAAATCTATTTAACTATCTTAAATCAATTTAACAGTATCTTTAATCTTTGATTAAACTATTTTAGAGTATTTTAACTATCTACAACTATGTAAAACTATTTATAACCATCTAAACTATCTTTCTGAATTTCAAACTAAATTAAGTAGATGTTTTTATATTTTAAATCCTTAATTTTAAAGTGAATAAGGTTAAACGATATTATAACCTAAGTTGGGATTTAAATTACATATTTTATTTGAATATGAAGTTTTGAAAGGAGGGTCGTAAACTATTTTGAAAATATGATTTTTTTGAAAGTGAATATAAATTTTGAAAGTGATATTGTTTGAATTGAATATGATATTTTGATATCAGTTATGAAATGGGTTTGAAAATATAAAAAATCATTCGGTGTGTAATAAGAGTTTGGTTGTTAAAGAGACCAGGATCGGATATTGTCATATGCTCTGCCAATACCGAAAACCACTTTAACAACTGTGTACGTGGTGGAGATTCCAGAAATGAAGTATGACAGTTTGGCAAATGATTTCTATAAAGGTATGACGTGACCCTGATTACCGTGAGTCAGCATAGATGTGACTAAAACAGGAGTCATGTCGGGCCAAGTGAGGTCATTCCTTCTATCGGGCACATTTCTTCGATATCATTCTATCACTTTGTGATTTATTTGGTGGCCACCCTTGATTTTGATTTGGAAGTGTGTCCGAGGTGGGCGGTAGTAGCTGCTATGCGTTACCGCCAGTCCGGATCTGCAATTGGTATATCTACCCTGGCATTTCCTCGAGTGTCGAGTTCATATGCATTAAAGCGCCTTCTACGAGTTTGGTTTGTACCATACCTATGGAGTACCCTCTGAGTAAACCTCACGGAGGAGCTTACGATAGTGTATAGACTATAGGAATATATAAAACGTGTTAAGAAGGATATGGGTAACGCCTTAACGCTATTTTAATACTTTACTTTACTATAGACATATTATAATAGCATATAGTACTACATAGTAAATTGTTTAACGGATCCTTAGGAGATGTGAATCCCGAACATTTTTTAAGTTATTGCACTCACGTTAGACACTGGATAAGCGATGCCAAAACCCGTAAACATCTTGGACGCCGTTACACTCATATCTATTTATTGTTAATTTAACTTACATAAGATCTTTTAGTTCTGACTCGAGTGTTTTGTCTTTTCAATTCACTTGGGTCAGTCTGAGCTTTTCAGTTTATCGAAGACTGCTTTCTGGAGGATGAAGACGGAGATTTTGTACTATAATTACTTATTATATGTATTGCACTGCATCATGTTGTTCCGCTGCATTTATTTATTTATTCCTTTTTTGTAACTCTGCTTTTTGTGTTGTAAAAGAATAATCAAATGTATTTATAAAACAGCTTCATGAACTGTTATTTGATTATCATATTTTTTCATTCCGCTGCGAGATTCTGTATTTGTTTTATTTCTTTCTCTTCTTTTTCTTATTTACCCCATAACAGTCTGCCCCTTTGAATGGTTTGAGTCTGACGTGTGTGGTTTATCGTCGATTTAAACCATCCAAAAAGGCAATTCGTTGCAATAGCCCATGAGAAATTTCTTAATTAAATAGCTTACTTTAAATTCATTATGAAATCAAGCGACTTCCAACCATGCACTGCCACGAGGTCCCTCAGATGAGAACAGATGTGACTACAGAATATATTGTTTAACTTAGAATAACTTATTCAAACTCATCGTAAATGAAATCAAGAATCTTCCATCCATGCATTACCGCGAGGTCTCTCAGATGAGAATGGATGTCACTTGATGAACCAAAGCAATTATGGTTATAGGCATCTTGGAGGAGCTTAGGGAGTTTGTTATGTCATATATGTATTTTTTTGTCAATTTCCACAAGCTCTCACCAATCAATTTTGGTTTTATAAATTTAGCCGACACATAAAGAAAGAGAAGTAACGGTGGTAAGAAAGAAAAAAAGAGGAGTCGATAGAATAAAAAATTAAATGGTAAATATAGAGATGACGAGCGATATGAAATAACCAAAAGAGAGTCAATGTAAAGTTTTCTTAACCCTTTTTCTTAAAAGATATGAAAATTATATTTTTCAATAAAGGAACGTAATACCATATTTTTACCTACTATATAATCAACATCAATGCGTTTGACAATCCCTATAGGTTTAATTAGTAGTGATTATACATTTTAGAAAAAAAATCCTTTCAACATACTAGAACTTTTTTAAACGAAAAATTATGTACCTTTTGGGAGACGTTTTGTAAAAATATCAGTCAATTGGAAATCTATTGAGATAATTCAATGTGGATATCCTCTTTTGAAATGTGATCTCTAATAAAATTATGTCTTATGTCTATAGGTTTAGTACAAGAGTGGAGAACGTGATTTTTTGACAAGTAAATTGCACTTTTACTATCACATTTTATAGGTACATGTCTAAGTACTAAGCCAAAGTCCAATAGTGTTTGCATCATCCATAAAATTTATGCATAGCTTCCTAATGAAGTATATTTAGCTTTAGTAGTAGACAATGCAACACTATTTTGTTTCTGACTTGACCAAGAAACTAATGAGTGTCCTAATAAGAAACAAGTTTCACTAGTATTTTTCCTATCCATGAGATTACCAGCATAATCTACATGAGTATAACCAATAAAATCAAAATTATCACATGATGGATACCGTAATTCCAAAATTTTATGGAAAATGGTATTTAAAAATTCATTTTGTGGTCTTTGAAGATTCTTTTGGGTCTGCTTTAAATCGTACGCATAAACAAACCTAGAACATTATATTAGGTTAACATGCCAAAAGATAATGAAGAGCACAAACCATATCTCGATATTTCTTTTGATCAACTTTAGCACCTTTTTTTTGTTTAATTTTGCTACAGAACTCATAGGTGTTCTAAGGGGTTTTGTACCCATAATTCCAAATCTTTTTTAGTAACTCCTTGTTTGTGAGATAAAGAATCCCCTCTCACTTTGGTTGATTTGAAATCCTAGAAAACATTTCAATTCTCCTACCAAGCTTTCAGACTTACCCTAGATGAATTTTTCAAATTTTGTAACAATGTTTTGTTAGTAGCATCACAGATAATGTCATCAACAAAGATTTGAATAATTATAGAATCATCATGTTTGTGTAATAGAAATAAAGTAGTGTCACATCTCCTTTTTCAAAATCGTTTTCCAAAAGATAAGCGCTGAGACATTCATACAAATCTTTAGGAGCCTGTTTAAGTACATATAATATATTTTTTCAAGTTTATATACATGGTTTGGAAATTCGTGGTTACTAAACGAAGGGGTTGCTTAACCAATACATCTTCTTTTAAACAACCATTTTAAATGGCACTTTTAACATCCATTTATTTAAGTTTAAAACTTTTAAAACATGCAAAAGCAAGAAAAATTCTAATGGTTTCTAACCTAGCAATTTTTGCAAATATTTCACCAAAATCAACACCTTCTATTTGGTTATATCTCACTGCAACCAATCTAGCTTTACTTCTAATAACATATTTTGATTTATCATTTTTTTTAAACACCCATTTGGCACCTACCAAGGATAATAGTCGGGTGCAACGACTAATTTCAAATTCTATTTTATACAAATTGATTAAGTTCATCTCGTAGGGTAATTATCCAGAATTCATCACTAAGTGCTATAACAACAATCTTAGGTTTAATTTTAGAATAAAATCACTACATATACATAAAGCACATGAATTTCTATAAGAAGCACGTATTTGTATACCTACAGTTGGATCAACTATAACCAATTCTGGAAGGTAACTTACCTTGAACTTTAAATTCTCAATTTCTAATCTTGATTTTTGAGGCTTAGTAGTACATTGATTAATCTCATTACCACCGTTTAATGTGCTTCATTGATCATGTTTTCTACATCATCTTCTTTATCATTTCTAGTAGTCTTATCATTATCTGACTCATCAAACTTCATATTGATCATTTCCAAAATAATTTTCAATCATTTGTTGAAAATCTATATGCATTATTTCTAGATGAATACCCCATGAAAATTCCATCGTCTATTTTGGATTCGAATTTTCCAAGTTAATGACATGAATTAAGAATATAACACGGATATTCAAAAACTCTAAAATAAGAAATGTTAGGCTTTCTGTCAAACCAAAGCTCATAATTTTTTATTATTGAATATTGGTCTAAGCGTTACTATATTCACTACATGGCATCACATGTATTTACTACCTCTACCCAAAAGGATGAAGGAAAATTATATTCTTCTGGTATAGATCTTGCAAATTTTTTTACGATGTATGATTCTCTCTTTCGACCACGCCATTTTGTTGATGTATTCAAGGAGTTGAGAATTCATGTTTAATACCATTTTATTCACAAAAAAGTCCAAAATCATAATTTTCGTATTCTCCCCAAGATCACTTCTTAAATTGAACACCTTTTCATTTTGAACTAGTTTTACTAATTTTGAAAAATAATCAAACGCTTTATACTTTTTTGGTAGAAAATTAACAACATGTACATATCGAGTAATCATCAACTATATACAATATAATTCTTACCATTTAAGCTAGCAATATCATTAGGGCCAAACAAATACATATGAATCAACTCAATAATGAAGGAATTAGACCAGCATGCAATAGGTCGAATGGGTGATTTAAAAAAAATTCTCATTTTAGACCTTATTGGGCCTATGAAGTCTAAATTGTTTTATATACCAATCTAAATAAGTAAAATATTTATTTTATTTTATTTGTTTATATAAAATATTTGATTTATATAATTTATGTAATGCATATGTGTATCAAATACACATATACGTGTACAATGCACGTGCAACATAAAAGAGTACATAGTTTAGTGTACCAATATATGAGCGTTGGTATTTACACCACAACAAAGACATTTGTTTCTTTATATATATATATTAGTTGTCCATAATTAATTTAGTAATATAAATATTTATTTATTTATATACATTTATACATAAGTATGTTTGTATGTACATAATGTGAGTATGCGTCTGTGTATGTTAATTTCATTTGTTTAAGATTGTTGACCCATTCAAACGATTTAAATTAATTTCTAAAGTATCTTCAGGTGGTTTTAAACTCAAAAGCTAGATCTAGATCAAAAGACAAATATCTATTTTAAGTTTAAAATTCAAATTTGATGTATTTAAATATATAAGTGCATATATATATAATTAAATAAACAATTAAAATATTTAATGTTTAGTTTTAAAAATACTTTTGAAAATATTAATTAGTAAATATAATTACATATGTTAAAAAAATTGTTTTTTGGGGTCGAAACTAATTTTGTTCAAAAACAAAATTTTCTTTTACATATAATGTAAATCTACATGGATTTATATTAAAAAGTTCTCTTTTGTTAACATACATTTAGTAATATAATTTTTTTAATGTATATATATCTATGTATATATACAACTTAGTTATAAATTTATGCATTTATATATACATGTATACATACATTTTTTGTTGCAGTGTTATTCAGGGCGATGTGCTTAGCATTTTGGTTAAATCAGTCATAACCTTGATGTTCGGAATTTCCAATTTCAAGCTCCTCAATAAAGGTTAGACCATGAATTTGACACCGGCATACTATACTCGATATCACTTTTGAATTTCAAGTCTGAATACTCTTTCATACGGAGTTTATTGTTTTTATAAATAATTCTCTATTATTTTGCAAATACTCTAGATTGTTTTTAACTATTATTTATTGATCTTAATTTGGATTTGATAGTTGCTTTATATATCAAATACATAAACAAACTTTATGAATAATGTTGAACTCAAGATCACAAACTTCATTTTGTTTTAAGAAAATCGTTCTCATTGACCAATGTTGAACAGTGAAAAATGAACTTTTCTCTCTATTGGAGTCAAGTTCTTTTATTTTGAACTTAATTCATCCATATCCTTTTTAAAGGACCGAATTTTCTCTAATTCGCAATTTTCAAAGGTCTTGATTTTTCAGTCTGTCTTACCAAATTTTGATTTAAATTAATCATTTTAGTTATGTCTTTGTCTAAGATTGTGCATTTTTCGCATTCAAGATTGTCATTTTTCTTGAATTTCTTAATTGCTATTTCTATTCCATTATCTATACAAATTAGCTAAGTCTTTCCATTCGTAAAAATATGACTTTCATTTTCAAGCACTTCCAACTTCCTTTAAAATAGCTAATTCCCTTTGGAATCAGAACATTTTTAGCATTCACTATTTTCGAATCTTAAATTTCCAAGCTCTTTTTCTAAAGAATTATTCTTGCGAAAAGTAAGTCAAAATTCTCTTCCTTTAAGATATTATTATCATTTTTAGGTGATTGAAAATTATCACTAAAGCCAAAACTTTGTTTTTCAATTTAATTTCTAACTTATCATTTACGCAGAGTAGTTCAGCATTTTCAGATTTTAAACTTTTGTTCTTTTAGTTAAGGCTATATACATATCCATTGAGCTCTTAACTCAACAAAATTACATCTTCACTGGAGTAATTTCAGTTTCACTTACCTCATCGTCACTTTTGGTTGAATTTCCCATTATGCATAGATTTACTTCGTCTTCATCATTCTTGGTTTCTTCTTATCTGTCTTCATCATTCCAAGTTGCTACAAATGCTCTTCTCATCTTTTTTCTTTCCTTTTTCAATTTTATTCAATGGACAATTTTTTTTTGATATGACATGGTTAGTTACATTTGTAGTAAGTAACATGCTCTTCCGAATCATTTAAAAATTTGTTCAGTCTCGACCATGCAATATTTCAGTTTGTTGTATTTTTCCCATGTTTTCTAATCCAATTTTTCATTCCTTTCATAAACATTGCCAACTCCACAATAGTATCGTTTTCATCCTTACTGTCTATGGAATGTTTTAAGGCAATTGATTTTATCTTTTTTGAACTATCACGCTTTTCCCTATCTTTGAGCTTCACCTCTTCAGCTATAAGATTTTCTATCAAATTCTCAGTATTTGTTTATTCAAATCTTTTGATTCATGTATAACTATCACATTTGCCTTGAAATTCCTTGGAAGTATTCTCATAATTTTTCGAATCAACTCTACTTTGGAATAAACTTTTCTTAAAGCTTTAGAAATGTAGACCAAGGTTGGAAAACTCTCTTGCATTTCTTTTATGTTCTCATCGTTTGCCATGACAAATTTTTTGGATTTGTTGTTAAGCATGGCTAGACGTAATTCTTTAATCCATCAAGTTCCTTCATGATTTAGTTCGAGTGTATATCATATTTCATGTGCTGACATAACATGAAAAACTTAGTTAAATTCAATTTTATTAAGCGCACATATAAGAGAATTCATAGTTTTGGCGTTTAAAGCAAAAAGTTTTCTATATGTTACATCCCATCTATCTATAGGCTTAGGCAACACTCATTCATTTTAAATCATTACAGGTGCAGTGTAACCAATTTCAACTATATTCCGAACCTAGAAGTCAACTGATATCAAATAGACTTTCGTCCTAGCTTTCCAATATGCAAAATGGTTCATGTTAAGTGCATGTGGTCTAACTATGTACCGACCCTCATGAAAATCATTAATAGAACTATACATGTCTAAAAGTTACTCCTAGCAATCCGCTCTAATACTATTTGTAGGATCGTGCAATATAACCTAGAGGGAAAGTGAATAAGGTATCTAAAATTTACGCAAATAAATAGATAAAATAAAATGCGGAAACGTAAACGCAAAAAGTAAAAAACACGTAGATAAACCCAGCTTCAGCAACTAACCTATTAACATCTACTGCTACCTCCAAGATTACTAATAGAATTAGATAATTGACCACTTACAAACCTGTAAACTTGCAACACTTTAATGGCTATTTTAATCCTATGCCTAGCAACCTAACCTCAACTCATATTATCAGTCTAGAATTCTTGAGTTACAGACCCTGTATCTCTTAGAGCAAAAACTTTAGGGTTTGAACTACAAAATAATAATAAAATAAATCCTTTAAGCTATATAAAATATATTATGTAAACTTCTAAAAGTAAGGGGTAAAAAATGAATTTTTCCTTTTATAAATTTTTTTAATCACTACCTACCTCTTTTAATTCTTTGTTTCTTAGACCCAAAGTCACGTTGTCTTCCTTAGAAAAATCCTCGAAAGAAAAATAAAAATGTCATGTCTTCAAATATAATGAATTTTTTTTTAACCTATTGACGAAATTTTTCATCAACCTCGAAGTTATGATAATGCATTATGAAGAGCATAGGTTACCTGCTAATCACTAAGCTTAATGACGGAAAAGTGAAGGGAAAAGAGCATACAAAGGTAAATGACACAAGATGTAAAGTGGATCGACTAAACTGCCTACATCCACTATAAAATTATTTTACTATATAGCTCTTTTACAATTATAAAGAATTACAGAAGAATTAAAAAAAGATGAAATGCCTGAGACAAATGAAAATGCTAATCTTAGGAAGCTGGCGATCTCAAGGAGCTTGAGTGGTAGATCATGGATTCCAACCTGGATCCCCTCCATCGGGGGCCTAACAAACCCGAGGTCTTGTAACGACCCATAAATTTTACATTTTTAATATTAAAGTTATTTAAAATTAATTTTTAATAGAAGTGTGAATTGGGTGTCTTGTTTATAACAATTATGAAGGTCTTTTAGAGCTGATCAATTTGAAATATTTGGAGTTACGATTTGCAAATAGAGACATTACGATATTTAAATAGCATATGTAGGTGTTTCGGGTCAAACTAAATACACAACTCATGACCTAGCCTAACAACTATATAAGTGAGGCTACAAAACCCTAGCTGTCACATTTATCCTAATTTTTCATCCCTAATCCTATATCAACCTAATTTCCAAACTAATAGTGATTGGCAAATGAATAAAAAAGTGATTAAAACCCAAAATGTCCAAATCTTATTGAATCATATGTTGTTTCGAAGCTCTCGACAAGACAAATCAGAAGCAACTGTACGATTATCACAAAAACATTCGAGTTGACCAAAATTCTCGGTCAAAGGAAGCATCGGCGAAGTTAAAGGGCACTATTTTCGGTGTTTTTGATTTCATCAACAATCGAAAAAATTGATGGCATGGGAACGTAGATGTCGGTGAGTGGAGCACGATGGTGGTAGTGGCATGGCTTAATTAACATTGACGACGGCTAAATTTGGCTGTTTAGGGTTCAGAAACCCTAATTGCATGGTGGCGGTGGAGGCACAATTTGAAGACCGGGGGTGACGTGGTTGGTTCGGCTTGCTCACGGTGGTAGTCATGGTTAGGTTTATGGTGGCCTAGTGGAGGAGCTGTCGGTGGTCAAAGGTGACAACCTATGGGATTAAGTGCATGACCTGGGAGGTTTGGTAAGAAAGTAATTTACAGTTAAGCCGATATTGAATTAATTATTATAATTTAAATCCTAGAAATTCTAACCTCTGTATCTTTTGCTTACAAACTTCGATTCATGAGTTAAATTCGTGGTAATATTTCGGACGATCTAGCAGTGGTTTTACTCAGTTTAAAGACTGTTGGAAAAGGATTTGGTATGAACCGCTTAATTTAATTAATTGAAATTTAAATTAAAAATACCCGTAATTGTTGATGAAAAATCATATTCGTTGATGTATGTTATATTTTATTGATGGTTATTTAATTATTACATTGAACGTTCTGTGCCTTAGTTGGGTAATTATTGTTGATTATATATTTTTGGATGTTTAATTATACTTTGATTTGAATTGAAAAGTAATTAAATGAAATAAAATAAATAATAATGAGAAATTAAATAAATAAATGATATATAAGGCTATTTATTGATTTAGATGAATTCTGTAAATAACGAGGATTTAATTAATTTTACTAAAACTAAAGAATAAAATTAAATAAGTTTATTATTTATGAATTTCTAAGGAATTCATAAATAATAACATAAATTATATTTGACTGATATTTGGAAAGTTTATATTTAGAATGAGGTTTTAAATAATAATATATTTTTAGAAAGCCACTTGGTGAAGATTATTATTTTTGATTTAAAATATGATGTTTTAGGTATTTGAAAAGCGGGGTACAATAAAGGAAAAACAAAATTATACTATCGATTTTAAAGAAGTATTATTGTTTTGAGATGCGATAAATTTTGTAATAAACAACAATGAAACTATTTTATACATAAAAGAATAATGGATGTAACTGTATTATTTGGATGGTTGTTGAATGTACGAGTGATTGTCTACTATTAATTTTCCCAAATACTTGATTGTTTGATGCTGGTATCGAATTAGGATGTGGATGTAATATTTTACCATTTTTGCTACTTGATTGTACGATTTGATATATCAATGTTGTGTTACGATTGTGAAGTATATACTGGATGATTTATACTTACATTGATGATGTATTACTATAGTTGATAATTCATCGTGTATGTAAGTATATTTACGTTGCAATCTCATTATTTGATGGATTGCGGTTATAAGTGGATATTGTTGGTTTTGATGATTGTGCACTATTATTGTTATGATTGTCCCATATGATGATTTGTTGAGATAGATGAGTTCTACTGTTTGCATTGGTTTCATTGGTTGCATTAGTCGCGACTGTTGTAATGGTTGCATTGATTGTATTGATTATGATGGTCAATGGTTATATGGATATTACAGTTGCAATGTATTAACACGTATTTGGGTGCAGGAGAAAAGCAAAAAATAAAACTTTGCTTTACATTGCCAAAAAGTTACAGAGCCTTAATAAAAGTGCCGTATTAGGGACTCAATTTTTACGATTTCAGTGGGTAGTACGATACCGATTGCAATTTGGATGTACAAAAAAATTATGAACCAACGGCCAGTCTACCACTGAACTTTGAACTTCATACGTCTGACACTTGGTGGTTAAATTGAACCCAAAGCTGTGGTGCATCTAACAATGCCCCAGTTATGTATAATTGATTACTGCATTCGATGTCTAGATTGACGAATTCCACACATTATCTAGATTGATGGATGCAATTTTACTCACACGATCTGTTAAATAATACCAAATTGTAATAACAAAAACGACATGTTAAATATGACATAAAATTATTGTCAAGAACAAAATTTCACAGGTTTTTAGCCTCAAGGACAGACACTCAATATTTTATCCTGAAGGACAACTTTCTGTAGGTATCAGTTTTTAGTTATTGATAGCAGTTTTTAGGTATCAGTTTGTAGTTATCGGTAGCAGTTTTAAGGTATCAGTTTTTAGCTCGGTAACAGTTTTGTTGTCCTTCTGAATAATTTTGGAAAATGTTTGTCCTTATAAATAATTTTTTAAAGAATGTTTGTCCTTGTGTTAAAAATATTGAGGTCGTGTCCTTGAGGCAAAAATATACAAATCTTTGTCCTTTAAATTAATTCCCCCTTAAATATAATGGATTGTAATAACAAAATGACACCACACTCAGCCTAAACCCAGACCGAAAACCAATCTGAAAAGAAAGGAACTATCAAAATGTTTGAGTTAAACAACTAGCTAACTAACTAGCTAACTGTTCTTGTAAATCAGTATAATGGATGACACAGTGTTTCAGAATGAAGAGTAGGAGTCACAATGCTATAATATCCTCGAACGATCGCAGCAGCGACTTCAACTTCGCCAACCGATGGATAGATTGTCAACTGTTTATCTTCAATGTCACACCAGTAAAATCCTAAAAGCTGATTATGCAACAGAATTCTTTTATCAGCGTAAATGTACAAGGGAATAAGAGTTATCATTTCTGGGTAACACAGGCAAATATCTAGTTTGTAGCAAAGATCCCAATCGACATTGTTGTTAATATCATCATGACGCAGCTTCCATATATCCATGGGCATTATGTTATCGGTAGGAGCCCTGATTTCAAAGCAGTAAAGGGCACCTTCCAACACAGCCAAATGCGGCACACCTGTATATATACAATATCCTAACTTAGCAGGTGATGGAATAACCTTCATTTCTTCGGTTTCCAAATCAATAACCAAAACATTTATACGAGGTCCTCGTCCTGAAATACACATTTCCCAGTACAGCACACCATCTACACACACTGGATCTTGGCAGAAGAAAAGGACCAAAGATCTTTCAAGCCTGTCCACTGCTTTCCAACAATATTCATTATCCAGTGCCAATTTAGGCACGTCGACTGTTTTCCAAGAAGAATTATTATTTTGTGCCACGGTCAGTGTATGAACCCTTTTAAGTTCCATCGTGTCTCGGGTTTCCAAACAAATAATTTTGTACCTTTTACTATTGGGTAGAAAACCAGAACCGAAGTAGCTGTCTTTAATTCGCACGAAAGGTTCTGTCAAATCTGGAAGTGCGGTTATTTCTTCAGACAAAGGATTAAGTAAAGCTATTTTTCCGTTATCCCGATCTTTCATACAAACCATGCTATACAAGGACGTTGGCATAGCTTTGTATTTGTGGGTGAATATGGTTTTTATATAAGCATAGCTATTCATGCTCATGTTGAACAGATGTAGATGGGTCTTGTTAGTACTGTCCCGCATTAGAAGATGGGAAGGTTTCACGTTCCGTTTTCTATGTTCTTCCATGAATTTATGATCATTTATGTGTGAACGGTATTCTTCCGAAATAGCTCTGAATCTGCCTAGAGATTTGCTAGGAAGACATAGGAAAATCTCTCTTACTATATCCGAGGGCATATATGTTTCCTTCATTGCCTTCCTCCACTTTATTATACCTTTGGCCTTCAAAATATTTTGCTTCCACCAATTAAAACTGCAAGCAAACTTGATCAACAGTTTATGATATATTAATACATAATAAATATTAACACTGATGATCATCCAAAAATGCCCCTGTAGTTAAAACCATACGTGTTTAAATATACAATATATTCCAATGCATGCTTCATGGGAATAGTCGGATAATCATAATTAAATCATGACTCTTTGATCTATTCTAAGCATTTACTATTAGTTCAACTTTGATACAAATTTGTTTTTTAGAATAATAATGAATGCACCCTTTTTTTTAAGCTCAAACCCAAGATCTATAGTACAGAGATGTAGTACTTTAGCTGACGATCCTTGACAACTTGGCTACAGAATTGTTTGTACATTTGGAACTGTGAATTCAGTAATTACTGATTATCATATTGTATTTACTTAAAGATGTGAATATATTTAGATTATTCACTTAGGGTGTGAGTATATTTAGAATATTCACTTAGGAGTGTAACAAGGTCTTCAAAATGAGATTTATAACTCATAATGCTTATTCTTTAAACTAGTCTACATTAAATTGTGAATCACATTTTCAAAAATCAATATTAGATGTGTACATGCACATACACTTTTGTGTTAAATTTTTTGATCATACATGGGTGCTAGGATCGATAGCCCCCTTTATTTAGCCTAGCCCTATATATCCATAAATAAAAGGGGCTATTGATTATACATAGTGGTGTGTGTGTAATAGTAATGATTTGTCTTTCCATAGCGGTAAATTATATTTTTGAAATTGATTTTAATGTTGCAACTTCCACATCTAAAATAAAGCTTAATTCTCTTATGTTTTATCTTCAAATGAAAATTTTTGAACTATAATTCTAATAAAAAATTTGATATCTCTTATTTCTGCATTGGTGGGATGATATTTCTTGACTGAGTGCCGAACTAGAAATTTGAAAATTGAACCATAAATGGAGATATTCAATCTGAAACGAAGTCCAAAACATAAGAACTTAAGATTTTTCTAGCCACTGGGTGTAAGCATGTTTGCATTGGCAACGTACATGATGCATCAACTATAACCATAAAGGCTAGTTGTTACTGTATCATTAATGGCTGATTATGAGTTATTATCCACCACGATCGTTCGTTGATCATTTCAAGATCAACCATCTATAAAGTGCAACCATATGTTATACGGGTGTTGATATGTTCTGATACGTATGTTTACAAAGGTATTATAGTGTTTCGATTCTTCTGATAAGTAAGTATTAGACAAAACAAGCAATTCTATGTTTCAATCAATTTTTCAAATTCATCCAAAACCTTGTAAAGCAAGCAGATGAAAAATACATAATTCAACAAATCAAAATTCCGATACTTTATCCTTATGGTAGACTATTTGTTTTAAAAATGCATAAACCATTTCATATCTGTTTCCCGCAATTTTATGCAAAACATATTTTACCTTGAAAGCAAACAATATTCACGAACACGACAACCAGGAAAATTATTGCCCATATATTACAAGGACTCGCCAATATAAGTCATCTAAGATGTATAGCAACAAGAGGAAAAAGAAAAGGCAAATTTTCTGTTCTTAAATAAACTCATCGTTTTTAGAGAAAACTAGTACTCGGTATGTGCACGCTTATAGAAAATAAAAAAGAATGTGGTATTATAAATACTAGCATGTAAACCTTGCGTTGAACACCGTAATATTGTGAAAATACAACGTTTATATTTCATATATACTCTTAAAAAAAAAAAAATTGTTGATCCAATGTATTGTGGTTTATTGTAAAAAATGAACTATATATTAAGTATATTACTTATCTTTTAAGTATGAGATTTGTTTTATGTGATCTATATATTTTTATATTTATATGAAAAAAAAATTCCTATTTTGTTAGAGTATGAATGTACTACATACATTGAACTCGTTTAAGACTTAATAATTGTTAGGAAAACTAATGAATATTTATTTATTTATTTTAAAATTTAAGATTATTTAACAAAATTGTTTTTTTAGTAATTTCCATAACGACTTTAAATAATTAATTTAATCCATCTATTAGATGACTTTGCTGTTGGTGAAAAAAGATTGAAGAACTATTGTATCGACCTGAATATAAATGATAGGAGAGAATTAAAATATTGTGCAGAATCCAGAAATTATAAATAATGGGATTTTAGTGTAAAATAATAGGAGAGAATTTAAAATAACATGATAAGTTAGTGTACAAATAATAAATTAAATGGATTTGAATGTAAAACAGAGCATAACTTGTTTGTTGCACATGATAGTATCATTTTGTATTAAATATACTGTTAAAGAATAAATTTTGTTATAGAATTTGGAAAAATAATTCCGATTCTATATATTAATTTATTTAAGTCATGTGTTTTGGTTACTGTGTATTCGCTAGTGTGTAATAAAAAATCAATTTTTGAAAGCATTTCATTTTATATGAATTCGAATGTAAAATATTTAAAGAGAATGTTATAAATAATTGTGAGGCTATAAACTATATGGACTTACATGTATAATAGTGGATGAAATTAGTAAGAGCTTATAGGAAATTGTAGAAAATATCAACTTCGGGGATTTAATGTAAATAAAGGGGGAGAATTCACAAGGGACTTGAAAATTCTTAAAATTAGTAAGAGTCTTGTAGCTTTATTATGACGAGCGTTACTGCACGCGCTTCGCGCGAAAGTAGTTTTTGTTATAAATTGTATATGTTTAAATCGGTCAAAAAAATTGATTTCTTGTTTTCAAATGATATCAAGATTTGTATATTTGTGAAGTAATATTTTGAATTTGTAAAGAAGTTTAATTTTAAATTCTATTTTTAGAAGTGTTTTGAATTTGTTAAGCATGTTTAATTGTTAGATTCTACTTTAGGGATGTTTAAATTTGTAAAAGAAAGTTTAATATTATATCTTATTTTTAAGTGATTAAGATTTGATAATACATAGAGGAGCATTTTTGGTAGTTCACGTTAATACCAAAAAAGTGTGACACCAAAGCTATTAGAACTATTATTAAAGATTTTAATGACTGATGATAGATTGTTGTATTTCAAGTAATTGGTGGATATATGTACTATAATTTTTATTGGTTACTCCAAATATTTCCATATTTGAAAGAAATTCATTACTTTTGTTAATGTATAAAATACATACTCTAAATTAGAAATTTATAAGAAGGGATTATTAATATTAAGTAATTAAAATTTAAGCTCTGCCTTTATTTTGTTAAAAAAATATATGTTTTCAAAATTTAAGCTCTATGTTTTAAAAATATTCATTTGGAAAACTCTACATATATATCCTTCACATAAATATTTTAACATTTCGAATTCAACCAAATCAACACAATTAACTATGGAATTTCTTGTAGTTTCGTTGAAAAATAATTAACAAGTTATTTTACTATGTGTTAAATTGATCAAATCTTGTTTTAACTTCTCTATCCTAAAAGTTAAACAATTTTTTAGTATTTTTTTAATTCATCGTAAGATTTTACTAAATTTACGGGGAAAAAAAACTTAGTTTCTTACTTGAATATAAGATCATGCTGTGAATGACTTATGATACAGTAAATCAAACTTTACAACAACTTATGATACATTAAGCTAAAATCTCATGCATGATACTAAAAATTATCAACTTTGATATACACACACGTCAGTTATATACATAAACATACACAATGCTTTTTATGTTCGAATATTTATATAAAATGAACTAGAGAAATATAGTTATACTAATATGATTTCTTACGCTATAATTAGTCTTATTATTAATATTTTGATTATACTATTTTTGTATTTATTTGAACTACTTTTTAAAAGAGAAAACGAGATGAAGTAAGAGAGCTTTCTTTCGGTGGGAACATCCTATATCGATACCATATCTGAATGGAATAAAAAAAATGACGGGGGAGGGGGGTTTCATTCTATGAATCTTTAAATAAGGCATGCACTATGGCAAACAAACTTTAAACCATGAAATTTTATTTGATTAAAAAGGAAATTCATTTTTCATTTAAGAAGTTTTGGATAAATTTACAATTAAAACTCAAATCGAATAATTATATATAACTAATGATGCATGCATAAAACAATTTCGATTTAAATATAAGACTGTGCTCGAGTTTAAAAATGATAATTGATACATTAAACCAAAACATCGTTTATTATACTTATATTTATTGGTTTGTACACACATACACACATATATATACATATATATATACACATATATATGCATATATACATATATACATATATATACACATACATACATATCTATACGAGTTTGTTTAATGTATATAGCAGTTCTGACTTGATTACAGGAATGTGCTCAACTTTAAATAATATCTTATACGTTAAACTAAAATTTCATGTATGATATCGATATTTATCAACTTTAAATAATATCTTATACAAGGTGTAGAATAAAAATTACAAACATAAAAAATGGAAAGAAAGTAAAACATGATAATTGTCATTACAAGGATTCAACCCAACAACATTAATAATACATCGAACTTTCTACATAAAATAAGAATAACATTTGATAGGGTCGAAATTGATACAAAACTATTCCAAAACATGTTCGAGTAATTGTGACATTTCCTAAATGAAGAAATATACTTTAATTAGGATTTGAATATTAAGCTTAAATATTTCAAAACATGTAGATGATGATTCTATGCAGTCTGTGACACTTACAAAAAATACAAGGTAATATAAAAAAATAGAAATTTCATTTATAGCTATCTTCAAAACTAAAAAATATAATTTAGAAAATTTGTACCAAACAACTATCCAAATTAAATGTTTTTGTAAAACACAAATATAAATTGAAAATTCAATGATTACTTGGTCATATGGCCTATAACAAGTGATGAGTTTCCTTAATATTTGTTGGTCTCTTGATAAATCAAAAGCCTTCAATGCTTGTGATATCATTTGTCACAATTTATTGGTATAAATGTGGATTTTCCACAATTTCCTATATGTATACATGTTAGGTGATGAGTTCGAATTTCAAATAAGTTTTCCATATTTATTCAGCTTATTTTTTTAATAGTCTATATACCATGTAGATTTGTTTCTAATATTTATTCTTTACGATTATATTTCATAGACATATATTTAATATTCTATTTATTAAACTCTTTATTGTCGTGAACAATAAATTTTATTGAAAATTATATCTGTTTAATTGATTGTCTTAGCTTTTGGTCTTTAAAACAAAATTTAATAATTCAAATTTATGCTTCGCCGTTTACATTTCAGAAAACAGAGACTGGAGATTATTTATAAAAATGTTTATACTTGTATTATAGTCTTAAATTTAATAAATTTCAATGTCGATGATACAAAATTTATAATATTAATCCTAAATAATTTCAAAGTTGCTTCAAACTATATAATTCTTACATCGTTATTTTACAAAACAAAAGGTATTCAATATTAACAGATGCAAAAATAATTCTGATTATTTTACTCAAATATTTACATGATATTTCAATAACTTTTGAGTTTACTTCATTAACTCTGTATGTCAATATTTTTATAATCATGAGTTATCTTGATACAAAATTCTTAAAAATGTATTTAAACCATTGTTCAAATAATTCATATAAAAAAATTAGGACTTAATCCATCTTTTAATATTTCAAAGATTTTTAATAATGATTTGTATAAATAAAAATCAAAATTTTAAGAAAAAGCGTAATTTTGGGTTTTATATTTACTATTATTTCAATACAATATTTCCAAAACCATTTAGCCATGAATGTGACGGCCCACTCCGAGACCCACATTAGCAAAGAGTATTATTAGATAATATCGTCTGCTAATACGGAGAATAGAGCTGGATAGGAGCGACCATCTATAGCATTGCTTTAACTATCCATTGAATACATCGACAATAACC
This sequence comes from Allium cepa, assembly GCA_030765085.1. Taxonomy (NCBI): domain Eukaryota; kingdom Viridiplantae; phylum Streptophyta; class Magnoliopsida; order Asparagales; family Amaryllidaceae; genus Allium; species Allium cepa. Next base: position 111,448,276 of record CM060944.1, on the reverse strand, counting down.
ATACACAGCAGATCGACATATCCAATGAATACTTAAAACAAAACCATAGGTGATTGGAGGATCTATCAGAACAGAATATAACAACTCAAATGTAATATACATCACAAAACAGTAGATCATCATATACACATATACTGATACATAACAGAGTATACAAACTGATACATGTCAAGTGGTATATAGCAAACCACAATATACAGACGAATCCAAAAGAATACATATCAGAGTTACAACAAAAAGTACTACACAAAAAGCTATAAAAAAAAGGAGCAAGCTGAATAGTCCATGCGGAAGCAAAATAGGCAAAGTCCAAATGCACCTAACATGAAACATCTCGGTCTGACCCGAGTATAAATACACGGGTCAGTCTAGCTAAACAAATCAGTTAGATAAACTAAACAATAATGAACCTGCAATGTCATAAAGTATAACAAATATCTCTAAAAGAGATAACGCAATCATCTAACAAAAGATGAATCATAACAAGAAAAGCCTCATATCATCGGCAACTCAAATAAACAAAGGATATGAATATCCCAGAACAAGCCAAAAAGGCAAATAACAAATACCAATGAAGGTAATACAAGTTCCACAAGGCAACCGCTATATATCGTGCGGCTCAAAAAGACCAGCACCGAAGGGCGATACCTAGGGAATATACATATCAATGAAACAATAGAAAATTGCACGTGCTCAGTACTGTATAAACAAGGATCCATGAGCCCAAAGACTCCAAACCCAATATCACTCGAGCGGTGACGAATGACCAACTCCAAAAGCGATACTATCGGGCAATAAACCCGAAGGTACAAACCCGAAGGCAACATACCCGAATGCAACAAACCTGTAGGAGACAGTCTGAAGACACTATCCCAATGGCAACAAACCGTAGTGGTGAAGGTCCGGAGGCCCAGTACTGGACATCACTAACTGACAGAATGTGTCACAACTCTCGAAAAGGAACCGGAAAAGTATTAACGTGAGTCCCATAACTACCCGTTCGCACTAAACGGTTTACTATCCGTTAGTCAATTTCACACTCAAAGCAGTACAAAGTTTAACTCATCTCATCGGTAAACCAGACCCAAAGGCCAAAACATTCAAACGAATAGATCGGGAATTAACTGATAAGATGAACGCACGTGTTCATAGCACGCGTTTTATCTAATCATTTAATTCTCCTCCCACTTCGCTCGGAGTGCGAAATTGTGTGTGTTTTAAATAGAATTTATAAATTGAAGGAACGAGCTTTTAATACAATTTAAAAGATTATTTTATAAAAACCCGTGGATGAAGTCAAAAAGGAATCATCAAAGTCAAAAGTGAATGATAACAACAATCGGAACAACCAAAGCCGATAAAAATTGGAATTTCAATCCCAAAAGCAAATTGGGCAAAAGACTACAGATTCAGACGTCTGAAATAAGTGGTTCAGACGTCTGAATCTGGAAAATTAAATGTTTTCCAGAATCTAATTCAGACGTCTGAACCATACCTTCCAGACGTCTGAAATTGGCATTTTAAGCCTAATTCCTTTCTGGTTGCACTCGAACCAATTCAGACGTCTGAAATTCTCGATTCAGACGTGTGAATACTGGGGAATGGAAATTCCCAGTATAATATTCAGACGTCTGAAATTGAGGGTTCAGATGTCCGAAACCTGATGTTCAGGCATTTTCTGAACCTAGGCCATTGATGGGCAAAACAAATCGAAAGCGATCGGATGAGCGATGATTACGGGCTTACGTCCAACGACTACCCAACCTTAACGACTCACCCAAAAACTCCGAACAACATAAACATCAACCATAGGAGGATTTCATAGATTTGGCTTCAAAAATCATAAATTGGCAATTTCACCGAATCAATCCAAATCGAAAGCAAATGAACATGCAATTATGTTAGGAAATTTATTCCTAACAATCCAACATAGTTGTAGACAAAAATGTGAGATAAAAATCTCACCTTTTAACTCAAAAACACGGATGAGAAGCTCAAATGCAAAGAAAAGACCAACCACTCTCCACTTCAACTCTACAAACTTCAATCTAAGATTAAAACAAGTATTTCCTAAGTTAGGTTTAGCAAACTTTTTCAAATTGAAGGAAGAAAGAGTTGGAGAAGATGAAGAGGAGGCTTACCAATAGCTTCTCTTTGATTTAGGAGCAAGAATTCAAGTTAGCAAATAGAACAAGGGCTTGGAGTTTCTAATTCTTCTTCATTTCCCTCATTTTCAGTTGAGCTAGAGTTTAAGAAATGAAAATGAGTGAATGGAGAAGAGAGGGGCTGAGTTAGGATATTAAGTTAAGCTAATGGGCTGAACCCAAACCCAAAACCCAATAGAAAAAGTAGCAAAATTCTACTTACTCCAAACATATCAAAGCTTATACTCAAAAAGATCGAAAACGCCATTTTAAAATCAATGGAAGTGGTTTCGAGTCCTAATTCGGTCGTTTGCAAAAAGTAATATTTCGGACCTAAATCCGATTAACGACGCTATATTTAAATAAAACAGTTAAATATATAATCGTTAAATATACGGGTTGTTACAGATCTCCCATACTTACAAAATTGCGTCCACGCAATTCCTAGAGACGATATTTGTAACTACATACATACGTCATCCAAAAAGAAAAGGAAATAAGCTTGCGATGAAAAGATATTCTCACCGTTGCCAAGCAAAGATAGAAACCCCGGATAAGATTGCTCGATAAATTCCTTGGTTTCCCAAGTACAGTCATTGGGATTAGCGGACCATTGAACTTTAATGAGCGGCACATCCTTGTTTCGAAGGTGTTGCACCTCCATGGCAAGCACGCGAATAGGTTGTTGTACAATAGATAAGTCTGGTGAGATCTCAAGCTCTAGCAAATCAGGGGAATCGATAACAGAATCCGACTCTCGAAGACACTTCCGAAGTTGAGAGACGTGAAACACGTCGTGAATGCCAGATAGATGAGCTGGAAGTGAAACTCTATAAGCCACAGGGCAAATACGTTCAGTAATAGAAAATAGTCCTATAGAGCGAGGAGCCAATTTCCCAGTCGTACTGAAGCGCATAACCCCTTTCAAAGGAGAAACACGAATAAAGACAAGATCACCAATTGAGAACTCGAGAGGCTTCCTACGGTTGTCCGCGTAGGATTTCTCATGGCTCTGTGCCTCTTTCATTCTCGAACGAATAAGATCAATCTTCTCGGAAGAACCACGAACAAAATCTAGGCTAAGAATAAGCTTCTCTCCAGATTCCAACCAACAAGAAGATGATCGACATAACCTTCATTATAAGGCTTCGAAAGGAGCCATACCGATACTGGACTGAAAACTATTATTGTAGGAGAACTCTACAAGAGGTAGATGATCCTCCCACCTACCACCGAAATCAAAAATACAAATACGGAGAAGATCTTTCAAGATACAATTTCAGTCTGTCCGTCAGACTGCGGATGATAAGCTGTACTAAAATTAAGCTTTGTTCCCAAAGCTTGTTGAAGACTCCGCCAAAAATGACTCGTGAATAAAGGATCAAGATCACGGTCACTCACAATAGAACTAGGAACACCGTGAAGTTTCACGATTTCCTTAACATATAACTTAGCCAAATGCGAAGCAGCCCTATTAGACTTAATAGGAACAAAATGAGCAGACTTGGTGAAGCGATCAACAATAACCCAAATGCTAAAATGGCCCGATCTCGAACGAGGTAAGCTGTCAATAAAATCCATAGAAATCTGATACCATTTCCACAATGGAATCTCTAGAGGCTGAAGAAGACCCAAAGGACGCTGATGTTCGGCCTTAATACGCTGACACGTTATGCAATTACTCACATAACTCGCCACATCGCGCTTCATGTCTTCCCAATAATAAAGATGACGCATATCGGCATACATCTTACTACTTCCGGGATGAATAGTATCCTTAGAGCGGTGACAGTCATCAAGAATGTCATGCCTAAGTGCAACATCAGAAGGCACCAAAAGACGGTTCTTCTTGCGAAAACATCCATGAGAATCAATGCAGAAATCCCGCAACGCCTCATCACGAGATTCAGACTTACAAAGTTGAATAAGATGCAACAACTCTGGATCACGCCGCTGAGCATCGGCAATACGATCCAATAAAATAGGTCGAGCTCCCAAACCACCTAATAGAATAGGAGAATCAGAAGATGAACCTCGATCACGAATTTCACAAAAAGATAGAGTCTCAAGAACATTCCATTCGATAAGCATCATAGAAACAACAGCCGAATATTTGCGACTAAGCGCATCAGCAACACGATTACCCTTACCAGGGGTATACTGGATATCAAAGTCATAGGAGGCAAGAAACTCGAGCCAATGTTGTTGTCTCATATTGAGTTCCTTCTGAGTGAACAAATACTTCAAGGATTTATGATCGGTATAAAGAATGAAGCGCTCACCTAACAAATAGTTTCGTCAAATCTTCAAGACGAAGACAATGGCGGCTAACTCAAGATCATGAGTGGCATAGCGAACTTCATTCGGGCACAATTGCCTAGAAGCATAAGCAGCTACCCGATCCTTCTGCATAAGAACAGCACCGAGACCACTACAACAAGCATCGGTGTAGACAACAAGATCATGATTCCCCTCGGGAACCACAAGAATAGGAGCATTAGTGAGAAGTTCCTTTAATGCCTGAAAGGAAGCTTCACACTTGTCGGACCAAATAAAACGAATGCCTTTCCGAGTAAGGCTGGTGAGAAGAAGCACAACATGGGAAAAATCCTTAATGAACCGACGGTAATACCCCGCCAATCCAAGGAAACAACAAATCTCATGCACATTCTCAGGCCTCTTCCAATTCTGGATGGCTTCGATCTTTGAGGGATCGACTGAAATGCCCTCGGAAAATACAACGTGGCCTAAAAACTTAACCTTATTCTCCCAAAAATGACACTTGGAGAATTTGGCTCTAAGCCGATGGTAACGGAGAGTACTCAAGACAATTCTCAAGTGATTAGCATGCTCGGCCTCAGACTTAGAATAAACAAGGATGTCGTCGATGAACACAAGGACGAACTTATCGAGATATTCCCGGAATACTCGATTCATGAGATCGACAAAGAAAGCAGGAACGTTTGTCAAACCGAACGGCATCACGAGCCACTCAAAAGAACCATAACGAGTGTGAAAAGCTGTAAGAGGTATGCTATCCTCCGCGACTCGTAACTGATGAAAACCCGTGGCAAGATCGGGCTGAGAAAAGACCTTAGCACCATTCAATAGATCGAACATATCATCGATCCTAAGCAATGGATACCTATTCCTGATGGTTAACTCGTTAAGCTTGCGATAGTCAATGCAAAGCCTAAGAGTTCCATCAGACTTCTTCACGAAGACGACCGCGGATCCCCACGGAGAAAAACTGAACTGAATCAACTGCTTGGACTCTCTAAAAGCTGCTTCTTGAACTCCTCATTTTCCTTTGTAGACATCCTCGTGGGAGGACGACTAACGGGCTGCGCGCCTGGAATGAGATCAATGTGTAACTCAATTGCCCGCTTGGGTGGCAAACCCGAAACAGCCTCAAAAACATCAGAAAAGTCACAAGCGATAGGAATACGAGATATACCATCATCACCTCGCGAATCAAGAGAATATAAAGCCATTTCGGAATTCTCCACATTCCGAAGAACAAGTGATAGCTGAGTAGGCGAATCCGGATGTCGAAGATATAAAATTCTCTCCGAACAAATAATCCTGGCATCGTATCTCACTAGCCAGTCCATACCAAAATCATATCAAATCGCAAATAAGAAATAACGTGCAGATTCGCACGAAAAGAAAAGCCACACAAGACAATCTCAACATCATCACAAAGCATGCTAAGGGTCGTGGATCCCCCAATAGGATTCGCAATCCTTAAAGAAGTAACCATACAAGAAACATCCAAAGATAAATCATCGACGAGCTTCTTCGATACGAAAGAATGTGAAGCACATCGAAAAGAACTCGATTACTATGATCATGAAATAAAATAGAACCTTCCAAAATAGATTGAGATATACCTTTGGGTTAAGAAGGACCTTCGAAAGCCTTAGCAGCATAAAGTTTGCTAGACTTGGCACCAGCAGAAACAGTAGGGCAGGTGGAAACATGATGACCTTCCATCTTGCAATAGCGGCAAAAGAGAGGCTTAGGACAAGCTCTAATCATATGATCAGGAGAACCACAATTGAAACACTTCCGAATGAAAGGTGTTCCAGCAGACTGAGACTAAGAATTAAAACCACCAGTCTTCTTCTTGGAAGGAAAAAACCTGGACTTCGGAAATGGAAACTGCTTCTTGTTGGGGTTCTTGGAAGCCTCAACATCATCACCACTATCACACTCCTTCTCGATGGCCTCGAGATGAAGTGCTGAATCTACCAACTCCTCAAAAGAAAGCTTAAGCTGAAGCAATAAAAACTTCTTAAGATACTTCTTAAGACCAAAAACAAACTTCAGATTCTTCTTATGAAATGCGCTAATGAATTCAAGACCATATTCAGATAAAGCCTCGAATGATGCAACATGCTCAGAAACAGAAGATTTCCCTTGCTTCAACTCAAGGAAGCGACGGGTCAATAAAACTTTTTCAGATTCAGGAACGAAGTTGAGTTCGAACCGTTCCTGAAACTGAGTCTAAGAAAGAGTAGATTCATCAATTTCGGCTATAAGAAGCTCGTACCAATTAAGGGCACACTCTTGCAATAAGCTAGAAGTTACAAGAACTCTATCATAATCAGAAAGATCCATGCGAGAGAAGATACGCTCGTACGTGCGAATCCAAGCTTGGACTTCAAGAACAGACTCGGAGCCTTTAAACGGCTTTCCTCCAAGATGAGAAAAATCACTGCACAGGCATGCAAAGGCAGACTTGCGAGGTGGAGATACTTGAGTGCTCCTAAACAACTCCATAAACTGATCTGCAGACATATAAACGTCGTCCGGATGTGAGCCACTGGATTGCCCAGCACCCGAGCGCCGTCCCCTGCCTCTTCCAGCCATACGCTGAAAGTTAAGATAAGAACAAGATAATTCTCAAATCCTATCTACCGCCAAAAGCACAGAAGGAATATAGAGGCAAGATGATTTAAAGATTTGTATCATTTATTACACTTGATGTAGCGTAATATGTGCTTCTATTCTGTGTTTATCCTATTTTTTTCTGAACTCAGCTCTGATACCAAGCTGTGACGCACCACTCCGAGACCCATATTAACAAAGAGTATTATTAGATAATACCGTCTGCTAATACGGAGAATAAAGCTGAATAGGAGCGACCATCTATAGCCTTGCTTTAACTATACATTGAATACATCGACAATAACCATACATAGCAGATCGACATATTCAATGAATACTTAAAACAAAACCATACGTGGCTGGAGGATCTATCAGAACAGAATATAACAACTCAAATGTAATATACAACACAGAACAGTAGATCATCATATACACATATACTGATACATAACAGAGTATAGAAACTGATACATGTCAAGTGGTATAGCAAACCACAATATACAGACGAATCCAAAAGAATACATGTCAGAGTTACAACAAAAAGGACTACACAAAAAGCTATAACAAAAAGAAGCAAGCTGAATAGTCCATGCGGAAGCCAAAGAGGCTAAGTCCAAATGCACCTAAGCTGAAACATCTCGGTCTGACCCGAGTATAAATACATGGATCAGTCTAGCTAAACAAATCAGTTAGATAAACTGAACAATAATGAACCTGCAAGGTCATAAAGTATAACAAATATCTCTAAAAGAGATAACACAATCATCTAACAAAAGATGAATCATAACAAGACAAGCCTCATATCATCGGCAACTCAAGTAAACAAGGATATGAATATCCCAGAACAAGCCAAAAAAGCAAATAACAAATACCAATGAAGGTAATACAAGTTCCACAAGGTAACAGCTATATATCGTGCGGCTCAAAAAGACCAACACCGAAGGGCGATACCAAGGGAATATACATATCGATGAAACAACAGAAAAGTGCATGTGCTAAGTACTGTATAAACAAGGATCCATGAGCCCGAAGACTCCAAACCTAATATCACTCGAGCGGTGACGAATGACCAACTCCAAAAGCGATACTATAGGGCAACAAACCCGAAGGCACTAACCCAAAGGTACAAACCCGAAGGTACAAACCCGAAGGCAACATACCCGAAAGCAACAAACAGATAGGAGACGGTCCGAAGACACTATCCCAAAGACAACAAACCGTAGTGGTGAAGGTCCGGAGGCCCAGTACTGAACACCACTAAATGGAAGAATGTGTCACAACTTTCGAAAAGGAACCCGAAAAGTATTAACATGAGTCTCATAACCACCCGTTCGCCCTAAACGATTTACTATCCGTTAGTCAATTTCACACTCAAAGCAGTACAAAGTTTACCGCATCTCATCGGTAAACCAAACCCAAAGGTCAAAACGTTCAAACGAATAGATCGAGAATTAACTGATAAGATGAACGCACGTGCTCATAGCATGCGTTTTATCTAATCATTTAATTCTCCTCCCACTTCGCTCGGAGTGCGAAATTGTGTGTGTTTTAAATAGAATTTATAAATTGAAGAAACAAGCTTTTAATACAATTTAAAAGATTATTTTATAAAAACCCGTGGATGAAGCCAAAAAGAAATCATCAAAATCAAAAGTGAATGATAACAACAATCGGAACAACCAAAGCCGATAAAAATTGGAATTTCAATCCCAAAAGCAAATTTGGCAAAAGACTACAGATTCAGACGTCTGAAATAAGTGGTTCAGACGTTTGAATCTGGAAAATTAAATGTTTTCCAAAATCTAATTCAGACGTCTGAACCATACCTTTTAGATGTCTGAAATTGGCATTTTAAGCCTAATTCCTTTCTGGTTGCACTCGAACCAATTCAGACGTCTGGAATTCTCGATTCAGACGTCTGAATACTGGGGAATGAAAATTCCCAGTATAATATTCAGACGTCTGAAATTGAGGGTTCAGACGTCTGAAACCTGATGTTCAGGCATTTTCTGAACCTAGGCCATTGATGACCAAAACAAATCGAAAGCGATCGGATGAGCGATGATTACGAGCTTACGTCCAACGACTACCCAACCTTAAGACTCATGCAAACACTCCGAACAACATAAACATCAACCATATGAGGATTTCATAGATTTGGCTTCAAAAATCATAAATTGGCAATTTCACTGAATCAATCCAAATCGAAAGCAAATAAACATGCAATTATGTTAGAAAATTTATTCTTAACAATCCAACATAGTTGTAGACAAAGATGTGAGATAAAAATCTCACCTTTTAACTCAAAAACACGGATGAGAAGCTCAAATGCAAAGAAAAGACCAACCACTCTCCACTTCAACTCTACAAACTTCAATCTAAGATCAAAACAAGTATTTCCTAAGTTAGGTTTATGAAACTTTCTGAAACTGAAGGAAGAAAGAGTTGGAGAAGATGAAGAGGAGGCTTACCAATAGCTTCTCTTTGATTTAGGAGCAAGAATTCGAGTTAGCAAATGGAACAAGGGCTTGGAGTTTCTAATTCTTCTTCCTTTCCCCCATTTTCAGTTGAGCTAGAGTTTAAGAAATGAAAATGAGTGAATGGAGAAGAGAGGGGCTGAGTTAGGGTATTAAGTTAAGCTAATGGGCTGAACCCAAACCCAAAACCCAATAGAAAAAGTAGCAACATTCTACTTACTCCAAACATATCAAAGCTTATACTCAAAAGATCGCAAACGCCATTTTGAACTCAATGGAAGTGGTTTCGAGTCCTAATTCGGCCGTTTGCAAAAAGTAACATTTCAGACCTAAATCCGATTAACGGCGCTATATTTAAATAAAACATTTAAATATATAATCATTAAATATGCGGGTTGTTACAATAAACAATATCTGTTAAATGATTTTTAATCAAATCAAATATAGTCAGTGCTATATGCAAAATTCAGTTTAGGTTATTTGACCTTTTAAAATGGTTTTCACAAAATCATTTTTCTATACATTTGCATCGCAGTTCCAAAATACTTAATAATTCATCATTTGAATGTTCAAATTTGATAACAAAGTACTAAAAGATGTGCATAAGGTGCGCTTCAAGTGATGCGCTGACCAAAGGGAATTATGCGCACTGCAAAACGCGATTCACCTTAGAAACATCGTCTCACACAGTGAGTTGTATATTTCTGAGGCTAGAAAATTGTTGTCTAATATAGGTTGAAAACCTTAATCTTGTTTTAGTTCGAGGAAAATCAAAATTGAATGCGTCAATTTATTCTGCAGTCGATATCTTAATCGATTATAACTTGACTCCATATAAACCAATTGTATATCAACTCCATAGGAATCAATCTTAGGACCAATTCAACTAGAACCAATCATGGGAACCAATTGTATATCGACTCCACGGGAACCAATCATACTACAAAATCGATTTTTGATTTTTCAAATTTTTGAAGAAAAAGGAAAAAAATAGACTAGGGAAAGGAAATAAAGAAAACAAAAGCAAAAATATACTTCGGTGCACATTTGAAAAACGCCTATTAATTAAACATTGATGCTTTATCCAGTAATAAACACTAAAATGTATGTTTTAAATAAAATGTATTACTCTTCAATCTTTAAATTGTTGAATTGATTTTTTAATCTTATTTTTGTTCTTTAAGATTGTTGAAGTCATCCATTTAAAATGAGAAAGAAATATAGCATACGAAGGTAGGTACTAATATATGTTAAATTCTTTAATATGTCAAACATTTAATTTTCCATAGAAATATTACATCTCAACGCTTATGTCTCGCAACATGAGCACAAAAACGCCTCGTGTACGTTTTCACCATTTAAAACTTTGTTCCATATTATAAAATATTGTATTTACATTTGAAGTAAGTGTTACCCATACTGAATATTTGTCTTCCATATACAAAACGTGTGTCATGCATTCTATATTGCTTCCCACGAGTGTATCGTATCTCATTTCCCTTAATTATTTTACCTTTTCCACATGTACCATTGTATTGATCATTTTGTTTTCCAAGCTAGAGCACATGTCATATGTATTAATTATTTTATCTAACACAAGCAAAGTGTGTGTCGTTTGTACTCATAAATATCAAATAAAATAAAATAGTTTAACATCGTGAAAAGGGTTTATAAGATACTTTTAGCATGAAAAAAAAAATTACATACAGTTAAGTAAAAACAATTACTCTCTCTCTTTTATTGATTGTATGGGAATTATGTATTAGTTTTACATTGCTGAGATTTACACAATAAAAAATTGTAATGATTTTGTCATATTATAATGATAGATGTATTTAATGTTGATTCAAACAACAATGCCTTAGAAGTCAAACTCTTAACAAATTTGTTAACAAACATTCAAAGAAAAACATAGCCATATATATGTTAGGCCCTAACAATGCTATTGTAGGCCATTTAATAATTTTTAGGCTGGAAATATAAATATTAGGCCATGAACAAATTTCAAAATTTTGTATGGATTTTTTAATTAAGTTAATTTAGTATGAATAGAGAAACAACATATTCATATTCACAAAATCAACATTCTTTGTGACACTTAATAGAAAATATGAAGTTAAAAATGCATAAAACTGTAGATTAATTGTTTCTTTAATGCAAAAAATACATAAAAAATCATTGACCCTATATAATACAAAGACAAAATTCAAATAATATAAACAACGAAAAATAAAGGCTAAATAAAAAAAGTGTGTACAGCGAAGCAAAAAAGTATGTTGAGAGAATAAATGATCAAATTTATATTTGATTAATCAGTGTGTGAAGTGTGTTCATGATTATATAGGTGGGAAACGTAACTAAAAGTAGATTTTGTAACAAATTCATATATATTTTTCATTAATGTTAATGAAAGATAGATCTTAATATGCATCCTTTTAAGGGAATTAGTTAGCTAACATTATACATTAAGATAATAACCTAGTTTTTATGATAAACTATAATTTTGAATCAAATTATTTTTATTTTTTTATTAAATAAATATATTTGAGTATTTATTTTGTTAACAAACTGGTTAATTAAAAATCAAAGAAAAATATTCTCTATATAACCAAAAATAATGCCTTCAACACAACCATGTTCATATTATTATATATTTTGTTGGTTATTACTACTTTTCTAGTTTCCTGACAATAATAGTTATACCAAAAAAGTATCTAAAATGAAAAAAAATGTATGTTAAGCGAACAAAAGTTATTCACATTTCTACTTATGTGATTAGTGGGTGAAGTATGTGCTTTTATAGTGGTGAGATATAGCACCAAGGATAGATTTCGTAACAAACTTATAAATTTTGATTTATCTTATTATAAATTATATATGTATATGTATATATAAAATAAATTAGTCGACGTTATGGCGTGAAATTATGACAAAGGTCAGTTTCATAACAAACTGTAGCCTTGAATCAAATATTTTATTTAGTGTTTTTTATAAAATAAATATATTTGAGTGATTATCTTTTTAACAAACTAGTTAGCTAAAGTATGAAAGACAAAATTCTCCTTGAATAAAAAGAATAGCTTTCATGCAACTATAAAGTCTATATAATTACATATTTTATTGGTTTTTAGTATTTTTCTTGTTTTCTAATAAATAATAATTGTAATAAATACACTCATTTTACTAAATAATACTTAAAGCCAGATTAAAAAAGATTAACGCATTTTAGACATTTGATATATATTTTTAAGTCTCTAAAATTATTGAATTTTATGCTAATTAGTATGTTAAAATATATTATTTGATGCATGTTGAAACAATTTCAAATACGTTATTGAACAGCATATATTATAACATTACAATGTGATGGTCTTGGTTGTAAAAATTAAACACGAATTTTTCTGGTAATATGTTTCATATGTTGGTCATTTTGTCTATAACTTGTAGCAAATATAACTTAAAACTATAAACTTCAATAATTTGTAGTTGATAGTAGAAAATGTATCCTTGACTAATATTTTGCATCTATATTCTTACCATGGTTGGTATTTGTTATTACGAGAATTCGTGATTTATACAATGAACATGTTGGCTATAATAATTAGTAAATAATAGTTAAATGAACAAAATTAATCGTTTAAAAAAAGTAGAATTCCCGAGGATGAAATGTCATACCCTAAAATGTTGGGGGTGTCACAAGAAACAAGAATTATTCATCCAAAACATTAGCCTCATAATTAATAATTAAACGGACAAAATTAGTCATTTTTGAAATAAAAATGTAGAATGCATGAGGACGAAACTTCATAATTTGAAATGTTGAGATGTTATAAGAAATGAGAATCACTCTTCAGACATTGGAGTCTCAAGAATTAACGGTGCCGTCTAAAATGCTATAATGTGTAAATGTTAACTTGCAATAGTAAATCTAGTTAACTTTTTACCGAGAAATAAAGAACTTTTCAAGACCTTACGTTGGTTTAGCAATAAAGCAATACTTAGCTTACCATTGGTTCGTTGAAAAGGAAAAACATCAAATATTATTATAATAGGACATCTCCTTAGCCAACCAGAAGACAACATATGGAATATTATGTAAAACCCGTTCTTGGTTCAATCATAATGATACACTAATGACATAGCAATATAATTTTTCATTGGTCGGAACATGAGGAAATACTTGAAATGCAATCTTGATATCTTTCATTGGTCAAATTAGAACAAAACCATTATGAATTATACAATTGAACCTCTCATTGGTCTTATCCAAACACTTAGGATGAAACAATAGGACGTGTTATTTGTCCTATCACGAAGAGACACTCGGGATGAAACTATATGTTTTTTTATAGGTTGAATTTGAAAATAAAATTTGCAATGAAAATATAGAGTATTTCAACGATCTTATCATTAGTGGGCACAGGCAATGAAACGGTATTGCCTTTCATTGTTAGTATTGCAGGAAGGAACAAATAATGCATCTGTAGAACCATTTGTTGGTTCAATCGCAAGATTTTAAATCTCTTTCATCTCCCTTGAAATAAAAATCCAAGATTCTCTCCGAAATCCGAGATTTGATAGCTTGGTTACTTATCAGAGTTTCAAATTTCCTTCATTTCAGCTGCGATATCAGTCCAAGATTTTCTTCAAAATCCAAGATTTAAAACTTGTTCAATCGTGAAGTGGGACTTTGAGTGATGATCCATACTTCGACATATCAGGTCTATTCCCACAATATCCATTTATGTGTATGAACCGACGCTTTAATTATTAAGTTGCGTACACAATACTGTTAGCTGGTTTCGAAGATTTTGAAAACAATCATCTGAATAGAAATGAAATGCGGATGTGGTGATATGTAAAGGAGATGGACACGTGTTGAACAAGGTGACAAGTGGAGCAGGTGGACGCATTTCACATGAGATGACATGTGAAGGAGATGGCATGTGTTACAAAAGGTCGCATGTGAAGGAGGCGACACATGTTCCATGAGGTGACTATATAGGAGGTTGATACTGGACGAGGTGTAGATGCATGAATTTTGACACTTGTTGCACGATGGGTGGCAGTGTATGCACTTGACATGTATCACATGAGGTATCATGCGAAGGAAGTGAACACATAAAAGAACAGGTGTAATCATGCAAGGGCGACACCTAAGTAGAATGCGTAACAAATTTTGTACAACATGCATTTTGACATGTGATCCTAAAAATAAATGATCAAAATACTCATATAAAAAGGCTATAAATAAGTCGCATTTATCATAAAATGGGGACACGATTCCATCTTTTAAAACACGGTTTAAATTAAGAAGAAAAATTGGAAAGAAAGGAAAGATTGAAAAAAGGAAGAAGGAAAAAACTTTGAGGAGGAAGGAAAACAAGACAAGGATATTTTGAGCAAATAAAAGACATGGAAGGATGGACTGATTGTTAATAACTATGATGATGAAAATAAGGATGGAGAAGAAGCGAAAAAATAAATGCTTAAGGAGAGCTTACATAAGGTGATTTCCTTCATTGACCGTTTTAATAATTCATGGTGTATTAAATCTGATGTTCGATATGTTTATGCTATGGTGAACGTTTACGATGAAAACTGCACTTTCAAACTATGATGGTTTGATCTCGCAAGGTTCAATTCGGTTTGATTCCAATGTATGTACCATGAAGAATTAAAACAATTATAAGGTAATGCGCCCTCTTCTGTTGATTCAATAGTGGTTAGTAAATAATACACATTTGTCAATTCTATTCCCGCAATACTCATTTACGTGTATGGATTTACACCCTAAATATTAAAACGGTCATGTGAAGGTGACGGACATGTGTTGAACAAGGTGACATGTGAAGGAGGTGGACATGTATCGCATGAAATGGCATGTGAAGGAGATGGCACGTGTTAAGCAAGGTCGTATGAAATGGCTTGTGTAGGCAATTAATAAGGTGATGCAGCCTCTTTTGGTATTAATGTTTTTCTTTGTTTGCTTCCGAGCAGTTGGTTACACCCTTGTTATAAAGGAGTGGAGCATTATAGTTATTGTTGAAAATTAAAAAAAAACCTAAGTAAGACTTTTTTCCCCCCATGAAACTTTCACTTCGAATCTTACCAAATTTTTTGTTGAACATAGAGTTGGATTTGCTTCGATATCAAAAATTTATATTTAAAACCATTATCATACCGGCTTATATATCAACTAAATTAATTAAAAAATCAATACTTCGGTTTGAGATTGACAATTTTTTGGTATGGCTTGGTAATAAGCTTTTGCCGTTTACAATTATCTATTTGTTTATAATATTTCATGTTAAAAGAGTAAATAATAAAGGTTGTTGTTTTTTGGTATACGATAATTTATTACCTTTATTTTGTGCAGTCAAAACATACAAGAAAGATTGTGAAGAAGCTAAAACTTTGCATAAAATCGTATCTTTTTTTTATGATAAGAATTGCATTCAACATAATATCATAATAATATTTTGCTAGATTTGATGTTAAATAATTACATATCATATGTTAGATTCTATATAATAAATACAATGAAATATAAGAATATATACATTGGTTAATGTATGCAGTAGGCATGGTAATCATAGTCATCAAGGCGTATGCCTAAGCGCGTTTAGGCTCAAAAAAGGCTCAGGCACACATTATGCGTCTTTTTGCAGTTTGAGTGCGTCTTTTTACAGTTTGAGACGCCTTTTTGCACGGTTCACATTTTAGTTTATAAAATAGTTAAATAAATAAATTTGATAGTTAAATAAATTATAAAATATGGTCTAAAATTTAGGTAATAAAATATTTAAATAGTTGAATGAATTATAAAATATGGTTTAAAATTCAATTTATAGTTGGTAAAATAGTAGATCAAACTTATATAAAAGGCATGCAAAAAGGACCAAGGCTTGTGCCATTTTGTGCCTTAACTACTATGATGGTAATTGCCATCATAAATGATAGATTACCGTTATCGTAACGCATTTTTTCATGTTGTTTGGCAAAATGTACCAATCAAGTCGGTTACCATTTTTTGATATCATTTTACTTGGTTGCAGTTGGTAATGGTTGACTAGCCACCATTGACCTCTCTTCTCTTCTAACTTAACTTTGTTGTATTACCAATCCAAGGTCTACTCCATCCTTCACATGCATCTATTTTGCAACCATTTTTCATTCAAAATCCTAAATTATTTATTTGCGAGAATCGCAGCAGCCAAACAACAATTGTTAAGGTGAAGTGAATTTTTTTTCTTTTTTTTCTTTTTGATATTGTAGGGTACATTGTGCTAATAAAGTTGGATTGCTCAATAAAGTTGGATTGCTCAAGTCCCTTAGGTCGTTCGGATGAAGCCGCGGTTTTAGGTCGCTAGGGAAATTTAGGTCGCTCACAACCCAGAAGAGACGCGCGAGTTAACAAGCAACGGCCTAGTGGGGATTCGCGAGTTAACGACCTAACTCCACAGGTCGATTCTTTAGGTCGCTCAAGCGACCTAACGACCTAGTTAGGTCACATAAAGATGTCCTGTTGTTAAGATAAGATAGGTCGTCCACGACCTTATCAAGCTACGAACTATATTAGGTCGCTATTTTCATGGGTCGCATAATCTTGAAGCCGTGTTTTCCTTATGACGCTCTTTGGAAAGGTCGCATGAAGAACCTTAAGTCGCTGGAGGGTTAGGACGTTGGGTCGTTGTTGTGTTTAAGTCGTATGTCGTTGTATTTGTTAAGTCGCGTACTGTCTTGTAACGATAGGTCGTTTGTTGTTGTTGAGTTGTAATACTATTGTATCTTGTTAGGTCGTTGGTAACTGTACAGGGAAGTGTTGAAACGTGTTGTAACATGTTGTAATTAGGTTGCTAACGACCTTGCTTAGGTCGTAGGTCGTCTTGAGTTGAGCCGTTGTGTGTTGTTAGGTCGGGTAATAATATTAGATCGCGTGCGACCTAGGGAGGCGTGAGTTGTAAGCCTATAAATAGGCATGGTGGTGGTCATTTTGTAACTGGGTTATTTTTGGAATAAACTCTTGTTTGTGAAGTTTTGTGCCTCCATTAAATTGGTAGTTGAGTGTGAAATCCTATCTCCACTTTCGACATTCGGGTGCGCTCGAATCTTCGATCGTTGAAGCCAATTCGCGGAATCAAGTGCGCTTGATCAACGCTCGAAGAATTGCAGATCTCTCTTCACGGTACCGTACGCAATCAACGTGTCAGAGATAGCTAGAATTCGGTATCTTCGGATCAACGAATTTGGGCCTTGCAGAATTTTCAATCCATCGATTGCCATTTTCACCGTTTCATTTAATTTTCGTATTTCCGCTGCATCATTATTGGTATCAGAGCTAGACTTAGCCAATCATAGCTAAGCCGAGTCTTGGAGCCGAGTTTGAAGTTTGAAGTTGGTGTTCATCGTGTTCGTCTTGAAGTTGCAACAAGTTGGAAGCTTTCGATCCATTTCATTTTGGATCAAAGTTTGAAAGGTGTTTGAAGCCGAGTCGAGCTAAGCCTTAGGTCGTTGCAAGCTTGTGCGAGCTAGTGAAGTGTTGAGCTAGTCTGAGCCGTGTATTGTTAAAGTTTTGAAGTTTTCATTTGTCTTTGTTGAAGTGTTTGTGATTGTGTAATCATGCCGCCAAGAAGAGCTAACCGCCATCGAAATATTGAAGCTTTGTATAGAAGAGAAGAGGCCGAACAAATGGAACAACGCATGCATGAAAAGTTTGATGAAGGTATTGGTCGATTAGAGAGAATGATGCTAGAAATGAATCAAAGTAGAAGAAGGGTTTCACCTGAATCGAGCCATGGGGGAAGTAGAGTTTCACCACATTCAGATCGGGAGAGGAGAGAAAGTCATGATCGTAGAAGTGTTGACAATCGTGATCGAAATGTTGATGATCGAAATTGGAGAGATGTGGATGATCGTGATAGGAGGAATGTAGATCGAAGGGATGTTGATGGTAGAAGTGGTAGTGGAAGAGATGTTGGTAGTGGTGATCGACAACGATATGCATCAGATTTTGATGAAGAGTTTGATGGTGATAGAGGAAGTGTTCATTACCGAGATCGAGATCAGGGACGACGTCAGTACCGGGATGTTGAAGATGATCGACGTTGGGAATCGGGGATGAAGATGGAAATTCCTGAATTTAAGGGTGGAATGGTTGCAGAAGAATTCTTGGACTGGTTTTCTAATATGGAAGAGATCTTTGATTTCAAGGAGGTTCCAGATAATCGTCGAGTGAAGTTAGTTGCTACTAGGTTGAGGGGGAGAGCTATGGCGTGGTGGCAGCAGACCAAACTTACACGAGAACGGATGGGGAAGTCGAGGATTGAATCATTGGAGAAGATGAAGAAACTGATGAAACTACATTTTTACCTTACAATTATCAATCACTCATGTATCGGAGGTTGCAGAATCTGAGGCAAGGGGCGAAGACTGTTAATGATTATGCAGATGAATTTTACCAACTCATTGCTAGAAATGATATTATGGAGACAGAGGAACAATTGACTGCTAGGTTTGTTGGAGGGTTGAGGATGCAGATTCAAGATATGGCGAATATGTTTGATCCTAGATCTGTAGCAGAAGCACATCAGAAAGCGTTGGCTTGGGAGAAGCAGGAAAGACGAGGAGGTGGTGTGTTTACAAGTTCCAATATTCAGAACAAAGGTGCTAGTGGGAGTTCCAATGTTTCTAAAGCCGTCAGTAAACCAGTTGTGAATGAAGTTGCGAAGGCAAAGGTTAACAACAGTTTTAAATGTTATAATTGCCAGGAAGTGGGTCACAAGAGCAATGAATGTCCAAAGCCAAAGAAGCGAACTATGATTGCTGAAGTTGAAGGTGAAAATGTTGATGAAGGTTATTCTAGTCCAGCTGAGGAGGATGAAAAGGGTATTGCGTCAGGAGATGAAGGATGTAATCTAATGATGAGGAGGTCTTTTTTAACACCGAAGCAGGAAGAAGAAGCTAGTTGGTTGAGGAGTAACATCTTTCAGTCGACATGCACTATTCTGGGGAAGGTGTGTAAATTTATGATTGACGCAGGACGTTGTGACAATATCATTTCTACTGAAGCTGTGAGAAAGTTGAAGTTGAAAACGGAGAAACATCCTAATCCTTACAAGTTAGCATGGCTAAGAAAAGAGGAGAGGTGATGTTGGACAGGCGAGTTCGAGTTCCATTTTCTATTGGAAAGAAGTATAAAGACGAGATTTGGTGTGATGTTGTGGAGATGGATGTTTGTCACTTGCTTTTGGAAAGACCATGGCAGTATGATCGAGCAGTGCAGCATGAAGGTCGAACCAATAACTACAGTTTTATGTTTGAGGGCATTAAGATTATTTTAGTTCCAAAGAAGAGACAGCAGGGAGAGAGCAAGTCAGAAGAGATTGAGGAGCTGAAGACTTTGTTGACTTTGAAGGAATTTGTTAAGGAAGTCGAAGATGAGCCCGAAGTCTTTTTGTTGATTGGACGTGAGAGTAATGAAGTGGTTGAAATTCCTGAAGAAGTAAAACCAGTGCTGGAAGAATTTGACGATGTATTTCCTGAAGAGCTGCCAACGGAGTTACCACCGTTGAGGGATATTCAACATCAGATAGACCTTGTTCCAGGAGCTGTGTTGCCACATCGACCACATTACAGGATGAGTCCAAAGGAACACGAGGAGTTGCGAAGGCAAGTGGAAGAATTGATAGAACAGGGGCGTGTACAGGAAAGTCTAAGTCCTTGTGCGGTTCCAGCCCTGTTGGTGCCGAAAAAGGATGGAACATGGAGGATGTGTACCGATAGTCGGGCACTGAATAAGATCACTGTGAGGTACAGATTCCCAATGCCTAGATTGGATGATTTGCTGGATCAGTTGAGTGGGGCTACTATCTTTTCAAAGATTGATTTGAAGAGAGGATATCATGAAATTCGAATTTGACCAGGAGATGAATGGAAAACAGCATTCAAAACATGGGAGGGATTGTATGAATGGCTGGTTATGTCGTTTGGTCTTTCGAATGCACCAAGTACGTTCATGCGGGTGATGAATCAGATCTTTAGACCATTTATTGGGAAATTCGTGGTGGTGTATTTCAATGATATTCTGATATACAGTGGAAGTCCAGAGGAACACTTGAATCATCTGAGAGAAGTGTTAATGGTACTACGACGGGAACAATTTTATGCTGCAACGAAGAAATGCGTGTTCATGACGCATAGTGTTTTATTTTTGGGATATGTTATATCAGGAGGAGGGTATCCAGGTGGATCAGAATAAAGTTGAAGCAGTCAGAAATTGGCCACAGCCGAAAACAATAAAAGAAGTGAGAAGTTTTCATGGGCTAGCGTCATTCTACGGGAGATTCATTCCACACTTCATTAGCGTGATGGTTCCAGTTACTGATTGTATGAAGGGGAAGCAATTTTCTTGGACAGAGGAGGCAGGATTTGCTTTTAAACGAATCAAAGAACTTTTGACGACAGCACCAATTCTTGTTTTGCCAGATTTTCAGTTGTTGTTCGAGCTACATACGGATGCATCTAAGGTTGGGATCGGAGGGGTGTTGAGTCAAAAGGGGCATCCTATTTCATATTTCAGTGAGAAGCTTTCAGGGGCAAAGATGAGGTATAATACATATGATATGGAGTTTTATGCGATTGTCCAAGCTGTGAAACACTGGAGACACTATCTATTTCAGAAAGAGTTTGTTCTTTACACTGATCATGAGGCTTTGAAACATTTGCAAGGGCAGGACAAGATTTCAGCAAGGCATGCATCGTGGATTGCCTATTTGCAGCAGTTTACTTTTGTCGTGAAGCACAAATCAGGGGTGACGAATCGTGTAGCTGATGCTTTGAGCAGGAGGAATCATTTATTGACGACAATGAAAGTTGAGATGACAGGTTTTGAACTATTGCCAGAGCTGATCGAAGAAGATCCTTACTTTATGAAGTTTGTTGAAAAGGTCAAGGAGGGGAGTGCTGATGAATTTGCGTTGGTGGATGGTTTTCTGTTTAAGGGAAATCGATTATGTATACCAGATTGCAGCTTGAGAATGAAGATTATCAAGGAGTTGCATGAAGAAGGACATGTTGGACGTGATCGCACATTACAGTTGATTTCTCAATCTTACTTTTGGCCGTCGATGAAGTGGGAAGTTGGAAGATTTGTGGAGAGATGTCATATTTGTCAAATTTCGAAAGGGACAGCGACAAATGCGGGTTTGTATATGCCTTTACCTGTTCCTACAAAATCGTGGGTTGACGTAAGCATGGATTTTGTGTTAGGCTTACCGAGGACACAACGGGGAAATGACTCGATATATGTTGTAGTGGATCGTTTCTCGAAAATGGTACAGTTTTTCTTTAAAGAGATCTATCGTCTTCATGGATTACCAGAATCCATAGTTTCGGATAGGGATACCAGATTTCTGAGTCATTTTTGGCTAAGTTTGTGGAAGATAGTGGTAACCAAGCTGAAATTCAGTAGCGCTTATCATCCGCGGACAGATGGACAAACGGAAATTGGGAATAGATCGTTGGGAAATTTATTACGGTGTCTTGTGAAAGATAATCTGAAGAGTTGGGATGTGAAGTTATGTCAAGCAGAGTTTGCTCATAATCATGCGGTGAATCGTAGTACAGGTTTCAGTCCATTTCAGATTGTATATTCAAGCTTGCCGAAGGGACCGTTGGATTTGACGATAGTGCCAAAACCGAAGGGGACAGTTAAACGAGCTGCTGATTTTGTTGATGGTTTGACGGAATGCCATAGAATCGTTCAGGAACGATTGGAGAAGTCGAATGAGAAGTATAAGCGATCTGCGAATCTGAAGCGGAGAAGTGTTGAATTTAACGAAGGAGATTTAGTATATGCTGTACTAACGAAGGATCGTTTTCCAGTAGGGACATACAATAAACTCAAAGCTCGAAAGATTGGTCCTATCGAGATTGTGAAACGGATCAATGAAAACGCTTATAGGTTGAAGCTGCCGGGAAATGTGTATACTTATGATGTGTTTAATGTTAAACATCTTATACCTTACTATGGAGATGAACAAACAGGTGGGGAAAAACTTTTAAATTCGAGGACGAATTTTTCCCAACCAGGGGAGGATGATGCAGCCCAGCCTAAAGACGACGCAGCGCGATCTACAAACTCAATAAAGTTGGATTGCTCAAGTCCCTTAGGTCGTTCGGATGAAGCCGCGGTTTTAGGTCGCTGGAGAAATTTAGGTCGCTCACAACCCAGAAGAGACGCGCGAGTTAACAAGCAACGACCTAGTGGGGATTCGCGAGTTAACGACCTAACTCCACAGGCCGATTCTTTAGGTAGCTCAAGCGACCTAACGACCTAGTTAGGTCGCATAAAGATGTCCTGTTGTTAAGATAAGATAGGTCGTCCACGACCTTATCAAGCTACGAACTATATTAGGTCGCTATCTTCATGGGTCGCATAATCTTGAAGCCGTGTTTTCCTTATGACGCTCTTTGGAAAGGTCGCATGAAGAACCTTAAGTCGCTGGAGGGTTAGGACGTTGGGTCGTTATTGTGTTTAAGTCGTATGTCGTTGTATTTGTTAAGTCGCGTATTGTCTTATAACGATAGGTCGTTTGTTGTTGTTGAGTTGTAATACTGTTGTATCTTGTTAGGTCGTTGGTAACTGTACAGGGAAGTGTTGAAACGTGTTGTAACGTGTTGTAATTAGGTCGCTAACGACCTTGCTTAGGTCGTCTTGAGTTGAGTCGCTGTGCGTTGTTAGGTCGGGTAATAATATTAGGTCGCGTGCGACCTAGGGAGGCGTGAGTTGTAAGCCTATAAATAGGCATGGTGGTGGTCATTTTGTAACTGGGTTATTTTTGGAATAAACTCTTGTTTGTGAAGTTTTGTGCCTCCATTAAATTGGTAGTTGAGTGTGAACTCCTATCTCCACTTTCGACATTCGGGTGCGCTTGAATCTTCGATCGTTGAAGCCAATTCGCGGAATCAAATACGCTTGATTAACGCTCGAAGAATTGCAGATCTCTCTTCACGGTATCGTACGCGATCAACGTGTCAGAGATAGCTAGAATTCGGTATATTCGGATCAACGAATTTGGGCCTTGCAGTATTTTCAATCCATCGATTGCCATTTTCACCGTTTCATTTAATTTTCGTATTTCCGCTGCATCAAAAAGTTATAGCTAAAACAAAGTTTTATAATTCTGAAGGGGTTGATTTCTTTACTTTCGAATATGTTTGTTTGGTTTTCTTTACTTTTGAAGGAGACACTTTCGAAGGGGTTGTAAAATTGTTTTATTTTGACCAAGTTTTGTATTTTCGAAAGGTAGAGTTTAAAGTATTATAAGGTATGAGCCTAATGTTCTTAAGAGCTTTCGAAGGAGGGTAACCTATGAAGTCAAAAGCTAGGTTTCGAAGGTATCAAAAGCTTTTATGACCAAAACTCTATTTTTAAAGGAAAAATCATGGCTATATGAAAAGATTTTTTATAATGGTTTAAGAAGATTCTATCTTTGATAAATTAAACCCACGAAAGCGGTATTGCTATGTGTTAAATTGCTTCTTCTAATATGTACATATTCATTTTAAAATGGACTCATAACTGTATTTTGGGAAAAATGGTAGGAGAACCGACTAGGTTAACCCAGCAGTGAATATAAATTGAATAAATTACTGAATGAGTAGAATTGCATCCAAAAGGTCGGGAAGACCAGAATATATGATGTTAAAATATATAGAAAAGATATTGGCAGGGGTCAATAGATTTCCAGTAAGCCCATGAAAACCATATGATATTGGCAAGGGCCAATAGGTTAATAGTTAGCCCATGAAAATTATGTATAAAAGAGGATGTCAGATAGACAGGTTCATAGTTAGTCCATGAAAACTATGTGTAAATGAAGATCTCAGATAGACATGTTCATAGTAAGCCCATGAAAACTATGTAATTGGACAGGGAGTCCATAAATGTTTAACCGGTTATTAGTTAGCCCATGAAAACTAATAGGTTAATAGTAATCCTAGAAACTATAATTGAGACAGACAGTCAGAATGAATGGGGATGGGTAATCCATATTTGATTTGCTTGTTTTGCATATCATCATAATGTTTTAAAATACTATGTTTTTTTAACCGTTATGGATGCATGAGCACAATATATGGTTTTTATATAGGTTTTAGGATACTAGTGAGGGAAAAACCCATTCTGCTAAGCGGCGTGGTCTCACTAGATATCTATTTGGTTTGAGATGGTAGACTATTATTCATACCAGACTTTATGTCTGACTCGAAGTTTTTACTTTCCCCTTAAACTCTCGGGTAATCAAATGATTTTGAGTAGTTTGAGGTTTAGGGTTTTCAACTTCTCTTCTTTGACGAATAAAGCTTCCAGAGGCGTGCAGGTGGCATATAGTTATTTAGAGATATCTTTGTAGCTATCTATTTTATTTGTAAAGATAGATTTATTAGCCTTATTATATACTCTGATCAACCAATGGGGCATCTTTATATATCGCTCCAAGCGTATGTGTAATAATTATATTTTTGCTGAACGTGGTTAATGTTTTGAGATTATGTAAAGAAATGTTTTGAATGGAATGTGGAAATATGTTTTTGAATGGTTAATTTTTTTTCCCATATTCTTATGATCTGTGTATTAATGAATCTAGCACTGCCGTATATTATCGCCGAAGATTAATAATTATGGATGACTGCAGCATCCGTAGCCATTAGTTTTGGACCTTCAAATATGGGGATGTTACAAGTTGGTATCAAATCATAGGTTTATGTTAAAACATAAAATAAACCAAACGTTTTCAAATATAATCCTAATGAATTAAAGAATAAGATTGGGTTTGGATTAACGTTATAGTAACGTACTTGTATTTGCTATATATATATATATATATATATAAGTACGTGTTCCCCTTTCTGTTAGACCATTCTTTTGTATCTTACTAAGGCTCATATATAGATTTACGAGAAAGAAGATATGGAAGTAAGAAACAGAAGAGGAAATTTAGGTGGAGGAAGCACCACAACAAATGGTAATGCTCGACCTAATACCAGAAGAAACCAAGGTCGACAGGAAAATGCTAATCAAAGTGTAGAGGCCAACTTAGGTGTTCGAACCCCACCAGTAGATATGGGAATGATGTATCAGTTCTTCAACAACTTGATGCAAGCTGGAGCAGCTGCAGGAGTAGTTGGAGGTAATGCTATGAATATTGGAGAAGCCAATCTTGTGGTCCCAGTTGGCAATAACTATGCTAAGTTGAGAAAGAATTATACCAGTTTGGGAGGCAAGCCTTTTCATGGAACAAAGGATGATGTTGAAGTTGAGAACTGGATTTTGAACTGTGAAAGGATCTTTATAGATTTATGCTTGGATAATGGAGAGAAGAGAATGCTAGCCTCTAGATAGTTGCAAAGGTTAGCGCTTCACTGGTGGAACAGTGTGACAGTCGGAGTTCTAAAGTAAGAGCTGACATGGGCTGATTTTAGAAGAAGGTTTGAGCATAGGTTCTTGTTCAAGGTTGTCAAGTCGGCACTGATGAGGAAGTTCATGGATCTTGTACAAGGAGAGTCGTCAGTGATCGATTATGCTGCTTAGTTTGATGAGATGTCTCGATATGGTTATGCATTGGTTGACACTAATGTCAGAAGTAATGAGAGATTCATTTGAGGTTTGAGGCCAGAAATAGGTAAAATGACCATGCCTCATATTAGAGAGCCTTGTCATGTAGTGGTGGAGATGGCCATTCGCCATGAGGAGATGCTTGTTGTGTTTGTTAGGGAGAAACCATTTGAGTCCCAAGGCCCTCAGGGAAAGAAAAGGAATTTCTTCAAGAGGAAAGGAGCCCAGAAATGGGATGTTGCTAAGAAAGCGAAGGCTGATTTAGTGTGTTATAAGTGTGATAAGAAGGGCCATTATACCAACGAGTGCGGATCTTGTAAAGGAAAGAAGCCTGCTGAGAAGAAGAATGTGAAATGCTTCAACTGTGACCAAGTTGGGCATTATAAGAATCAGTGCCCAGAGCCAGTCCAGACGGACAAAGGGATGGTGTTTGCTATTAGATCACTGTCTTCTTCTAGACCTACTACTGTAGAGAAAGGGAAAACTATGATGGAAGGTACGCTTTCGATTCAGAGTATACCAGTAAGAGAACTTTTTGATACTGGTGCATCATACTCATTTATATCACAGTATTTGGTTGACAGGTTATGTATAGAACCCACATACCTTGTTACTTCCTTAAGGGTTGCAAATCCAGTAGGAGGACATGCAACTCTTGGGATGAGATGTGACCAGTTAGAACTTGATTTGTTAATTCATAAGTTTACGTGTAGTTTGTATGTTTTTGATTTTGTAGATTTCAGGATCATTTTGGGTGTGGATTGGTTGGGTATGTATGAGGTTAGGATATTTTGCCGGGATCGGGAATTA
This sequence comes from Allium cepa, assembly GCA_030765085.1. Taxonomy (NCBI): domain Eukaryota; kingdom Viridiplantae; phylum Streptophyta; class Magnoliopsida; order Asparagales; family Amaryllidaceae; genus Allium; species Allium cepa. The sequence goes on along the minus strand of CM060944.1, from coordinate 111,421,334 downwards.
TCGTTGAGGCATCCAGATAGTCATAACCGAATCATTTTTCACAGTGGAAAATTCCAGTAAGAGTGTTTGTGCTTTGTTAAGTGCCTTGGAGGTGGGAGATGACCTTAGACCGGTTTATGTAGCAAGAGAATTTGTAGATGTATTTGATTCGGTCACTAGATTACCACTGAAACGAGCTGTAGAGTTTCGAATAAACCTTGTGTCGGGAGCTGAACTTGTCAGTAAACCACCTAGAAGAATGTCGTCGACAGAGATTAAGGAATTGAAGGTGCAGCTAGTGGACCTTGAAGGAAGGAATTTTATTAGACTAATCAGTTCACCTTGGGGAGCGGCCGCGGTGTTTGTAAAAAACCTGATGGGTCGTTAAAAATGTGTATCGACTACGGTAAGCTAAACGAGAGAACGATCAAGAATAAGTATCATTTTCTGAAAACAGATGATCTATTTGATCAGTTGAGTGGAGACAGAATATTTTCCCAATTGGATTTGGTGACGGGGTTCCATCAGTTGAGAGTGGTAGAGGACAGTATCCCATTGAGGGGTTTCGAGCCAGATATGGATCATATAAATGGTTGGTGTTGCTATTTAGATTAAAAAATTCACCTGCTTTCTTCGTTGATTTGATGAACCGGGTTTTTCGAGAGGACTTGGATAGGTTCGTATTGGTATTCATAAATGTTATTTTAGTATACTCAAAAGAAGAAAGAGAGCATGAGATTCATCTTAGAGTGGTGTTGGAGACGCTGAGACAGAATCAGCTAAAAGAGAAATTTTCCAAGTGTCATTTTCTGAAGAAAGAGGTTAAGTTTCTTCGTCATGTGGTTTCAGAAAATAGTTTGTCAGTCGATCCAAACAAGATCGAATTTGTGAACAATTGAAAGAGACCATAAACGATGACCGAGATTAGAAGTTTTCTTGGACTTGCTGGCTATTACCAGATATTCATCAAGGATTTTTCGCAGATAGCAACATCTTTGACTAAGCTTACCAGGAAGGAAGTGAAGTTTGTTTGGTCCGACAAATGTGAAGGAGCATTCCTTCAATCAAAGCATTTGTTGACCAATGCTCCTATATTAGTAGTTCCAGACGGTAAACAAGGGTTGGTAGTATACATAGACGCATGTGGGACCGGATTAGGAGCAGTATTGATGCAGAATGGTAAAGTTATTGTTTACGCATCTAGGCAGCTTATACTGCACGAAGTAAGATATCATACTCTTGACTTGGAGTTGGCAGCAGTAATTTTTGCCTTGAAAATCTAGAAGCATTATTTATTGGGGGAGAGATTTGAATTGTATACCGACCATAAGTCTTTGAGATACCTATTCTCTCAGAAGAAGTTGATATGCGATAGTAGAGGTAGTTAGAGTTTTTGACTGCTTATGATTTTGATATAGAATATACCCCAGGGAAAGGCAATAAAGTAGTGAATGCTCTCAGCAGAAGACATCAGAATATGGTGTTGGCTATGTTGGTGGAGGGGAAAGATCTGGAAGCTTTGACCAGATGTGGTGTATATTTAAGATCGACTACTAGTTCTAGTCAGAGTTTTTCCATGTTGTCTTGTTTGGAAGTTCGACCAGTATTGATCGAGAGAATTGATGCTAAATAGAAGGAGGATCCATTATTAGCTGAGAGGATTAGAAGGCTTAAGGTTGGAACCAACGTCGATGATTTGAAAGATTTTTGACCCAAGAGAATGGTTGAGAAAGAAGGGACAATTATGTGTTCCAGATATGGAGAACTTGAGAAGAGAAGTTCTGTAAGAATGTCATCGATCCAAGTTTACATTCATCCTGGACGGACCAAGATGTATCAAGATATGAAGAGGAGCTTCTATTGGGAAGGCATGAAGAGAATGTTGACTTATGGGTTAGGCAGTGTGTAAACTGTCAACAAGTGAAACTCGAACATCAAAATCCAAGTGGGTTACTTCAGCCTCTAAATACTCCAGTTTGGAAATGAGATTCGATATCCATGGATTTTATAAATGGTTGCCAAGGTCAAGGAGAGGAAATAAGAGTATATGAGTTATTATAGACATGTTGACCAAGAGTGTTCGTTTTATTTCAGTAAAGTCGACCAGAACGGCCCTTATTTTAGCAATTTTGTACATGAAGAACATAGTTAGACTTCATGGGATTCCTAGTAGCATAGTCAGCGACCTGGATGCATTATTTACTAGCGAATTTTGGAGGAGTCTACGAGAGGTATTAGGTACCAAGCTCAAAATGAGTATAGCTTATCACTCATAGAAAGATGGGCGACAGAGAGAGTCAACAAGGTACGTGCGGACTTGCTAAGAGCTTGTATATTGGACTTTGGTGGATCTGGGAAGGACCACCTATATTTGATTGAATTTTTCTATAATAATTGCTATCGGACTAGTATAGGAATGCCGCCTTTTGAAGCTTTGTATGAGAGACCATGCAAATCGTCAGCATGCTGGTTGGAGACTGGAGACAGATTGGTCTTAGATCCGGATTTGGTTAGAGAGACATCAAAAAAGATTGAGTTAATTCAAGAACGGATGAAGGAAGCTCATTTCAGGTAGAAGAGTTATGCAGATAAGAGGCATAAAGGCATAGAGTTCTCAATGGGAGATAGGTTTTCGTTAAAGTATCACCAATGAAGGGTGTGATACGATTTGGAAAGTCAAGAAAGTTGGCCCCAAAATATATTGGATCATTCCAGATTTTAGAAAGGATTGGAAAACTTGCTTACAGAGTACAGTTGCAAAGCAGTATAGTAGGTGTCCATAATGTATTTATGTGTCTCATCGTCGCAAGTATGTGCATGATCTAGAGGCTACTATTCCTCAGACAGAGTTGGATGATTTAGTAGTAGAGCCTGATTTGACTTTTGTTAGACAATCAGTTCAGGTTGTAGCGAGAGATGAGAAAAGATTGAGGACCAAGACAGTGAAGTTAGTGAAAGTTCGGTGAAGCGACAACGAGAAGGACTGTACTTGGGAAATAGAGGACAGGATCCGAGATGCGTATCCTAATCTGCTTTGAGGGTATGCTCTATATTTATTATATAAACCTATTAGCTGGTAGGACATGCTAGCTTTTGTTTGCATGGTTGTCATGCTTGTTTGTAGTCCTTACTAAATTTCGAGGACGATATTCTTTAAGGGGGGAGCCTGTGACATCCCTATTTTTTGTTCAACATTATTCAAGACATTTAATTGGACAAATTAAATAGAATAATGTGGTTGATTAAGGAGTTGAGATTTAATTGTCAATTAACTTGGCCATGGTTAAACTAATGAATGTATAAGTATGGTTTAAAATTTATAAGTTAGGAAAACAAGAGGATGGCAAAATGGGAATAGTCACTCCCATATACCCTTAAACTCTCCCTTATTCTCCCCTACCATTTCACAAATTAAAACACACATAAAAGAGAAGATATAACCAGCTATTAAAACACCTTAGGAGATCAGAAAACTTGGAAGATCCAAGAGAAAAAGCTAGAAGAATAAAGCTAAGGAAAATCTCAAACTCCAACAACTTAATCAAAGTGAAAAATAGTGTAAATCATCTCATTTTTCCTTGTTTTGGTTTGTTATAGATAGTAACCGAATGTATTTTGCTGTTTTGGTCATGTTTGGATTTAATAATCATTGTTTGGATAGAATAACGATTTATTGGGATTTTTATGGAATTAAAACGATGGGTTTTAAGGTAAAAATCTTAGTAAACGACCTTCAAACGACTTGATTTTTGGTTATGTTGTGTAAAACGTAATTTTGAAGATGGGTTTTTAATTTTATAATCTTCGAAGTTGGTAGGAATATTTTATGAATCTCTTAAGGCGAAAAAGGCATTTATTTTGGGTTTTAATTATTAAAAATAATAAAATAAAGAATTCTGCTCCAAAAATTTTATATGATGAAGAAATGTTGTTTTCAGATTTTTGATGAATTTTTGAGATTTTTTCCAGGCGATTTCAGTTTATTATGAATTTTCTAAGCTAGAAAGACATAATAATTATATTAAAATATTAATATAATTAATTATTTTGAAAATAATTTCTGAAATATAAATCTGATCTACAACAGATTTTCTGCAAGGAAATTATTAAAGTATGTCATTAACCAATAGAAATTTGACAAAGAATTATTAAAGTATATCATTAACTAATAAGAATTTGACAAAGAATAGGAGTTGCAATTTTCAAGTTATTTACGACTCTGCCATTCAACCTTCGGACAAAGTAATCTTTCGACTTAGAACCTTCTGCAGCACTCCTGGACCTTTCTGCAGCATTTTTGATTAACCTTTCGACTTAGTAACCTTCCGACTAAGTAACCTTTCGACTTAGAACCTTCTTCAACACTTCTCGACCTTTCTGCAGCATTATTGATGAAGCTTTCAACTTTGTAACCTTCCGACTAAGTAACCTTTCGACTTAGAACCTTCTGCAGCACTTCTGGACCATTCTGCAGCATTTTGGAAGCACATTTCGACCTTTTCGAAAGCACCTTTCGACAACATCATTCTGCAGCAGTTTTGGACTCTTTTGTAGCACCTTTCAACCTTGTCGAAAGCACCTTTCGACAACTGTTATAAACGTTGCAAAAGCCCTTTTTTAGCAGTTTTCTTCAGCTTTGTTTGTAAACTTCAAATATGCATAACTTTCTAACCGTTAGCCCATTTTGACTAAGAATATTCAAAATAGTATATTTGTTTTTACTGTGATAAATTACTCACGATTACAACACTTTGTAACACTATCATAAAACATATCATTTGCATTATATTAAATATATAATAGAAAGAAAACAACTTTTAGTTTGAACAAGATTGGCTATCAGGTTAGATATATGTAACAAATTATGTAATTGCCTATAGGGTATACCCTTAACTCCATCAGTCGGACGGACAGAAAGAGTATAGCTGTACATGTCACTTTATCAGACATTCTCTAGTATCATGGTTTAGTAAGAGATAAAAATTTGTTTCACTATCGACGTGTGAAGCGGAATACATTTGTTGTTTTGGCATGTGCACAAGTCATATACTTGCAACATACAGTTAGAGATTTCGGTATCTACTTACATAAATCATCAATATATTATGATAATACAAGCGCCATAAATCTTTCAAAAAATCTAGTAAATCTTCCACGAACAAAATATATTGACACACGTCATCAGTTCCAATGAGACTACATAGAAAAAGAAATAATATCACTTGAATTTGTTAATTCCAAAAATCAAATCGTAGATATTTTTACTAAACCATTGAATAAAAATAGTTTTATAAAACCACGAAGAGAATTAAGAATCATTTCCTTACAAGAGCTCCTATATGTGTGTGTGTAAGAATGTAGAACTTGAAACCTACAAAATTAACTCATGATAACCATCTCAAGTTATTCTATAAAATAGCCATTACCTCAAACTAAAAATAGAAAACCATTTCAGAAATTTTAAAATGGTAAGAATACTTTCTACCTAAACCAAAATAGCATAAATAGTTAATAACAAGGTTGTGGTAAAAATAATAATAACCATATATACTCAACACTTTTAATACTTCGCATACTATTATATAAACCAGCTAAACTATATATCAATTCACAAATTTTTTTCTTCTAAAAAGCTCCCAATTTATTTACATAATGGCTTCTAACAACGGTTCGACCTATTCCTCAATCGATTTTAGCACACCCTCTTCCAAAAGCACATATTCATCCTCGTCAAAAGAACTCCTAATAATTCGTCTTCACTAAAGATTATTCCTTCACCAACCTATCACACTGATTTCTCTCTAAAAGAAAAGAAGATCGAACAGTCAATCAACTTTAATAATGTATCACCGTCTACCGATGATCGTCGCATTGATGCGTTATGTCACTATCAATAAGAAATGATGGGACTTTAGAAACAAATGTAAAGGGAACAGCGCAGTCAAGAAGTGCTTCATGATTATATTAAAAGGTATATTCTGGCATTTTGTAGATGATCACTAACAAAGAACAGTATATGTAAAAACTCTCCTTGACTAATGGAGCAGATCCCTTAAACTTTAAACATCCTATTTTCCCAAACAGTCAAGTAGTCAGGTTAAGCTTGGAGCATAGAGCAGAAGATTTCACGGTAGATAGTTATCCATTTCTATTTCCACTGTATGATATATAAGTTTATACTAACACATGTGTAGGGATATGTAGTTTATAACTGTCCCCAACTAGGTTTTTATCTTCTATCTTTATTTTCTTTTACCCCGATCATATGTCTCTTCAACGTTTGATTTTGCGGCACGTGAATAACATGGATGCATTGGTATCGATTTTCGAAGGTCGAAAAGACGGATCCTCACATTGAAGATTTACGTAGATCTACAAATTGGTCTTCCAATTCTTGAAGTAGCCAAACCCTAAATTTATGCTATCAGGCTTTTTAGGTATTCTGCAGTTCATTCACCTTTTGATTCTAGTTTGGTTATCGATGCATTATTTCTTGCAAAATTTTGATTCCGTTGAGTATACATTTGGGCAAGATTTGTTATCTACTTTTTAAAATATTGGATAAGATAACTACTGATAGCTCAAACCTAAAATTCAAAATTGTTTCAAACATCATTCTTCATTATTAATCCTATAAACCAAACGTCTTAATTTATTTTATATTTGTAGACGAAGCTTAAAGAAGCAAAAAAGAGAGGATAGTTTATAACTGCAAGTAAGTAAAGATGCAATATACTATATACTCCTTATTATGTGGAGTTTTGTCCTTTTTTTTGTGTACACCATATGCTTTTCTACGTATAAGTTGATGTAATATGAAAATGCTACTGTTTTCATAATATGTGTGCTTATTTTGCATTGATATGTTATTATGTTGTGATTCACACTATTTTGGGTACACCAAAAATCTTTTCCTTTTCTTTTGCTTGTCAGATTATTCTTTTGCTTAGCAGTATTCTTCATACTGTAGGTTTTGTAATATTTGATTTCTAGTAAAATATATAGTAGATAATAAGAGCTTATGTTATTATGCTGTCTATCATTGATGTTACATGCACCACCTTATCCATCAAATTGTGTTAAAGCATGCAAATAAGGTAACAAGATCGACTCAGTAATGCACTGTCAACATGTGAACTTACTTGGTTTGTGTTTCCAGTATGTCTTATATATTGACAATTTGATTGTATACCTATATTGCAATTTGTTTCTTTTTGATGCGTTCGTTATGCAGATTACTGCATTCATTATGCAGATTGATGCGTTCCATACATTATCCAGATTGATGGATGCAATTTTACTCACACAATCTGTTAAATATATACCAAATTGTAATAACTAAATGACATGTTAAATATAATTGATTGTAATAACAAAATGACGCCACACTCGGCCTAAACCCAGACCAAAAACCAATCTGAAAAGAAAGGAACTATCAAAATGTTTGAGTTGAACAACTAGCTAACTAGCTAGCTAACTGTTCATGTAAATCAGTACAATGGATGACACAGTGTTTCAGAATGAAGAGTAGGAGTCACAATGCTATAAAATCCTCGCCCGATCGCAGCAGCGACTTCAACTTCGCCAACTGATGGATAGATTGTCAACTGTTTATCTTCAATGTCGTACCAGTAAAATCCTAAAAGCTCATTATGCAACAGAATTCTTTTACCATCGTAAATGTACAAGGGAATAAGAGTTATCATTTCTGGGTAACACAGGCAAATATCTAGCTTGTAGCAAAGATCCCAATCGACATTGTTGTTAATATCATCATGCCGCACCTTCCATATATCCATGGGCATTATGTTATCGGTAGGAGCCCTGATTTCAAAGCAGCAAAGGGCACCTTCCAACACAACCAAATGCGGCACACCTGTATATATACAATATTCTAACTTAACAGGTGATGGGATAACCTTCATTTCTTCGGTTTCCAAATCAATAACCAAAACATTTATCCAAGGTCCTGACATCCACATTTCCCAGTAAAGCACACCATCTACACACACTGGATCTTGGCAGTAGAAAAAGACAAAAGATCTTTCATGCCTATTCACTGCTTTCCAACAAGATTCATTATCCAGTGCCAATTTAGGCACGTCGACTGTTTTCCAAGAAGAATTATTATTTTGTGCCACGGTCAGTGTATGAACCCTCTTAAGTTCCACCGTGTCTCGGGTTTCCAAACAAATAATTTTGTACCTTTTACTATTGGGTAGGAAACCAAAACCGAAGTAGCGGTCTTTAGTTCGCACGAAAGGTTCTGTCAAATCTGGAAGTGCGGTTATTTCTTCAGACAAAGGATTGAGTAAAGCTATTTTTCCGTTATCCCGGTCTTTCATACAAACCATGCCATACAAGGACGTTGGCATAGCTTTGTAGTTGTGGGTGGGTATGGTTTTTATATAAGCATAGCTATTCATGCTCATGTTGAACAGATGCAAATTGGTCTTGTTAGTACGGTCCCGCATTAGAAGATGGGAAGGTTTCACGTTCCGTTTTCTATGTTCTTCCATGAATTTATGATCATTTATGTGTGAACGGTATTCTTTCGAAATAGCTCTGAATCTGCCTAGAGATTTGCAAGGAAGACATAGGAAAATCTCTCTTACTATATCCAAGGGCACATACGTTTCCTTCATTGCCTTCCTCCACTTTATTATACCTTTGGCCTTCAATATATTTTGGTTCCACCAATTAAAACTGCAGGCAAACTTGATCAACAGTTTATGATACATTAAATATACATAATAAATATTAACACCGATGATCATCCAAAAATGCCCTTGCAGTTAAAACCATAAGAAGTGTTTAAATATACAATATATGCCAATGCATGCTTGATGGGAACAGTCGGATAATCATTATTGAATCATGACTCTTTAATCTATTCTAAGCATTTACTATTAGTTCAACCTTGATACAAATTTGTTTTTTAGAATAATAATGAATGCACCCTTCTTTTTTGAAGCTCAAACCCAAGATCTGTAGTCTAGAGATTTGCTACTTCAGCTGACGATCCTTGACAACTTTGCTACAAAATTGTTTGTACATTTGAAACTGTGTATTCGTTAATTATTGATTATCATATTGTATTTACTTAAAAATGCGAATATATTTTGATTATTCACTTAGGGTGTGAGTATATTTAGAACATTCACTTAGGAGTGTAACAAGATCTGCAAAATGAGATTCATAACTCATAATGCTTATTCTTTAAAACTTGTCTAGATTAAATTGTGAATCACATTTTCAAAAATCAATATTAGATGTGTACATGCACATACACTTTTGTGTTAAAGTTTTTGACCATACATGGGGGCTAGGATCGATAGCCCCCTTTATTTAGCCTGGCCCTAAATATACATAAATAAAAGGGGCTATTGATTATATATAGTGGTGTGTGTAATAGTAATGATTTGTCTTTCCATAGCAGTAAATTATATTTTTGAAATTGATTTTAATGTTGCAACTTCGACATCTAAAATAAAGCTTAATTCTCTTATGTTTTATCTTGAAATAATAAATTTTGAACTATAATTCTAATAAAGAAATAGATATCTCTTATTTCTGTATTGGTGGGATGATATTTCTTGACTGAGTGCCGAACTAGAATTTTGAAAATGGAACCATAAATGGAGATGTTCAATCTGAAACGAAGTCCAAATCATAAGAACTTAAGATTTTCTAACCACTGGGTGTAAGCATGTTTGCATTAGCAACGTACATGATGCATCAAGTATAACCATAAAGGCTAATTGTTACTGTATCATTAATGGCTGATTATGAGTTTTTATCCACCAAGATCGTTCGTTGATCATTTCAGGATCAACCATCTATAAAGTGCAACCATATGTTATACTGGTGTCGATATGTTCTGATACATATGTTTACAAAGGTATTATGGTGTTTCGATTCTTCTGATAAGTATTAGACAAAACAAGCAATTCCATGTTTCAATCAATTATTCAAATTCGTCCAAAACCTTGCAAAGCAAGCAGATGCAAAATACATAATTCAACAAATCAAAATTCCGATACTTTATCCTTATGGTATACTATTTGTTTTAAAAATGCATAAACCATTTCATATCTGTTTCCCGCAATTTTATGCAAACATATTTTACCTTAAAAGCAAACAATATTCACGAACACGACAACCAAGAAAATTATTGTCCATATATTACAAGGACTCTAGCAACAAGAGGAAAAAGAAAAGGCAAATTTTCTATTCTTAAATAAACTCATCGTTTTAGAGAAAACTAGTACTCAGTATGTGCATGCTTATAGAATATAAAAAAGAATGTGGTATTATAAATACTAGCATGTAACCCTTGCGTTGAACACCGTAATATTGTGAAAATACAACGTTTATATTTCATATATGTTCTTAAAAAAAAAAAAATTGTTGATCCAATGTATTGTGATTTATTGTAAAAAAAATGAACTATATATTAAGTATATTACTTATCTTCTAAGTATGAGATTTGTTTTATGTGATCTATATATTTTTATATTTATATGCAATTTTTTTTCCTATTTTGTTTTATGAATGTACTACATACATTGAACTCGTTTAAAACTTAATAATTGTAACGACCCGTATATTTTAATAGTTTTAATAATGTATTTAATTGAAATTTTGTGAATTTTTAATTAATTAAATTTGAAATAAAATTTTTATATTTGGAACACGTCTACTTGAACACAACAAATGGTAAATTTTCATCAGATAATATGAAAGTTAATTTTTTGTGTAATTTTATTTCAGTTCAAATCAGTTAAGAATTGATGATAATAAAATGTTTTTCAAACCTGAATATTTTTACACAATAATTTGTAAATCATCTTCTTAGTGAGACGTCATATTTCATTTCTTCAAATTTGGGCTGTTATTGCTCCGTCTATCCTATTTTCGACTAATTAGCAGCATTTTCGATACCGATTATCGACTTTTGATCGGTGATCGTACCACTAGTATCTATATACCGTTTTGATCGTCTCGTCGTGTTGATCTCTATGGTATATTCAATTCTGTGTTTTGAAGTCCGCTACACAGCGAAATCCGTAAAACCAGTAACCATACCGGTACCCACTTTCAACCTTTTGGGTTCAATTGTCTATTCAGTTGTCTTCTATAGAAATCGAACGGTCATAACTATTTGTATTCTCATAAATAAATATTCCGACTTTTGGTTTCACTAGTTAATTTACTACTTTCGGTTTTGATTCAATCCAATGGAATTTGGCATGTACGTTTGATATTTAACATTTCTTCTCCTCTCTCTGCTGTGCTGTTGCCTTTTTCTTTTTGAAAAATTTGTGGATATAGTGTACATAGATTATGAAGCTCCCTGTAGCCTTCTTGCCCCGGCATACTTCCCTCACCGCCGTGCACTCCACCTTGAGTGCTCCTCCCTCTCCTCTAGCAACCGACACCTCAGCCTCCTCCTCTTGTGTCGTGAGCCGCCACATCACCCATGCCTCCGTGTGAACCATCTCCCGCCACCCAGAGCACGACCGATTTGCCTCTTCAACCGATCGGCCTTGTTTCCTCCGCGTCTTCGTCCACTCGAAGCCCGAGCCATCTCATGCGTCCAGTTTTTCTCTCCAACCTCTGCCTTCAGCAGCTCCAACGTCACCAGTCTCGACCTCTCTTTCCTCCACTCAAACTCCATCTCAGCCGAGCTTCCCCCCCCCCCCCTCTTTTGTTGTGTAGATGTAAGTATATATAATGCGTAAGTTTATATCTGTATGTATGATTTGTAATAACTAAAATATATAACTTGTTGATAGTACATACTTGCAAGTTTGCACAGGCTTTTGAAATCGGCATGTTGTTTATGGTTGGATATATATAATATACATTTATTTAATTTTTGTAAATCTGCATATATATATATATATGAGTTAAGTGAGTTTATATATGTGTTCATTTATATACTAGCTGCTTTAATATATGTTTTACGATTACATGATTTCAAGGATATATACATAAGTTGCAATATTATACATACATATATATATGTATGTATATCGGTTTTTGAATTTTATTTTATTTTATTGTATAAAGGCCTTATTTGATTTTAAGTATATAGATTAAAGATGGTACCTATTTATTTTTGATTATATAGTTTTGTCTATGATGTAAGTTATTACAGTTACAAGTTATATATATTTATATTTATATAAGTCTTATTTGATCTGTAATATGTATATAAATTTTTATAAAGTAAGTTTACATGGGTTTTATAATAAAGTTGGATCTGTAGATCTATCAGGTATTCATAATAGCTTATTGCAGTTTTATTAATCAAACAAGTCTGTACGTATATTTGTATACTTTTAAGGAAAATATATTATTATATTTGCTTGTATATAGGTTCATGTAAGCATATACCTGTGTGTTTGCATGTATATTAGATTATATATGTTAGATTTGTTTGTTATAAGATAATATGTTTTAGTTACATATATGTGTGTGTGTGTGTGTTTAATATAGCAGCCATACATATAGTCCGTTAGCTTAATATAAAGGGATATTTCTGTTTCATAGAATGCGGGTTTTTTAATTTGTTTTATATAAATAAGTGTGTACAATGAATGTTATGCATGTTGTAACCTGGTTTTTTTTTGACTTTAAATATAATAAAAATATATCTATTTTCAGTTTATATCAAAAACCGATTTGATTAGTTCTCATTGATTTTCCCATTTATCAGCTTTGTCTGTCGTTTCTGTTTTCTTCGTCGAATCGTGTCCATCTAACGTTGCTTTGGAATTCGTAGCTCGTTTTTTGTCAAATCTATCTAGCCTCGAAAGGTGAGCAATCACTCACGATTAACGTTCTTATATTTGTTAAATTTGATTTCAATTGAAACGACAATTGAAATATGCTGCTGTTAGTTATTTACATTGCTATATATATGATATTTCTGTATCTGTTCACCTGTGACATCTGACACCATTATCTGTTATTTATAATGATGATATATGTCTGCTATGTTATTATCATATCTGTTATCACTCTGCAAGTTCTTTGTTAGTATAGAATTCACTATGGGTTGAAATGATACATACCCGAACGATCTGTCGAATAGGAGAAAATCGTTATGGGTTGAAATGATAAACCCAAACGATTTTCATTTGAATTGAATTTGGAATTGCGGGTTGCAATGATATATATCCGTATATATTTAAATTGCGGATTGAAATGATAAATATCTGTATCACTTGACCATAGGATAGAAGATTATATACAGACATCGTTGGTCTATATATAAATATTTTGAAAATGATTTTTATGGTTCTGAAAAAGAAATTTATGGTAAATAAATTTTGATTTTAAGATATTATATATAAATGTATTTTTATAAAGTTTTAAAATTTAGAGTTTTAAATTTATATGTTTTGAAAATTGTATAGTTATAAATATTTTGAAATTATAAATTTTAAGAATTTATTTATAATTTTACTATTTTTAAAATATATAGATAGATTTAATATATAAATAAATTTAATAAGATGTTTAAGTATTTATTTAAGATTATATTTAAAATAGATTTTTAAAATGATTTTTATAAGTTAAAATGGGATTGATAAATTTGAATTTATTTGAAATTGTATTTAATTAAGAATTATATTAAATTAAATCAATTTGAAACTTATTGAATTTGAGATTTTGAAAGGATATGATTTTATAACCTGATTTTGATTTAAGGTGATTAAATGAATATTTCAACTTTAAATAAATTGAAGCAAAATATTTAGTTTATTTGCAATTTGGGGTTTTATTTAAATGATATTGGATTTATTAAATGATATTGGATTTATTAAGTTAAGGTTTCAAAACTAAATAACAATGAAGTTAAATTTAGATATATATGAATTTATCAAATTTAGTTTGAAAATGTTGAATATTTAAAGCTTTGAAATATATTGAAATTGAAATGTTTTATTTTGTGGTTCAAATCTGTTTTGAAATCGATATAATTTGAAATGGGTTATTGAGGAACTGAATCGAATTGATTGATGAAATGAGATTTGATTAAATTTGAATTTTTGAATTCGAGTTGATTTGAATTGATTAGTGAAATTTGAGTAAACTATTTTATTATATAAAGTATTTTTAAATTATATTTAAAAATATTTTTTATATTTTACTTTATAAATTATTTTATATATACTATTTTAATATAAATCATTTTTAATATAAACTATTTTAATATGCTAATTATTTTAATATAAACTATTTTAACTTATAACTATATTTATATAAACTATTTATTTTCTAAACTATTATTTATTATTAATATCTAAACGGTTTAAGGGAAATCCTATGATTTCAAAGTGTAATTATTTCAAAATTTTGTGATTTCCAAAGTGTTATACTTTTAAATGTTTTCATTCCGAAAGTGTTATAACTTTGAAAGTACTATGATTTCGGAAGTGAATATATTTGAAATTGAAATGATATCATATTGATTTGGTTTTGAAATAGAAATAATATCATATTGATGTGGTTTTTTGAAATGGATAGGATATCGTATTGATATGTGTTTTGAAATGAAAATGATATTTTGGTTTTGAAGTATAAACTATTTTATAATAACCGCGTTGTTATAATAACGTCTTATTGTTAAAGAGACCGAGATCGGATATTGTCATACTCTCTGCCAATACCGAAAACCACTTTACCAACCGTGTACGCAGTGAAGATTTCAGGATGAAGTAAGATGATGGCGACAATCCTATATGAGGTATATACATGGATCTGACTCCCGTGAGTTGGCATAAGGTGACTAAAACAGCAGAAATCGACGGGCCAAATGAGATAGCTCCTCCAATCGGACACTTCTTCGTATATCATTCTATTACTTGTGATTTTGATTTGGTGCGCAACTTCGGATTTTGGAAGTGTGGCTCGAGGTGGAGAGTAGCGGCTGTTATGCGTCACCGCCAGCCCGGAAGTGTAATTGATATATCTACCCTGGCATTGCCTAGTTGTGTTGTGCCACCTACCTTAGCGAGACCATTACGAGTTTCTTTTGTACCATACATATGGAGTGCCCTCTTATAAGCCCAGTTTACGGGAAATTACGGTACTGTATAGATTATGGGAAAATGTGTTAAGGTGAAAAATGTAAAACCTTAACGCTATTTTAATAGCTACTTTACTATAGACATTATTATAATAGCGTATTTTACTACATAGTAGGTAGTTTAAGAGAACCTTAGAGGATGATTATCCCAAACATTCTTTGAGTTACTTGTATTTCAGTTGTTATTTTACTTGAGTTGGATTTATTGATATAAGAAACTTAATCCTGACTCGAGTGTTTTGCGTTTTGCTTTATGCTCGGGTCAGACTGAGTGATACAGCTTTTGAGACTCACCTTTGGAGTTGGAGCTTCGCTTGGAGATCCATCTACATCTTTTCAGCATTCGGCTATTCAGTTGATTCCAGTGATATATTCTGATCTTGTATTTGACTATTGTATTTGAGACTTCTGTTGTATCTTATTTAACTCTGTTATATATATATATATATATATATATATATATATATAGTAGCTTCACGAACTACTATTCATTTGTTTCCGCTGCTTAGTATTGTAATACTGTGTCTGTGATTCTATGATTATTTTATTTACTGTATATGTTGAGTTTTGTCAAATAAAAATTAACAATCTGATATTTTGAGCAATTCAAGTTCGACATGTATGGACGCGAACGGTTGAAAATACCAGGATGTTACAATAATTGTTAGGCAAACCAATGAATATTTATTTATTTTAAAATTTAAGATTATTTAACAATTTTTTTTCCAACAATTTCCATAACGACTTTAAATAATTAATTTAATCCATCTATTAGATGACTTTGTTGTTGGTGAAAAAAGATTAAAGAACTATTATATCAACCTGACTATAAATGGTATGAGAGAATTAAAATATTGTGCAGAATCCAGAAATTATAAATAATGGGATTTTAGTGTAAAATAATAGGAGAGAATTTAAAATAACATGATAAGTTAGTGTATAAATAATAAATTAAATGGATTTGAATGTATAACAGAGCATAACTCGTTTGTTGCACATGATAGTATTATTTTGTTTTAAATATAATGTTAAAGAAGAATTTTGTTATACAATGTGGAAAAAAATTGATTCTATATATTAATTTATTTAACTCGCGTTTTAGTTACTGGGTATTCGTTAGTCTGTAATAAAAAAAATCAATTTTTGAAAGAATTCCATTTTATATGAATTTGAATGTAAAATACCAAAAGAGAATGTTATAAATAATTGTGAGCCTATAAACTATATGGATTTACACGTAAATTAGTGGATAAAATTAATAAGAGCTTATAGGAAATTGTAGAAATTATCAACCTCGGGATTTAATTAAATAAAGGGGGAGCATTCAGAAGGGACTCAAAAATTCTTAAAATTAGTAAGAGTCTTGAAGCTTTATTATGATTTTAATGACTGATAATACATTGTTGTATTTCAAGTAATTGGTGGACGTATATACTATAATTTTTGTTGGTTACTCCAAATATTTTCATATTTGAAAGAAATTCATTAGCTTTTGTTAATGTATAAAATACATACACTAAAGAAGAAATCTATAAGACGGGATTATTAATATTTAGTAATTAAAATTTAAGCTCTGCCTTTATTTTGTTAATGTATAAAATGCGTACATGCACATACCACTTTTGTGTTTAATTTTTTGATCATACATAGGGGGTAGGATCAATAGCCCCCTTTATTTAGCCTAGCCCTCTATATACATAAATAAAGGGGGCTATTGATCCTAGCCCCCCTCCCCCTCCCTCCTCAAGCCAAAAAAAAAACACACACGCAGAGAGACAGAATTAAGCTTTATTTTAGATGTGGAAGTTGCAACAGTAAAATCAATTTCAAAAATATAATTTAGATTATTGTTGCAACTTCCACATCTAAACTAATTAATTCTCTTATGTTTTATCTCAAAATAATAAATTTTGAACTATAATTCCAACAAATTTTTTGGTGTTTTTCATTTCTATAGTGGTGGATGATATTTCTTGATTGAGTTCTAAACTAGAATTTGAAAATTAAACCAGAACCGGAGATATTCAATACGAAACGAATTCCAAATCTTAAGAACTTAAGATTTTTCTTACCACTGGGTGCAAACATGTTTGCATTACGAATGTACATGATGCATCAACTATAACCATAAAGGCTAATCGTTATCGTACCATTAATGGCTGATTATGAATTTTTATCCACCATGATCGTTCGTTGATCATTTTAGGATCAATTATGTATAAAGTGCAACCTTATGTTACACGAGTTTTGATATGTTCTGATTCATTTGTTTACAAAGGTATTACAGTGATTCGATTCTTCTGATAAATAAGTATTAGACAAAACAAGCAATATGTTTCAATCAATCGTTTAAATTCATCCAAAACCTTGTAAAAGCAAGCAGATGCATAAACCATTTCATATTTGTTTCCCTCAACTTTATGCAAATATGTTTTACCTTAAAAGCAAACAATGTTCACAGATACGACAAACAAGAAAATTATTGGGCGTATATTACAAGGACTCACCAATATAAGTCATCCAAGATGTAAAGCAACAAGAGGAAAAAAAGGCAAATGTTCAATTCTTAAATAAACTCATCATTCGCGAGAAAACTAATACTCCATATGTGCATGCTTATAGAATATAAAAACGAATATGGTATTACAAATAATAGCGTGTAACCCTTGCGTTGAACACCGTGATATTGTGAAAATACAATGTTTATACTTCATATATATTCTTAAAAATAAATATTATGATCCAGTGCATTGTGGTTTATTGATAAAAATGAACTAAAAATTAAGTATATTACTTATCTTTTAAGCATGATATTTGTTTTATGTGATCTATATATTTTATTCTATATGAATTTTTTTTCTATGAACGTACGTACATTGAACTTGTTTAAGACTTAATAATTGTTAGGCAAACTAATGAATATTAGTTGGTCAGATTTATTTATTGATTTTAAAATTTAATATTTTTTAACAAATATGTTTTTTTACTAATTTCCATAAGAACTTAAAAAATTAATTTAATCCATCTATTAGATGTCTTTGTTGTTGGTGATAAAAGATTAAAAACTATTATATCGACCTGAATATAAATGGTAAGAGAGAATTAAAATATTGTGCATAATCCAGAAATTATAATAATGGGATTTTAGTGTAAACTGGTAGGAGAGAATTTAAGATAACACGATAAGTTAGTGTATAAATAATAGATTATATGGATTTGAAGGTAAAACGGTGCATAACTCATTTGTTGCACATGACAGTATCGTTTTGTATTAAATATACTATTAAAGAATAAATTTTGTTATAGAATTTGGAAAAATAATTCCGATTCTATATATTAATTTAAGTCGTGTTTTTTAGTTATGGTGTATTCATTAGTCTGTAATAAAAAATCAATTTTTGAAAGAATTTCATTTTATATGAATTCGAATGTAAAATACTTAAAAGAGAATGTTATAAATAATTGTGAGGCTATAAACTATATGGACTTACATGTATAACAGTGGATGAAATCCGGAAGAGCTTATAAGAAATTGTAGAAATTATCAACTTCGGGGATTTAATGTAAATAAGAGGGGAGAATTCAAAAGGGACTTGAAAATTCTTAAAATTAGTAAGTCTTGTAATTTTAATGATTGGCGATAGATTGTTGTATTTCAAGTAATTGTTGGATAAATGTACTATAAATTTTTTTGCTTACTCCATATATTTTCATATTTGAAAGAAATTCATTACTTTTGTTGATGTATAAAGTGCATACACTAAAATAGAAATTTATAAAAAGGGATTAGTAATATTAAGTAATTAAAATTTAAGCTCTGCCTTTATTTTGTTAAAAATAGGATATGCTTTCAAAATTTAAGCTCTATGTTAAAAATAGGATATGCTTTCAAAATTTAAGCTCTGCCTTTATTTCAGAAAACTGAGACTAGAGATTATTTATAAAAATATTTATACTTGTATTATAGTCTTAAATTTAATAAATTTCAATGTCGACTATACAAAATTTATAATATTAATCCTAAATAATTTCAAAGTTGCTTCAAACTATATAATTCTTACATCGTTATTTTACAAAACAAAAGGTATTCAATATTAACAGATGCTAAAATAATTCTGATTATTTTACTCATGAATATTCACATGATATTTCAATAATTTTTGAGTTACTTCATTAACTCTGTATGTCGATATTTTTATAATCATGAGTTATCTTGATACAATTTTTTTAAAATGTATTTAAATCTTTGTTCAAAATAATTTCATATAAAAAAAATTAGGACTTAATTCATCCTTTAATATTTCAAAGACGTTCAATAATGATTTGTATAAATAAAAATCAAAATTTTACGAAAAAACATAATTTTGAGTTTTATATTTACTATTATTTCAATACAATATTTCCAAAACCATTTAGCCATAAACATTATCTGTAAAATGATTTTTAATCAAATCAAATATAGTCAGTACTAATATGCAAAATTCAGTTTAGGTTATTTGACCTCTTAAAATGGTTCTCACACTTGCATCCCAGCTCCAAAATACTTAATAATTCATCATTTGAATGTTCAAATTTGATAACAACGTACTAAAAGACGTGCTTAAGGTGCGCCTCAAGTGATACGCTGATCAAAGGGAATTATGCGCACCGCAAAAGACGATTCGCCTTAGAAACATCGTCTCACACGATGAGTTGTGCATTTCTGAGGCTAGAAAATTGTTGTCTAATATAGGTTGAAAACCATAATCTTTGTTTTAGATCGAGGAAAAATCGAAATTGAATGCGTCAATTTATTCAGCAGTCGATATCTTAATCAATTGTAATTTGACTCCATATAAACCAATTGTATATCAACTCCACGGGAATCAATCATAGGAACCAATTCAACGGAAACCGATCATGGGAACCAATTTATAACGACTCTACGGGAACCAATCAAAATTTTGTATGGATTTTTTAATTAAGTTAATTTAATATGAATAGAGAAACAGCATATTCATACTCACAAAATCAACATTCTTTGTGGAACTTAATAGAAAATATGAAGTTAAAAATGCATAAAACTGTAGATTAATTGTTTCTTTAATGCAAAAAATACATAAAAAATCATTGATCCTGTATAATACAAAGACAAAATTCAAATAATATAAACAACGAAAAATAAAAGCTAAATAAAAAAAGTGTGTACAGCGAAGCAAAAAAGCATGTTAAGAGAATAAATGATCAAATTTCTATTTGATTAATCAGTGTGTGAACAAATTTTTATTTGATTAATCAGTGTGTGAAGTGTGTTCATGCTTATATAGGTGGGAAACGCAAATAAAAGTAGATTTTGCAACAAATTCATATATATTTTTGATTAATGTTAATAAAAGATAGATCTTAATATTTATCCTTTTAAGGGAATTAGTTAGCTAACGTTATACATTTAGATAATAACGTAGTTTTTATGATAAACTATAATTTTGAATCAAATAATTTTTATTTTTTTTATTAAATAAATATATTTGAGTACTTATTTTTTTAACAAACTGGTTAATTAAAAATCAAAGAAAAATATTCTCTATATAACCAAAAATAATACCTTCAACACAACCATGTTCATATTATTATATATATTTTGTTGGTTATTACTACTTTTCTAGTTTCCCGACAATAATAGTTATACCAAAAAAGTATCTACAATGAAAAAAATGTATGTTAAGCGAACAAAAGTTATTCACTTTTCTACTTATGTGATTAGTGGGTGAAGTATGTGCTTTTGTAGTGGTGACATATAGCACCAAGGATGGATTTCATAACAAACTTATAAATTTTGATTTATTTTATTATAAATTATATATGTATACGTATAAGCTTTCATGCAACTATGAAGTCTATATAATTACATATTTTATTGGTTTTTAGTATTGTTCTTGTTTTCTAATAAATGATAATTGTAATAAATACACGCATTTTACTAAATAATACTTAAAGCCAGATTAAAAAAGATGAACACGTTTTAGATATGTGATATATATTTTTAAGTCTCTAAAACTATTGAATTTTATGATAATCGGTATGTTTAAATATATAATTTGATGCACGTTGGAACAATTTCAAATACGTTACTGCACAACATATATTATAACATTACAATGTGATGGTCTTGGTTGTAAAAATTAAACACGGATTGTTTTGGTAACATGTTTCATATGTTTCTCATTTTGTCCATAACCTGTAGCAAGTATAACTTCAAAACTATAAACTTCAATAATTTGTAGTTGATAATAGAAAATGTATCATTGACTAATATTTTGCATCTATATTCTTACCATGGTTGGGATTTGTTATTACGAGATCCTCTGTTTTATACGATGAACATGTTGGCTATAATTAGTAAATAACAGTTAAATGAACAAAATTAATCGTTTAAAAAAAAGTAGAATTCCTGAGGACGACATGGCATGCTCTAAAATGTTGGAGGTGTCACAAGAAACGAGAATCATTAATCCAAAACATTAGTCTCATAAATAATAATTAAACGGACAAAATTAGTCAATTTCGAAATAAAAATGTAGAGTGTTTAAGGACGAAACTTCATAATTTAAAATGTTGAGATGTCATAAGAAATGAGAATCACTCTCCACATTGGAGTCTCAAGAATTAACGGTACCATCTAAAATGCTATAATGTGTAAATGTTAACTTGCAATAGTAAGTCTTGTTAATTTTTACCAAGAAATAAAGAACTTTTCAAGACCTTACGTTGGTTTAGCAATAAAGCAATACTTAACTTACCATTGGTTCGTTGAAAAGGAAAAACATGAAATATTATTATAATAAGACATCTCCTTAGTCAACCAAAAGACAACATATGAAATATTATTGTAAGACATGTTCTTGGTTCAATCATAAAGATACACTAATGACATGGCAATATAATTTTTCATTGGTCGGAACATGAGGAAATACTTGAAATGCAATCTTGATATCTTTCATTGGTCAAATTAGAACAAAACCTTTATGAATTATACCATTGAACCTCTCATTGGTCTTATCCAAACACTTAGGATGAAACAATAGGACATGTTATTCGTCCTAAAGAGACACTTGGGATGAAACTATATGTTTTTTTATAGGTTGAATTAGAAAAGGACATTTGCAATGAAAATATAGAGTATTTCATCGATCTTATCATTAGTGGGCATAGGAAATAAAACAGTATTGCCTTTCATTGTTAGTATTGCAGGAAGGAACAAATAATGCATCCGTAGAACTTTTGTTGGTTCAATCGCAAGATTTTAAATCTCTTTCATCTTCCTTGAAATAAAAATCCGAGATTCTCTACGAAATCCGAGATTTGATAGCTTGGTTAGTTATCAGAGTTTCAAATTTCATTCATTTCAGCTGTGATATCAGTCCAAGATTTTGTTCAAAATCCAAGATTTAAAACTTGTCCAATCGTGAAGTGGGACTTTGAGTGATAATCCATATTTCGACATATCAGATCTATTCCCACAATATCCATTTATGTGTATGAACCGACACTTTAAATATTAAGTAGTGTACACAATACTGTTAGTTGGTTTCAAAGTTTTTGAAAACAATCGCTTGAATAGAAATGAAATATGGATGTGGTGATATGTAAAGGAGATGGACACGTGTTAAACAAGGTGACAAGTGGAGCAGGTGGACGCGTTTCACATGAGATGACATGTGAAGGAGATGGCATGTGTTACAAAAGGTCGCATGTGAAGGAGGCGACACATGTTGCATGAGGTGACTATATAGGAGGTTGACACTGGATGAGGTGTCGATGCATGAATTTGACACTTGTTGCAGATGGGTGGCAGTGTATGCACTTGACATGTATCACATGAGGTATCATGTGAAGGAAGTGTACACATAAAAGAAGAGGTGTAATCATGCAAGGGTGACACCTAAGTAGAAGGCATAACAAATTTTGTACAACATGCATTTTGACATGTGCTCCTAAAAAAATGATCAAAATACTCCTACAAAAAGGCTATAAATAAGTCGCATTTATCATAAAATGAGGACACAATTCCATCTTTTAAAACACGGTTTAAATTAAGGAAAAAAATTGGAAAGAAAGGAAAGATTGAAAAGGGGAAGAAGGAAAAAACTTTGAGGAGGAAGGAAAACAAGACAAGGATGTTTTCAGCAAATAAAAGACATGGAAGGATGGACTGATTGTTAATAACAATGATGATGAAAATAAGGATGAAGAAGAAGCGAAAAAATAAATGCTTAAGGAGAGCTTACATAAGGTGATTTCCTTCATTGATCGTTTTAATAATTCATGATCCATTAAATCTGATGTTCAATATGTTAATGCTATGAAGAATGTTTACGATGAAAACTGCACTTACGAACTATGATGGTTTGATCTCGCATGGTCCAATTCAGTTTGATTCCAATGTATGTACCACGAAGAATTAAAACAATTAATAAGGTAATGCGGCCTCTTCTGTCCATTCAATAGTGGTTAGTATTATTTACACATTTATCAATTCTATTCCTGCAACTCATTTACGTGTATGGATTGACACCTTAAATATTAAAATGGTCATGTGAATGAGATGAACATGTGTTGAACAAAGTGACATGCGAAGGAGGTGGACACGTATTGCATGAAATGGCATGTGAAGGAGATAGCACGTGTTAGACAAGGTCGCATGAAATGGCTTGTGTAGGCAATTAATAAGGTGATGCAGCCTCTTTTGGTATTAATATTTTTCTTTGTTTGCTTCCGAGCGGTTGGTTACACCCTTATTATAAAGGAGTGGAGCATGATAGTTATTGTTGAAAATTAAAAAAACATAAGGAAGACTTGTTTCCCCTCCTGACACTTTCATTTCGAATCTCACCAAATTTTTTGTTGAACATAGAGTTAGATTTGCTTCAAAATCAAAAATTTATATTCGAAACCATTATCATACCGACTTATATGGTAATAGAAAAATCATGTCATTATCAACTAAATTAATTGAAAAATCAATACTTCGGTTTGAGGTGACAATTTTTTGGTATGGCTTGGTAATAAGCTTTTGCCGTTTACAATTAATATCTATTTGTTTATAACATTTCATGTTAAAAGAGCAAATAATAAAGGTTGTTTTTTGCTATACGATAATTTATTACTTTTATTTTGTGCGGTCAAAACATACAAGAAAAGGTTGTGAAAGAAGCTAACACTTTGCATAAAATCGTATTGCTTTTTTCAAATTCATGATAAGAATTGCATTCAACCTAATATCATAATAATATTTTGCTAGATTTGATGTTAAATAATTATATATCATATGTTAGATTCTATATAATAAAAACAACAATGAAATATAAGAATATATATATTGGTTAATGTATGCGGAGGCATGGTAATTATAGTTATCAAGGCATGCGCCTAAGCGCGCTTAGGCTCAAAAAAGGCTCGGGCACACATTGTGCGTCTTTTTCAGTTTAAGTGTGCCTTTTTGCAGTTTGAGACGCTTTTTTGCACGGTTCACATTTTAGTTTACAAAATAGTTAAATAAATAAATTTAATAGTTAAACAAACTATAAACTATGGTTTAAAATTTAAAATTTAGATAATAAAATATTTAAATAGTTGAATAAATTAAAAAATATAGTTTAAAATTTAATTTGTAGTTGGTAAAATTGTATATCAAACTTATATAAAAGGCACGCAAAAAGGCCCAAGGCTTGCGCCTTAGCACCTTAGCGCCTTAACTAATACAATGGTAATTGCCATTATAAATGGTAAGTTACCGTTATCGTACCGCATATTTTCATCGTTTGGCAAAATATACCAATCGAATCGGTTACCCTTTTTTGATATCATTTTAACTTGGTTGCAGTTGGTAACGGTTCACATTTTAGTTTACAAAATAGTTAAATAAATAAATTTAATAGTTAAACAAACTATAAACTATGGTTTAAAATTTAAAATTTAGGTAATAAAATATTTAAATAGTTGAATAAATTAAAAAAATATAGTTTAAAATTTAATTCGTAGTTGGTAAAATTGTATATCAAACTTATATAAAAGGCACGCAAAAAGGCCCAAGGCTTGCGCCCTAGCACCTTAGCGCCTTAACTACTACGATGGTAATTGCCACTATAAATGGTAAATTACCGTTATCGTACCGCATATTTTCATCGTTTGACAAAATATACCAATCAAATCGGTTACCGTTTTTTGATATCATTTTACTTGGTTGCAGTTGGTAATGGTTGACTAGCCACCATTGACCTCTCTTCTCTTCTAACTTAACTTTGTTGTATTACCAATCCAAAGTCTACTCTATCCTTCACATGCATCTATTTTGCAACCATTTTTCATTCAAAATCCTAAATTATTTATATACTAAAATCGCAGCAGCCAATCAGCGATTGTTAAGGTGAAGTGAATTTTTTTCTTTTTTTTTTTTCTTTTTTGATATTATAGGGTACATTGTGCTATGACAACTTTGTTTCATTTTGTTTGTGCCTCTACAAAATTTATGCAACAAGGTTGTTATATTATTCCTAGTCTACCAATTCATGGATATGTCATTTTAACTTCAAGTCACAATAAAAAAAACTAAAATCAAATGTTCAAGAAACGATTCATTCATGTTGGATTTAAGTTGATAAATGATGTGACTTTGTGATTATGTACAGTTTATAGTATCAGGTTCCGATCGAAACCACGAGATGCCGGCCATCTCGTTTCGGTTCCGACCGGAGGCGGGACGGGATTAGGTCAAAATCCCGTCCCGATGTTGTCGAAGGAAAAAAATGAGAATTGTTGTGGGGCAGGGAAAAGATTGGTAAACAACAGATAAATGGAAAGAAAAAATCCAATCCAGAAAAAAAACCAAAACCTGATCGCCTTGTTCTTCTTCGCCGCCTTTTAACCAAAGAGCGAATCTAGCTAAAGATCGAAATTGCTTCGTTGCCTTGATTGTCGTCGTCGGCCTACGTGAATTTTTATTTTCACTTTCGTTTTCTTTTCCCTCTTCGATTGTTAGTCTGCGAGTAACGGCGGTTGTAATATTAGGGTTAGGGTAGAAGTTTAGGGCTAAAGTTGAATTTAAAATGATTGGTGGGCTGAATATAATTGGGCTGGACTTATTTTAAGACTTTGTTATCAATGTCTAATTGAATAAGTGGGCTGGATGCTAATTATTTAGATTTGTCTATCTTTAAATGGACTTGAGCTGATTTTAATTTATTTTTTAAACTTTGTTTAGTACATTGTTTACATTCATCTATGTAATAGTGTTGTATGTTGTATCATTATCTCTTTATAGATAATATTTTGTATTTCATCTACACCGTTTGGTATTATTTTTCTATTAAAAATGATTACGGGACCGAAACCGAAATTAAAACCGAAACTTACGAAATTTCCGAAACGGATCGAAACCAAGAAAATTTCAAATGACCGAAACCGAAACCGAGTTCTCAAACTTTGGTACAATTTGAAACATTGTTCAAAAAATCCATTACTGCCTTACCAATTATATAGTGTTACATTGTATTTTCTTTGAAATATGAAATGTTATGTATTTAGGCCTGCGCATATGGTTATTAATATACTGTCGCATTCACGGAATGTATTCACCCATTTGATTATATTGCATGATGCAGGTGTATCATTTGCTCTGTAAAACTGAGTAATTATGTTCTATGCAAGTTGAATGCATGATGCAATTGACTCCAGAAAGAAAATAGAACACAACTTGTTACTTTACTTTTATAAGTCAATCCTAGAAAATCATACTCATGCGACCTCTTATAACTATAGAATAGTACAAATCTGCAAAATTTCCAAGAATGGCTGTTTCATGAATGAAATTTTTTTTCACTAGATGTAGGCTTAACTGTAAGAGAAACCTTCCACTAAAAATTAAATGCAATTACCCTGCTTATCTATGGAAATTAGCAAGAGTTGGACAAAACCGCAGCTGTATATCACATAGGGAAAGAAATAAATCCACGCTAACTACAACGTAGCACCATGGATAAATGAAGTCTAGAATAAGACTGTAAAATTATTATAAGTGAATTTAAGAAAAATTTCAGTAATTATGGTTTAGCTGAATTTATTAGCAACGCCTAAAATAATAAATTAAAGTAAATCAGGAAATACCTCTATTGAATTGGGCAGAATCTTGTTAGAGATGGAAAGCAGTATTAACAATGCTGATCGGACTAGAATCTTTGCTCTGGATCAATTAATGGGGGTTGAAGGCAGCCTCATAAGTCAGAAGCTCGAATTCACCGTAGACGATGAATACGGATAAGG
Organism: Allium cepa; assembly: GCA_030765085.1. NCBI lineage: Eukaryota > Viridiplantae > Streptophyta > Magnoliopsida > Asparagales > Amaryllidaceae > Allium > Allium cepa. The sequence continues at coordinate 111,393,955 of CM060944.1, read as the reverse complement.
GAAAAGCAAAGTAGCCTACTTTTGGCAATGGGGAAGAACGAAAGTGACGGCTGTTCCGGTTGAGGATTGAGGGGAACGAACTGAAGGAACTGTTATAAAGATTTTGTTGAGAAGTAAAACATCAACCGTTGATTTGAAAAGGTGGATAGATTCAACCGTTGGTATATGGTTTCAAAAATGCTAGAAGGGCCCAAACGGCAAATTGCCACAGCAAGTAAATTGCGTATACTTAATTTTACTTCTTCAACTTTGGGCTGTTGCTTTGAGAACAAATTTGCCTTAAATTTACCATTATTAGCTTCCACCTATAGAAAAATATCACAACTAGTTTTTAAATTTACCAATCATATTAATTTTGTTTTTACTATTTTAACTAACACTAACCACAAAAACTTTCGGAAGTTTATCATATTTGAAATAGATGCTTATAGCATTGTATTTATGATGATATTTTCTTCGAAGTTTAATAGTAGCAAAATTATTGTTTCGTATTATTGTACACCAGTACACATGCACGTCCATCAGACGTATACATGGAAAAATCCAGCCTAAGTTGGAAATTAGTTTTGAATTGGACCTTATTTGTCATATCTTTGGTCTGTTTCATGAGATAATACTTCAGTAGGGGTACGTATGTTATGTAGAATATCTTGTTACATTGATATATTATTTATTTTTACCCTGAAATTTTAAAACATTAGTGTGGACAATTCTACGCATTAATAAGAATTAACATTAAGACATTTAATCAAAGACATGTTTCTTTTGTACTTATTGATTAAAATTGTATTGAATATGCTAGCCAACTGTTCGTAGTTATTAGTGTTGAAGAATTATATTGTCATTTCCTTTTTAACAATATGATACATTGAATGCTAAATATGCCATTTATTTTCCAAGCTACTTCAACGAATCAATTCATGTACAATCAACAACATGTAAATTGTGTACTGAAAATTATACAAGTATGCGGTTGTTAAGTTCTTACTAAAATGAATACTGTTAAGTGACAGTTAAATAAGTAAATCACTGATGGAAATTTTTAGACCTAATTGTATTCTACATGTATGGACTTAGCGTAGAAGAAACAACATTCCAAATGACTTGGAGTTCTAATGCGATCATTATGTCAATTGTGAATGTTTGAGTTTAATTTTTTTAGCATCAACCACTTTGTCATGAACCAGTTAATAGAACGTGTAAAACTAAAATTAAAAACCTAAAGCGTTCTAGTTCTAGATATATGATAAAAAAAATTATGAAACTTTCGGATAACTAAACATTATCTCTACGTTGGATTGTTTGCCTTGGAAAAAACATTGAACTGCTGCATTGAAAGGATACAATTTTCACCCGAAAGCACAATAAAATTCCTTTCCATTTTTCATGTGGACAACCAAGCACGTTATTTGCAAGTAAAATCAAAGTAACTGAGCTGCGACTTATGTAGTATGATACAAATTAAATACAACATGTGTTGGCCCTAATCAACAATATTAAAGATACGAAAAAAGAACTTAATTGAGATCATATGAGTAGAAATTTAAACAACTCAACCATGAAAAGTACATGAGCAAATCACAATCAACCTTTTTTAGCAACCTTACTCGTAACAATAACTTACAATTCTAACAAAGCAACGATCTAAGATCTGGCAAAAAGAGTAAACGAACAAATAAGCAAAATGCGTAAGTAAGATGGTAACCGAGTTCTAAGATCCTCTACTTTATAATTTTTGTTTTTATTTTCCCTATGCTTATAGGCTGAAGGCTGGTTTGTCATCCTCATTCTTGTAGCATCTTTCTCTAATCCTTCATCGTGTTTTCAGCAATGCTTTTAGTCATTGCTACCGCACTCTTGGCTGTAGTCATGAATGCTTCCCGAGAGGCACAAACGTATTAAAAAAATTAAATAGTACAATCAATTGCTTATAAACATACACAAATCACAATGGATCAATAAAAACAGGGTTTAAGTGAGAATAATAAGATTTCACTAATACTCAACATGGCTTATCAGATTGCAACCACCAACTAAATTTACTCTATCACTATTGTTATGCCCTTTTTGTCATTTCGTCTACCATTTTGTATTCTTGAGATGTGAATCTTCTTATCCTTCCAAAGAAATAGCACTACTATTCATTTTGTCTTCCTGAGATGTGAAGTTGCAGTAACATGTTTCTAGCAATTCGATGTCACGAACCAACAAAAATATAACGTATAAATTCTATCAAATGAACGAAATTCATATTGGTAGAGATTATTAAAAATGACAACAAAAATGAAAGAAAAAAATCGACAAATTGAGATCAACAAACCTAAATAAACCACCTGCTTGTTTTCAAATCATTCGAATATAACTCAGCATTTCGACAACTTTTATTTTTGTCAAAATTTTTCTCCAAGACTCTCTGTTTCTGTGTGGTAAATCTCACTTTTGGTGTGACAAAAAAAGTAATTTGGAGGACAGAAGAAAATTTGGGTAGGTGTTGTTCAGTTGGAATTATGACGTGTGAGATTATGGAGATAATGGAACTAACGAATCCCGCTTCTTTCAAAATGACCAAAGTAATCCAAATAATAAGTTTTTTCAAATGAATTATGAAACAGGGATGATGGACGTTTTGGGAAATCTCAAAAAGGCTTCACTTTGATCCGTTGACCAAAGGTTTTGCTTTATAATATAAGATAACTTTCGATGAACCAAGAAAATTTTGCATGTCAAATAAAATATATCAAAATATTATATAAGGATTAATAGAGCTAGAATTAGTAACAAGTTATTTACTATTATCATTATCAAAACTTTAATGCAATAAAATTTTAATAACTTTATGTATCTATAAAAGTACAATTACTAATCAACGGTTTACCAGTTTATCAGTATACAGTGAACATTTTACCAACGATAACGGTAAAGTATCGGTAGCCATTTTTGACTTATCGATATTCAGTATGGCAACAATTTTCTCGTATCGATAACGATTATCATTATCATAAAATTCCTACTTAAACTAGCATAAGACCAGTGCTTCGAGCACTACAGTAGATGGCAGTACATGGTAAGTGAAAGATGTTGAACAATAGTGGCTGAATGTGCATAATGGAGCAAATAATTATGTCGCGTTAGTTTATAGTTTATCATGTATAGCGTAGGTGTTGCATAGTTAAAGTAGCCTAACATATTATATATTGTTAGTCATTTAGAAAGTAACATACCTTGATATCAAAGCCAATGGTAGCAAATGAAATCAACCAAGGCACAACACTTGGGTTGGGCTGAGGTGAACAACTTAGTTCTTCCACGTCTTCAGCTTAGGCATAGGTCTCGTAAAAACATCATATTTTTAAGGTACATGCCATCAAACATTAAAAATGCAAGGTCAGTCGTAAACTTGTTAAATCAGTACCAACCTAAATTGAGATGGTATGATGTATTGAATAAGTTGGTATGAATATTACTGAAATGTGTAATATCCAAAGTAACAGTGCCAAGCAATAAACGGACTGGTAAAATCACATGTACTAAGCACCAGTGGAAAATTGTAGAAAAACTAAACATATATTTAACATCCACTTCCATGAAACATTACAGTACAGTACGGATTCATCGTTCATTTGACCGTAATATTAAACATTTAAAATAAAATTAGACAATAAACAACACCATAAAATCACTAATTACGATTTGTGAAGTGATAAGAGTTCAGGAATTTATCCCACATTTTGGTTTCACTGGCAAAAATTTGAACTCTGGAACACCTAGCATTTAGTTTATGTGGTGTAACACCCTTATATTTTGTTTAACATTATTCAGGACATTTAATTGGATGAATTAAATAGAATAATGTGGTTGATTAAAGAGTTGAGATTTAATTATCAATTAACTTGGCCATGGCTAAACTAATGAATGTATAAGTATGGTTTATAATTTATAAGTTAGGAAAACAAGAGGATGGTAACATGGGAATAGCCACATCCATATACCCTTAAACCCTCCCTTATTCTCCTATACCATTTCACAAATTAAAACACACATAAAAAAGAAGATATAACCAGCCATTAAAACACCATAGGAGATCAGTAAACTTGGAAGATCCAAGAGAGAAAGCTAGAAGATTAAAGCTAAGGCAAATCTCAAACTCCGACAACTTAATCAAGGCGAATAATAGTGTAAATCATCTCATTTTTTCTTGTTTTGGTTCGATTATAGATAGTAACCGAATGTATTTTGTTGTTTCGATCATGTTTAGACCTAATAATCACTGTTTGGATAGCATAATGATTTATAGTGATTTATTGGGATTTTTATGGAATTAAAATGATGGGGTTTAAAGTAAAAACCTTAGTAAACGACCTCCAAACGACATGATTTTTGGATATGTTATGGAAAACGTAATTTGAAGATGGATTTTTAATTTCATAGTTTTCGGAATAATTAGGAATATTCTATGAATTTTCTAAGGTGAAAAAGTATTTAGTTTGGGTTTTAATTATTAAAAATAATAAAGTAATTAATTCTGCCTCGAAATTTTTATATGATGAAGAAAATGTTATTTTAGATTTTTGGTGAATTTTTAAGATTTTTTCCAAGTGATTTCGATTTATTATGAATTTTCTAAGCTAAAAAGGCTTAATAATTATATTAAAACATTAATATAATTAATTATTTTGAAAATAATTTCTGAAATAAAAATTTGATCTACAGTAGATTGTCTATAAAGAAATTGTTAAAGTATGTCATTAACCAATAGAAATATGACAAAGAATTGTTAAAGTATATCATTAACGATAGGAATTTAACAAAGAACAGGAGTTGCAGTTTTTAAGTTACTTACGACTCTGCCATTCAACCTTCGGACTAAGTAACCTTTCGACTTAGAACCTTCTGCAGCACTTATGGACCTTTCTGCAGCATTTTTGATGAAACTTTCGACTTAGTAACCTTCCGACTAAGTAACCTTTCGATTAAAAACCTTCTGCAGCACTTTTGAACCTTTATGCAGCATTTTGAAAGCACCTTTCGACAGTGTCGAAAGCACATTTCGAAAACATCATTTTGCAGCAGTTTTAGACCCTTTTGTAGCGCCTTTCGACAGTAGTTGTAAATGTTGCATGAGCCCTTTTCTAGCAGTTTTCTCCAACTTTGTAAACTTCAAATATGCATAACATTCTTACCGTAAGCCCAATTTTCTATTGTGACCATTCTACGGAAAGGGAAACCATCATTTGGATACACTGGAATAGGTTGGAGACTTTAATTCTACACCTATAAAAATTTAGAGCTAAAACAAAGTTTTATATTTCTGAAGGGGTTGATTTCATTGCTTTTGAATATGTTTGCTTGGTTTTCTTTGCCTTCGAAGGGGATACTTTTGAAGGGGTTATAAAATTGTTTTATTTTGACCAAGTTTTGTATTTTCGTAAGGTAGAGCTTAAAGTATTATACGGTAGGAGCCTAATGTTCTTAAGAGCTTTCGAAGGAGGTTACCTTATGAAGTCGAAAGCTAGGTTTCGAAGGTATCGAAAGGTCTTATGACTGAAACTCTATTTCTAAAGGAAAAACCATAGCTAAATTAAAAGATTTTTTATAATGGTTTAAGAAGAATATATCTTTGATAAATTAAACCCACAGAAGTGGTATTGTTATATGTTATATTACTTCTTCTAATATGGACATATTCATTTTAAAATGGACTCATAACTGTATTTTGGGAAAAAGGGTAAGAGAACTGGTTAGGTTAACTCATTACTGAATATAAATTGAATAAACTACTGAATGAGTAGAATTACATCCAGGAGGTCAGGAAGACCATAATATAGGATGCTAAAATATAAAGAAAAGATATTGGCATGGATCAATAGGTTTCCAATAAGCCCATGAAAACTGTTTGATATTGGCAGGGGCCAATAGGTTAATAGTTAGCCCATGAAAACTATGTATAAAAGAGGATGTGAGATAGACAAGTCCATAGTTAATCCATGAAAACTACGTGCAAATGAAGATGTCAGATAGACATGTTCATAGTAAGCCCATGAAAATTATGTAATTGGACAGGGAGTCCTTAAATGTTTAACCGGTTATTTGTTAACTAATGAAAACTAATAGGTTAATAGTAATCGTAGAAACTATAATTGAGACAGATAGTCAGAATGAATGGAGATGGGTAATTCAGTTTTGATTTACTTGTTTTGCATATCATCAAATGTTTTAAAATGCTATGTTTTTTAACCATTGTGGATGTAGAAGCACAGTATATGGTTTTTACTACACCAAAACAGGCAAATTCTAACATTTATAAGTGTTACAAATAATTTCAGTAACACATTTTAAGCGTTACTAATGGACTGTGAGGAATGGAGCGGCCAAATTTGTAACACTTATAAGTGTTACAAACATATGTAGTACTAACACTTATAAGTGTTGGTACCTAAATATACGGTAACGCTTATAAGTGTTGGTAACGAAATATACGGTAACACTTATAAGTGTTGGTACAGAAATATACGGTAACACTTATAAGTGTTGAAAAATGATTATTTAGTTATATATATATATATAACTTGAACGCAATGTTTAAATATAAACACTCTGCAAATAATGATTTCCATATCACAAATAATTCATCATACATATTCAATGCAAAGTTAAACGCTCTGCAAATGTAGTATAATATACCATAAACAATTCTTTACATATCTAATATACCACAATGTCATATATTCAGATATTATTACAACATAAGCTTCAATTTTTTTTCTTTTCAAAATACACTTAAAGTTTAACTTACGGTTAACCTAACCATTCCTGATCATCTACTACAAACTCTAATGGTTTTGAATATTCTTCAACGTCCAATACAACAATCCAAAGCGTCATTCTTCAAGTTCCTGCATTTAATATCAACACTCGATAAAAACTTATACCTTCAAAATCAAAAGGTTAAAGACTGAGTTACAACTCAGGTTCTAATTACTAGAATTATAATTTTGCATATTATTATTTATTTAGTTTTCATCGAAATTATATTTGAAAAAAATTTATTCCTAAATTAAGGAGTACAAAGAAATTTGTGTAGTTTACTGATTTTTTAATTCAAAAAACACAAAAATATTTCTCTTCTGAAATTTTAAGTATCTCTTCGCAGCTAAATGAAAATAAACTTATAAAAGAGATAAACGTTTTCTATTTTTAATGTTTTAGAAACAAATACAGGGATATGTTAAAAACATGGACTTTGAAAGCAGATACAATAAAAAAGGATACAAACACAATTAAACATGCACTAAAACCTTTCATTCCAATAAAGAAAGCCATTGGATAAATTAAATGCTTTGTGAGCATTGAACGTCGTGCTACATGTCAATGAATCATAGTTGTTGCCACTCAACTCAAACACGTCTTCACCATTCATTTGTTGTATAAAGTTGAGGTGTCATGTACATTCCCTATTAAGCAAGATTCAATTATTTTTATTTTGTTATATGACCATCGGCGGCATAAATTCAAGGTGACAAATGAATTTATGTTGCATTCATATCTAAGGTCCACACTTTTGCTGGAACTTTTAAATCACGCAATCAAGGTAAGTTTGCCATTCTGTGAGGGAAAATGTTCGATATAACAATGTCCCACCAATTATTACTCTCATTTGTTAGGTATGTTATTTTTACATATCTAATATAGTAATTATTCACTGCACTACATATATAGTGATATGAGGATCCTAATTCAGTGACCTAAGCCTAGAAAATACGTAGGACTTGACATAGGAAAGTTCAAAGTTTTTTGTAGATACATGTTTTCAGATGTTAATTGTTGGTTTAATGATACTGATTTGAACAATAGTAGAGAGTGAAATTTATTTTAAAAATATAACTTATATAAATGCAATTGGAAAAGATACAAATATCAGACATGGAAGCTGAAAAATTATCTGTAAAGGGTTAAAGGCTTAAAAAATCTCTAAATATTTGGTAAGTACCAGTAATCATCATAAATAAACTTCAATCATGCAGTATAATTAACTGTACCATATGACAATTTCGAAGATTAGAACAATGCAGATAAAAATAAAAACGTATTTTAGCATACCATTAAAGGACCGAGCAGAACATTGAGGTATCAATCTGTTTGTTGATGTAGTCATGGTGATAATTGGTTTAGTCTTCTATAGGGGCTTGTTTAATTTTGCATTCGTACTCTGTTTCCTGCAAAATTTGGAGACCGTTTATCAAAAAGTTCAACAATGGTAACTGTTTAAATGTTTGGTTACTATCAACTACCATGAAATAAAAGTTTGTTATAGTCAATGTGTCATAAAAAATAATCAGAGAATGAAAATATTGAGAGTAAAAGTAGAAACATCTTTAAACATATCACTATAAGCCTGTGGACAACGTTGAGTTAACAAAATTTTCGGTAATACGGTCATTTGGAGGCTTATTCATTGTCTAATTATACGGTGTTTCCTGCAAAATATTCTGATTGTTTATCTAAGAGTTTGGCAATGGAAACACAACATTGAGCTATTAAACTTTCCGATAATGTGTAAAAGAAAATAATGAGTAAAAGCAGAAACATCTTTAAATATATCATGATAAGCCTAAACACAACATTGAGCTATTAAACTTTTCGATAATGCGTCATTGGGAGGCTTTTTAATTGTCCAATTATACATCTTTAAATATACCTGTTATATGGTGCTCGGTTTTGCAAACTAAGTTTGCATGCTTAGATTTGCAAATTGGTTGCATGCTTGGTTTGCAAACTCTGTTGCATGCTAGCAGCGTTCAATCGTTAAAAATAAACATGATGGTAAAGATTTGCTAATGTAGAGTGATCAGTGTTTGGAAACTAGGGTCTTGATTTTATATAAATTATCGTTCAAAATATGTAAAGTTGATAGTAGTGTTCACGCTAAACATGTTGCATTATACTCTAGGAACGAACAATTCTATAATAATTTGTGTCATGACGGAGGAATATTTGTTTTACAAAGCGCTGAGACCTAATATTACAAACCGTGTCCAGTGCAAATGCAACTGGAACAATGCTCAGTTGAAATTCTGCAACTGAGTTATTGCAACCCAGCACACTAAGAATAGTGCTAAGTTGCAACAACTGAGCATTGTGTCCAATTGCAAATGCAACTAGGTAGTGCTCAGTTCAGTTGCATTTGCAACTGAGCAGTGCTCAGTTTCATTTGCAAATGAACTGAGTAGTGCTCAGTTGCAACAATTGAGCATTGTGCCCAGTTCAATTGCATTTCCAACTAAACTACTCGGTTCAGTGGCAAATGCAACTGAGAATAGTGTTCAGCTGTACCAACAAGTTGCATCATTAAGTGGTCTTTGAATGTTACCAACAAAATCAAGTTCTGTTTAAAATAATTAATATTTCAATAGGATTTACTCGAGATTTAACTCACTTCCAGCTTAAGAAAACTGGGTTGCATTTACATTTAAGGCAAACCCATCCAGTAACCCTATAATAGTTAAAGGTTAAATGAGTCTATCCAATATAGTTCCCAACACAGCTAAATTATACTTGGAATAATTTATAAGAACAATCTTGGGAAATTTTACAAACTAATGGGCCAAATAAGATGAAGGAAATGATGATATTGACCACTGCCTTGACATTTAAAACAAAGAAAGAAAGATGATTTCAAATGTATACCACTTGCCAGGAAAAAGTGGTCTTAGAGTAATAAGCTGGGCCATTATATCACCATTGCCTGAATATCTACACATCAGTAAGAACTCGTAATTATCATAGGTTAATACGTACTGTTTATGTATAAAATATATAAGATCAGTTAGTTGTTAACACTCACCAACTGGAGGAGTCATATGCAGTAGATTAGAATAAAATTTCAAGTGCCCAATACCTGCAAAATACACACATGTTATACTGATAATTGTGATATCTTTTGTGACTTGACAATACCTAATACCGTACAAAATACACACATGTGAAAACATTTGCGCGTTGGTAACTCATTATTACCATACCAATTTAAACATCACAATTGCTTATTGAATAAATTTCGGTACTTACAATTTTTTTATTACAGTAAATTTAGACGATAGCAGTTAAAAAAATTGTATAAATTGGTAACATCAGTGTAGTTAATGCGCTCGGTAGATTCAAAGCGGGGATAAAGCGAGGATATAGCGGGATATAGCGGATAGCTCTAAAATAGCATATAAAACTCGTGCTTAATGTTTTTACAAATATATAAACGGTAATTAAATGAAAAATTATCATTCAATTGAATTATAAATAATACATAAATAATTTTAAATAAAAACATATGCGAATATACTTTAAATAAAACGAAAAACTGTTATATAACATAATTGAATTCGGTAGAATATTAGAGTATTTTCATTTCTGAAAATATATTAAAAATCAAATCAAATAAATTAGTTTTATAATTTTATAATGTATAAATGCAATTTTTTAATTCATTTTATTAAAAAAGATATAGCGGGAATAATGGAATATAGCGGAAATAACGGGATATAGCGGAAATAGCGGGGGTTAAAGTGGAAAGGCTACATTCTGGGGCTATATGGAAAAATCGTAGCGGTAGAAATCCACTATGAGATATAGGGGGTTGTAGCGGGGTAATAGCGGGGCATTAACTACACAGGGTAACATTGATTCTAATTTATGGTACTAGTAGATTTGTATATGTTTTAAAACTTACTATAGTGTTGAAATATTGGATACAGATAGTAATTACCATATTAGATAATTTTAGCACGTGCATGTTAATAGAGTTGATTTGATTATTATGAATTTTCATATCTATAATCCATGCTTCTAAAAGTTTGCAACTAACTAGTATTTAAGAGTATGGCCTTCAATCACTTTGACAAGCACCTTTGCTTTGAGCAAAATTGTGTCAAGCTAAACACAAATTAAGCTTAATCAATCCTAATTTACTATTAAACAACATTAAAGAACATAAAAGGCTGATGATATATTGATTTTATGATAGTGCAGTCTAATAATACTTCAACTTTCAAATTAGCTCATGCAATATTTATTGAGAATATAGATGTACATATGCATGGTGCATATTGCAGTAAATTTTCTTAAATGTGAGTACTACGTATCTCAGTCATAAAATTTGGGCAAAGACTTACTCTTAGAGTTGTTGGTACCAGATTTCCACAGTAGCAATATGGTCTTTTTGATACCAAGATATATCAAAATCTGTAAAGGTGTATATGCAAGTTAATATATTTTTAACAAATTGTTTTAGGTTTCCTTTTGCAAACAAAAATAAACTAGTAGTTAATAGTTTAGAAGATAGCAGAAGCAAAATTAAAAATTGCAGAGCAGAGAAAGTAAATAAGCAATGTGGTTATTCCTACAAAAATAAAATCTGAATAACTTGTTGTATCTCTAAATTAAATTTTGTTAGCTCGTTATTTTTGTACCGAAACATTCTGTAAGTTATCATTTTCTAGCTGTAAAATAGATCTACACGTGAACAAGTACCCAAATAAAGCATCAAAGCTCTCACTTCTTTGTGAACATTGTGTATGGAACAACTGCCGCTTCAACAAGGTTACAACTACAACTTACTTTGCTTTGCTAGTCAGACCGCTTATAAAAGACAAAATAAGCAGATGAATCAAACCGAGGGACAGAAATGTGTTCTTTGTACTGTAGAAGAGGGATCTTCCTCTCGCCTCCTGTTTTCAAGTGCGGTTACAACTATATAATTTTGGGCAAAATATCAAACTGTATATGTTTGGATACTATAGACAAAAATTTTGAATTAGTAGAAGTCGTAATACAAATTAAAAATCAAGGGCAACAAGATCCAATCAAAACTAACATGATTAGAATAACATTAACTATCACAATTTGGTACATCTGGCAAAAAAAGAAACAAATATATTTTCATGCTAAATTCTATATAGTTGATTTATGCCTTAAATTCATGATACCGAATAACAATATTCTTCTGAATAAATTAAAATTTGTAGTTAAATAAGAAAGACATAAACAACGCATCTTATAAAACATAAAAGGCCTTATCTCGTCTGGCTTAAGAGTAACCATCACAAGTTCCACTTCCTAACACCTTGACTTGGCCGGATCTACTAATCAAAATATTTTTTCCAAATCACCACTTAGGCTGCCCTTCGAGTTGCAGAGTAAGTTTCCAAATCACCACTCAGGAAAACAACATTTTAACCTAATTATTGACCCAAAGCCTAAATATAATTAACAAAATATATTTTTTACCTAAAGAAGAGGCAAATGAAAATTTTACCTTAATCGAACCTTAATATAAAGAACCAAAGAAGAGGCAAACTAAAGAAGAACCAACCAACTAGGAGCGTTACAGCAAAAAATAGCTAAACGAAATATCATTTTTACTCATAGAAAATAAAAGGAAGAAGAAGCAAAAATTAATAGAATCAAACCTTAATACAAAATTGAACTTTGTTACTGCTAATTTGCTGCCTGAAATCTAAAGGGGCGATGTCGTGCATGGAGAAAATGGACACGCCGTTAGATGAAAAACCCTAGATTACACGAGCTGCCTGCATGAAGAAGAGGAGATGACATCATCGTCGTCGGTGTTGCTATGAAGAGGAGAAGCCGTCAGTGGATTTCATGTCGAAGAAGAGAAGCCCGAAACCCTAATAATGAAATTCAATTTTGGCGGCCTGGAGCCAAGCGTGAGAAAGTAGATGGTATAAAATTACAGGATACTCTCTGTTTAATGAATTATCTACCTATTTACCAACTGTTATAACACTTATTTGTGTTGTAAATAAAAACCAATGCATTACAAAGTTTATACTAACACTTTTTGAGTTTTCTAACACTTTTTTACCATTGGTAGTTTGTAACATTTATAAGTGTTAGAAATTGACAAACATAAAGTGTTGCGAAATCAATGATATGGTGTAGTGTTATATAGGTTTTAGGATACTAGTGAGGGGAAAACCTGTTCTGCAAAGCGGCGTGGTCTCACTAGATATCTATTTGGTTTGAGATGATAGACTATTATTCATACCAGGCATTATGCCTGACTCGATGTTTTTACTTTCCCTTTAAACTCTCGGGTACTTAAAATGATTTTGAGTAGTTTGAGGTTTAGGGTTTTCAGTTCTCTTCTTTGACGAATAAAGCTTCCGGAGGCATGCAGGAGGCATATAGTTATTTAGAGATATCTTTTCAGCTGTGTGTTTTGTTTGTAAAAGCAGATTATTAGCCTTATTATATACTCTGATCAACTAAGAGGGCATCTTCATATGTCGCTCTTGGCGTATGTATAATAATTATATTTTTGCTAAACGTGGTTAACGTTTTGAGATTATGTAATGAAATGTTTTGAATGGAATGTGGAAATATGTTTTTGAATGGTTAAATTTTTTTCTCATATTATTATGATGAATCCAGCACCGCCGTATTTTATCGTCGAAGATTAATAATTATGGATGACTGCAGCATCCGTAGCCGTTAGTTCTGGGCCTCCATATAGGGGGATGTTACAAGTTGGTATCAGAGCATAGGTTTATGTTAAAACATAAAATAAACCAAACGTTTTCAAATATAATCCTAATGAATTAAAGAATAAGATTGGGGTTTGGGTTAACGTTATAGTACGTACTTGTATTTGCTATATATATATATATATATATATATATATATATATATATATATATAAGTACGCGTTCCCCTCTCTCTTAGACCATTCTTTTGTATTTTACTAAGGCTCGTATGCAGATTTACGAGAAAGAAGATATGGAAGCAAGAAATAGAAGAGGAAATTTAGGTGGAGGAAGCACCACAACAAATGGTAATTCTCGACCTAATATTAGGAGGAACCAAGGTCGACAGGCTAATGCTAATCAAAGTGTAAAGGCCAACTTAGAAGTTCGAACCCCACCAGTAGATATGGGAATGATTTATCAGTTCTTTGTCAACTTGATGCAAGCTGGAGCAGCTGCAGGGGTAATTAAAGGTAATGCTATGAATATTGGAGAAGCCAATTCTATAGCTCCAGTTGACAATAACTATGCCAAGTTGAGAAGGGATTATACCAGTTTGGGAGGCAAGCCCTTCATGAAACAGAGGATGCTGTTGAAGTTGAGAACTGGATTTTGAACTATGAAAGAATCTTTACAGATTTAGGCTTGGATGATGGAGAGAAGAGAAGGCATCTAGACAGTTTCAAGGGTTAGCGCTTCATTGGTGGAACAGTGTGACAGTCAGAGTTCCGGAGTAAGAGCTGATATGGGCTGATTTAGAAGAAGGTTTGAGCAGTGGTTCTTGTTCATGGTTGCCAAGTCAGCATTGATGAGGAAGTTCATGGATTTTGTACAAGGAGAGTTTTCAGCGATCGATTATGCTGCTTAGTTTGATGAAATGTCTCGATATGGTTATGCAGTGGTTGACGCTGATGTCAGAAGGAATGAGAGATTCATTCGAGGTTTGAGGCCAAAAATATGTAAAATGACCATGTCTCATATTAGAGAGTCTTGTCATGTGGTGGTGGAGATGGCCATTCGCCATGAAGAAATGCTTCCTGTATCGGTTAGGGAGAAACCATTTGAGTCCCAAGGCCCTTAGGAAAAGAAAAGGAAATTTTTCAAGAGGAAAAGAGCCTAGAAAGGGGATGCTACTAAGAAAGCAAAGGCTGATTTAGTATGTTATAAGTGTGATAAGAAGGGCCATAATGCCAACGAGTGCAGATCTTGTAAAGGAAAGAAGCCTGCAGAGAAGAAGAATATGAAATGCTTCAAATGTGACCAAGTTTGGCATTATAAGAATCAGTTTCCCGAGCCAGCCGGGCGGACAGAGGGAAGGTATTTGCTATTGGACCACCGTCTTCTTCCAGGCCTACTGCCGCAGAGAAAGGGAAAACTGTGATGGAAGGTACGCTTTCGATTCAGAGTATACCAGTTAGAGAACTTTTTGATACTGGTGCATCACACTCATTTATATCACAGTATTTGGTTGACAGGTTATGTACAGAACGCGCATACTTTGTTACTTTCTTAAGGGTTGAAAATCCAATACGAGGACATGCAACTCTTGGGATGAGATGTGAGCGGTTAGAACTTGATTTGTTAGCTCATAAGTTTGCGTGTAGTTTGCATGTTTTTGATTTCGTAAATTTCAGGATCATTTTGGGTATGGATTAGTTGGGTAAGTATGAGGTTGGGATATTTTGCCAGGATCGAGAATTATCATTGAGGTACCCAGATAGTCATAACCAAATCATTTTCTCAGTGGAAAATTCCAGTAATAGTGTTTGTGCTTTGTTAAGTGCCTTGGAGATGGGAGGTGACCTTAGACCGGTTCATGTAGCAAGAGAATTTGTAGATGTATTTCAACCGGTCACTGGATTACCACCGAAATGAGCTATAGAATTTCGAATAAACCTTAAGCCGGGAGTTGAACCCGTCGGTAAACCACCTAGTAGAATGTCGCCGATAGAGATGAAGGAATTGAAGGTGCAGCCAGTTGATCTTGAGGAAAGGAATTTTATTAGACCAAGCATTTCGTCTCAGGGAGCGGTCGCGGTGTTTGTAAAGAAACCAGATGGGTCGTTAAGAATGTGTATCGACTACCGTAAGCTAAACGAGAGAATGATCAAGAATAAGTATCCATTGTCGAGAATAGATTATCTGTTTGATCTGTTGAGTGGAGCCAAAATATTTTTCCAATTGGATTTGGCGACGGGGTTCCATCAGTTAAGAGTGGTAGAGGACTGTATCTCATTGATGGCGTTTCGAACCAGATATAGATCATATGAATGGTTGGTGATGCTATTTGGGTTGACAAATTCACCAGCTTTCTTCGTTGATTTGATGAACCGGGTTTTCTAAGAGCACTTGGATAGGTTCGTATTGGTATTCGTAGATGTTATTATAGTATATTCAAAAGATGAAAGAGAGCATGAGATTCATCTTAGAGTGGTGTTGGAGACGCTGAGGCAGAATCAGCTAAAAGCGAAAATTTTCAAATGTCATTTTTTGAAGAAAGAGGTTAAGTTTCTTGGTCATGTTGTTTCAGAAAATGGATTGTCAGTCAATCTAGACAAGATCAAAGTTGTAAACAATGGGAAGAGATCAGACACAGTGACCGAGATCAGAAGTTTTATGGGACTTACTGGCTATTACAGGAGATTCATCAAGGATTTTTCACGATAGCAGCACCTTTGACTAAGCTTACTAGGAAGAAAGTGAAGTTTGTTTGGTCCAACAAATGTGAAGGAGCATTCCGTCAATTGAAGCATTTATTGACCAATGCTCCTGTATTAGTAGTTCCAGATGGTAACCAAGGGTTAGTAGTATACATAAATGCATGTGAGACTGGATTGTGAGCAGTATTGATGCATAAGGGAAAAGTTATTGCTTACACATCTAGGCAGCTTAGACTACACGAAGTAAGATATTGTACTCTTGACTTGGAGTTGGCAGTGGTAATTTTTACCTTGAAGATTTAGAGGCGTTATTACTTGCGGGAGAGATTTGAATTGTATATCGATCATAGGTCTTTGAGATACTTATTCTCTCAGAAGGAGTTGATATGCGACAGCAGAGGTGGTTGGAGTTTTTGGCTGCTTATGATTTTGATATAGAATATACCCCAGGGAAAGACAATAAAGTAGCGGATGCTCTCAACAGAAGACATCAGAATATGGTGTTGGCTATGTTGGTGGAGTGGAAAGATCTAGAAGATTTGACCAGTTGTGGTGTGCAGTTAAGATCGACTACTAGTTCTAGTTAGAATACTAACATGTTGTCCTATTTAGAAGTTCGACCGATGTTGATCGAGAGAATTGATGCTAAATAGAAGGAGGATCCATTATTAGCTAAGAGGATCAGAAGGCTTGAGGTTGGAGCCAAGGTCGATAATTTGAAAGATTTTTAACCCGAGAGGATGATTGAGAAAGAAGGGACGGTTATGTGTTCCAGATGTGGAGAACTTGAGAAGAGAAATTCTTAAAGAATGTCATCGATCCAAGTTTACGATTCATCCTGGAGGGACCAAGATGTATCAAGATATGAAGAGGAGCTTCTATTGGGAAGACATGAAGAGAATGTTGGCTTGTGGGTTAGGCAGTGTGTAAACTATCAACAAGGGAAAGTCGAACATCAAAAGCAAAGTGCGTTACTTCAATCTCTAAATATTCCAGTTTGGAAATGAGATTTGATATTCAAGGATTTTATAAATGGGTTGCCAAGGTCAAGGAGAGGAAATGAGAGTATATGGGTTATTGTAGACAGGTTGACCAAGAGTGTCTGTTTCATTCCAGTAAAGTCGACCCGAATGGCCCTTATTTTAACAAAGTTGTTCACGAAGAACATAGTTAGACTTCATGGGATTCCTAGTGGCATAGTCAGCGACCGGGATGCATTATTCATTAGAGAATTTTAGAGGAGTCTACAAGAGGTATTAGCTACCAAGCTCAAAATGAGTATAGCTTATCACCCACAGACAGATGGGCAGACAGAGAGAGTCAACAAGGTACTTGAGGACTTGCTAAGAGCTTGTATATTGGACCTTGGTGGATCTTGGGGGGACCACCTACATTTGATTGAATTTTCCTATAATAATTACTATCAGACTAGTATATGAATGGCGCCTTTTGAAGCTTTGTATGAAAAACCATGCAAATAGCTAGCATGCTGGTTGGAGAATGAAGATAGATTGGTCTTAGGTCCGGATTTTTTTAGAGAGGCATCAGAAAAGATTGAGTTAATTCGAGAACAGATGAAGGAAGCTTAATTCAGGTAGAAAAGTTATGCAGATAAGAGGCATAAACATACAATTCTCAGTGGGAGATAGGTTTTCGTTAAAGTATCACCAATGAAGGGTGTGGAACGATTTGGAAACTTGAAAAAGTTGGCCCCGAGATATGTTGGACCATTCAAAATTTTAGAAAGGACTGGAAAACTTGCTTATAGAGTAGAGTTGCCAAGCAGTATGGCAGATGTCCATAATGTATTTCATGTGTCTCATCTTCGCAAGTATATGCATGATCCAAAGGCTACCATTCCTCAGACAGAGTTGGAGGACTTGGTAGTAGAGCTTGATTTGACTATTTTTAGACAACCAATTCGGGTTGTAGCCAGAGATGAGAAAAGATTGAGGACCAAGACAGTCAAGTTGGTGAAAGTTCGGTGAAGCGACAACGAGTAGGACTGTACTTGGGAAACAGAGGACATGATTTGAGATGCGTATCCTGATCTTCTTTGAGGGTATGCTCTATATTTGTATTATATAGACCTATTAGCTGGTAGGACATACTAGCTTTTGCTTACATGGTTGTTATGCTTGTTTGTAGTCCTTACTGAATTTCGAGGACCAAATTCTTTAAGGAGGGAGCTTACGACACCCCTATTTTTTGTTTAACATTATTCAGGACATTGAATTGGATAAATTAAATAGAATAATGTGGTTGATTAAGGAGTTGAGATTTAATTGTCAATCAACTTGGCTATGGCTAAACAAATGAATGTATAAGTATAGTTTATAATTTATAAGTTAGGAAAACAAGAGAAGGGCAACACTACAACAAACATAACTTTTAACAGCGTTTTCAAAATGTTGTTAAAGCTTTTAACAGCGTTTTTACGTATGCTGTATATCGACATGCAGTTATAGTCAGGGATATACAATGACAAGAAATAAACGCTATTAAATGTCCTTTTTAACAGCGTTTCCCTGATGTCATGAAATCTTTTAACAGCGTTTGGTTGGGTGTAGTTATAGATCTTTCTTAGCGTTTGTTTCGTGCTAAGATAAGATTCTATAACGTTTTTTTAATGTTATGACATTTATTTATAGCGTTTCTTTGTTGCAATAGATCGTGTTTTATGTTTTTAGATTCAATTTAACGACATTTTTAAAACGCTGTTAAAACTTTCAATAGCGCTTTAAAAACGCTGTGGAATGTTTTAACAGCGTTTTACAAATGCTATCGTTACTATTTCTGCATTTCCCCCTTTGTTTGTAACTTTTCTATATACATCGGTCACAATTTATGTACCAACACGGTGAAATCAACACGCACATTTCATAATCAACATATTATATTAATTGCACATCTCAAAATCAACATGTAATATTACATAATCAAAATATGCAATATTCTTACATCAAAGCATATATAATACGTCCATAATATTTCATAAACAATGTAGAACAAGTGGCAGCTAGTAACCAAAAGTAGTGATTATGTGACATCTTATAAGTAGGCTCAAGGACAGTGCACGGCCAACATAATGCAGTTTGCAATCAAAGCAGTAGAAACTCTCCTTATGATTGTAATGTTATTCATAGCCATAAATCTGATAATCCAATACCTTAACTAACTCCTGATCTGCAAATGCCTTTCAGAATCAGACCCATGACCACTACAACACCCAAACTCCTCCAACCCGCTCCACAACACCAAACCCGAAATCTAACTCTAAAGTCTAAACTATCCCTCCAGTCGCACGCAACCACAAATTCCCACATCCACCATCTGAGCCTTCACACAACACAACAACCATCGTAGCGCAACCTGACCCTATACGTCAACCAATAAGCATTTTGTTATTTATAAGTTATGATGTGATATCCCGAAAATTTTGACAATAACAATTTAATAATTTATGTCAAAATTTAATTGATTTGATCATATTGTTAATAATAAATTTGAATTAAATTTAATAATCCTCTTTAAAATAAATATTTAAACTGATAATCTATTTTAAAGGCTAATAAATTGTTTTATATTGTAATGTATACATATATGTATATATTGTAAATAAATAATCTTTGTTTTAAATTCATATATATAGGCATGTTTTCTTATTCTAATATTTTTGATAAATTAAAAATTGGATTTAATTTGATATAAGCTATTGAATAAATAAACATATGATTTTAACACCCAAGCTAAAACTTAATTATTTAAAATTGATTTTAGTTTAAGTTTAAATTTAGATAGAAAGGTTTGTTTTGTTTTTATGTAGCTAATAAAATAAGTAATTTATTAGATAAGAAGACAAATTCTTTTATGAATTATTTTAATATAATCATGAGTTATATTTAAACAATATTAATGATGTAATGTTTTACAAATGGATTTCTAATATAAATAAAAATTTGTTATCTTAAATTTATGTGTATTTGATAGAAAAGATGTGATTGTAAATTTGAAATAGCATCTTTCAAATATGTTTAAAATAAAACAAGTCTTTAATATATTGAACTTAAGTATAAATCCAATGTATGATATTAGCATAAGTATGAAAATAAATTAATAATCATCAAATTAAGTATTTGATAGTTAAAGTTTAAAAATAAAAGAGAAAATAAAATAAGCATAGAACTTAATACATAAGTCAAAATTCATAACTAATAACTAAAACAACTTTACACTTTGTACCTAAAGTATAAAAACAACCAGAAAAAAATAAAATATGTATATAACCTGTAGAATAAGCAAGCAAAAGAAAATCTATCAACATCAAAATACATATCTACATACCAGACAAAAGTATATATGTAAGTACAAATAGAAAGATACTAACCAGGCTTGTAATATTTGTTGCCTGCAAAATAACAAAGCAAAATGAAATAACTTAAAGCAAAAAGCAAGCAAGATCTACAGGCAAGTGAAACTAATATATATATACAAGATAAAATAAATCATAACCAGACAAAGTCATAATAAAATTGTTAAGTACATGAAATAAACACAAAACCAGGCAAGAATAAGACAAGTAAGAAATAGGTAAGAATCTTATATAGGAAGTTTAAATTATCTGCATAGTTAAGTTTCAACATGTACTAATTAGATAAGGAGTAAACAAAAAGTACAAAGGGCATTTAATACTTTCATTTCAGCATACAAATAAGTCAATTCGAAATCTAATAAAGCATTTTCAGCCTCCTTTTGGAAAAACTTCTGCCTGATAAAAACAAAATAATATCTTTGAACAAACAAAATCTAGCTTGACAAAAAGAAAAGTAATCTCTAGTCAAAACAGATAAAGTATAACCAGTAAACACCTCCCTGTATTAACCTATCTTCTTTATATATGGAACGTTTTTGTTCAATTCGATCAACACAGCAAAACCAGAGAAAATAATAAGTTTTCATTTTTACAAACTTAAACTACTTCTATAATCTAAAGCAAGATGTTAGCAGGAAGTCAAAACAAAAAGCATGTTTTTCCAGTTTTAAAGAACAGTGCTCTGTGCATTCTCATAGCAAGGTGAGTAACATACAAATTAAATAGTTCAAATTTATAAATTTCTTTTGCATACTTATCTTTGAGAATGTGTTTGTGATGTTTATGTATATATAGGTCCCTGTATATATGTATGTGTGCAGTACTGTGACTTTAGTGGTGCTCTGCAATGTTCCCAGGCTCAATTTTTTTTATTTAAACTTATTTCCACATAATCTTGTCTATGATAGAATCTGGTTGTCAAACCAATTATGTTTGATTCAAATTGGAATAATGTTTAAATTCTAAGATAGTTGAAATTCTGTTGTTTGTTTCTGTAAATAATAAAAACAACTGAGTATACCAAATATAAATGAAAACTCAAACTATTTAAATTATAATTCCAGTATCACAAATCGAAAACCTCACACAAAATATGATTTTTAACATAAGAATTAGGATTTATAGTTTAGGATTTAAGGTGGGGTTTGAGTTTTTACTGGTAGTTTGTTTCTGGGTTTACCTCATGATCAAGAGGGTGGGTGAGCTCGTGGACTTTCCTGGAGATGGAGGACCGATCATCGAAGTGGGGAAAATTGGTATAAGGTCCGGCAGAGGGACGTGGTGGCGCCGGCGACGTCTTCTTCTCTGTAGCCCTAAATTTTTGTCTTGTTGGATTTTCGTCTCGTTCTCCCTATTGGTGCGATCGAGTGTTACGTGCTTTTGAGGGGAGGTGGAGGGGACGTAGACATGGTGATGGCCAGAATTTTAGCATCTCTGGTGGACGAGGTGGCGAGAGCGGCGTACTTCCAGGTTTGGATTGTAGGTTGTCTGTGTTTTCAGGTTTGGAGCTCGAACCTTCATTTTTGATTTCGAGTTGGAATGGTCGTGTTGATGGTTGCGAGGGGGTGTTGGGGTGATGAATGGTGTGGAGAGATCATCAACGATGGTCTACGCCGACCATCGGCACCGTGCATATGCATGGTGCATTGTGTGTGCCTGGAGTAGTTGTTGACGCAAAGGGGTACTCGAGTTTTTAAGGATTTGACTCGGGAATACTTCGCGCGAACTCGAAGCACGTTTGTTGTTGACTCGGAGTAGTGTAGGGGGGAACCTGGGTAGGTTGGTAACAGGTTTTAAAAACCTGTCAAGTTTAAATTTCTTTAAACCTGGTTTAAAAATGAGATATAGATATTGAAAATAAGTATTTAATCAAAGATAAGTTTGGATTAGAATTGAAGTTTGAATTTCAGTTTAAGGTAAAAGAAAGTTTTAAAATTTAAATTATTTGTAACCACTTTAAAAAGGGGATTGTTGCTCGAGTTTCACCCGAGTGATTCGAGTGTTGATCCGAAGAATTTTGGGGTTTAGCTCGAAGTAGATTTTTTGTTTATCTCAGGTATTTAGCTACAGGTTTTAAAACCTGTAAGTCTGTTTCATTTTTAAAAACCGGGCTTTTAAATGAAAAAAATAGGTATTTAAAACAAAGTTTAGATCAAGATAAGTTTGGATTCAAAAAGTAGTTCGAATCTCAGTTTTTAAATAAATAAAATTTTTAAATTTAAAATTTGTTTTAAACAAATTTGAATGATAAATAGAATTTTTAAATTTGATTTGAATTCAAAATGAAATCGTGTTTAAATTCTTTTAATCTTCTATTTAAGATAATTATTCTTTTAAGCTGTAAAATAAAAAGGAGTTTGGAATTGTTAAGATTAATTTAATTTCATTTTAAATCTTAAATTTAAAATGAAATTTAAATGTAAATTTAAATTAAATTGTTTTAAATACTTTATAAATGATAAATTGATCATTAAATAGGAAAAGGTTTTAAAGACTTAAGGATTTTGTAATTACCAAGTTAGCTAAATGGATAATTAATGACTAGAATTAATTAACTCAGAAATTAAGAGTTAAATTTATTTAAATAAGGTGTAAGTTAATTAATTTGAGGTAAATCAATTGGTAATTAAGAAATCATTGATTTAATAAGGTTTAATTTTTAATGATTAGCAATCAATTAATGAACTAAGTGAGGAATAATTAATGAGTTATTAAGGCTAACTTAAAATGTAATTGATAATAAATTTTAGTTAATTACTTTAGGAAAAGTAATTAAAGAATTATAATTAGTTAATCAGGGTCATTAACTAAGATTATGAAATAATCAATTAAGGGGATTAATTTTAATAATTAATTAAATTATTTATTTAAGATAAGCAATTGTGAATTGTTAAGTATAATTACTTAACGGAAGTAATTAAGAAATTAATTACTCATTGTAATTAATTCTATGAATTGTTTAAGTTAATTAATTAAGTTTAATTAATTTAAATAATCATATGATGATGAGTTAAGTACAATTATTTAGGGAAGTAATTGACGATAATTACTGGATGTAATTAACTGAGGGTGATTAATAATGAAAGTAATTGGAATATAATTAATTTGTATAATTAATCAGGGGATTAATTAGAGAAAATTAATTAAGGAGAAATTAATTTATTTGATGGAGTAATTAAAGATAGTTAACTACTGAATGATATTAATCAGAGGTGATTAATAAATGTGGTTTAATTGATGATTAATTACTTAAGGTAATTAATTTAAACAGGAAGTTAATTAAAATGTAATTAGAAATCATTAATTGATTAATTAATAATGGGATTATAAATTTAGATTAATTAATCAATAATAAGTAATTAAGAGTAATTAATTAGAGTAATTAAGAAGTAATGTAATGTTTGCAATTTAAGGTTAATTTCTATATTTGGATAAGGTAATTAATTTGTGAAAATAATTAAAGGATGATTACTTGAATATAATTAAATGTTAATTAATCAAGTGTGATTAATTGAAACGAATAATTAGTGAATGATTATTATCTGATTGATAATTGATTAATAATTATATAAGCAAGATTTAAAATGTGAAGTAATTAATTTAATTCATTTTAAATTAATTAGAGATGTAAGTAATTAATTTAATTCATTTTAAATTAATTATAGCTTATATGATTGCTTATGTATTGATGGATGAAATTGTTTACCTTGAATGGTTTAAGATCTCTGATATGAGGAATTAATGCTATGTGATATGGATGCTTTGATTTAAGTATGATGATAATATGAATTATCTGTTATGATGATAATATGAATTCTCTGTTATGATGATGATATGCATTATCTGTTTGTAGTGATAATATTGATTATCTATTTATGATAATGTTGATTTCCTATTGTGATATTATGAATTATCTATCTGTGTGTATATGGATAAATTGAACTGAATTGTTTCAAACTTTAAAACAACTTGGCCCTAAAAGACACGTTTTGGATTTCGATGAGACCGGGATCGGATTTGCTGCACTACAGCGTGATAGGGGGTTCTCGCTTTGCGTTAGGTGGCAAACGGGAGACTCTTACCCCTACATGCCCCCGGGGATAGTATAAGGTCTTACAGGGTTGGTTACGAGTCGAGAGGCTGGCCGTAAAAGCAAATCCGAGGTATCACTGTGAGCCACAGCGGAGCTAGGATGGTTGAAAAGCCTACCGGTCGTGAGCCGTTGCTGATGGTTGAAAAGCCTAGGATGTCACAGTTGGTATCAGAGCTCTAGGTTGAGTGAATATCTAGGCTCTTGAGTGATTTCTTTCTTGAGAGAGCGCATTTGTAATTTTGTAATATATTTATATTTATTTCTACCTATTTGTTGGGTTACCTGTCCGGGTTATCCAATATAAGTTATAAAGGTAGATAGGGTAGCGGTGTGTGTGTCACGACTACCAATGGTTGGAGTATGAATATTTGAGGTTGGAAGTATATTTGTCGAGACTGTAGACCTATTACCGTCTCGAGTGAGCTTTGAATGGTGTAAGGATTTCATGGATCTCTGAAGGAAACATGTTAAGGTTCGGAGTTCATTTTTGAAACGTAAGTTTGGATGAGCTAGAGTTTGGACCTATCGGTTTGACATGAGCAAGTCCGGATATCTTACCTCAGGATGTAGTGACTGTGTGATGAGACACAGTGACTATGGGAGTCTCTGAAGATGTTTCTTTGGAATCAGTTAAAGAAGTGTAGTTGTTTCGGTGTTGGGGCTGAGTTCAGTAGAATGTTTCTGTTGGTTTGAGGTCCGAGTTTCTCGAAGAACTCTGGGTTAGGAATTTCTTGGCATTGGTGTGTTGGCAAGGAAGTTTTTAACTTCTGCATCAGTAGTGGAGTTCAGAAACAGCAGTGTGGTTTCGTTTCTTTGATGGATTGGCTAATTTAGCATAGGCTGTTCTGTTTGGTAAAGAGAGAACAGTTTTTCTTTGGTAGTGGGCTAGATTGATCGCAAAAGTGACTTGCGATTGTTCGAGTTTCTCTTGGGTTTAGAATTTTTCTGGATGTGAATTTTGTCCGTGTCTAGAGATTGAGTTTGATATCGACTGGATTCCAGGAGTGGTACCGATGGTTCAACTTGGTAGTAAGATGATTTCTAGAGAATGAATTTGGTGAAGCAGCTCGAGTTTTGGAGGAACTTTTGAGTTTCTGTTAAGGATCTGTTGAACCATAGTTCTAGAATGTGTTGTCCAGTTTGTCCTCGAGATTATCATCAGCATTTTCACCTGCTCTGGTCATAGTTGCGCAGTGGAAGCATGGTGGCAGCTGTGAGGTGTGGAAACAACTAGAATTTGCAGTGTGTTGGATTAGAGAGTTTCTACTGGAAATTTTTCAGAACCTTAAGACCAGATTGGAGTACACCTGTTTTTATCCTTTCCAGATGAGGAGAAGTAAGATCAGTCTGCTAATTTTGGAATTGAGTTTGTGTTCTGATTTTTGAAGTTGTTCTTGGGAAGATCATTTTGTTGGATTGTTTTTGGATCAATTTGTTTCTGGGGGTATCAGCAAGGGTTGAGCTGATCAGGAAAGATGTAGGTAGCACAGAATCATCCGAAGAGTTTTGTGGATAAGTGTTTAGTTTCAGGATTGAATTGTCAGTTTGGACAACTGAAATTCGACGTGTTTTGCGTATCTCTGAGGGAGTACGTGTAAGAGCTATCTTTGATTGTAGAGTCAGCAGTTCAAAGAGTTTTGGTTGTTGAGTCAGACTTATCTGTAGTCTGATATCCTGTTTTGTTTTGTAGATCCAGATGAGTAGAAACTCAGTAGCTTAGTAATATTGATTGTTTGGATTCTGCAGAGAGAGTATCCCAATATTTATACTTGGGGAAACTCGAGAAAATTCTATTTAGAATTCTATATGGACAATTAGATTCGTAGATTGGATGAATTGGTTGCTATGATTGATATATGCTTGTGTTTCAGTATTAAATCTTTAATAAAATTATTAAATTACCTTTGTTTTAAATTTCGGGGACGAAATTCTTTTAAGAGGGGAGGAATATGATATCCCAGAAATTTTGACAATAACAATTTAATAATTTATGTCAAAATTTAATTGATTTGATCATATTGTTAATAATAAATTTGAATTAAATTTAATAATCCTCTTTAAAATAAATATTTAAACTGATAATCTATTTTAAAGGCTAATAAATTGTTTTATATTTGTAATGTATACATATCTGTATATATTGTAAATAAATAATATTTGTTTTAAATTCAATATATATAGGCATGTTTTCTTATTCTAATATTTTTGATAAATTAAAAATTGGATTTTATTTGATATAAGCTATTGAATAAATAACCATATGATTTTAATACCCAAGCTAAAACTTAATTATTTAAAATTGATTTTAGTTTAAGTTTAAATTTAGATAGAAAGGTTTGTTTTGTTTTTATGTAGCTAATAAAATAAGTAATTTATTAGATAAGAAGACAAATTCTTTTATGAATTATTTTAATATAATCATGAGTTATATTTAAACAATATTAATGATGTAATGTTTTACAAATGGATTTCTAATATAAATAAAAATTTGTTATCTTAAATTTATGTGTATTTGATAGAAAAGATGTGATTGTAAATTTGAAATAGCATCTCTCAAATATGTTTAAAATAAAACAAGTCTTTACTATATTGAACTTTAAGTATAAATCCAATGTATGATATTAGCATAAGTATGAAAATAAATTAATAATCATCAAATTAAGTATTTGATAGTTAAAGTTTAAAAATAAAAGAGAAAATAAAATAAGCATAGAACTTAATACATAAGTCAAAATTCATAACTAATAACTAAAACAACTTTACACTTTGTACCTAAAGTATAAAAACAACCAAAAAAAATTAAAATATGTATATATCCTGTAGAATAAGCAAGCAAAAGAAAATCTATCAACATCAAAATACATATCTACATACCAGACAAAAGTATATATGTGAGTACAAATAGAAAGATACTAACCAGGCTTGTAATATTTGTTGCCTGCAAAATAACAAAGTAAAATGAAATAACTTAAAGCAAAAAAGCAAGCAAGATCTACAGGCAAGTGAAACTAATATATATATATATATATGTATATATGTATATATATATATGTATATATATATATATATATATGTATATATATATATATATATATATATATATATACAAGATAAAATAAATCATAACCAGACAAAGTCATAATAAAATTGTTAAGTACATGAAATAAACACAAAACCAGGCAAGAATAAGACAAGTAAGAAATAGGTAAGAATCTTATATAAGAAGTTTAGATTATCTGCATAGTTAAGTTTCAACATGTACTAATTAGATAAAGAGTAAACAAAAAGTACAAAAGGCATTTAATACTTTCATTTCAGCATACAAATAAGTCAATTCGAAATCTAATAAAGCATTTTCAACCTCCTTTTGGAAAAACATCTGCCTGATAAAAACAAAATAATATCTTTGAACAAACAAAATCTTGCTTGACAAAAAGAAAAGTAATCTCTAGTCAAAACAGATAAAGTATAACCAGTAAACACCTCCCTGTATTAACCTATCTTCTTTATATATGGAACGTTTTTGTTCAATTCGTTCAACACAACAAAACCAGAGAAAATAATAAGTTTTCATTTTTACAAACTTAAACTACTTCTATAATCTAAAGCAAGATGTTAGCAGGAAATCAAAACAAAACGCATGTTTTTTCCAGTTTTAAAGAACAGTGCTCTATGCATTCTCATAGCAAGGTGAGTAACATACAAATTAAATAGTTCAAATTTATAAATTTCTTTTGCATACTTATCTTTGAGAATGTGTTTGTGATGTTTATGTATATATAGGTCCCTGTATATATGTATGTGTGCAGTACTGTGACTTTAGTGGTGCTCTGTAATGTTCCCAGGCTCAATTTTTTATATTTAAACTTATTTCCACATAATCTTGTCTATGATAGAATCTGGTTGTCAAACCAATTATGTTTGATTCAAATTGGAATAATGTTTAAATTCTAAGATAGTTGAAATTCTGTTGTTTGTTTCTGTAAATAATAAAAACAACTGAGTATACCAAATATAAATGAAAACTCAAACTATTTAAATTATAATTCCAGTATCACAAATCGAAAACCTCACACAAAATATGATTTTTAACATAAGAATTAGGATTTATAGTTTAGGATTTAAGGTGGGGTTTGAGTTTTTACTGGTAGTGTGTTTCTGGGTTTACCTCGTGATTAAGAGGGTGGGTGAGCTCGTGGACTTTCCTGGAGATGGAGGACCGATCATCGAAGTGGGGAAAATTGGTATAAGGTCCGACAGAGGGACGTGGTGGCGCCGGCGACGTCTTCTTCTCTGTAGCCCTAAATTTTTGTCTTGTTGGATTTTCGTCTCGTTCTCCCTATTGGTGCGATCGAGTGTTACGTGCTTTTGAGGGGAGGTGGAGGGGACGTAGACATGGTGATGGCCAGAATTTTAGCATCTCTGGTGGACGAGGTGGCGAGAGCGGCGTACTTCCAGGTTTGGATTGTAGGTTGTCTGTGTTTTCAGGTTTGGAGCTCGAACCTTCATTTTTGATTTCGAGTTGGAATGGTCGTGTTGATGGTTGCGAGGGGGTGTTGGGGTGATGAATGGTGTGGAGAGATCATCAACGATGGTCTACGCCGACCATCGGCACCGTGCATATGCACGGTGCATTGTGTGTGCCTGGAGTAGTTGTTGACGCAAAGGGGTACTCGAGTTTTTAAGGATTTGACTCGGGAATACTTCGCGCGAACTCGAAGCACGTTTGTTGTTGACTCGGAGTAGTGTAGGGGGGAACCTGGGTAGGTTGGTAACAGTTTTTAAAAACCTGTCAAGTTTAAATTTCTTTAAACCTGGTTTAAAAATGAGATATAGATATTGAAAATAGGTATTTAATCAAAGATAAGTTTGGATTAGAATTGAAGTTTGAATTTCAGTTTAAGGTAAAAGAAAGTTTTAAAATTTTAAATTATTTGTAACCACTTTAAAAAGGGGATTGTTGCTCGAGTTTCACCCGAGTGATTCGAGTGTTGATCCGAAGAATTTTGGGGTTTAGCTCGAAGTAGATTTTTTGTTTATCTCAGGTATTTTAGCTACAGGTTTTAAAACCTGTAAGTCTATTTCATTTTTAAAAACCGGGCTTTTAAATGAAAAAAATAGGTATTTAAAACAAAGTTTAGATCAAGATAAGTTTGGATTCAAAACGTAGTTCGAATCTCAGTTTTTAAATAAATAAAAATTTTAAATTTAAAATTTGTTTTAAACAAATTTGAATGATAAAGAGAATTTTTAAATTTGATTTGAATTCAAAATGAAATCGTGTTTAAATTCTTTTAATCTTCTATTTAAGATAATTATTCTTTTAAGTTGTAAAATAAAAAGGAGTTTGGAATTGTTAAGATTAATTTAATTTCATTTTAAATCTTAAATTTAAAATGAAATTTAAAGGTAAATTTAAATTAAATTGTTTTAAATACTTTATAAATGATAAATTGATCATTAAATAGGAAAAGGTTTTAAAGACTTAAGGATTTTGTAATTATCAAGTTAGCTAAATGGATAATTAATGACTAGAATTAATTTACTCAGAAATTAAGAGTTAAATTTATTTAAATAAGGTGTAAGTTAATTAATTTGAGGTAAATCAATTGGTAATTAAGAAATCATTGATTTAATAAGGTTTAATTTTTAATGATTAGCAATCAATTAATGAACTAAGTGAGGAATAATTAATGAGTTATTAAGGCTAACTTAAAATGTAATTGATAATAAATTTTAGTTAATTACTTTAGGAAAAGTAATTAAAGAATTATAATTAGTTAATCAGGGTCATTAACTAAGATTATGAAATAATCAATTAAGGGGATTAATTTTAATAATTAATTAAATTATTTATTTAAGATAAGCAATTGTGAATTGTTAAGTATAACTATTTAACGGAGGTAATTAAGAAATTAATTACTCATTGTAATTAATTCTATGAATTGTTTAAGTTAATTAATTAAGTTTAATTAATTTAAATAATCATATGATGATGAGTTAAGTATAATTATTTAGGGAAGTAATTGATGATAATTACTGGATGTAATTAACTGAGGGTGATTTAATAATGAAAGTAATTGGAATATAATTACTTTGTATAATTAATCAGGGGATTAATTAGAGAAAATTAATTAAGGAGAAATTAATTTATTTGATGGAGTAATTAAAGATAGTTAACTACTGAATGATATTAATCAGAGGTGATTAATAAATGTGGTTTAATTGATGATTAATTACTTAAGGTAATTAATTTAAACAGGAAGTTAATTAAAATGTAATTAGAAATCATTAATTGATTAATTAATAATGGGATTATAAATTTAGATTAATTAATCAATAATAAGTAATTAAGAGTAATTAATTAGAGTAATTAAGAAGTAATGTAATGTTTGCAATTTAAGGTTAATTTCTATATTTGGATAAGATAATTAATTTGTGAAAATAATTAAAGGATGATTACTTGAATATAATTAAATGTTAATTAATCAAGTGTGATTAATTGAAACGAATAATTAGTGAATGATTTGTTATCTGATTGATAATTGATTAATAATTATATAAGCAAGATTTAAAATGTGAAGTAATTAATTTAATTCATTTTAAATTAATTAGAGATGTAAGTAATTAATTTAATTTATTTTAAATTAATTATAGCTTATATGATTGCTTATGTATTGATGGATGAAATTGTTTACCTTGAATGGTTTAAGATCTCTGATATGAGGAATTGATGCTATGTGATATGGATGCTTTGATTTAAGTATGATGATAATATGAATTATCTGTTATGATGATAATATGAATTATCTGTTATGATGATGATATGCATTATCTATTTGTAGTGATAATATTGATTATCTATTTATGATAATGTTGATTTCCTATTGTGATATTGTGAATTATCTACTTGTGTGTATATGGATAAGTTGAACTGAATTGTTTCAAACTTTAAAACAACTTGGCCCTAAAAGACACGTTTTGGATTTCGATGAGACCGGGTTCTCCATATTTGGAACATCCGAAAACACATCGATTCCAAATTAACGTTAGGTCGTGAATCTGAAGTGAAGATGAAGATTCTGAATGCAAGTGTTATCGTCGTTAACTCTGAGGGTGATTTCAAAACGAGTGTAACGAGATAATGCCTTCGTTTTCGTTCGAACCCGGAACGAACTTGTATGGAATGAATGCTTTCAACACATCGTCAGGTGGGCGATGAGCATTCTAAGAAATGTGTTCTCTAAAAGGTAATCGTAGCCTCAAGCCTCATCAACCGGGAATGGCTAAAACAGGGGAGGTGCAACAAGGTTAGGTGGGTCATGCCCAAGCAGGACAAGATTTTCCCCTGTCTAGATGTCCCTTTTTATTCGGCCGTGTGGACAGTTGTGAGCTCCAACTGTCGGTGTTGTCTTGTTCGGGACTGTTCAGTAAGGAATGGTTCCGGCCTTGTGTTGCAGGGGGTCGGGAGTGATCCTCGGTACGTTGATCTAGGCCACGTACTGTGACAGGCGGTACCCCAGTAGCCCTGCCATTGTATGGAATCCACAATCCAATAAGTGCCAACGGTTTTGATTGTATTACCCACTTTTGTGGCTAGTAGCTGGAATTTAATAGATGTAACAATTTCAGCTATTTTCTATTTACTTGAAAACCCTAGACCTATTATAATATCATAGAATTTCCTATTAAATGTTTTGGTTGGCGTAAGGTAAAAACTTACCCATGTTTATTTGTGGGGAGTCTTACGTGATACCTTTTATTTTCAAAAGGATTTTCAAAGTTAAGCAACTTTAACATGTTACTCATACCAGACCCATGTCTGACCTGGAGTTTATTTTTGTTTTTCATAAACTCTCGGGTACCCAAATTTTTTTTACGGGTAGCCAAGGGATTCAGGTTAGCTTTGACGAATTCTGGAGGAGCAATGGAGCAGGAGGCCTCTACGTTGTAGATATATATATAATGTTCCGCTGTGTTAGTATATTTGTGTTGTTTTGTGTATTGAGTTGTATAACCAGACAGGTGTTTATAACTGTCTAGTATGTGATGTGTTATCTATATAACTCTGATATATGTAAAATTTTGTAATAGTTATGTAATATATTATATTTTGTTCCATTCCGCTGTGAGATTCTGATGTTGTTGTTCTTCCTTCTCTATCTTTTCTATTTTTCTCATCCCTTTCTTTCTTCAAGATGAACCGGATTTCTGGGGTTGGAAACCCGGGTCGTCACATATGATATATACAAGTAATGCTACAACTATTTGGAAAAACGATCACTGTTAGTTATGAGTTTGTCCAGACCACCTTTTGCAAAAAATGTTATACTTTAATTCAACAATAAGCACTCGTTAATGCAAGATCTCTTCTTTATTTCTTCACTATGGAGTGCTTGTTGTTCAGTGTACTTATGTAAGTCAAAGGTAATGTTATGCCATGTTTAAAGTTACGATCAAAACAGAGTCAAAATATATAAGCTATAACTACACCCAACAAATAAATGGTTTATGCTATGAATTTCAGTTAAACATAGCACATATTTATTTGGTGTCAACATCTTTTCCCTAAATAATAAGTCCAATCTTTCTATTAAGCCTATTTAATATGGCTCCATAAGCACAATATGATAATGACATTATGAGATGGTTTGTATGAACACATATGAGTTTGCACCACTACGTTATAGGCTTTTCAGATCTTAGGTCTTTCCAAACAGATTCGAACAAATAACCTTTCGAGCCTTCAGTCCAATGCCAATAGTCAATCATCATGGAATGATGCTTTTTATTCTCCTAGTTATCCTAGCTATCTTATCTATGTTAGGATCTTTGTTGTCATATAGTGTTGTATATAATGTATTTAGCTTATAATATAATTCCTTCATAGGTAACTAGGTTGCCTCTCAGTTGAAATGATTGCATATAACTAACTTATAAGATAGTTCCTCCATATAACTTGTTGAAACGACTTGATTTTTGGATAGGTTGTGTGAAACGTAATTTTGGAGATGATTTTTTAATTTCATTATTTTCATAGTTAATAGGAATATTTTATGAATTTCCTAAGGCGAAAAAGACATTTATTTCGGGTTTTAATTATTAGAAATAATAAAATAATGAATTCTACCTAAAAATTTTATATGATGAAGAAAATTTTGTTTCGGTTTTTTGGTGAATTTTTTAGATTTTTTCCAGGTGATTTCAATTTATGATGAATTTCCTAAGCTAAAAAGGCTTAATAATTATATTAAAATATTAATATAATTCATTATTTTGAAAATAATTTCCGAAATATAAATCTAATCTACAATAGACTTTTCAGCAAAGAAATTATTAAAGTATGTCATTAACCAATAAAAATTTGACAAAGAACTATTAAAGTATATCATTAACCAATAGGAATTTGACAAAGAATAGGAGTTGTAGTTTTCAAGTTATTTACGACTCTACCATTCAACCTTCGGACTAAGTAATCTTTCGACTTACAACCTTCTGCTGCACTTTTGGACCTTTCTGCAGCATTTTTGATGAACCTTTCAACTTAGTAGCCTTCTGACTAAGTAACTTTTCGACTTAGAACCTTCTACAACACTTTTGGACCTTTCTGCAACATTTTTGATGAACCTTTCAACTTTGTAACCTTCCGACCAAGTAACCTTTCGAATTAGAACATTCTGCAGCATTTTTGGACCTTTCTGCAGCATTTTGGAAGTACCTTTCGACCTTTTCAAAAGCACCTTTGGACAGTATCACTCTGCAGCAGTTTTGGACCATTTTGTAGCACCTTTCAACATTGTCGAAAGCACCTTTCGATTGCTATCGAAAGCTACCTTTCGATAGTTGTTATAAACGTTGCGAAAGCTCTTTTGTAGCAGTTTTCTCCAACTTTGTTTGTAAACTTCAAATAGGCATAACTTTCAAACCATAAGTCCATTTTGACTGGGAATATTTAAAATAATATATTTGTTTTTACTGTGATAAATTACTTATGGTTACAACACTTTGTAACACTATCATAAAACATATCATTTACATTACATCAAGTATATAATAGAAAGAAAACAACTTTTAGTTTGAACAAGAATAGTTATCAGGTTAGATATGTGTAACAAATTACGTAATTGCCTCTAGGGCATACCCTTAACCCTATCAGTCGGACGAACAGAAAGAGTATGGCGGTACATGTCACTTTATCAGACATTCTCTAGTATCATGCTTTAGTAAGAGATAAAATTTGGTTCACTATCGATGTGTGAAGCGGAATACATTTGCTGTTTTGGCATGTGCACAAGTCATATACATGCAACATACAGTTAGAGATTTCGGTATTTACTTACAGAAATCATCAGTATATTATGATAATACGAGTGCCATAAATCTTTCAAAAAATCTAGTAAATCTTCCACGAACAAAGCACATTGGCACACGTCATCATTTCCAATGAGACTATATAGAAAAAGAAGTAATATCACTTGAATTTGTAACTTCCAAAAATCAAATCGTAGATATTTCTACTAAATCATTGAATAAAAATAGTTTTATAAAACTACGAAGAGAATTAAGAATCATTTCCTTACAAAAGCTTCAATATATATATATATATATATATATATATATGTATGTATGTATGTATGTATGTGTATGTATATATGTATATATGTATAAGAATGTAGAACTTGAAACCTACAAAATTAACTCATGATAACCATCTCAAGTTATTCTCTAAAATAGCCATTACCTCAAACTAAAAATAGAAAACCATTTCAGAAATTTTAAAATGGTAAGAATACTTTCTACCCAAACCAAAATACCTTAGATAGTTAATAACAAGGTTGTGGTAAAAATAATAATAACCATATATACTCAACACTTTTAATACCTCTCATACTATTATATGAACCGGCTAAACTATATATCTATTCATAATTTTTCTTCTTCTAAAAAGCTCCCAATTTATTTACAAAATGGCTTCTAACAACAGTTCGACCTATTCCTCAATCAATTTTAGCACACCCTCTTCAAAAAGCGCATATTCATCCTCGTCAAAAAACTTCCTAATAATTCCTCTTCACTAAAGATTATTCCTTCACCAACCTATCACACTGATTTCTCTCCAAAAGAAAAGAAGGTCAAACAGACAATCAACTTTAATAATGTATCATCGTCTATCGATGATCGTCGTATTGATCACTATCAATAAGAAATGATGGGACTTCAGAAACAAATGTATTGGGAACAGCGCTGTCAAGAAGGGCATCATGATTTTATTAAAAGATATATTCTGGCATTTTGTAGATGATCACCAACAAAATATAGTATATGTAAAAACTCTCTTTGACTAATGAAATCTCCATTAAAAATTTCTGACTCCAATCCAAGAAACACATGGGAGCCAGGGACATTGAATGGAGAATCTGAACCATTCAAAAAAAATGAATTGTCGTCATCCTTTTTGATGTCTTATCTATCCAACTAACTATATATATATAATTGTTTTACCAAATAATGAAATAAATCAATAAAATGCTTATTTTTTTAAAAGCACACACTATAAAATAATGTACTTAAGGAGGTAAACGGACCACAAAGTCGGTCTGCCTACTCAAGGCGAATAACATAAACCATCACTCAAATGAAAAAAACTATTAAAAATTGGAAAAAAATAACAGCACTGGTCGAATAAATGTCGATCGACTAAAATAAATTCGTATAAAATTGTTTATACTATAGCAAATATCGGTCGACTAGAAATAAGTCGATTGATTGACAAATCAATCAACTAGTTATTAACTTTCGGTCAACTGTATGACCCCCAAATTTACATTGTCTCCTCTTTGGTTTAAAATTCTATGAATTCAAATGCTTTCAGTCGACTGGATTACCAATTTTAGTCGACTGATACAGCTAATATTTAGTTACTAATTTTAACAAATATCAGTTGACTAAACTTTATAATCAGTTGACTGATACCCTCATCAGTTGACTTATTATCAATTTTTGGTCAACTGATAGATCCTATTTTTATGCTAATTCCATTCTGTTCCCAAAATTCCAAATACCCAATTCAACCAATCGACTAAGTTATCAATTTCAGTAGACTGCTTCGGCACAGGAATTTTTTATTATAAAAAGTGAAACTTATACAAGAAATATTATATTTATAATATATATATATATATATATATATATATATTCTAACATTGCAGAAAAATATGTCCATCATTAAAGAGATACATTAACGAGGCCAAACGATGATGACAAACAAAGTTATAAAAGCCATAATGTTTTGTGTCTAGAAGTCACTACACCATATAAGCAATTTTACAACACCATAGTGCGGCAAATTCGCAACGGACTTAGGCCGTTGCAATATTACAACGGCTCTGATCCGTTGCGAACACTTTGGCAAAGGATTTGAGCCGTTGCTATATTAGAACGGGTTATAGGGCCATTGCAAACCGTGGTCTTCTATGTACAATAGCACACCCTCAAAACAGCACGCCCCGTACGTACCCTTCAATTTTTTTTAGCTCCTGCTCCGAAGCTAATTTCTTCTAGCAACAGGGCGATTTCCCCAAATCCTACAAAAACCTAGCTCCACGTTCTTTCCACTTCTCTTCATCGCTACCTTCCTCCTCCCCAATACTAAACCCTAGTGCTGGAATCAAAGTCGCTTGCTCTTCTCCTCCCCTTACATTCGCTTGCTCTTCACTTTCAAAGACCTCGATTTCGGAAGCTTCAACAACACTTTCTCGATCTCCATTCCTGACAAGTACGGCCTTTTCTTCGCCAATTGCATGCCGGGGTCCACTGTTTCTATGGTTGCATGCACGGAGTGGCTTAATCTTGATAGCGGCCAAAATAATTGGGTCGTTATCTGTTGTTGTGCGATTCTCTTTCTGCTTGTTTGGTCGGTTAGTATATTGAAGGTGACTTGGAAGATTATTTTTAGGCAATTTTACGTGGTGGTGATTGGATATTTGTATTTCACAAGAATCATGGTATATGCTATGAAGACAGTAACCCATTACAAGCACGGATGTGTGATTGTAGTGGCAGAGGAGACGATGAACTTGGCGTTTTATCTGTTCACGATTTATATGTTTAGGCCGGTTAAGAAGAAAGAGGATTTAGTTTTGGATGAGGAGGAAGAAGTGGCATTGCAAACAGTTGAGGAGGATATGTCTGGGATTTAATTATGAGTAGGATTCGGAACGAGTGTCAAGTATCTCAGTGTGATTCACTTTCTGATTCACTTTCTGATGATGAACTCAATGCAAATAGAAATGAGGAGACACACAGCCAGACACCACAAGAGCGTGTTCATCTTAGTTGTATGCGTGTCTTGCATCAGTTGACATCAAGTACTACATGTGCTGAAGCTATGGCAGCCACTAGTGCTGGGACTCAGGTAGTGAAATTTGAGTGATTAAATAATTTTATATGGTTGTTTTAGTTTTAAGCTTCTTTTTTCACGGTTGAAAACTGGTTATAAGATTTATTTACTTATTTATTATTATTATTATTATTATTATTTGTAAAAGATAAATTCAATTTTAAAACCTTTTATCTTAATATTCAATAGAGTTACCACTATGCATGTGGTCTTTATTGTTTTGAAGATAATTTATTTGTGTGGTCATGTGTGCATGGAACTAGTGTATTGTTTAAGATATTGTCCATAACAACATATTGGTAAAAGCGGTTTATATTTTCAGAGTGTATAAAGATATAGTGAAGTTAAATCGTCATTTGTAAGTGAGTTTATTCTTAGCGTTGAGTACGTTGACATATATTAAAATGGCCGTGACCAAGAACTTGAATGGGAAAATTTTATTAATGCTTTCAGAATTGATTCTTTTTGTAGCTTATATGATATTGCATTTTCCCAAGGTTCTAATCTCTTTCCAGCAGGTTGTACCTTTGCTTATGAAAACGATTGGGTGGCAAGGTGGTTGTATTCTAGCTTTGGAAACACTAAAACGTGTTGTTGTTGCTGGAATAGAGCAAGAGATGCATTGGTTGCACAAGGTTTGAAGTAAGTTGATACAAAATTATACTTAATGCACACTTGTAATTGATCATAATTATTATAACGCAGAAATTCCTCAGGTCTTTTACAGGCTCGAGGAGTTATTTACTTTTATGTTATACACACAGAAAAGGACAATAATGACAGTTTTACTTGGAAGTAAAAGTTAATAATAAAATTGCTCAAGTTCTAGGCCAATGGATTCTGTCTACACTATCATAACTTTTCAATAAATAGAACTATAATGTCTCACTTCATTTCTATGTTCAAATATGAAATGATTTTCTAATGCTATATGGATATTCAATTTGTCACTAGTATCAATATTAATAATTGCTATTATTCATCTTCATCATTATCTTTACATCAAATCCATGGTCGGTGTTCATTTTAACTAAATTATCGAGAATACTCATCTAACATTATATTAATATGCGAGGTTGGTCTTGTGGAAGTACTTCTTGGCCTCCTTGATTGGAGAGCAGGAGGACGCCAAGGATTTTGTGCACAGATGAAGTGGAATGACTCTGAAGCTTCAATCAGGCGTGTACTTGCAGTTGAGGTATTCATGTGCTGAAAAAATATTTCTTGCTATTGTAACCATGAGTGGTGAAGCCTTTTGCTAAAAAAAAATAGTAGTGGAGCTTTAAAAACGACAATCTGAAGTAACCTATTTTCGTTTTTTTTTAAACTGACTTGATCTTCATTGTGGATCTTTTTTGGCCTGTTTAGCCTGAGGGTGAGATTAACCCTCAAAGAAGTGTTCTCAAATAAGGGGAATGATAATCTTACCTTCAAGAAATGTAACATTCACACCCCCAAGAGATTTCTTTTCATAATCAATTCACTTGTTATAATCACTTCATTAAATTTGGAAGTTCTATAGTTTACTGCTGTGTGAATCTTATTCTCCTGGGAGAAGTGTGGCATTATAGAAGTGCGATCTAAGCATATTCTTCATTAATAAATGGTCGCCGTTGTTACACTATAACATGTTGATTTGGAATGTAATCAATAGTCGAAAATAAAGTTGAACATGTCTACCAACTGGTGACCAAATAAATAGCTATCTAATACTTGTTGTAATTTCGGTAATCTGTCAAGAACGAGGAATGTTGTTAAGTATCTCTTTATACAGTCATCGGTATATTTTTTCTTATGTGTTTTATTTTACACAATATTAATGATTTGTACTGATCTAGGTATTGCATGCATTCGCAATTGAAGGTGCACATTGTGTTAAAGTAAATGAAATATTAAAAGGTTCCGAAGTAAGTTCTGTTTACTCTCTTCTTCCTTTTGCAAACTTGATCTAATGCAAATGTGGCTGTATACATTGGATAATTACTTATTTCTTTGGGATATTTATTTTCCTTTTTTCCAGGTATGGGGTGCTTATAAAGATCAAAGGCACGATCTTTTCCTTCCATCAAATGCACAATCTACAGCTGCTGGAGTTGCTGGACTTATCGAAAGCTCATCTTCCCAACTTCCTTACGCTCACTCTTGAATGTCTCACTCACTCTTGCCTGCTTATGCTTTTCTACTGTTTCCCATCGTTCGAGTCCCCATTCACAAGTATTGAATAAAACTTATCAGGTGAGGGTTTCTTCAGGCTTTAGGATTTCAAATCTGAATATCATAGGAAAATTAAACCGATTTCATTGCAATAGAAGCAAATCATAAAACCCAACAAATAACCAGTGGTTTATTTGGACTTGGAAGCTCGATACCCTCAAAATAAACTTGATCTTTGAGCTAAAAGAAATGGACTGCAGTCAAAACCATACTGAATCCTCACCAAACCATAGTACCGTGGCTTCTATGCCACGGATTCTATGTTGATTTTCTTTGAGCCTATTCATGTTGATTTTCTTTGCCACGGATTCTATGTTTTCTTTATTCGACTTGTTTTCCAAAAGTGTTATAAATGAAGTGTTGTGACCTCTTAAACTATGTATTATGTCTAATCGTCTAGTTGGGGAGTTCATACCTCTGATAATCCAAATAATAAATTCCATTAATTAATTAGTTGCAGTCTTTTTTCACTTGGCCTATCCTTTATTTGCATCATCAAGCAACTGCCAGTTTTGTCGTGTGTACTTTAGCTGCTGCTATTGCTGCTTCTTATTCTTTGGTGTTTTTTTTCTTCATCAACCTAGCAGTATTTTCCTAGTTTCCCTTTTCTGTTGCAAAGAGTGGAAACTTCAATCTGTAGTTATCCATAATTTATTAAGGCTGAAAATATCCATCCAGCTAAGTTGAATATCATAATTCAATGTAGTTAGATATGTGGTAAAATTATCCTAGGACCGACTCCCCATTAATTGCTACAGGTTTGTTCATTCTTTCATTGCTTACAAAGTTCTTGGTAACATGTTATTTTCCAACTATAGTTATTGAATAGGATGTTTATAATTTGGACAAAATAATGAATAGCGATTAACTTGATACAGATGATTGTGTGACATATGAAAACTGTAATGTAGTTGTAGCAATGATTGAATCTCTAACAGGTATGGTTATTCATTGATGTTTATATCTTTATCTACATATCCTTCAAGTAAAATTTATCATAGTGTAGGTGAATCATGGTTTATCAAACGTTATTAATTTTGGCATTTAGGTGCTAGTTTATTGTATTTTGGTTAACTTTATTGTTACAAGGAATAAAACTTTTGCTTGAATCTTGTCATAAGGTTTCATATTTTATATCCTTAGCCATTTGTGCACATAATTTTCAACATTTCTCTTGCTTTATGTTTGTGCCTTTTTCCATTCCTGTGCATGAAATGTGATGCGGTATGCCACATATTAAATTTCTTATTATTATCTTTTGGTTAATAAATTTTCTTATCCAAATTTCTATATGCTAGTTGATATTCTAATACATTATTTGTTTTTGTGTTTGCAGGATATACTGCTGCTAGACATACCAGTGATACTTGATATAGGGTTATCCAATACCTAACTTTTGAAATAAGTATTTTATGTCAATATTCCAGTCTCCAATAAGCATTAGACGATTGGAGGAAGACGTTATGTACCGTATGTATTGTACTATGCATGTAGTATTATGTAATGATGTCGTTGTTGTACTATGTATGTTATGTATCCTTGTTGAACTATATAGTGGTATGTGTTGATGTTGAACATTATAATTCAAACATTTGTTATGTTTGGTTTTTGTGTTTAATCTATGAAAAATATTTGGTTTAATAATCTTTCTTTTGTGATACTGTTAAATTTGCAAATTTTTGTATTAATTATGATAATGAAATGACTGTTGCTGGTGCAGAGAAAAATTTCGAATACTTTTTTTTAAAATAAAATTTTAGTTAACAACGGATTAAAGCCGTTGCTAATATTTAAAACATCAGTTATACATTTAAAACATCAGTTATATATCTACATTTAGCAATGGCTTTAAGCCGTTGCAAAATAAAATCTGGAACGGCTACAAGCCGTTGCTAAAGTATATTTTGCAACGGCCCTTAGCCGTTGCAAAAATATATTTCGCAACGGATTTAAGCCGTTGCGAAATTTTTACCACTGCCCATTTCGCAACGGCTCAAAGCCGTTGCGAAATTATTTTGCAATGGCTTAAAGCCGTTGCGAAATGAGGATTCTGGTGTAGTGAGTATATAAATGTTAAAATCTCTTCAAAGTGATGTACGCACACAAAACGTTAAAAGTTACATTTACGTCTTAAAAACAGAGTTACTCAGAATCAATCAACTGGTAATATCATATTAGTCGACTGAGATCATGTATACTATATTTTTTTATCCAAACAATATAAACAGTCAACTACAACTACACAAACAGTTGACTAAATATTAAATCAGTCGACCTGTTGTAGAGATTCAATGACTAAAAATGGTTCAAAATAAACTAATTCTTTTCTTTTATTAACCTAGAATTTTTCAACTAGAAAAGTCGATTGATACTAACACAAACAGTCGACTGGTTGGAAAATTTCAGTTAACTAAATAAGGTCAAAAATGTAGTAATTTTTCTTTGGTTCAAAACTCCATTTTTCGACGGTCAAACAATCGATTGCCACTATACTTTTAGTTGACTAAATTAGCGTCATATTTCAAAAATTATGAAGAGTTCTTCTTCCCCAATGAAGAACCACTTCCTGTCAGGACCCGATTCTTCGTCTTCCGAAAATTTGACATCGATACTCACTTTATCGACTGCCGAGCAATCGAACGACGGAAAACCGAACACTGAGGGTTTAAGAAAAATTTAGGAAAAGAAAAAAAGAAAAAGATAGAAGAAGATAGAAGAAAAAGAAAATAGAAAATTTTAAAATAGAAATTAGAGAGAATAGAAAATGGAGGGGAAAGAAAAATAGAACATAATTTTAAAATTGAACGGAAAAGAGAATAGAGAAGAGATAGAAAATAGAACGGAACAGAAAACAACAGAACAACATCAGAATCTCACAATTCGCAGCGGAACAACATATAATAATAAATGAATAATCTTTAAACAAAGAACTATCAGTTATTAAATTTTATACATTATATTACATCATATCATCAGAGTATACAACAACATACAACATCAAACAGCGGAAAAAGAAATACTATATACTAGTAACACGCCATGCCATCCATCTTGCCTCCAGCAACTCCAGAATATCCAGAATATCCTGATAAACCTTAACTCTTGACTGCCCGTGTGAAAATTGGTGGGCACCCAGAGTTTAGGAAGGAAAACAATAAACTCCAAGTCAGTCATGTGACTGGTGTGAGAACTCAAAACAGTTTATTTATCTTTAAAATCAAAAATAGAGGAATATTTTTAAATTCAATTCGCAATGCTTTTAAAAATGAGACTACCATAAGACCTCCTGCCACACACACAATGCAAACGCAGACTTGGAGAAGATTTCTCCTTATGATAGCCAAACATGCTTGATACGCATTAAAATCAAATCAATTTTGATATTATTATTAGTGCATAGTGTAGAAGAAATTCATTTCGAAAGTAGAATATAAATCTTAGCCAGCATAGGTACCATTATATTATGCCTACTATAGCTACTTCCTGAGGAAGCAGGTTCTACAACTAAAACCGTACAAGTTTCGTATTGTTTCTTTGGATTTCCAACAAATGGTCAGGCCAAGGAACTTCCCATTGCCACATGAGAATGCCTCTGAAAAGACATCCCCGAGAACCAAACCGGAACTCTGCCAACACAAGGCCGGGTTACCCCTAACTGGGTAACTACTGACACGAGCACGCCATTCCCCGATCGTAAACGACCTTTCTCACGGGATCTCGATAACCAACAACCACAAAGTAATAAATTCGTAGTAACCACATAGGTTAAATATCTGGGCTCCATACCATGATACCACCTCTATCCAGAAGGAAATGTACATACCCTAAAGGGTGCTACCCCTCATAACCTTGCCGCATCTTTCCTGTTTTGACCATTTCCGGGGTGTGAGGTTCGACGAATTCACGTCCACAAAAACATACTTTATACAAAAGCCATGCTTTGGGTCAACAAATGATCATAGAAATGATCACCAAGATAGACGATCAAATAAACGATCCTATCACAATAATCAACACAATGATCATTTACAGCAACACTCAGCATGTCACATTACCAAATTGGAAATATATCGCTGATAACTTCAACTATATAACCTCTGAGCTCGTACGTCTCAGAGAAGGGTGTTAAGCTAAAAGAATAAATTCTTCGCCACCAATAGAAATATATTTGAAAGAAATCGGCTTTATATCTCAACTTGTAATGTCAGACACACAATCCATACAAGTCTGTTCCGGGATCGAACAAAACCGAAGGCACTTACAAAGAAGTCCTTGCAATCCGGATATTCACAATCCTGATCGGATTTCCCATCACTTAGGGAGTCTCTATACCGCTGCAACTCAGTGCAGAGACAATCGACAGGTCATCCTATCGCTCTCGCAAATACCGGGTCTTCAACACCGATCTTCAATGCAATTCACAACGACGTATCACATATTCGGAATGGGTTATACGACCCCATGGTCCTTTCCCGGTTAACCCGAATAGTGAGCGCTTATTCAAAAATAAGTGTAGCATTCACATTCA
The DNA here is from genome assembly GCA_030765085.1 of Allium cepa. Classification (NCBI taxonomy): domain Eukaryota; kingdom Viridiplantae; phylum Streptophyta; class Magnoliopsida; order Asparagales; family Amaryllidaceae; genus Allium; species Allium cepa. The sequence continues at coordinate 111,349,154 of CM060944.1, read as the reverse complement.
AACAAATCACATCAATTACCCATTCAAAGGGAAATATTGATAGTCGGTTATTGAACTATCAATGGATATGCACAACATCACCAGTTTCCAAATAATTTTCCAAATTATTTATTTTCCAAAATATCTTTACAAGATATAAAATTTCACACTTCAAAAATAAATCAATATTTATTTTTAAACCCATTCCACTTTCTTTTATAAATTCAATAGTGAACTTACATTCCAAAGTATTAATGAATATACGACTTCAATTCGATTTATAATATTCATTTTCAATTTATCTTCAAAAAGATAAATTCTTAAAACGTTTCATTTCACATTGGAAAAACATTTCCATACTTATTTATTTATAAGTAATTCACAAATTTTATTTATTTTCACCCTTGGAAAATATTCAATATACTTAAATCGAAATGAGTATATATTTCATTCTTTAAGGAAATCATTCTCTTAAACATATTTATTTGGGCCAAAACGAATGTTACGTAAAACATCGTTACGACAACCCAAAATCACTAGTATAGGGATTCGAAATTAAAATAGATATATAAATCCCCATACTATACAAAACATTTCCTTTCGGAAATTATTTACTATAACAACAGTGTTATTGTCCATTATTTCCTTCTATTTCTCGAAAACGTCTATTTCAACAATAAATGTTGAAATCTATGGTTTCGAATCTCAACACATTTTAAAACATTGTTCGATCGTTTTAATTCTATTTAAAACATCCAAATCCAAAACAATTTCTTTAACGTGTTATTCACTATTCAAAAACGTGAATATACTTCATTAACAATTTCATCCTTTTATTCATTTTAATTCAAAGGATTATTCACTATTCAAAAATGTGAATATAACTCCATTTATAGGTTTCAACAATTTTCTTATCAAAATAAGTCATTTGCGAATTTATAAAACAACATTTATAAATTCCATTTCTATTTATTTATAAAAACTTCCTTTTTATAAATTCTTTTATTAACCTATTCCAGTTTATAACTCAATTATAAACTAAAAGTTCATATTATAAGTTAAATACTTATAAAACGATTACTTTACAAAATCGTTCTTTTAAATTCATAGTTATAAATCTTATAACTTATAAGATTCAATTATTCATCCAAATATATTCTTTAACAATTTCACAAAATTTATAAATCTTACTATTTATAAATTTCATTTATAACTTCACCATTTATAATTTTATAAATTCCATTCATTTACAAAATTTATTTTCACTTCATTCAAACACTTATAAAAACTCGTTTTATAATGTCAATATTTCAATTTATAAATATCCATTTATAAATCTCTTAATATAAATCAATTTATATTATTCTTTAAAACGACTTTAATCTCCTTTATTATTTCACCATTTTGATTCATAAAATAATTAAATTTTATAAATCCTATATTTAAACTTTTCACAATAAATTCTAAAATCCCGATTAAACTATTTTATAAAATCAATAGCATCGTATTCTCAAAAATCAGTTTTTAACTATATTTCTCAAAAATATAATTTTTTATAACATTAAAAATTATAACGTTTATTTATCTAAAATGGATCAATTCCAAAATTATTTTATAAAACGTATACTTTCTAAAATCACTTTAAAATCATTTTAAAATCCCAAAATCTGGGTCCAATGATGCTACACACCAAATAGTCAATCACGACTACAACGATATCATATATCAATATGAAAATCCATCAAATATCAAAATATCTGAAATCAAATAAAAACTGTTGAGGAATTCAGTTGGATCCCTCCAACCTGTTTTCCTGGATCCAAAAACATTAGCACAATACCAATTTCGCTCCAGTACGAAATTATCGCGGTATATGTTCTTATTAAATATTATCCGCTTATTAACGGCGCAATAGGGTCTCATCCGCTAAAAAAATGCGGGGAATCAATAACTCCAATATATACATATGCCAATATATATATATTGCTATTATATATAATACCAATTTCACTGTTTATGAAATATTCGCGGTATATGTTTTTAATAAATAACATCCGCTTACTAACGGCGTATAATGTCTATTTTAACAATCAATAGATATTCATCAACATTCAAACATGCATTCAAATATTTTAAATCTAACTATTTAAAATAAAATCGAAACTGATTCGATTGAGTGAGAAGTTCTCACCTTGATTTTATTTCCGTTTTAGCGATTTATTTCGAATAAAATTAAACGGACGTTTAATTTTACCCAAAATTCTCACTAACTCCAAACGACTCCAAACCAACTCCATCGCGTAGTGCTCGTCCATACGATTCCAACGCAACTGGTTTCGCGCGTTTTCGACCTCGTATGAAAAAGTTATGAATTTTTAAAGATTGTACACGATTTTTATAACTAATCACAACATATATTTTAATTTATATACCTACTCTTGATCTCAGCCGTTCGTCCCTAATCAAGCACATCAGAACCGTGCGCATGCTTCTCCCCCCATCTCCCTCGCGTTACCTTACGCTGCCGAACCCAACTTACGTGTGCAAACCCTAATGGCCGCCCCCTTTTTGCTTGCCGAAACTTCATCACTTCGCCATAAATCGAAAGCCCACCACCAGAGGCCCCCACGCTGGCCGACCGCACCCCCCAAACGCTGTCGTCGCCTCGTATTACGTGCTCGAACGCACGGCCTTCACAAGCGAATTGCCATCAATTCGCTGAGTTATTCGCCACTCCACCGTATGGATGTGGAGATCTCTCCACGCTCTACAACATTGTAGTTGGAGTTTTCTTGTATTGCTAAGCGGATTGGAAGATAATGAGGGGAAAAGATTCGAGTGATTCTGGCCTTCGAAATATAGGAGGCGGCTAGGGTTTCAATTTTATTTTATTTTTTATTTTTGTGAATTTTGGGCCTATTTATAGAAGATTTTTGAACACTATTCACCCGGAAATCCCGAACTCCGATTTACGCGCTGTAACCAGCGTTTCTAGGGTTTACCCCGCGTTCCGGACACAATGGAACAGGTTTCGGAAGCTAATTCGGACATCTGTGCGAGTTATGGCTATAAACGCTCAATTTAAATTAAACCGATTTAAGTCGATTTCTAGGCATTTTAATTTGTACCGGACAAACGGTAAATCCAATTGACTTGAAATTTGAAACCTTACAATAATATCACATTACGGATCCGATGAAACTGGTTTCGTCAAAATCCGAGACTTTTTGAAAAATAGCTATTTTAACTCGCTAAATTAAAATTAAAAATAAATCGATGCGTTTCGAGCTGCCACGATCAAACGGTAACTCCGATTGACACGAAATTTGAAATCCGGTAATAACCAACTATTACGGATCCAATGGAACTGGTTTCGTTCAATTCTGAGACTGTTCAAAAATTGACTATTTTCACTAGTCGATTTTAATATTAAAATATTCAATTTTCACAAATTAACTTTTAATTCGATTTTAAAAGTTCTAAAATATCATTCTAACTCCCATATGATAAAATAAAATTTTACAAATCATTTTCAATCATATTTAACCCAATTTTCAATTATTTCCATAATTTAACGTATTAAATTATCGATTCAATTATTCAATTAAATTCAAAAATTCAAATAAAAATTTATTTGACTTATAAATTTCTCTTATTAATATTTAAAATTAATTAAATATTCGAATTTTAATTTCTAAAAATCCTGGGTCATTACAATCTTCCCCACTTAAGAGAATTTCGTCCTCGAAATTATAAGTAAGAAAAGTTATAGAATTTATTAATTTTCCAAAATCCATAGTTAAACTTCTTATAATAACTTTACTAAGTTTTCAAATCATACTTAGTTATCTTTTCAAAAACAACTGCTATTGTTTAACTTTCAATTCCAAATTAAAGTTAAAGTTTTCAAAATTTTCCAATTTTCTCAAATTTTTTCTAACGCCTTAAATTTTCGAAAAAATTCGCCATAGTCTCCTTTGCGCGGCTCGATCCGAAAAAAAATGACAGTATATATATCACAAATATACATCTCATCAAGTAATGAGGCATCCCGAAGGGAAAAAAATGTAAAAGTACGATATTTAATCCGAGATATGTACCTTATATTTTATTAGCAAGCATATACGGCTAATATAGCGCGAAAGCGAGCTCCAAATGCGAAGCAAACGCGATCCGCACCTACTAATCACTCAACAAACAACATGAGAACATGCATATATGACAATAGTATCGATATACAACATATAGCAACATAATAACTATATATGTCAACATAGCAATTGAAACAAAAGCAACAAATGCAGACATCAACCAACTATCATTCAACTAACATCCATAACCAATAAATATTCATTCATATTTTCATTAATATTCAATGAATTGGGTTTTTAATTTAAATCACATTTGATTCATATACAGTGGATGTTCTTACTAACATTCATTCTCAATTAGTTTATATTCACTAATTCATATTCAAGTTGGTTCACTTCCAATTCAAATTCAATTCCATTTAAGATTCATTTAACTTCCAATTGGATTTCAATTTCATTAACACTTAATGAATTATATACAATCAATCAACAATCAAGTAACGACCAATGTATATTTATTTCAACCAAATTTCCTTTGCTTTCAATTGGTTTAATTAATTGATTTTTTTATTCAACTTCCAATAACATTAGATTTTAATGAATTAACACTTATATTCATTATTTCATATCAACTTAAATTTACATTTAATTGATTTACTTTCAATCCATTCATTCAATTCAATTTCAAAGTTGAATTTCATTTATATAACTTAAGTTCACATTTATTTAATCCACTTGATTATTTTACTTTGATACTAATATCAACTTCATTCAACATAATTTAAGTTATATTTCCATTTCTAAAGTAAATTTCCATTTAACTTTAAATTCATTTTTTTATTTACAACTCATATTCATAAATATATTCATATAGTTTCACTTCTTATATATATAAGTTTATTTCACAATTGTAAATCACTTTAATTATAATTCCATTCTTATAATTCATTTGCTTATACAATTATTCTTCAATTTAGATTATTCAAACAACTAAACAATCAACTTATATACACTTTAATAATTCTGAAAAATTATTGCTTTATATATAAAAATATAATCAAGTAAAATTATTTCATTTACCCAATTTAAAACAATATTATGTCGGTTTATCTTGTTTAAGAGTTTAGAAACTCCTATCTACGATAGTTAGCTAGACTACATCGACTGGAATCTATAAACAATCAACCGATAAGTCAACACAATACAAAACAATTTATATTCACTAACAAATACGCTCTCATAGCTATTATTACACTCAAATTCATTCTAGAGTACTGCTGACTCTATCTCTAATGAGTAATACCCAACAGAACCATGGTTGTCGCTTAACCATAAGCTCTGATACCACATTGTCAGGACCCGATTCTTCGTCTTCCGAAAATTCGACATCGATACTCACTTTATCGACTGCCGAGCAATCGAACGACGGAAAACCGAACACTGAGGGTTTAAGAAAAATTTAGGAAAAGAAAAAAAGAAAAAGATAGAAGAAGATAGAAGAAAAAGAAAATAGAAAATTTTAAAATAGAAATTAGAGAGAATAGAAAATGGAGGGGAAAGAAAAATAGAACATAATTTTAAAATTGAACGGAAAAGAGAATAGAGAAGAGATAGAAAATAGAACGGAACAGAAAACAACAGAACAACATCAGAATCTCACAATTCGCAGCGGAACAACATATAATAATAAATGAATAATCTTTAAACAAAGAACTATCAGTTATTACATTTTATACATTATATTACATCATATCATCAGAGTATACAACAACATACAACATCAAACAGCGGAAAAAGAAATACTATATACTAGTAATACGCCATGCCATCCATCTTGCCTCCAGCAACTCCAGAATATCCAGAATATCCTGATAAACCTTAACTCTTGACTGCCCGTGTGAAAATTGGTGGGCACCCAGAGTTTAGGAAGGAAAACAATAAACTCCAAGTCAGTCATGTGACTGGTGTGAGAACTCAAAACAGTTTATTTATCTTTAAAATCAAAAATAGAGGAATATTTTTAAATTCAATTCGCAATGCTTTTAAAAATGAGACTACCATAAGACCTCCTGCCACACACACAATGCAAACGCAGACTTGGAGAAGATTTCTCCTTATGATAGCCAAACATGCTTGATACGCATTAAAATCAAATCAATTTTGATATTATTATTAGTGCATAGTGTAGAAGAAATTCATTTCGAAAGTAGAATATAAATCTTAGCCAGCATAGGTACCATTATATTATGCCTACTATAGCTACTTCCTGAGGAAGCAGGTTCTACAACTAAAACCGTACAAGTTTCGTATTGTTTCTTTGGATTTCCAACAAATGGTCAGGCCAAGGAACTTCTCATTGCCACATGAGAATGCCTCTGAAAAGACATCCCCGAGAACCAAACCGGAACTCTGCCAACACAAGGCCGGGTTACCCCTAACTGGGTAACTACTGACACGAGCACGCCATTCCCCGATCGTAAACGACCTTTCTCACGGGATCCCGATAACCAACAACCACGAAGTAATAAATTCGTAGTAACCACATAGGTTAAATATCTGGGCTCCATACCATGATACCACCTCTATCCAGAAGGAAATGTACATACCCTAAAGGGTGCTACCCCTCATAACCTTGCCGCATCTTTCCTGTTTTGACCATTTCCGGGGTGTGAGGTTCGACGAATTCACGTCCACAAAAACATACTTTATACAAAAGCCATGCTTTGGGTCAACAAATGATCATAGAAATGATCACCAAGATAGACGATCAAATAAACGATCCTATCACAATAATCAACACAATGATCATTTACAGCAACACTCAGCATGTCACATTACCAAATTGGAAATATATCGCTGATAACTTCAACTATATAACCTCTGAGCTCGTACGTCTCAGAGAAGGGTGTTAAGCTAAAAGAATAAATTCTTCGCCACCAACAGAAATATATTTGAAAGAAATCGGCTTTATATCTCAACTTGTAATGTCAGACACACAATCCATACAAGTCTGTTCCGGGATCGAACAAAACCGAAGGCACTTACAAAGAAGTCCTTGCAATCCGGATATTCACAATCCTGATCGGATTTCCCATCACTTAGGGAGTCTCTATACCGCTGCAACTCAGTGCAGAGACAATCGACAGGTCATCCTATCGCTCTCGCAAATACCGGGTCTTCAACACCGATCTTCAATGCAATTCACAACGACGTATCACATATTCGGAATGGGTTATACGACCCCATGGTCCTTTCCCGGTTAACCCGAATAGTGAGCGCTTATTCAAAAATAAGTGTAGCATTCACATTCAAACAAATCACATCAATACCCATTCAAAGGGAAATATTGATAGTCGGTTATTGAACTATCAATGGATATGCACAACATCACCAGTTTCCAAATAATTTTCCAAATTATTTATTTTCCAAAATATCTTTACAAGATATAAAATTTCACACTTCAAAAATAAATCAATATTTATTTTTAAACCCATTCCACTTTCTTTTATAAATTCAATAGTGAATTTACATTCCAAAGTATTAATGAATATACGACTTCAATTCGATTTATAATATTCATTTTCAATTTATCTTCAAAAAGATAAATTCTTAAAACGTTTCATTTCACATTGGAAAAACATTTCCATACTTATTTATTTATAAGTAATTCACAAATTTTATTTATTTTCACCCTTGGAAAATATTCAATATACTTAAATCGAAATAAGTATATATTTCATTCTTTAAGGAAATCATTCTCTTAAACATATTTATTTGGGCCAAAACGAATGTTACGTAAAACATCGTTACGACAACCCAAAATCACTAGTATAGGGATTCGAAATTAAAATAGATATATAAATCCCAATACTATACAAAACATTTCCTTTCGGAAATCATTTACTATAACAACAGTGTTATAGTCCATTATTTCCTTCTATTTCTCGAAAACGTCTATTTCAACAATAAATGTTGAAATCTATGGTTTCGAATCTCAACACATTTTAAAACATTGTTCGATCGTTTTAATTCTATTTAAAACATCCAAATCCAAAACAATTTCTTTAACGTGTTATTCACTATTCAAAACCGTGAATATACTTCATTAACAATTTCATCCTTTTATTCATTTTAATTCAAAGGATTATTCACTATTCAAAAATGTGAATATAACTCCATTTATAGGTTTCAACAATTTTCTTATCAAAATAAGTCATTTGCGAATTTATAAAACAACGTTTATAAATTCCATTTCTATTTATTTATAAAAACTTCCTTTTTATAAATTCTTTTATTAACCTATTCCAGTTTATAACTCAATTATAAACTAAAAGTTCATATTATAAGTTAAATACTTATAAAACGATTATTTTACAAAATCGTTCTTTTAAACTTCATAGTTATAAATCTTATAACTTATAAGATTCAATTATTCATCCAAATATATTCTTTAACAATTTCACAAAATTTATAAATCTTACTATTTATAAATTTCATTTATAACTTCACCATTTATAATTTTATAAATTCCATTCATTTACAAAATTTATTTTCACTTCATTCAAACACTTATAAAAACTCGTTTTATAATGTCAATATTTCAATTTATAAATATCCATTTATAAATCTCTTAATATAAATCAATTTATATTATTCTTTAAAACGACTTTAATCTCCTTTATTATTTCACCATTTTGATTCATAAAATAATTAAATTTTATAAATCCTATATTTAAACTTTTCACAATAAATTCTAAAATCCCGATTAAACTATTTTATAAAATCAATAGCATCGTATTCTCAAAAATCAGTTTTTAACTATATTTCTCAAAAATCATAATTTTTTATAACATTAAAAATTATAACGTTTATTTATTTAAAATGGATCAATTCCAAAAATATTTTATAAAACGTATACTTCCTAAAATCACTTTAAAATCATTTTAAAATCCCAAAATCTGGGTCCAATGATGCTACACACCAAATAGTCAATCACGACTACAACGATATCATATATCAATATGAAAATCCATCAAATATCAAAATATCTGAAATCAAATAAAAACTGTTGAGGAATCCAGTTGGATCCCTCCAACCTGTTTTCCTGCATCCAAAAACATTAGCACAATACCAATTTCGCTCCAGTACGAAATTATCGCGGTATATGTTCTTATTAAATATTATCCGCTTATTAACGGCGCAATAGGGTCTCATCCGCTAAAAAAAATGCGGGGAATCAATAACTCCAATATATACATATGCCAATATATATATATATTGCTATTATATATAATACCAATTTCACTGTTTATGAAATATTCGCGGTATATGTTTTTAATAAATAACATCCGCTTACTAACGGCGTATAATGTCTATTTTAACAATCAATAGATATTCGTCAACATTCAAACATGCATTCAAATATTTTAAATCTAACTATTTAAAATAAAATCGAAACTGATTCGATTGAGTGAGAAGTTCTCACCTTGATTTTATTTCCGTTTTAGCGATTTATTTCGAATAAAATTAAACGAACGTTTAATTTTACCCAAAATTCTCACTAACTCCAAACGACTCCAAACCAACTCCATCGCGTAGTGCTCGTCCATACGATTCCAACGCAACTGGTTTCGCGCGTTTTCGACCTCGTATGAAAAAGTTATGAATTTTTAAAGATTGTACACGATTTTTATAACTAATTACAACATATATTTTAATTTTTATACCTACTCTTGATCTCAGCCGTTCGTCCCTGATCAAGCACATCAGAACCGTGCGCATGCTTCTCCCCCCATCTCCCTCGCGTTACCTTACGCTGCCGAACCCAACTTACGTGTGCAAACCCTAATGGCCGCCCCCTTTTTGCTTGTCGAAACTTCATCACTTCGCCATAAATCGAAAGCCCACCACCAGAGGCCCCCACGCTGGCCGGCCGCACCCCCCAAACGCTGTCGTCGCCTCGTATTACGTGCTCGAACGCACGGCCTTCACAAGCGAATTGCCATCAATTCGCTGAGTTATTCGCCACTCCACCGTATGGATGTGGAGATCTCTCCATGCTCTACAACATTGTAGTTGGAGTTTTCTTGTATTGCTAAGCGGATTGGAAGATAATGAGGGGAAAAGATTCGAGTGATTCTGGCTTTCGAAATATAGGAGGCGGCTAGGGTTTCAATTTTATTTTATTTTTTATTTTTGTGAATTTTGGGCCTATTTATAGAAGATTTTTGAACACTATTCACCCGGAAATCCCGAACTCCGATTTACGCGCCGTAACCAGCGTTTCTAGGGTTTACCCCGCGTTCCGGACACAATGGAACAGGTTTCGGAAGCTAATTCGGACATCTGTGCGAGTTATGGCTATAAACGCTCAATTTAAATTAAACCGATTTAAGTCGATTTCTAGGCGTTTTAATTTGTACCGGACAAACGGTAAATCCAATTGACTTGAAATTTGAAACCTTACAATAATATCACATTACGGATCCGATGAAACTGGTTTTGTCGAAATCCGAGACTTTTTGAAAAATGGCTATTTTAACTCGCTAAATTAAAAATAAATCGATGCGTTTCGAGCTGCCACGATCAAACGGTAACTCCGATTGACACGAAATTTGAAATCCGGTAATAATCAACTATTACGGATCCAATGGAACTGGTTTCGTTCAATTCTGAGACTGTTCAAAAATTGACTATTTTCACTAGTCGATTTTAATATTAAAATATTCAATTTTCACAAATTAACTTTTAATTCGATTTTAAAAGTTCTAAAATATCATTCTAACTCCCATATGATAAAATAAAATTTTACAAATCATTTTCAATCATATTTAACCCAATTTTCAATTATTTCCATAATTTAACGTATTAAATTATCGATTCAATTATTCAACTAAATTCAAAAATTCAAATAAAAATTTATTTGACTTATAAATTTCTCTTATTAATATTTAAAATTAATTAAATATTCAAATTTTAATTTCTAAAAATCCTGGGTCGTTACACTTCCCTCCGCGAATAGGTATAGCACTTCTAATGGTTACCGCTCTTCGTGAAAACTTGCAATTATACTATAAATAGCAGTCATATCTTAGACTTCAAATAACAATTCTCTTTCTCTCTAATATCTAATTCTTGTTTAAATTCTCTAGCATTCAAAAGATATATACTGCACACTATTGATCACTTGTACATTCAAGTTACATCTCTAGAGTGATCATATACTTCCATTTCTTCACAAATACATGTTATACCACTTATGAAGAAGATTATAGGTAGGTTGCACTATATCGACTCATTCGTGTTATTCAGAACACAAGAAGTCAAAACACTTTACTACTTTTGTAGTCGAAGTCCTGTTGGAGATCTTCAGACAAGAAGTCATGTTCGGCAGCTTTGGCGGTTAGTAATATATACATTCCTCCGGATTAAGAGAGGGTGTTGTTTAAATCTAGAATGGGTTTAGGACTGGACGTAAAATAGAAAGTTTGGACCAGTATAAAAATCTTTGGTGCGATCATTTAGTAAAACAGTTCAAACTACTTGATCCATAGCGATTCTCACACCTTTGTCCATATATTGCATACATCACAAAAAATATTGTGCTATTTCATTTCACATAGAATTTTCAAACGTATCATTTTTTAAATATATCAATGGGTGAATCCATTATTAATAATAGAAAAGGAAAGTAGCAGTAGGTTTCAAACCAAAAATAAGTTCTCTTCTTTTTCCCGATTCCTAATACCAATTTCTATTATAGGTATAAAAGGATACAGATTGATACAAATAGCTTTTATGGTCTAGAATCGACGAAATTTAAGTTTAGAACATTGAAAAAAAAAATTCAAAAACTGTTTTCACGCCATCAATGGACATCGGTTCATCTCAATCTTCAAGAGATCGATGATCCCAAGTTCTTTTACTCCATCCAAAATTGTTTCTACCGGACGATTTGTAGGAGGTAAGAAGGGCCCTGGGATAAACCCTCTCTAACTAATATGCATCTTCTATTACATATACATTTGTTTCTTTCAGATAAAAACCGTCCATATTTGTATTGAATTAAATTATAGAATAATTCGTCGAAAGTATACAGGAACCATATTTGGACTTATATACATTACATATAGGCATATAACTGTTGTAGGACAAGATAGAGTATATGAATGATTCTATCTTCGGCTAAGGAGCTGCAGGAGAATAGTACGCGATTCAGCATAACGACATTGGAATGGGATCTGGTCTTTTCATGCCTCATAATAGTGTTCGGTTTGTCTTGGTTGGAGATTGATGGAAAAACAACGAAAATTCCTACATGCACAAAATCCCATTGGAGCCTCATCCCTAACAATTGAAGTGCATATTACAAGCGGGAGTACAATCAAATTGACAAAGAATTAGAAACACTTAAAACCAATAATTTTATTTGTTTTTAAAACTTAGGGTTTTAATTTAAATAGATAGGAGTGGAAAACTCACATACTTGTGAATATGAATTACATCCATTATTTATATGGACAAATTACTCAAGCATAAAGGCATTAGCTTGAAGATAGCTTACTGGAACATTTGCAAAACATCCATTTAAGTAGGCCTGTCAAAGTACAACACGACCCTTTAATCCAACCCTTATAATCATATTTTAACTCGGTTGGGTCAAGCCCGATTTCTATATTATTATAATGGGTCAAAACCATTCATACCTCTCTATAAACTATACAGACCCATCAATAAACTATACTGATCCAGATTACTGCTTAATCCCTAAATCCAACTTTAACGATTCGTAAGCCTATTTTCTCAGTGGCGATTCTTGTCTAAAATTCATCCGATAATATATCATCCTGGATCTAACGACTCGTATTTTATCACTTTAATTTGGGATATTTAATTAAATTTAAATATTCAAATAATTGTTTTATAACACAAACAATTCATTTTAATTATTATCTAATGATAAGAAATTTATTTGTAAGTTTTGATTACATAAATAAATATTTGATTAAAACTGAAAATTTGGCTGGAATTTGGAATCCGGATTCACAACGATTTGACATATGAAAACGGTTTTAAGTTGTAGCAACCTTGTTTGAACATACACACACATGCATATACATGCACATATACAAATAAATGTGTATCACAATTAGTCAAATCAAATCCAAAACAAATCTCTAAACATATATACACATAAACACCATATGTATAAACAAATATGACTTGAAAAAAACAAACACACCATCACTCAACCAAGGGAAGACAAGCATATGGGGAAGGGGGTGGTTCGACCGTGTGGAGGGGTGTGGGGTAGCACATGGGTGAGGTGATGTGTTATAATGATGTTTATGATATTTTAGACATCTTTGCCAATAAATAGCAAGGCATGCCTTCACAATTCATTCACTCATTCCCTCTCAAAATTCATAAGCTTATCTTCTTCTTCTAAGGCACAACAATTGCCTTCATCTCCTCTTAAAAAAAAATCAAAATGGAGTCGATGTTTTATCGAAATAATCATAATATATAGAGAGATATACCACTTTAAATTCAAGATCAAGTTAGTGATCACCTCTTCTTTCACCTAGCTTGGTCGAGCTCATCAAGAGCCACCACAACGTCTCCACCCTCTCAAGTACAAGGCCGAGCACACCCAAGGGTCCCAGGGCAAGATTCATAAACTTCGGGTATGGAAATAGTGGAGCTATAATCGATTTCGTAGCACTAAAAGTTAGATCGGGAAAGCATATATATATGTGAGAATTACTCCGCTAGTTTATTTTATTAAACTATATAATGATATGTTTTTCCATGCTTGTTTCGTAAGCTAGATCATCATGTTTTGGATGTTGATTATATGCTTGCTTGATATGGAAATGATCCACGGTAAAATACATGTCGAATTTACGCAAAGTAATCACTTTCCTTTATAAATTATAATGGCATTTATAGAGTTGTTAACCTCTTTAAAAATGGATAAAAATGGTTTAGAATGATATATAAATGTTTTATAAACATTAAACCTCACGACAAAGTTAGGTGAAGTTTGAAAAACTGAGTAAAAATAAGCATGTTGCGTAGCGGCAATTAGCGATTTTCGTGCCATAAAACTTAGATCAATGTGCAAGATGAAATATAGGTTGGAATTTATCGAAATAAGAATTTTATGGACCCTTGTAACTAGAGTTTTCAATTGAAAGAGAAAAATCAAGATTTTATTAAGTAATTTTTGAGATATGTCCAAAACAAATGTTCAAAATCATCGTGTTTTGACAGTTCGTAAAATATTGTTTTCGACTCTTTGAAAATTGATATTTTTAATCTTTAAAAATATAAAATAAATTCCATAAATATGTTAAAAAAATTTAAAAGGGATTTTAGTTATAAAAATGGACATGTACTCATGAAATCGGTGTTGTGATCTGTAAAGCTTTAAAATCACTATTCAGTGGCAATTTAGCAATGTAATTTGACAACTTTTGAACAAATGTTTTGAACTTGAGTTTTTCTTTCCGAATTTTTTGGAAATGTTTTTCAAATAATTGCACAACTATTTTAAAAGATTTAGAGTCGATCAAATAACTTGACCGCCTTATAGATGATAGAGAGGTAGTCTCTAGACTGGAGTTTGGAAAACCAGTTCCATGTTTCCCTTAGCTATTTGGACTGGCCCGACGGAGGGGATGATTAATTTAATTTACTCGGATCGTATTTTCTTACAATAAAACAAAAGAGATTTGAAATTTTCCACAAAGTTAAACAACCTTTAAAATAGAATTTTGATGGTAAAGAGAATGTTCTAGTTAAACTCTATATTAAATTTCAAGAAGGAAACCCATACTATCCGTATGAATTTAAATGATGATTTCACCATTGTTCGATTATCCTCTATATATCGGGTTTGTTGTGTATGTTTTGGGATCCCATGGATAGGTCGGGAACAACCATGGTGATGGGATATTTGGTACTATTTATGGTAGAGGTAGGCTGGTTCTGTGTGGATAGAGGGCAGCGGAGCAGTGCCTCGGTACATTCCTCTAAAGATATACTATTAGAAGGTAGTTCATTACCTTGTCATTGTTGGAAATCCATTCTTCAGTACATGCTTATACGGTTTTGATAGTAGAACCTAGTATGCTGAAATTTAATTATCGTAACAATTTTGACTATAATTAATATGTTACTTGAAAAGGTTTTGAAAGAATATCATTAAAAATAATTATTTCGATTTTTACGTAGCAAATGTTTTGGTTATCATGTGGTAAAAATATGTTTGTGTTTATGTGTCGTGTGGTCTTATGAGTTACCCTTTGATTTCAGAAGCATCCTTCTCTTGAGTTTTCTTACACCGGTCCCATGAGTAATCCGAAGTTTTTTTTTCTCTTAAACTCCGAGTACCCTATTTTTTCGAGCAGTCAAATAGTCAGGTTAAGCTTGGAGCATGGAGCAGAAGATTTTACGGTAGATAGTTATCCATTTCAATTTTCACTGTATGATGTATAAGTTTATACTAGCACCTGTGCAGGGATATACAGTTATAATTGTCCTCAACTAGGTTTCTATCTGCTATCTTTATTTTCTTTTACCACCGATCATCTGCCTCTCCAACGTTTGATTTTGCGGCACGTGAATAACATGGATGTATCGGTATCAATTTTCGAAGGTCGAAAAGACGGGTCGTTACCTTGAAAATTTACATCGATCTACAAATTGGTCTTCGAATTCTTGAAGTAGCCAAACCCTAACTTTATGCTATCAGGCTTTTTAGGTATTCTGCAATTCATTCACTGTTTGATTCAAGTTGGGTTATCGATGAATTATTTCTTGCAAAATTTTGATTCGGTTGAGTATACATTTGAGCTAGATTTGTTATCTACTTTTTAAAATATTGGATAAGATAACTACTGATAGCTCAAACCTAAAATTCAAAATTGTTTCAAACATCATTCTTCATTGTTAATCCTATAAACCAAACGTCTTAATTTATTTTATATTTGTAGACGAAGTTTAAAGAAGCAAAAAAGAGAGAAGATAGATTATAACTGCAAGTAAGTAAAGATGTAATATACTATATACTCCTTGTTATGTAGAGTTTGGTCCTTTTTTTTGTGTACACCGTATGCTTTTCTACATATAAGTTGATGTAATATGAAAATGCTACTGTTTTCATAATATGTGTGCTTATTTTGCATTGATATGTTATTATGTTGTAGGAAACCAAAACCAAAATCGGAAGCAGCGGTCTTTAGTTCGCACGAAAGGTTCTGTCAAATCTGGAAGTGCGGTTATTTCTTCAGTCAAAGGATTGAGTAAAGCTATTTTTCCGTTATCCCGGTCTTTCATACAAACCAAGCCATACAAGGACGTTGGCATAGCTTTGTAGTTGTGAGTGGATATGGTTTTTATATAAGCATAGCTATTCATGCTCATGTTGAACAGATGCAAATTGGTCTTGTTAGTACTGTCCCGCATTAGAAGATGGGAAGGTTTCACATTCCGTTCTCTATGTTCTTCCATGAATTTATGATTATTTATGTGTGAACGGTATTCTTTCGAAATAGCTCTGAATCTGCCTAGAGATTTGCAAGGAAGACATAGGAAAATCTCTCTTACTATATCCGAGGGCACATACGTTTCCTTCATTGCCTTCCTCCACTTTATTATACCTTTGGCCTTCAATATATTTTGGTTCCACCAATTATAACTGCAGGCAAACTTGATCAACAGTTTATGATACATTAAATATACATAATAAATATTAACACCGATGATCATCCAAAAATGCCCTTGCAGTTAAAACCATAAGAAGTGTTTAAATATACAATATATGCCAATGCATGCTTGATGGGAACAGTCGGATAATCATTATTGAATCATGACTCTTTAATCTATTCTAAGCATTTACTATTAGTTCAACCTTGATACAAATTTGTTTTTTAGAATAATAATGAATGCACCCTTCTTCTTCTTTTTTTTGAAACTCAAACCCAAGATCTGTAGTCTAGAGATTTGCTACTTCAGCTGACGATCCTTGACAACTTTGCACAAAATTGTTTGTACATTTGAAACTGTGTATTCGTTAATTACTGATTATCATATTGTATTTACTTAAAGATGCGAATATATTTTGATTATTCACTTAGGGTGTGTGTGTATTTAGAACATTCACTTAGGAGCGTAACAAGATCTTCAAAATGAGATTCATAACTCATAATGCTTATTCTTTAAACTTGTCTAGATTAAATTGTGAATCACATTTTCAAAAATCAATATTAGATGTGTACATGCACATACACTTTTGTGTTAAAGTTTTTGATCATACATAGGGGCTAGGATCGATAGCCCCCTTTATTTAGCCTAGCCCTAAATATACATAAATAAAAGGGGATATTGATTATATATAGTGGTTTGTGTAAAAGTAATGATTTGTCTTTCCATAGTAGTAAATTATATTTTTGAAATTGATTTTAATGTTGCAACTTCCACATCTAAAATAAAGCTTAATTCTCTTAAGTTTTATCTTGGAATAATAAATTTTGAACTATAATTCTAATAAAGAAATTGATCTCTTATTTTTGCATTGGTGGGATGATATTTCTTGACTGAGTGCCGAACTAGAATTTTGAAAATGGAACCATAAATGGAGATGTTCAATCTGAAACGAAGTCCAAATCATAAGAACTTAAGATTTTTCTAACCACTGGGTGTAAGCATGTTTGAATCAGCAACGTACATGATGCATCAAGTATAACCATAAAGGCTAATTGTTACTGTATCATTAATGGCTGATTATGAGTTTTTATCCACCAAGATCGTTCGTTGATCATTTCAGGATCAACCATCTATAAAGTGCAACCATATGTTATACGGGTGTTGATATGTTCTAATACATATGTTTACAAAGGTATTATGGTGTTTCGATTCTTCTGATAAGTAAGTATTAGACAAAACAAGCAATTCTATGTTTCAATCAATTATTCAAATTCATCCAAAACCTTGCAAAGCAAGCAGATGCAAAATACATAATTCAACAAATCAAAATTCTGATACTTTATCCTTATGGTAGACCATTTGTTTTAAAAATGCATAAACCATTTCATATCTGTTTCCCGCAATTTTATGCAAACATATTTTACCTTAAAAGCAAACAATATTCACGAACACGACAACCAAGAAAATTATTGTCCATATATTACAAGGACTCTAGCAACAAGAGGAAAAAGAAAAGGCAAATTTTCTATTCTTAAATAAACTCATCGTTTTAAACTAGTACTCAGTATGTGCATGCTTATAGAATATAAAAAAGAATGTGGTATTATAAATACTAGCATGTAACCCTTGCGTTGAACAGCGTAATATTGTGAAAATACAACGTTTATATTTCATATATATTCTTAAAAAAATAAAATTGTTGATCCAATGTATTGTGATTTATTGTAAAAAAATGAACTATACATTAAGTATATTACTTATCTTTTAAGTATGAGATTTGTTTTATGTGATCTATCTATTTTTATATTTATATGCAATTTTTTTCCTATTTTGTTTTACGAATGTACTACATACATTGAACTCGTTTAAGACTTAATAATTGTAACGACCCGTAAATTTTAATAGTTTTAATAATATATTTAATTGAAATTTTGTGAATTTTTAATTAATTAAATTTGAAAATAAATTTTTTATATTTGTAACACGTCTACTTGAACACAGCAAATGGTAAATTTTCATCAGATAATATGAAAGTTAATTTTTTGTGTAATTTTATTTCAGTTCAAATCAGTTCAGAATTGATGATAATAAAATGTTTTTCAAACCTGAATATTTTTACACAATAAATTTGTAAATCATCTTCTTAGTGAGACGTCATATTTCATTTCTTCAAATTTGAGCTGTTATTGCTCCGTTTATCCTATTTTCGACTAATTAGCAGCATTTTCGGTACCGATTTTCGACTTTTGATCGGATGATCGTACCACTAGTATCTATATACTGTTTTGATCGTCTCGCCGTGCCGATCTCTGTGGTATATTCAATTCTGTGTTTGGAAGTCCGGTACACAGCGAAATCCGTGAAACCAGTAACTGTATCGGTACCCACTTTCAACCTTTTGGGTTCAATTGTCTATTCAGTTGTCTTCTATTAGGAATCGAACTGTCATCACTATTTGTATTCTCAGAAATAAATATTCCGACTTTTGGTTTCACTAGTTAATTTACTACTTTTGGTTTTGATTCAATCCAATGGAACTTGGCCTGTACGTTTGATATTTAACATTTCTTCTCCTCTCTCTGTTGTGTTGTTGCCTTTTGCTTTTTGAAAAATTTGTGGATATAGTGTACATAGATTATGAAGCTCCCTGTAGCCTTCTTGCCCCGGCATACTTCCCTCACCGCCATGCACTCCACCTTGACTGCTCCTCCCTCCCTAGCAACCGACATCTCAGCCTCCTCCTCTTGTGTCGTGAGCCGCCACATCACCCATGCCTCCGCGTGAACCATCTCCCGCCACCCAGAGCACGACCGATTTGCCTCTTCAACCGATCGGCCTTGTTTCCTCTGCGTCTTCGCCCACTCGAAGCCCGAGCCATCTCATGCGTCCAGTTTTTCTCTCCAACCTCTGCCTTCAGCAGCTCCAACGTCACCAGCCTCGACCTCTCTTTCCTCCACTCGAACTCCATCTCAGCCGAGCTTTTCTCTCTCCCCTCTTTTGTTGTGTAGATGTAAGTATATATAATGCGTAAGTTTATATTTGAATGTATGATTTGTAATAACTAAAATATATAACTTGTTGATAGTACATACTTGCAAGTTTGCACAGGCTTTTGAAATCGGCATGTTGTTTATGGTTGGATATATATAATATACATTTATTTAATTTTTGTAAATCTGCATATATATATATATATATACACGAGTTAAGTGGGTTTATATATATGTGTTTATTTATATATTAGCTGCTTTAATATATGTTTTACGATTACATGATTTCAAGGATTTATACATAAGTTGCAGTATTATACATACATATACATACATATACATATATATATATATATATCGGTTTTTGAATTTTATTTTATTGTATAAAGGCCTTATTTGATTTTAAGTATATAGATTAAAGATGGTACATATTTATTTTTTATTATATAGTTTTGTCTATGATGTAAGTTATTACAGTTACAAGTTATATATATTTATATAAGTCCTATTTGATCTGTAATATGTATATAAATTTTTATAAAGTAAGTTTACTTGGGTTTTATAATAAAGTTGGATTCGTAGATCTATCAGGTATTCATAATAGGTTATTGCAGTTTTATTAATCAAACAAGTCTGTACGTATATTTGTATACTTTTAAGGAAAATATATTATTATATTTGCTTATATATAGGTTCATGTAAGCATATACCTGTGTGTTTGCTGTATATTAGACTATATATGTTAGATTTGTTTGTTATATGATAATATGTTTTAGTTATATATATATATATATATATATATATATATATATATATATATATATGTTGTTTTAAATTATAACTTGTATGTAAGGCTTAATGGCTTATATATATATGTATATGTATATATATATGTTTAATATAGCGGCCATACATATAGTATGTTAGCTTAATATAAAGGGATATTTCTGTTCTATAGAATGCGGGTTTTTAAATTTGTTTTATATAAATATATAAGTGTGTGCAATGAATGTTATAGCTGTTGTAACCTGGATTTTTTTTGACTTTAAATATAATAATAATGTATCTATTTTCAGTTTATATCAAAAACCGATTTGATTAGTTCTCATCGATTTTCCCACGGCTTTGTCCGTCGCGTCTGTTTTCTTCGTCTAATCGTGTCCATCTAACGTTGCTTTGGAATTCTTAGCTCGTTTCTTTGTCAAATCTATCTAGCCTCGAAAGGTGAGCAATCACTCACGATTAACGTTCTTATATTTATTAATTTTGATTTCAATTGAAACGACAATTGAAATATGCTGCTGTTAGTTATTTACATTGCTATATATATGATATTATCTGTATCTGTTCACCTGTGACATCTGACACCATTATCTGTTATTTATATTGATGATATATGTCTGTTATCTTATTATCATATCTGTTATCACTCTGCAAGTTCCTTGTTAGTATAGAATTCACTATGGGTTGAAATGATACATACCTGAACGATCTGTCGAATAGGAGAAAATCGTTATGGGTTGAAATGATAAACCCAAGCGATTTTCATTTGAATTGAATTTGGGATTGCGGGTTGAAATGATATATATCCGTATATATTTAAATTGCGGATTGAAATAATAAATATCTGTATCACTTGACCATAGGATAGAAAATTATATACAGACATCGTTGGTCTATATATAAATATTTTGAAAATGATTTCTATGGTTTTGAAAAAGAAATTTATGGTAAATAAATATTGATATTAAGATATTATATATGAATGTATTTTTATAAAGTTTTAAAATTGTTTTAAATTTATATGTTTGAAAATTGTATAGTTATAAATATTTTGAAATTATAATTTTTAAGAATTTATTTATAATTTTACTATTTTTAAAATATATAGATAGATTTAATATATAAATAAATTTAATAAGATGTTTAAGTATTTATTTATGATTATATTTAAAATAGATTTTTAAAATGATTTTTATAAGTTAAAATTGGATTGATAAATTTCAATTTATTTGAAATTGTATTTAATTAAGAATTATATTAAATTAAAAATAATTTGAAACTTATTGAATTTGAAATTTTGAAAGAATATGATTTTATAACCTGATTTTGATTTAAGGTGATTAAATGAATATTTCAACTTTAAATAAATTGAAGAAAATATTTAGTATATTTGTAATTTGGGGTTTTATTTAAATGATATTGGATTTATTAAGTTAAGGTTTCAAAACTAAATAACAATGAAGTTAAATTAAGATATATATGAATTTATCAAAGTTAGTTTGAAAATGTTGAATATTTAAAGCTTTGAAATATATTGAAATTGAAATGTTTTATTTCGTGGTTCAAATCTGTTTTGAAATCGATATAATTTGAAATGGGTTATTGAGGAATTGAATCAAACTGAAATTGATGAAATGAGATTTGATTAAATTTGAATTTTTGAATTCGAGTTGATTTGAATTGATTAGTGAAATTTGAGTAAACTATTTTATTATATAAAGTATTTTTAAATTATATTTAAAAATATTTTTATATTTTACTTTATAAATTATTTTATATATACTATTTTAATATAAAACATTTTTAATATAAACTATTTTAATATGCTAACTATTTTAATATAAACTATTTTAACTTATAACTATATTTATATAAACTATTTATTTTATAAACTATTTTATCATATATACTATTATTAATATCTAAACGGTTTAAGGGAAATCCTATGATTTCAAAGTGTAATGATTTCAAAATTTTATGATTTCCAAAGTCTTATACTTTTAAATGTTTTCATTCCGAAAGTGTTATAACTTTGAAAGTACTATGATTACGGAAGTGAATATATTTGAAATGGAAATGATATCATATTGATTTGGTTTTGAAATAGAAATAATATCATATTGATATGGTTTTTTGAAATGGATATGATATTGTATTGATATGCGTTTTGAAATGGAAATGATATTTTGGTTTTGAAGTATAAACTATTTTGTAATGACCGCGGTGTTATAATAACGTCTTGTTGTTAAAGAGACCGGAATCGGATATTGTCATACTCTCTGCCAATACCGAAAACCACTTTAACAACTGTGTACGCGGTGAAGATTTCAGAATGAAGTAGGATGTCGACGACAATCCTATATGAGGTATATACATGGACCCGACTCCCGTGAGTTGGCATAAGGTGGCTAAAACAGGAGAAATCGACGAGCCATGTGAGGTAGCTCCTCCAATCGGACACACTTCTTCGTATACCATTCTATTACTTTGTGATTTTGATTTGGTGCGCACCTTCGGATTTTGGAAGTGTGGCTCGAGGTGGAGGGTAGCGGCTGCTATGCGTCACCGCCAGCCTGGAAGTGCAATTGGTATATCTACCCTGACATTGCCTGGTTGTGCCGTGTCACCTACCTTAGCGAGACCATTACGAGTTTCTTTTGTACCATACATATGGAGTACCCTCTGATAAGCCTAGTTTACGGAAAATTACGGTACTGTATAGACTATGCGAAAATGTGTTAAGGTGAAAAATGTAAAACCTTAACGCTATTTTAATAGCTACTTTACTATAGACATTATTATAATAGTGTATTTTACTACATAGTAGGTAGTTTAAGAGAACCTTAGAGGATGATTATCTCAAACATTCTTTGAGTTACTTGTATTTAGTTGTTATTTCACTTGAGTTGGATTTATTGATATAAGAAACTTAATCTTGACTCGAGTGTTTTGTGTTTTGCTTTACGCTCGGGTCAGACTGAGTGATACAACTTTTGAGACTCACCTTTGGAGTTGGAGCTTCGCTTGGAGATTCATCTACATCTTTTCAGCATTCGGCTATTCAGTTGATTCCAGTGATATATTCTGATCTTGTATTTGACTATTGTATTTAAGACTTCTGTTTTATCTTATTTAACTCTGTTATATATATATATATATATATATATATATATATATATAGTAGCTTCATGAACTACTATTCATTTGTTTCCGCTGCTTATTATTGTAATACTGTGTCTGTGATTCTGTGATTATTTTATTTACTATATATGTTGAGTTTTGCCAAATAAAAATTAACAATCCGATATTTTGAGCAATTCAAGTTCGACATGTATGAACGCGAATGGTTGAAAATACCAGGAAGTTACAATAATTGTTAGGCAAACCAATGAATATTTATTTATTTTAAAATTTAAGATTATTTAACAATTTTTTTTTAATAATTACCTTAACGACTTTAAATAACTAATTTAATCCATCTATAGATGACTTTGTTGTTGGTGAAAAAAGATTAAAGAACTATTATATCGACCTGAATATAAACATGATAAGTTAGTGTATAAATAATAAATTAAATGGATTTGAATGTATAACATAGCATAACTCGTTTGTTGCACATGATAGTATTATTTTGTTTTCAATAACTGTTAAAGAAGAATTTTGTTATAGAATGTGGAAAAAAATTGATTCTATATATTAATTTATTTAACTCGTGTTTTAGTTACTGTGTATTCGTTAGTCTGTAATAAAAAAATCAATTTTTGAAAGAATTTCATTTTATATGAATTTGAATGTAAAATACCAAAAGAGAATGTTATAAATAATTGTGAGCCTATAAACTATATGGATTTACACGTAAAATAGTGGATGAAACTAATAAGAGCTTATAGGAAATTGTAGAAATTATCAACCTCGGGATTTGATTAAATAAAGGGGGAGAATTCAGAAGGGACTCAAAAATTCTTAAAATTAGTAAGAGTCTTGAAGCTTTATTATGATTTTAATGACTGATGATAGATTGTTGTATTTCAAGAAATTCATTTGCTTTTGTTAATTATAAAATGCATACACTAAAGAAGAAATCTATAAGACGGGATTATTAATATTTAGTAATAAAAATTTAAGCTCTGCCTTTATTTTGTCAATGTATAAAATGCGTACATGCACATACACTTTTGTGTTTAATTTTTTGATCATACATAGGGGCTACGATCAATAGCCCCCTTTATTTAGCCAAGCCCTCTATATACATAAATAAAGGGGGTTATTGATCCAAGCCCCCCCTCCCCCTCCCTCTCCCTCCTCAAACAAAAAAAACACACAGAGAGACAGAATTAAGCTTTATTTCAGATGTGTAAGTTGCAACAGTAAAATTAATTTCAAAAATATAATTTAGATTATTGTTGCAACTTCCACATCTAAACTAATTAATTCTCTTATGTTTTATCTCAAAATAATAAACTTTGAACTATAATTCCAATAATTTTTTTGATGTTTTTCATTTCTATAGTGGTGGGATGATATTTCTTGATTGAGTTCTAAACTAGAATTTGAAAATTAAACCAGAATCGAAGATATTCAATACGAAACGAATTCCAAATCTTAAGAACTTAAGATTTTTCTTACCATTGGGTGCAAACATGTTTGCATTACGTATGTACATGATGCATCAACTATAACCATAAAGGCTAATCGTTACTGTACCATTAATGGCTGATTATGAATTTTTATCCACCATGATCGTTCGTTGATCATTTATGTATCAATTATCTACAAAGTGCAACCTTATGTTACACGAGTTTTGATATGATCTGATTCATGTGTTTACAAAGGTATTATAGTGATTCGATTCTTCTGATAAATAAGTATTAGACAAAACAAGCAATATGTTTCAATCAATCGTTTAAATTCATCCAAAACCTTGTAAAAGCAAGCAGATGCATAAACCATTTCATATTTGTTTCCCTCAACTTTATGCAAATATATTTTACCTTAAAAGCAAACAATATTCACAGATACGACAAACAAGAAAATTATTGGGCGTATATTACAAGGACTCACCAATATAAATCATCCAAGATGTAAAGCAACAAGAGGAAAAAGAAAAGCAAATGTTCAATTCTTAAATAAACTCATCATTCGCGAGAAAACTAGTATTCCGTATGTGCATGCTTATAGAATATAAAAACGAATATGGTATTACAAATACTAGCGTGTAACCCTTGCGTTGAACACCGTGATATTGTGAAAATACAATGTTTATACTTCATATATATTCTCAAAAATAAATATTATGGTCTAGTGTATTGTGGTTTATTGATAAAAATGAACTAAAAATTAAGTATATTACTTATCTTTTAAGCATGATATTTGTTTTATGTGATCTATATATTTTATATCTATATGAATTTTTTTCTATGAACGTACGTACATTGAACTTGTTTAAGACTTAATAATTGTTAGGCAAACTAATGAATGTTAGTTGGTACGATTTATTTATTGATTTTAAAATTTAATATTTTTTAACAAATATGTTTTTTTACTAATTTCCATAAGAACTTAAAAAATTAATTTAATCCATCTATTAGATGTCTTTGTTGTTGGTGATAAAAGATTAAAAAACTATTATATCGATCTGAATATAAATGGTAAGAGAGAATTAAAATATTGTGCATAATCCAGAAATTATAATAATGAGATTTTAGTGTAAACTGGTAGGAGAGAATTTAAGATAACACGATAAGTTAGTGTATAAATAATAGATTATATGGATTTGAAGGTAAAACGGTGCATAACTCATTTGTTGCACATGACGGTATCGTTTCGTATTAAATATACTATTAAAGAATAAATTTTGTCATAGAATTTGGAAAAATAATTCTGATTCTATATATTAATTTAAGTCGTGTGTTTTAGTTATGGTGTATTCATTAGTCTGTAATAAAAAATCAATTTTTGAAAGAATTTCATTTTATATGAATTCGAATGTAAAATACTTAAAGAGAATGTTATAAATAATTGTGAGGCTATAAACTATATGGACTTACATGTATAATAGTGGATGAAATCCATAAGAGCTTATAAAAATTGTAGAAATTATCAACTTCGGGGATTTAATGTAAACAATAGGGGAGAATTCAAAAGGGACTTGAAAATTCTTAAAATTAGTAAGTCTTGTAATTTTATTGTAATTCTAATGATTGGTGATAGATTGTTGTATTTCAAGTAATTGATGGATATATGTACTATAAATTTTATTGCGTACTCCATATATTTTCATATTTGAAAGAAATTCATTACTTTTGTTGATGTATAAAGTGCATACACTAAAGTAGAAATTTATAAGAAGGGATTATTAATATTAAGTAACTAAAATTTAAGCCCTGCCTTTATTTTGTTAAGAAAAGGATATGTTTGCAAAATTTAAGCTCTGTGTTTTAAAAATATTCATTTGGAAAAATCTACATTTATATCCTTCACATAAATATTTTAACATATCTAATTCAACCAAATCAACACAACTAACTATGAAATTTCTTGTAGTTTCGTTGAAAAATAATTAATATGTTATTTTACTATGTGTTAAATTGATCAAATCTTGTTTTAACTTCTCTATCCTAAAAGTTCAGTATTTTCTTAATTCATCGTAAGATTTTACTAAATTTATGGAAGAAAAAAAACTTAGTTTCTTACTTGAATATAAGATCATGCTGTGAATGACTTATGATACAGTAAATCAAACTTTACAACAACTTATGATACATTAAACTAAAATCTCATGCATGATACTAAAAATTATCAACTTCGATATACACACACATGCTAGTTATATTCATATAAAATGAACTGGAGAAATATAGTTACACTATGATTTCTTACGCTATAATTAATCTCATTTATTAGTATATTGATTATACTATTTTTGTATTTATTTGAACTACTTTTTAAAACAGAAAACGAGATGAAGCGAGCTATCTTTGGGTGGGAAGATCCTGTATCGATACCATATCTGAATGGAATCAAAAAAATGGTGGGGGGAGGGGGGGTTTCATTCTATGAATCTTTAATTAAGACATGCACTATGACAAACAAACTTTAAACCATGCAATTTTATTTGATTAAAAAGAAAATTCCTTTTTCCTTTAAGAAGTTTTGGATAAATTTACGATTAAAACTCAAATCGAAGAATTATATATAACTTATGATGCATGCATAAAAAAATTTCGATTTAAATATAAGACCGTGCTCGAGTTTAAAAAAGACAATTAATACATTAAACCAAAACATCGTTTATTATACTTATATTTATTGGTTTGTACACATACACATATATATACATATATACATACACATATATATGCATATATACATATACATACACATACATATGCATATATACATATACATACACATACATACATATATATCTATATAAGTTTGTTTAATGTATATAGCAGTTCTGACTTGATTACAGGAATGTACTCAACTTTAAATAATATCTTATATGCTAACTAAATTTTCATGTATGATATCGATATTTATCAACTTTAAATAATATCTTATACAAAGTATAGAATAAAAATTACAAACATAAAAAAATGGAAAGAAAGTAAAACATGATAAACTGTCATTACAAGGATTCAACCCAACAACATTAATAATACATCGAACTTTCTAAATAAAATAAGAATAACATTTGTTAGGATCGAAATTGATACAGAACTATTCTAAAACATGTTCAAGTAATTGTGACATTTCCTAAATGAAGAAATATACTTTAAATAGGATTTGAATATTAAGCTTACATATTTCAAAACACGTAGATGATGATTCTGTGCAGTCTGTGACACTTACAAAAAATACAAGGTAATATAAAAAAACAGAAATTTCATTTATAGCTATCTTCAAAACTGAAAAATGTAATTTAGAAAACTTGTACCAAACAACTATCCAAATTAAATGTTTTTTTGTAAAACACAAATATAAATTGAAAATTCAATGATTACTTGGCCATATGGCCTATAACAAGTGATGAGTTTCCTTAATATTTGTTGGCCTCTTGATAAGTCAAAAGCCTTCAATGCTTGTGATATCTTTTGTCACAATTTATTGGTATAAATGCATATTTTCCACAATTTCCTATATGTATACATGTTAGGTGATGAGTTCGAATTTTAAATAAGTTTTCCATATTTTTCAGCTTATTTTTTTAATAGTCTATATACCATATAGATTTGTTTTTAATATTTATTCTTTATGATTATATTTCATAGACATATATTTAATATTTTATTTATTAAACTCTTTATTGTCATGAACAATAAATTTTATTGAAAATTATATATGATTAATTGATTGTCTTAACTTTTGGTCTTTTAAAATAAAATTTAATAATTCAAATTTATGCTTCACCGTTTCATTTTAGAAAACTGAGACTAGAGATTATTTATAAAAATATTTATACTTGTATTATAGTCTTAAATTTAATAAATTTCAATGTCAATTATACAAAATTTATAATATTAATCCTAAATAATTTCAAAGTTGCTTCAAACTATATAATTCTTACATCGTTATTTTACAAAACAAAAGGTATTCAATATTAACAGATGCTAAAATAATTCTGATTATTTTACTCATGAATATTCACATGATATTTCAATAATTTTTGAGTTACTTCATTAACTCTGTATGTCGATATTTTTATAATCATGAGTTATCTTGATACAAAATTCTTTAAAATGTATTTAAATCGTTGTTCAAAATAATTTCATATAAAAAAAATTAGGACTTAATTCATCCTTTAATATTTCAAAGATGTTCAATAATGATTTGTATAAATAAAAATCAAAATTTTACGAAAAAGCGTAATTTTGGGTTTTATATTTACTATTATTTCAATACAATATTTCCAAAACCATTTAGCCATAAACATTATCTGTAAAAGGATTTTTAATCAAATCAAATATAGTCGGTGTTATATGCAAAATTCAGTTTAGGTTATTTGACCTCTTAAAATGGTTCTCACACTTGCATCCCAGTTCCAAAATACTTAATAATTCATCATTTGAATGTTCAAATTTGATAACGAAGTACTAAAAGACGTGCTTAAAGTGCGCCTCAAGTGATGCGCTGACCAAAGGGAATTATGCGCACTGTAAAAGACGATTCACTTTAGAAACATCGTCTCACACAGTGAGTTGTGCATTTTTGAGGCTAGAAAATTGTTGTCTAATATAGGTTGAAAACCTTAATCTTGTTTTAGTTCGAGGAAAAATCGAAATTGAATGCGTCAATTTATTCAGCAGTCGATATCTTAATCAATTGTAATTTGACCCCATATAAACCAATTGTATATCAACTCCACGGGAATCAATCATAGGAACCAATTCAACGGGAACCGACCATTTAACATTGTTGAATTGATTTTTTAACTTTATTTTTGTTCTTTAAGATAGTTTAAGTCACCCATTTAAAATGAGAAAGAAATATAGTATACCTAAGTAGGTACTAATATATGTTAAATTCTTTAATATGTCAAACATTTAATTTTTCCATAGAAATCTTACATCTCAACGCTTATGTCTCGCAATATAACCACAAAAACGCCTCGTGTACATTTTCACCATTTAAAATTTTGTTCCATATTATAAAATATTGTATTTAATTTGTAGTAAGTGTTATTCATACTGAATATTTGTCTTCCATGTATAAAACGTGTGTCATGCGTTCTATATTTCTTTCCACGAGTGTATCGTATCTTATTTCCCTTAATTATTTTACCTTTTCCACATGTACCATTGTATTGATCATTTTGTTTTACAAGCTAGAGCACATGTCATATGTATTAATTATTTTATCTAACACAAGCAGAGTGTGTGTCGTTTGTACTCATAGATATCAAATAAAATAGTTTAACATCGTGAAAAGGTTTTACAAGATATTTTTAGCATGAAAAAAAAAATAACATACAGTTAAGTAAAAACAATTACTCTCTCTTTTATTAACTGCATGGGAATTACGTATTAGTTCTATATTGTTGAAATTTACACAATAAAAAATTGTAATGATAGATTTATTTAATGTTGATTCAAACAATAATGCCTTAGAAGTCAAACTCTTAACAAATTTGTTAACAAACATTTAAAAAAAACATAACCATATATATATTAGGGCCTAGCAATGCTATTGTAGGCCATTTAACAATTTTTAGGCTGGAAATATAAATATTAGGCCATAAACAAATTTTAAAATTTTGTATGGATTTTTTAGTTAAGTTAATTTAATATGAATAGAGAAACAACATATTCATACTCACAAAATCAACATTCTTTGTGGAACTTAATAGAAAATATGAAGTTAAAAATGCATAAAACTGTAGATTAATTGTTTCTTTAATGCAAAAAATACATAAAAAATCATTGATCCTGTATAATACAAAGGCAAAATTCAAATAATATAAACAACGAAAAATAAAGGCTAAATAAAAAAAGTGTGTACAACGAAGCAAAAAAAGTATGTTAAGAGAATAAATGATCAAATTTCTATTTGATTAATCAGTGTGTGAAGTGTGTTCATGCTTATATAGGTGGGAAACGTAACTAAAAGTAGATTTTGCAACAAATTCATATATATTTTTCATTAAATAAAAGATAGACCTTAATATTTATCCTTTTAAGGGAATTAGTTAGCTAACGTTATACATTTAGATAATAACCTAGTTTTTATGATAAACTATAATTTTGAATCAAATAATTTTTATTTTTTTATTAAATAAATATATTTGAGTATTTTTTTTAACAAGCTGGTTAATTAAAAATCAAAGAAAAATATTCTCTATATAACCAAAAATAATGCCTTCAACACAACCATGTTCATATTATTATATATTTTGTTGGTTATTACTACTTTTCTAGTTTCCCGACAATAATAGTTATACCAAAACAGTATCTACAATGAAAAAAATGTAGGTTAAGCGAACAAAAGTTATTCACTTTTCTACTTATGTGATTAGTGGGTGAAGTATGTGCTTTTATAGTGGTGAGATATAGCACTAAGGATAGATTTCATAACAAACTTATAAATTTTGATTTATCTTTTTATAAATTATATATGTATACGTATAAGCGTTCATGCAACTATAAAGTCTATATAATTACATATTTTATTGGTTTTTAGTATTGTTCTTGTTTTCTAATAAATGATAATTGTAATAAACACACGCATTTTACTAAATAATACTTAAAGCAAGATTAAAAAAGATGAACACGTTTTAGATATTTGATATATATTTTTAATTCTCTAAAACTATTGAATTTTATGTTAATTAGTTTGTTCAAATGTATTATTTGATGCATGTTAGAACAATTTCAAATACATTATTCACAACATATACTATAACATTCCAATGTGATGGTCTTGGTTGTAAAAATTAAACACGGATTGTTTTGATAATATGTTTCATATGTTATCATTTTGTCCATAACCTATAGCAAGTATAACTTAAAACTATAAACTTCAATAATTTGTAGTTGATAATAGAAAATGTATCATTGACTAATATTTTGCATCTATATTCTTACTATGGTTAGGATTTGTTATTACGAGATTCCGTGTTTTATACGATGAACATGTTGGCTACAATTAGTAAATAATAGTTAAATGAACAAAATTAATCATTTAAAAAAAAGTAGAATTCCCGAGGATGAAATGTCATGCTCTAAAATGTTGGGGGTGTCGCAAGAAACCAGAATCATTAATCCAAAACATTAGTCTCATAAATAATAACTAAACGGACAAAATTAGTCAATTTCGAAATAAAAATGTAGAGTGTTTAAGGACGAAACTTCATAATTTAAATGTTACCCCATTTTATGGTCAAAACGGGAATAACAACAAATTGGCAAAGAATTATGGATAGCAGGACTGGGAATAAAGGCTACGATGGATATCGTCAAAATTCTGTTGAACTCCGATCGAGACGAAATTGATTGAAAATGACGATAAGGACTATGAAAGGCTATGTTTCAAATATCAAGTTAATCGGAGTTCGTATGGAGGAAATATGATGGATTCAAGGTGGGAGAGGAATGTTGTTCGAACCCATCAGGTTCGATCCCATCAGGTTCGAAACCATCAGGTTCGAACCCATCAGGTTCGAACCCATCAGGTTCGAACCCATCAGGATCGAACCCATCAGGTTCGAACCCATCAGGTTCGAACCCATCAGGTTCGAACCCATCAGGTTCGAACCCATCAGGTTCGAACCCATCAGGTTCGAATCAACGGGAACTAGATTGGGTTCGAAAGGAATGACTTCAGTGCAATGGACATGGATTCGAATGATGGACGCGGACTCGAAGATAGTGGATTCGAATGATGAAGCTCGAAGAAGGAAATGGATACGAAGTTTTAATGGATTCGTAGGAAATGATGGATTCGAAGTTCTGATGGATTCGTGGAAAATGATGGATTCGAAGTTCTGATGGATTCGTGGAAAATGATGGATTCGAAGTTTTGATGGATTCGTAGAAAGTGAATAGACACGAAGTTTTGATGGATTCGTAGAAAGTAAATGGATTCGAAGTTTCGATGGATTCGTAGGAGGTGAATGGATTCGAAGTTTGCATGGATTCGAGAGTTATGGAGTCGAAGGACTGAAGATGGATTCGAAGGGTATGGATTCGAGAGAGTTGGCCTCGTGGGTTCGAAATACATGGTTTCGAAGTAGACAGACCATGGGTTCGAACCAATCAGGACGCACGAATTCTAGAACTTGGATCGATCATATCTTCCAAACCGTTGATCCAAATGCAATGAAATTTTTACAGGAGCTTACATACATGTTGAAGAATGTTCACACCAAATTTCAGCTCAATTGGATGGATTCTTGATCGATTCGAAAATCACTTCGAATCGATCCCAAACTGGGCACGGATTCCGAGAACACGGGCCTGTGGGCCCCCCCTCACGCGCCAAGCAACCTCCCCAGGTTTTAGGCGGGATTTCAACCTTCCACGCCTATAAATAGAGCCCCTGGTCATTCAAAAAAGGGGTTGGAAGATTTGGAGAGGAAAAGCAAGCCCAGACGCTGCTAAAATCATTCCATAGCATTATTTCTACTATTTTCTTCAGATTTGGTCACTACAACTGTTGTAATCACTTGTAATCTTCAAGGATAATCAATAAAAAAGAAAAAATTGGAGTGGACGTAGGCCGGAGATAGCCGAACCACTATAAAACTTGTGTCTCTGTTCTTTACTTTTGTGGTTGCTGTCTATTATATGTTGAGATCTGTTGTTTGTGTTTGAATATCATTAATTTATATTCATACACTGGTGCTTTCACGGTATTGGGTGTTTGTGGCCAATTTTGGCGCAAACATTTTGGTGCTTTCACTGAGAACAACTAGCACCCGCTACATCGGATTTGAAGAGTTTGAGGAATTTGGATTTGGAAGACAATGGCTAGACAGGATAGCAGAAGGCTAAGGGCTGAGAGAAGCCAACAAGGAGGAAGTCAGCAAGCATCCTCCGGAGGTGAGGAAGGACGGGCTTCAGTCTACATAACTCGGGATGAAATGGAAGCTATGGCCAATTCTTTGCAGGAGAGATTGTTGAAAAGTCAACAGGAAATGATGCAAACTTTCTTGGAACAAATGAGAGCTACAGGAATGCAGAGCTTAGGAACAGCTACAGCAGCTGCGGATGCAGGACAAGGAGCTAGGATTGTGGAACCCAATGAAGGACAGGATACGGAGCCAGAAGGCAATCAACAAGGGCTTGGGGGCAGGCCCACAGGATTCAATGCAGAAGTACCTTTGGAAGGAATTCAGCAAGCTAGAACTAACGTTGCTGCTAGTGAGCCACACGAGGAATATGTACCAGAGTTCCCTCGGGGGCATGGGGGGCAACCCCTACCAGACAATACAGGGTTAGTAGAGATGATTAGGAAGACTGTGCGAGGTGGGTTGACAAACGGAGATTTGGAAGGAGTGAATAGAAGTCCATTCGTTCGGGAGATAAGGATGGCTCGGAATCCACCTAAGTTCAAGCTACCTAGCGTGGAGGTATATGATGGTAAGACGGATCCAACAGATCACTTAATGAGGTACACCAGACACATGGAGGTGCTGGGGGCATCGGAGGAAGTGATGGCCCGATGTTTCCCTTTGTATTTGAAGGACTTGGCTGCAATGTGGTTTAGGCAACTGGGAGAAGGATCTATCAGGACTTGGAAGGAATTAGTGGAAAAGTTTCTAGGACAGTTTCGGGTTCACGTTAAGAGGCCAAAGAACGTGATGACTTTAACATCGGTAAAGCAAAGAATGGACGAATCACTTAGAACTTTTCTAACTCGATTCAGCGCGGCAGTCGCTTCGGTGGATCGGCCTGATCCATCAATGGTTTTAATGGCAGCAGTATCAGGAGTCAAGGAGAATTCGGATTTCAAGGTATCTCTGATACGAGATCCCCCGTGAAATCTCGACGAATTCTTTCATGAGGCAGAAAGGTTCCTTCGACAAGAAGATGCAAGTACGGATTTAAAGTCAAAAAAGGTTAGCACAATCGAGGTTGGAGCGGTATCCAAAAACGGTTCGGATAGGGATAAAGGAAAAAGGAAGTTAGATGACGACTCTGGAAACGCTAGAAAACGATGGAAGGACCCAAAGTTTTCCACATACACTGGATTGAACGAGACGCTGGAACGGATATACTTGGAAACTCGGAATCGCCTTCCCTACCGAAGGCCGGCTAGGAGGGAACCAACAGAGCGGGAAAGGACATCAGGAAGGCACTGTCTCTTCCATGATCTGGATGGACACGATACCAACAGCTGCAGGCACCTAAAGGATATAATCGAGGAGCATGTAAGGAATGGACAGTTGCAGCAATATGTTGGAACTCGGGATGCAACGGTGGAGCAGGAGCAACCGCCGACCACCTCACGCCGTGATGATGGGAGGCCCAGGGATGATCGTCGATTGATCATCCATTGACCAAGGTAATATGGAATAAGTAGCAAGCTGTTAGCAAACGGTAAAGTCATTTACACATGTACGGGGACGGAGATAGCCCCTAGGCACGCTCTGAATGATGATAACCCGGGACGCTATGGTTTGTGAAATTTATTTCTTGCTTTCAGATTGGACATTGCTTTTCTTTTTGGATTTGGTTTTGGAGCTTGGATTGAGCTCCTGGTTTTTCTTGCTTTTTTATTTGGATTTTCCTTTGGACAATTGTTTTTGGTTTTGGATTCTGGTTTGGATTTCTGGTTTTCTGGTTTTGGATTTGAATTTTTGGGTTTGGATTTGGATTTTGGATTTGGATTTCGGATTTGAATTTTTGGATTTGGATTTTTGGGCTTTGGAATAGATTTTTGGTTGGACTTTTATCTGGTTTTTGATAAATGGTCGTCGGGTATGGATTATGCCTGGCAAGGGGTGAGTCACTTTACCCAAACAAGGTGAGTTGACTCATTCAGGTCGTCGAGTATGTACTATGCTCGGCAAGGGTCCGGAGAGATCAGGATTCGGCTTAGGACTTAAGCCATGGCATTTTACAGCGCCCAGGGACACTGGGCCAAGGTCGTTGAGTATGGACTATGCTCGGCAAGGGTCCGGAGAGATCAGGATTCGGCTTAGGACTTAAGCCATGGCATTTTACAGCGCCCAGGGACACTGGGCCAAGGTCGTTGAGTATGGACTATGCTCGGCAAGGGTCCGGAGAGATCAAGATTCGGCTTAGGACTTAAGCCATGGCATTTTACAACGCCCAGGGACACTGGGCCAAGGACATCAAGTATGGATCGCGCTTGGCAGGAACCCGGAGAGGTTATGGATTTGGCTATAGACCCGGAGAGGTCCTGGCTTCAGTAATTGGCTATTGGATAAGGATGGATTGGAACTCGGTTGTCGACTTCGAATGGATACGGAATTGGCTAAGGCTTTGGTTATTGGATATGGAACTGGACATCGACTCGAAGCAGTCAAGAATGATATACTCTGGCAATATGGCTTTGGACTTCGAATATTGGATTCGGAACTATTCAAAACACGTCTTGTTATCACAAGGCATGTTTTGGGGGGCAGACTGTTACCCCATTTTATGGTCAAAACGGGAATAACAACAAATTGGCAAGGAATTATGGATAGCAGGACTGGGAATAAAGGCTACGATGGATATCGTCAAAATTCTGTTGAACTCCGATCGAGACGAAATTGATTGAAAATGACGATAAGGACTATGAAAGGCTATGTTTCAAATATCAAGTTAATCGGAGTTCGTATGGAGGAAATATGATGGATTCAAGGTGGGAGAGGAATGTTGTTCGAACCCATCAGGTTCGATCCCATCAGGTTCGAACCCATCAGGTTCGAACCCATCAGGATCGAACCCATCAGGTTCGAACCCATCAGGTTCGAACCCATCAGGTTCGAACCCATCAGGTTCGAACCCATCAGGTTCGAATCAACGGGAACTAGATTGGGTTCGAAAGGAATGACTTCAGTGCAATGGACATGGATTCGAATGATGGACGCGGACTCGAAGATAGTGGATTCGAATGATGAAGCTCGAAGAAGGAAATGGATACGAAGTTTTAATGGATTCGTAGGAAATGATGGATTCGAAGTTCTGATGGATTCGTGGAAAATGATGGATTCGAAGTTCTGATGGATTCGTGGAAAATGATGGATTCGAAGTTTTGATGGATTCGTAGAAAGTGAATAGACACGAAGTTTTGATGGATTCGTAGAAAGTAAATGGATTCGAAGTTTCGATGGATTCGTAGGAGGTGAATGGATTCGAAGTTTGCATGGATTCGAGAGTTATGGAGTCGAAGGACTGAAGATGGATTCGAAGGGTATGGATTCGAGAGAGTTGGCCTCGTGGGTTCGAAATACATGGTTTCGAAGTAGACAGACCATGGGTTCGAACCAATCAGGACGCACGAATTCTAGAACTTGGATCGATCATATCTTCCAAACCGTTGATCCAAATGCAATGAAATTTTTACAGGAGCTTACATACATGTTGAAGAATGTTCACACCAAATTTCAGCTCAATTGGATGGATTCTTGATCGATTCGAAAATCACTTCGAATCGATCCCAAACTGGGCACGGATTCCGAGAACACGGGCCTGTGGGCCCCCCCTCACGCGCCAAGCAACCTCCCCAGGTTTTAGGCGGGATTTCAACCTTCCACGCCTATAAATAGAGCCCCTGGTCATTCAGAAAAGGGGTCGGAAGATTTGGAGAGGAAAAGCAAGCCCAGACGCTGCTAAAATCATTCCATAGCATTATTTCTACTATTTTCTTCAGATTTGGTCACTACAACTGTTGTAATCACTTGTAATCTTCAAGGATAATCAATAAAAAAAGAAAAAATTGGAGTGGACGTAGGCCGGAGATAGCCGAACCACTATAAAACTTGTGTCTCTGTTCTTTACTTTTGTGGTTGCTGTCTATTATATGTTGAGATCTGTTGTTTGTGTTTGAATATCATTAATTTATATTCATACACTGGTGCTTTCACGGTATTGGGTGTTTGTGGCCAATTTTGGCGCAAACATTAAAATGTTGAGATGTCATAAGAAATGAGAATCACTCTCCACATTGGAGTCTCAAGAATTAACGGTACCATCTAAAATGCTATAATGTGTAAATGTTAACTTGCAATAGTAAGCCTTGTTAATTTTTACCAAGAAATAAAGAACTTTTCAAGACCTTACGTTGGTTTAGCAATAAAGCAATACTTAACTTACCATTGGTTCGTTGAAAAGGAAAAACATGAAATATTATTATAATAGGACATCTCCATAGTCAACCAGAAGACAACGTATGGAATATTATTGTAAGACATGTTCTTGGTTCAATCATAAAGATACACTAATGACATGGCAATATAATTATTCATTGGTCGGAACATGAGGAAATACTTGAAATGCAATCTTGATATCTTTCATTGGTCAAATTAGAACAAAACCTTTATGAATTATATTATTGGACCTCTCATTGGTCTTATCCAAACACTTAGGATGAAACAATAGGACATGTTATTCGCCCTAAAGAGACACTTGGGATGGAACTATATGTTTTTTTATAGGTTGAATTAGAAAAGGACATTTGCAATGAAAATATAGAGTATTTTATCGATTTTATCATTAGTGGGCATAGGAAATGAAACAGTATTGCCTTTCATTGTTAGTATTGCAGGAAGGAACAAATAATGCATCCGTAGAACCTTTTGTTGGTTCAATCGCAAGATTTTAAATCTCTTTCATCTTCCTTGAAATAAAAATCCGAGATTCTCTACGAAATCCGAGATTTGCATAAAATCGTATTGCTTTTTTCAAATTCATGATAAGAATTGCATTCAACCTAATATCATAATAATATTTTGCTAGATTTGATGTTAAATAATTACATATCATATGTTAGATTCTATATAATAAAAAAAACAATGAAATATAAGAATATATATATTGGTTAATGTATGCAATAGGCATGGTAATTATAGTTATCAAGGCATGCGCCTAAGCGCGCTTAGGCTCAAAAAAGGCTCAGGCGCACATTGTGCGTCTTTTTGCAGTTTAAGTGCGCCTTTTTGCAGTTTGAGACGCTTTTTTGCACGGTTCACATTTTAGTTTACAAAATAGTTAAATAAATAAATTTAATAGTTAAACAAACTATAAACTATGGTTTAAAATTTAAAATTTAGGTAATAAAATATTTAAATAGTTGAATAAATTAAAAAATATAGTTTAAAATTTAATTTGTAGTTGGTAAAATTGTATATCAAACTATAAAAGGCACGCAAAAAGGCCCAAGGCTTACTTCTTTTTGCGCCTTAGCACCTTAGCGCCTTAACTACTACGATGGTAATTGCCATTATAAATGGCAAATTACCGTTATCGTACCGCATATTTTCATGTTGTTTGGCAAAATGTACCAATCAAATCAGTTACCCTTTTTTGATATCATTTACTTGGTTGTAGTTGGTTATGGTTGACTAGCCACCATTGACCTCTCTTCTCTTCTAACTTAACTTTGTTGTATTACCAATCCAAGGTCTACTCTATCCTTCACATGCATCTATTTTGCAACCATTTTTCATTCAAAATCCTAAATTATTTATATACGAAAATCTTGGCAGCCAAACAACGATTGTTAAGGTGAAGTGAATTTTTCTTTCTTTTTTTTCTTTTTTGATATTATAGGGTACATTGTGCTATGACAACTTTGTTTCATTTTGTTTGTGCCTCTACGAAATTTATGCAACAAAGTTGTTATATTATTCCTAGTCTACCAATTCATGGATATGTCATTTTTAACTTCAAGTCACAATAAAAAAACTAAAATCAAATGTTCAAGAAACGATTCATTCATGTTGGATTTAAGCTGATAAATGATGTGACTTTGTGATTATGTACAGTTTGAAACATTGTTCAGAAAATCCATTACTGCCTTACCAATTATATAGTGTTACATTGTATTTTCTTTGAAATATGAAATGTTATGTATTTAAGCCTGCGCATATGGTTATTAATATACTATCGCATTCACGGAATGCATTCACCCATTTGATTATATTGCATGATGTGGGTGTTTCATTTGCTCTGTAAAACTGAGTAATTATGTTCTATGCAAGTTGAATGCATGATGCAAATGATTCTAGAAAGAAAATAGAACACAACTTGTTACTTTACTTTTATAAGTCAATCCTAGAAAATCATACTCATGCGACCTCTTATAACTATAGAATAGTACAAATCTGCAAAATTTCCAAGAATGGCTGTTTCATGAATTAAATTATTTTTCATTATAAGTAGGCTTAACTGTAAGAGAAACCTTCCACTAAAAATTAAATGCAATTACCCTGCTTATCTATGGAAATTAGCAAGAGTTGGACAAAACCGCAGCTGTATATCACATAGGGAAAGAAATAAATCCACGCTAACTACAACGTAGCACCATGGATAAATGAAGTCTAGAATAAGACTGTAAAATTATTATAAGTGAATCTA
Source organism: Allium cepa (assembly GCA_030765085.1). Taxonomy (NCBI): domain Eukaryota; kingdom Viridiplantae; phylum Streptophyta; class Magnoliopsida; order Asparagales; family Amaryllidaceae; genus Allium; species Allium cepa. The sequence continues at coordinate 111,308,573 of CM060944.1, read as the reverse complement.
AGAAAAATTTCAGTAGTTATGGTTTAGCTGAATTTATTAGCAACGCCTAAAATAATAAATTAAAGTAAATCAGGAAATACCTCTATTGAATTGGGCAGAATCTTGTTAGAGATAGAAAGCAGTGTTAACAATGCTGATCGGACTAGAATCTTTGCTCTCGATCAATTAATGGGGGTTGAAGGCAGCCTCATAAGTCAGAAGCTCGAATTCACTGTAGATGGGACGATGAATACGGATAAGGGAAAAGCAAAGTAGCCTACTTTTGGCAATGGGGAAGAACGAAAATGATGGCTGTTCCAGTTGTTACAAGGGCACCTGCAGTGGATTAATTCAGCCCGTAACAGGGGTGGACACCCAATGGCCAGGCGTGGCGCCACCTCTTCTCCCCCCTCACTTTCTCCTTCCATTTTCTTTTCATTTTTTTTAAATTAGAAAATTTAAACAAAATGCCGCCGCGTCTAACTAAAATCGTCCGAAGAACGGTTCAAAGACATCCAGCGGAGCAAGTTGGACCATTACACGTTCCGCCACTATCTGGAGTTTCACCAGACGATCTACGTGTTCTACATGAGCTGCCAGATGGTTATCGGCATAGAGCCGAAACCGCTTTGACGACGATACAGGTATAAATCAAATCTTACTATAACTTGTTATTTTAATATGTACATTACATACTCATATTTAATTACCCTTACGCTATCAAAAATTATTATTTCATTAGTTATTTATAGGACCATTACATTCACTGTCGGGGTAGTTGGGCTAAGTGCATTACCCAGTTTTATGACTATCTTCCCGGTCCTATTATTCAGAGGCTACAAACTAGCCCTTTTGGTCCATTTTTGTCGATTAGGCATGTTCAGTCCTTTGATCGACCTCTCATTCAGGCATTAGCTGAGAGGTGGTGGCCCACCACGCATACGTTTCATTTTTCAGATTTTGAGCTTGGTATCACCCCAGTTGATTTCTACATGTTTACTGGGATTGAGATTGGACGACACGGTCTTCGACCTTTTCCATTTGATGATTTATACGAGTCGCCCAATTTGTTTACTGTTTTTTTACCACTGATAGATGTTACCTGCGTCTCTAGTGGTTCTGTTAAGTTAATGTACTTGCAGCATTACATCACCAGTTATATAACTAGAGCCGATATGATGGATGCAGTTACTAGAGCATTTCTGTTGTACCTGTTTGGTTCGACCTTTTTTTCGAACTGAAAAGGTAATGTTAGACTAGGCTATTTAGCTTCTCTTGACAGATTAGACCAGCTACGTACTATTGACTGGGGCACAGCGATATTAGGAACCCCATATACCGCTCTAGATTCATTTGCGCTTGGCGATGTCAGGCAGATGTATGTTTTGGTATATTTTGCCGTTATGGTACGACGAGTACACGGCAAACATGCATCCCCGCATCCAGGACACGGCTAGTCAGGCTGCTGAGCATTACTTCCCTAGGATGAGACGATGGGAGACCATGCAGTACGTACATCATGTCCCCTTAGGTGTACGGCATGACTTGATGGAGGCTAAGTCACAGCTTGATATGCGTAGTCGAGATAATATCATTCGGACTCCTTGGGCCTCACATTGGACTCATCTAGCAGATGCAGGTCTTCTTGTGGACGACCATCCCTTGATGGTTGCGTATTCACTATATAGACGTAGGGTTGCTTTGCATACACCTGCATTTATGCCTATGTGGTATTTGGGAGAGAGATGTGTCTACCAGATTACGGGTGATCGTCGTATACCATATGATCCCTTATCTTGCGAGGACATGTTTGGTAGACATAGGGTGATCGGTGATCAGTGCTTACATGGCAGGATGGGTGGATAGTAGTACTTTTTTTATCAATGGGGATTACGATGCTTATTGGGCTAGAGTAGCCCACCGCAGATTCATCGTACCAGATTATGTTCGTGGGGTCAACTCTGATCATATAGGAACCCATCTGGCAACCGGTAGAGTTCAGGTACCGCAGGTTTTATTTGATCCGATTCCGTCACAGTTCTCCCAGACTCCCATGCAGTTGGAGCCTGATACTACTTTTGGAGCATATGACTTGACAAGTACTTTGATTGAGCAGCCTTTAGTCTTTCCATATCACCCCGACTATCCTGGTGTGCCTTCAGTCGGGTTATATCCTCCGTATGTGGTACGTTTGTTGTTTATTGTGATTTTTCCTCTATTTTATGCTTGGTTTCTTACTATGTCAAATGTCATCTTTATGTAGTATGATGCTAGATTGGACCAAGCCAGAGTAAGGTTTGGTGTGTTTCGAGATATGACTCTTGCACATACACACACCATGCATGACATGTACATGCGGCATACGCAGATGCTAGAGGCTCAGATTGATCAGCTATCAGCTAGACTTGCTGTATATGAGCCTTTTGGATCACAAGGCGGAGGTGATGCTGGTCTCAGTGGGTATGACGCTGGTGGTTTAGATGAGGATGATGGGGATGATGAGGACGAGGGGGATGATGGTGATGGGGATGACGATGATGACGAGGTAGATGATGATGATTGAGATGATGATGATGACGGTGACGGAGATGATGATGATGGTGATGATGCTGACGATGACGACGCTGCATCCTTTTAGTTGTATACCTTTTAGTTTATGCGTAGTAGATGTTTTTAGTTGTATCCCTTTATATGCTGATGCTGACATGTTGCAGTTCCTATAGCTTATGTACTTATGTCATTGTTTGAGTATACTGTGTATTATTTATATTTATATGCTATCACTTTCTTGGATTTTGGATTATAATTCTCGAGTATACTGTGAATTCTATATGTCTATGAGTATTGTGAATTATATATGTTGGTGTATAAAGTTAATTGTACATGTCTTTTAACTATGAATTATATATGTTGGTGTACTTATTATAAGCACTAAATAGTTACATATAAACATACAAAAAATCCAATAGTGACCGTAGATCGATAACTTATAAAACCTACAAGTGACATAGAAAAACTACTAGTGACAAATACAAACATAGAATACTGATAAGAAACGACACAGTAATAATAGACTGCAAATATGAAGAAACTATACGTAACCAACTAGCAATACTGTTATCTTAAGGCCATCCAAATCTTTCTAGCCAGTTTTGACGTATAAAGTACGCATCATGGGCAATGAAGGGCGTACCATATTTTAAATTGTATCGACCGTCAAAATTCGAACGTGTAGTCTCAAACACATTTTCCAATATTACCTCGTTAATAATCTTTGCGTAACGCGTGCATGCCCTAGTAAAGTTTCTGTGTGCAGTCCTGACCTCTTGAGCCGTACGTCTAACTTGAAAGCCCACGTCGTTATTGTAGAGTTCAGCCAGAGTGTCCTAAAAATTAATTACCATTGACTCCTGATTATCGCACATCTCATCGGTTTGAATGTAGTACTGCATAAGCAACTTCAATTCATGAGACGTAAATATCATGTTGGACAATGTAGTTTGAATTATGTTAGGTTTGTAAATGATTTAAACATATAACGATTTGTGAATTTATATAATGGATAACGATTTGACCGGCAGAGAATCTTGACCGGCAAATGAAAGTGGCTACAGTATGTGATTTGACCGCACACTGACACACCTTCTCTCCACTCAACAAAGCAGAGAATCTTCACCGGAAAATGAACGTGGCTACAGTACGTGATTTGACCGCACACTGACACACCGGCAAACGATGCAGATGTAACGCGCTTGCGTGAAATGCATGAAAGCAAGGGCTGGCCTGGAATGCTTGGAAGTCTAGATTGTATGCATTGGGAGTGGAAGAACTGTCCCAAAGCTTTTCACGGAGCATATAACGGCAAGGAAAAAAAACCAACTATCATCTTAGAAGCAGTTGCCTCTCATGATTTGTGGATTTGGCATGCTTTCTTTGGAATGTCAGGTTCTCTTAATGACTTAAACGCTGTCGAACGATCTCATTTGTTTAATGATTTGGCGCAAGGTAAGTCAACTCCCGTATCATTTACTCTTGGTCAGAACACATATGGCCATGGATACTATTTAGGAGATGGCATTTATCCCAAATGGAGTACGATTGTAAAGACATTTGCAAACCCAATGACGACAAAACAGAAACAATTTGCTGCGATGCAGGAAGGACGTAGAAAGGGCGTTTGGGGTCCTTCAAGCAAGGTCTGCAATGGTAAGCAATCCATGTAGATTATGGAAGAGATCAAAAATGGCTACAATTATGTTCTGTTGTATAGTTTTGCATAACATGATCATTGAAGATGAACGCGGTATGGATTATCCCGATTTTGAGTATGAGGGGGCAAGACAACCCCCCGAATTGTTTCGCACAACCATGGTACGAAATGAAGGACAGTACGCAATTCATGACGATCATCATGAAGTATATCGTAATGCAGCTATTCATAATAGACTCCAAAGGGATTTAATGGAGCATATTTGGAATTCTTATGGAAATCAGTAGTTGTAGATGGTGGATTTTTGTTTAATTACATATGTTTGCCTTTTTAATTTCTATAATGAAGTGTATAATGTTTCAATTTTTATGTTTGTAATGTCATTTATGTTTGATGAAGTAAATCTATATTGATATCTACATAATGCATCGAAAAAATGATATACCATTGAATATTGTAAAACTAAAAATAACACTTGATTGCATATATGAACTGAAGGTACATAGATATTTAAACTGCAATAACTAGAAATAACAAATTAATACGTCAACTACATATGTTTTGTTCCAGATCTATTCTCAACAATGCGCTGTTTGTACTCCATCCAATATTGCATTGTAATTTGGTCCATTCTGGTGACATCCTTTTCCATTACTATGGTCTCTTGGCGTTGCCGCTCTAGCTCAAAACGGCCCTTCTCAATCTCAGTCAATTCTTTTAACACGGCAAGCTTTTCTGCACTTCCTTTTTGACATTCTGCATTTTCTCTCGCATGTTTTTCATGCATTAGGGCTAAACAAGAATCGATTTGAGATTGAACAGCAATTTTCTTCTTAGCTGCTCGTTGCCCCATCAGTCTAGCGTCTTCATCAAATGCGGGAACTGCTTCTTCGTCTTCGTTATCTGGACATTCATTTGAGTCCATATGAGAAGAATTGCCTGGGTTAGAATTGTAATTAGATCTACTTGTTTTTTCTTCCCCTTCGACTTCGTCTGCACATCTCTTAAGCCTTTTGCGGTGTTTGAGGTCCATTTTTGTTGATTAATAAGCAAGTCATAGCAGTTTGCAAACTGATAGTAGTGGGGTTTCTTTGTACCATTTTCTCTTGGAAATAATTTCAAGAATTGATCGTTCGCCATTCTCTTCTACACAAACAAAAACAGAAAATCATATATTAACAAAGTGATTAGAGATGAATGTAAATTAAAAATCAAATTTTACAAAACGCTGCCAATTCAGTTTCGCCACCCATTCCACTTGGATTTGTTGTTCTTATTTTGTGGATCTGCGACTCGTAGAATTGTGTTTGTCGACTAATCTTCCTAAAATGACCCGTGATTGCAGACATTGACCTCGTCTTTTCAACATGTTTTTTATTGTACGCACTCATGACTTTTGCCCAAAACGCCTCTCCACTTTGGTCGTTCCCCTTTACCGAGTCGTTAGAAAAATGACAATAAATATAACACAAATCCTTATCTTCATCGCCAGACCATGGAGCAGAAGAATGGAACGATAGAGGGGCGGCGGATTGGGGATGAACATTTCGAAAGGGTTGAGAATCTAAATCTCAGCTATCTATATTCATCGCTTCGGTATATGATTGAAACGGATGAGACATACTTTCAATATTAAGGAATTGAGAATAGAATTGTAATAGAATAAGAGATGTGTGTATTACAATCTGGATAACATTCTGATATATGTAGTTCAATATATCACCGTTTATAGCCGTTGTAATTTTAAATATGACCGTTTATAGCCGTTGTAATGTTAAATTTGACCGTTTACAGCCATTGTAATTTCAAATATGACCGTTTATAGCCGTTGTAATTTGAAATATGACCGTTTATAGCCGTTGGGGTCAAAATATGGTCGTTTGTAGCCGTTGAAATTCAAATCCGGGGACTGGGTATAGCCGTTGGAAGACGGCGGGTGGGAGGAAAGGGGGGGAGCTTGGGCGCCCATTTAATGGGCGCCCATGCCCAGTTCAGGATCCTGAATTGGATCCTGAACGTTAGCCTTAATATTCAAGCTGAATCCAACGACTGAAGATTTTTTTTTGATGGATTCAGCGTGTAATGTTTCCACTGGAGTTTCCCTAAAGATTTTGTTGAGAAGTAAAACATCAACCGTTGATTTGAAAAGGTTGATAGCTTCAACCGTTGATTTGGAGATTAGGTATATGGTTTCAAAAATGCTAGAAGGGCCCAAACGGCAAATTGCCACAGCAATAAAAGTAAACTGCATATATACTTAATTTTACTTCTTCAACTTTGGGCTGTTGCTTTAACAATAAATTTACCCTAAATTTACCATTATTAGCTGGAAATGCACCTGTAGAAAAATATCATAACTAGTTTTTAAATTTACCAATCATATTAATTTTGTTTTTACTATTTTAACCAACTCTAACCACAAAAACTTTCGGAAGTTTATCATATTTGAAATAGATGCTTATAGCATTATATTTATGATGATATTTGTTTTCGGTTTTACTATCTTCGAAGTTTAATATTAGCAAAATTATTGTTTCGTATTATTGTACACCAGTACACATGCACGTCCATCAGACGTATACATGGAAAAATCCAATCTAAGTTGGGAATTAGTTTTGAATTGGACCTTATTTGTCATATCTTTGGTCCGTTTCATGAGATAATACTTCGGTAGGGGTACGTATGTTATTTCATTATGTAGAATATCTTGTTACATTGATATATTATTTATTTTTACCCTGAAATTTTAAAACATTAGTGTGGACAATTCTACGCATTAATAAGAATTAACATTAAGACATTTAATCAAAGACATGTTTCTTTCGTACTTATTGACTAAAATTGTAATGAATCTGCTAGCCAACAGTTCGTAGTTATTAGTGTTGAAGAATTATATGTTCATTTCCTTTTTAACAATATGATACACTGAATGCTAAATATGCCATTTATTTTCCAAGTTGCTTCAATGAATCAATTCATGTACAATCAACAACATGTAAATTGTGTACTAGAAATTATACAAGTATGCGGTTGTTAAGTTCTTACTAAAATGAATACTGTTAAGTGACAGTTAAATAAGTAAATCACTGATGGAAATTTTTAGACCTAATTGTATTCAACATGTATGGATTTAGCGTAGAAGAAACAACATTCCAAATGACTTGGAGTTCTAATGCGATCATTATGTCAATTGTGAATGTTTGAGTTTAATTTTTTTTAGCATCAACCACTTTGTCATGAACCAGTTAATAGAGTGTGTAAAACTAAAAACAAAAACCTAAAGCATTCTAGTTCTAGATATATGATAAAAAAATTATGGAACTTTCGGATAACTAAACATTATCTCTACCTTGGAGTGTTTGCCTTGGACAAGACATTCAACTACTGCATTGAAAGGATACAATTTTCACCCAAAAGCGCAATAAAATTCCTTTCCATTTTTCATGTGGACAACCAAGCACGTTATTTGCAAGTAAAATCAAAGTAACTGAGCTGCGACTTATGTAGTATGATACAAATTAAATACAACATGTGCTGGCCCTAATCAACAATATTAAAGGTATGGAAAAAAACTTTAATTGAGATCATATGAGTAGAAATTTAAGCAACTCAACCATGAAAAGTACATGAGCAAATCACAATCAACCTTTGTTAGCAACCTTACTCGTAACAATAACTTACAATTCTAACAAAGCAACGATCTAAAATCTGGCAAAAAGAGTAAACGAACAAATAAGCAAAATGCGTAAGTAAGATGGTAACCGAGTTCTAAGATCCTCTACTTTATAATTTTTGTTTTTATTTTCCCTATGCTTATAGACTGAAGGCTGGTTTGACATCCTCATTCTTGTAGCATCTTTCTCTAATCATTCACCGTGTTTTCAGCAATGCTTTTAGTCATCGCTACCGCACTCTTGGCTGCAGTCATGAATGCTTCCCGAGAGGCACAAAAGTATTAAAAAAATTAAATAGTACAATCAATTGCTTATAAACATACACAAATCACAATGGATCAATAAAAACGGGGTTTAAGTGAGAATAATAAGATTTCACTAATACACAACGTGGCTTATCAGATTGCAACCACCAAATAAATTTACTCTATCACTACTGTTATGCCCTTTTTGTCATTTCGTCTACCATTTTGTATTCTTGAGATGTGAATCTTCTTATCCTTCCAAAGAAATAGCACTACTATTCATTTTGTCTTCCTGATATGTGAAGTTACAGTAATATGTTTCTAGCAATTCGATGTCACAAACCAACAAAAATCTAACGTATAAATTCTATCAAATGAACGAAATTCATTTTGGTAGAGATTATTAAAAATAACAATAAAAATGAAAGAAAAAATTGACAAATTGAGATCAACATACCTAAATAAACCACCTGCTTGTTTCCAAATCATTCGAATATAACTCAGCATTTCGACAACTTTTATTTTTGTCAAAATTTTTCTCCAAGACTCTCTGTTTCTGTGTGGTAAATCTCACTTTTGGTGTGACAGAAAAAGTAATTTGGAGGAGAGAAGAAAATTTGGGTAGGTGTTGTTCAGTTGGAATTATGACGTGTGAGATTATGGAGATAATGGAACTAACGAATCCCGCTTCTTTCAAAATGACCAAAGTAATCCAAATAATAAGTTTTTTCAAATGAATTAAGAAACAGAGATGATGGACGTTTTGGGAAATCTCGAAAAGGCTTCACTTTGATCCGTTGACCAAAGGTTTTGCTTTATAACATAAGATAACTTTCGATGAACTAAGAAAATTTTGCATGTGAAATAAAATATATCAAAATATTATATAAGGATTAACAGAGTTAGAATTAGTAACAAGTTATTTACTATTATCATTATCAAAATTTTAATGCGATAAATTTTTAATAACTTTATGTATCTATAAAAGCACCATTACTAGTCAACGGTTTACCAGTTTATCAGTATACAGTGAACATTTTACCAACGATAATGGTAAAGTATCGGTAGCCATTTTTGACTTATCGATATTCGGTATGGCAACAATTTTCTCGTATCGGTAACGATTATCATTATCATAACAGTCCTACTTAAACTAGCATAAGACCAGCGCTTCGAGCATTACAGTAGATGGCGGTACATGGTAAGTGAAAGATGTTGAACAATAGTGGCTGAATGTGCATAATGGAGCAAATAATAATGTCACGTTAGTTTATCGTTTATCATGTATAGTGTAAGTAGCATAGTTAAAGTAGCCTAACATATTATAAATTGTTAGTCATTTAGAAAGTAACATACCTTGATATCAAAGCCAATGGTAGCAAATGAAATCAACCAAGGCACGACACTTAGGTTGGGCTGAGGTGAACAACTTAGTTCTTCCACTTCTTCAGCTTAGGCATAGGTCTCGTAAAAATATCATATTTTTAAGGTACATGTCATCAAACATTAAAAATGCAAATCCATTCGTAAACTTGTTAAATTAGTACCAACCTAAATTGAGATGGTATAATGTAGTGAATAAGTTAATATGAATATTACTGAAATGTGTGATATCCAAAGTAACAGTGGCAAGCAATAAACGGATTGCTAAAATCACATGTACTAAGCATTCAGTGGAAAATTGTAGAAAACCTAAACATATATTTAACATCCACTTCCATGAAACATTACACAGTACGGATTCATCGTTCATTTGACCGTAATATTAAACATTTAAAATAAAATTAGACAGTAAATAACAACACAAAATTACTAATTATGATTTGTGAAGTGATAAGAATTCAGGACTTTATCCCACATTGTGGGTTCACCAGCAAAAATTTGAACTCTGGAACACCTAGCATTTAGTTGATGTGGTGTAACACCCTTATATTTTGTTTAACATTATTCAGGACATTTAATTGGATAAATTAAATAGAATAATATGGTTGATTAAGGAGTTGAGATTTAATTGTCAATTAACTTGGCCATGGCTAAACTAATGAATGTATAAGTATGGTTTATAATTTATAAGTTAGGAAAACAAGATGATGGTAATATGGGAATAGCCACATCCATATACCCTTAAACCCTCCCTTATTCTCCCATACCATTTCACAAATTAAAACACACATAAAAGAGAAGATATAACCAGCCATTAAAACACCTTAGGAGATCGGTAAACTTGGAAGATCTAAGAGAGAATGCTAGAAGATCAAAGCTAAGGCAAATCTCAAACTCCGACAACTTAATCAAGGCGAATAATAGTGTAAATCATCTCATTTTTCCTTGCTTTGGTTCGATTATAAATAGTAACCGAATGTATTTTGTTGTGTCGATCATGTTTAGATCTAATAATCATTTTTTGGATAGCATAATGATTTATAGTGATTTATTGGGATTTTTAAAGAATTAAAATGATGGGGTTTAAAGTAAAAACCTTAGTAAATGACCTCCAAACGACATGATTTTTGGATATGTTATGGAAAACGTAATTTGAAGATGGATTTTTAATTTCATAGTTTTCGGAATAAATAGGAATATCTAATGAATTTTCTAAGGTGAAAAAGCATTTAGTTTGGGTTTTAATTATTAAAAATAAAAAAATAATTAATTCTGCCCCAAAATTTTTATATGATGAAGAAAATGTTATTTTAGTTAGTTGGTGAATTTTTAAGATTTTTTCCAAGTGATTTCGATTTATTATGAATTTTCTAAGCTAAAAAGGCTTAATAATTATATTAAAACATTAATATAATTAATTATTTGAAAATAATTTTTGAAATAAAAATATGATCTACAGTAGATTGTCTACAAAGAAATTGTTAAAGTATGTCATTAACCAATAGAAATATGACAAAGAATTGTTAAAGTATATCACTAACAATAGGAATTTGACAAAGAATAGGAGTTGCAGTTTTCAAGTTACTTACGACTCTGCCATTCAACCTTCGGACTAAGTAACCTTTCGACTTAGAACCTTCTACAGCACTTATGGACCTTTCTATAGCATTTTTAATGAAACTTTCGACTTAGTAACCTTCCGACTAAGTAACCTTTCGATTTAAAACCTTCTGCGGCACTTTTGAACCTTTCTACTGCATTTTGAAAGCACCTTTCGACATTGTCGAAAGCACCTTTCGAAAACATCATGTTGCAGAAGTTTTAGACCCTTTTGTAGCACCTTTCGATAGTAGTTGTAAACGTTGCAGAAGCACTTTTCTAGCAGTTTTATCCAACTTTGTAAACTTCAAATATGCATAACATTCTTACCGTAAGCTCATTATTCTGTTGTGACCACTCTGCGGAAAGGGAAACCATCATTTGGACACACTGGAATAGGTTATAGACCTTAATTCTACACCTATAAAAATTTAGAGCTAAAACAAAGTTTTATATTACTGAAGGGGTTGATTTCTTTGCTTTCAAATATGTTTGCTTGGTTTTCTTTGCCTTCGAAGGGGATACTTTTGAAGGGGTTGTAAAATTGTTTTATTTTGATCAAGTTTTGTATTTTCGAAAGGTAGAGCTTAAAGTACTATACGGTAGGAGCCTAATGTTCTTAAGAGCTTTCGAAGGAGGTTACCTTATGAAGTCGAAAGCTAAGTGGTATCGAAAGGTTTTATGACCGAAACTCTATTTTTAAAGGAAAAACCATGGCTACATTAAAAGAGATTTTATAATGGTTTAAGACGAACCTATCTTTGATAAATTAAACCCACAGAAGTGGTATTGCTGTATGTTATATTGCTTCTTCTAATATGGATATATTCATTTTAAAATGGACCCATAACTGTATTTTGGGAAAAAAGGTAAGAGAACTGGTTAGGTTAACCCATTACTGAATATAAATTGAATAAACTACTGAATGAGTAGAATTGCATCCAGGAGGTCAGGAAGACCAGAATATAGGATGCTAAAATATAAAGAAAAGATATTGGCAGGGATTAATAGGTTTCCAATAATCCCATGAAAACTGTTTGATATTGGCACGGGCCAATGGGTTAATAGTTAGCCCATGAAAACTATGTATAAAAGAGGATGTCAAAAAGACAGGTTCATAGTTAACCCATGAAAACTACGTGTAAATGAAGATGTCAGATAGACATGTTCATAGTAAGCCCATGAAAACTATGTAATTGGACAGGGAGTCCTTAAATGTTTAACAGGTTATTAGTTCGCTGAAGAAAACTAATAGGTTAATAGTAATCCTAGAAACTATAAATGAGACAGATAGTCGGAATGAATGGGGATGGGTAATTCAGTTTTGATTTACTTGTTTTGCATATCATCAAATGTTTTAAAATACAATATTTTTTAACCATTATGGATGCAGAAGCACAATATATGGTTTTTATATAGGTTTTAGGATACTAGTGAGGGGAAAACCTGTTCTGTTAAGCGGCGTGGTCTCACTAGATATCTATTTGGTTTGAGATGATAGACTAATATTCATACCAGGCATTATGCCTGACTCGAAGTATTTACTTTCCCTTTAAACTCTCGGGTACTTAAAATGATTTTGAATAGTTTGAGGTTTAGGGTTTTTAGGTTCTCTTCTTTGACGAATAAAGCTTATGGAGGCATGCAGGAGGCATATAGTTATTTAGAGATATCTTATCAGCTGTGTATTTTGTTTGTAAAAGCAGGTTTATTAGCCTTATTATATACTCTGATCAACTAAGAGGGCATCTTCATATGTCACTCTTGGCCTATGTATAATAAGTATATTTTTGTTGAACGTGGTTAACGTTATAAGATTATGTAATGAAATGTTTTGAATGGAATGTGGAAATATGTTTTTGAATGGTTAAATTTTTTTCTCATATTCTTATGACCTGTGTATCAATGAATCTAGCACCGCCGTATATTTTCGCCGAAGATTAATAATTATGGATGACTGCAGCATCCGTAGCCGTTAGTTCTGGGCCTCCATATATGGGGATGTTACAAGTTGGTATCAGAGCATAGGTTTATGTTAAAACATAAAATAAACCAAAAGTTTTCAAATATAATCCTAATGAATTAAAGAATAAGATTGGGGTTTGGGTTAACGTTATAGTACGTACTTGTATTTGTTATATATATATATATATATATATATATATATATAAATACGTGTTCCCCTCTCTCTTAGACCATTCTTTTGTATCTTACTAAGGCTCGTATGCGGATTTACGAGAAAGAAGATATGAAAGCAAGAAACAGAAGAGGAAATATAGGTGGAGGAAGCACCACAACAAATGGTAATGCTCGACCTAATACAAGGAGGCACCAAGGTCGACAGGGTAATCCTAATCAAAGTGTAAAGGCCAACTTAGAAGTTCGAACCCCACCAGTAGATATGGGAATGATGTATCAGTTCTTTGTCAACTTGATGTAAACTGGAGCAGCTGCAGGGGTAATTGGAGGTAATGCTGTGAATATTGGAGAAGCCAATCCTATAGCTCCAGTTGACAATAACCATGCCAAGATGAGAAGGGATTATACCAGTTTGGGAGGCAAGCCTTTTCATGGAACAGAGGATGTTGTTGAAGTTGAGAACTGGATTTTGAACTGTGAAAGAATCTTTACAGATTTAGGCTTGGATGATGGAGAGAAGAGAAGGCTAGCATCTAGACAATTGCAAGTGTTAGCGCTTCATTGGTGGAACAGTGTGACAGTCGGAGTTTCGGTGTAAGAGCTGATATGGGCTGATTTAGAAGAAGGTTTGAGCAGTGGTTCTTGTTCATGGTTGCCAAGTCAACATTGATGAGGAAGTTCATGGATCTTGTACAAGGAGAGTTGTCAGTGATCGATTATGCTGCTTAGTTTGATGAAATGTCTCGATATAGTTATGCAATGGTTGACGCTGATGTCAGAAGGAATGAGAGATTCATTCGAGGTTTGAGGCCAGAAATAGGTAAAATGACCATGCCTCATATTACAGAGCCTTGTCATGTGGTGGTGGAGATGGCCATTCGCCATGAGGAGATGCTTGCTGTGTCGGTTAGGGAGAAACCATTTGAGTTCCAAAGTCCATAGGAAAAGAAAAGGAACTTTTTCAAGAGGAAAAGAGCCTAGAAAAGGGATGCTGCTAAGAAAGCAAAGGCTGATTTAGTATGCTATAAGTGTGATAAGAAGGGCCATTATGTCAACGAGTGCAGATCTTGTAAAGGAAAGAAGCCTATAGAGAAGAAGAATGTGAAATGCTTCAAATGTGACCAAGTTTGGCATTATAAGAATCCGTGTCCCGAGCCAGCCGGGCGGACAGAGGGAAGGTGTTTGCCATTGGACCATCGTCTTCTTCTAGACCTACTATCGCAGAGAAAGGGAAAACTATGATGGAAGGTACACTTTCAATTCAGAGTATTCCAGTTAGAGAACTTTTTGATACTGGTGCATCACACTCATTTATATCACAGTATTTGGTTGACAGGTTATGTATAGAATGCACATATTTTATTACTTCCTTAAGGGTTGCAAATCCAATACGAGGACATGCAACTCTTGGGATGAGATGTGAGCAGTTAGAACTTGATTTGCTAGCTCATAAGTTTGCGTGTAGTTTGTATGTTTTTGATTTCGTAAATTTCAAGATCATTTTGGGTATAGATTGGTTGGGTAAGTATGAGGTTAGGATATTTTGCCAGGATCGTGAATTATCGTTGAGGTACCCAGATAGTCATAACCGAATCGTTTTCTCAATGGAAAATTCCAGTAAGAGTGTTTGTGCTTTGTTAAGTGCCTTGGAGATGGGGGGTGACCTTAGACCGATCCATGTAGCAAGAGAATTTGTACATGTATTTGAATCGGTCACTAGATTACCACCGAAATGAGCTGTAGAATTTTGAATAAACCTTAAACCGGGAGCTGAACCTATCGGTAAACCACCTAGTAGAATGTCGCCGATAGAGATGAAGGAATTGAAGGTGCAGCCAGTTGATCTTGAGGGAATGAATTTTATTAGACCAAGCATTTCGTCTCAGGGAGCGGCCGCGGTGTTTGTAAAGAAACCAGATGGGTCGTTAAGAATGTGTATCGACTACCGTAAGCTAAACGAGAGAATGATCAAGAATAAGTATCCATTGTCGAGAATAGATTATCTATTTGATCTGTTGAGTGGAGCCAAAATATTTTTCCAATTGGATTTGGCGACGGGGTTCCATCAGTTAAGAGTGGTAGAGGACAGTATCTTATTGATGGCATTTAGAACCAGATATAGATCATATGAATGGTTGGTGATGCTATTTGGGTTGACAAATTCACCAGCTTTCTTCGTTGATTTGATGAACCGAGTTTTCTAAGAGCACTTGGATATGTTCGTATTGGTATTCGTAGATGTTATTATAGTATACTCAAAAGATGAAAGAGAGCATAGGATTCATCTTAGAGTGGTTTTGGAGACGCTGAGGCAGAATCGGCTAAAAGCAAAAAATTTCAAGTGTCATTTTTTGAAGAAAGAGGTTAAGTTTCTTGGTCATGTTGTTTCAGAAAATGGATTGTTAGTCAATCCAGACAAGATCAAAGCTGTGTACAATGGGAAGAGATCAGAAACAATGACCGAGATCAGAAGTTTTTTGAGACTTACTGGCTATTACCGGAGATTCATCAAGGATTTTTCACGATAGCAGCACCTTTGACTAAGCTTACTAGAAAGAAAGTGAAGTTTGTTTGGTCCAACAAATATGAAGGAGCATTCCTTCAGTTGAAGCATTTATTGACAATGCTCATGTATTAGTAGTTCCAGATGGTAACCAAGGGTTGGTAGTATACATAAATGCATGTGGGAATGGATTGGGAGCAGTATTGATGCAGAAAGGCAAACTTATTGCTTACGCATCTAGGCAGCTTAGACTGCACGAAGTAAGATATCGTACTCTTGACTTGGAGTTGGCGGTGGTAATTTTTGCCTTGAAGATTTAGAGGCGTTATCACTTAGGGGGAGATTTGAATTGTACATCGATCATAAGTCTTTGAGATACATATTCTCTCAGAAGGAGTTGATATGCGACAGCAGATGTGGTTGGAGTTTTTGGCTGCTTATGATTTTGATATAGAATATACCCCAGGGAAAGGCAATAAAGTAGCGGATGCTCTCAACAGAAAACATTAGAATATGGTGCTGGCTATGTCGGTGGAGTGGAAAGGTCTAGAAGCTTTGACCAGTTGTGGTGTGCAGTTAAGATCGACTACTAGTTCTAGTTAGAATACTATCATGTTGTCCTGTTTAGAAGTTCGACCGATGTTGATCAAGAGAATTGATGCTAAATAGAAGGAGGATCCATTATTAGCTAAGAGGATCAGAAGGCTTGAGGTTGGAACCAAGGTCGATAATTTGAAAGATTTTTGACCCGAGAAGATGGTTGAGAAAGAAGGGACAGTTACGTGTTCCAGACGTGGAGAACTTGAGAAGAGAAATTCTTAAAGAATGTCATCAATCCAAGTTTACGATTCATCCTGGAGGGACCAAGATGTATCGAGATGTGAAGAGGATCTTCTATTGGGAAGGCATGAAGAGAATGTTGGCTTGTGGGTTAGGCAGTGTGTAAACTATCAACAAGTGAAAGTCCAACATCAAAAGCAAAGTGGGTTACTTCAGCCTCTAAATATTCCAGTTTGTAAATGAGATTTGATATTCAAGAATTTTGTAGATGGGTTTCCAAGGTCAAGGACAGGAAATGAGAGTATATGGGTTATTGTAGACAGGTTGACCAAGAGTGTTCGTTCCATTCCAGTAAAGTCGACCAGAACGACCCTTATTTTAGCAAAGTTGTTCATGAAGAACATAGTTAGACTTCATGGGATTCCTAGTGGCATAGTCGGCGACTGGGATGCATTATTCATTAGAGAATTTGGGAGGAGTCTACAAGAGGTATTTGCTACCAAGCTCAAAATGAGTATAGCTTATCACCCACAGACAGATGGGCAGACAGAGAGAGTCAATAAGGTACTTGAGGACTTGCTAAGAGCTTGTATATTGGACTTTGGTGGATCTTGGGGGGACCACCTACATTTGATTGAATTTTCCTATAATAATTACTATCAGACTAGTATAGGAATGACGCCTTTTGAAGCTTTGTATGAAAAACCATGCAAAAAGCTAGCATGCTGGTTGGAGACTGGAGATAGATTGGTCTTAGGTCCGGATTTGGTTAGAGAGGCATCAAAAAAGATTGAGTTAATTCGAGAACAGATGAAGGAAGCTTAATCCAGGTAGAAAAGTTATGCAGATAAGCGGCATAAATATAGAATTCTCACTGGGAGATAGGGTTTTGTTAAAGAATCACCAATGAAGGGTGTGGAACGATTTGGAAAGTTGGAAAAGTAGGTCCCGATATATGTTGGACCATACCAAATTTTAGAAAGGATTGGAAAACTTGGTTATAGAGTAGAGTTGCCAAGCAGTATGGCAGGTGTCCATAATGTATTTCATGTGTCTCATCTTCGCAAGTATGTGCATGATCCAAATGCTACTATTCCTCAAACAGAGTTGGAGGACTTGGTAGTAGAGCCTGATTTGACTTTTTTTAGACAACCAATTCGGGTTGTAGCCAGAGATGAGAAAAGATTGAGGACCAAGATAGTCAAGTTGGTGAAAGTTCGGTGAAGTGACAACGAGTAGGACTGTACTTGGGAAAAAGAGGACATGATCTGAGATGCGTATCCTGATCTGCTTTGAGGGTATGCTCTGTATTTGTATTATATAGACCTATTAGCTGGTAGGACATACTAGCTTTTGTTTGCATGGTTGTTATGCTTGTTTGTAGTCCTTATTGAATTTCGAGAACAAAGTTCTTTAAGGAGGGAGCCTGTGACACCCTATTTTTTGTTTAACATTATTCAGGACATTTCATTGGATAAATTAAATAGAATAATGTGGTTGATTAAGGAGTTGAGATTTAACTGTAAATTAACTTGGCCATGGCTAAACTAATGAATGTATAAGTATGGTTTATAATTTATAGGTTAGAAAAACAAGAGAAGGGCAATACTACAACAAACATGACTTTTAACAGCGTTTTAAAAAAGCTGTTAAAGCTTTTAACAGCGTTTTTGCGTATGCTGTATATCGACATGCAGTTATAGTCAGGGATATACAATGATAAGAAATAAACGTTGTTAAATGTCCTTTTTAACAGTGTTTCCGTGATGTCATGAAATCTTTTAACAGCGTTTGGTTGAGTGCAGTTATAGATCTTTCTTAGCGTTTGTTTCGTGCTAAGATAAGATTCTATAACGTTTTTTTTAATGCTGTGATATTTATTTATAGCGTTTCGTTGTTGCAATAGATCGTGCTTTATGTTTTTAGATTCAATTTAACGACATTTTTAAAACGCTGTTCAAACTTTCAACGGCGTTTTAAAAACGCTGTGGAATGTTTTAACAGCGTTTTACAAATGCTATCGTTTACTATTTCTGCATTTCCCCCTTTATTTGTTACTTTTCTATATACATCGGTCACAATTTATATACCAACACGCTGAAATCAACACGCACATTTCATAATCAACGTATTATATTAAATGCACATCTCAAAATCAACATGTAATATTACATAATCAAAATATGCAATATTCTTACATCAAAGCATATATAATACGTCCATAATATTTCATAAATAATGTAGAACAAGTGACAGCTAGTAACCAAAAGTAGTGATACATACAAACCAAAATGTAGTTCTTGCATCAAAAATAACTACGAACCCATAACTTATTACGACGCTTTACCTATCCACATGTAAAGTAAAAGTTCATAAATTAGCAAAATAAATCGAAAATACAATAAAATATAATTTTGAACATAGTCGATGCAAGTAGTAACAACATTAAATGTGGTCTGGAACATGAAATGCAAACAGTAACAACATGTATGTATATGTAATTAACATCTATGATCTATATGATTTGAATATATATGTAGAGATATATGATATATGATATATATATATATATATGCATTTGAATGTACAGATATATGATATGATATGTATCGTTTATATAATATTTATTTATTATATATATAATTAGTATAAATTCATGTACTTATTATATACATTTATTATGTTAGTTGTTATATATTAATTCATATGTAATTTATATTAATTAATATACAATTCTATAATACATTTTCAAGCTTTGGTTCGGTTCATCAAAATATTATTATTACTCTTCCTACTAGTATTACTATTTACAATACACACATGCACCAACGCTATTTGCAATATATGTGTGTGAGATTTAAATGTATAATTTAAATGATTAACATATAAATATGTAATTTATATTTATTCAAATATATAATTTATATAATGTTTACGTGTATAATTTATAAAGATACACTCTATGCAATATAATTTATAATAGTATATATTTTCACACATAAACTTAATTTTTTTTCGTACACTTATTTAGTATGTGTGTGCGCGCAATTTACATATTAAATTTATATGATTTGCGTGTATATGTACAGATATATGATATAGTATATATGTATCTTTATATAATATTTATTATATATATATAATTTGTATTAGTTCGTATCCTTATTATATACATTTATTACGTTATTTGTTGTATGTTAATTCATATGTATAATTTTATAATACGTTTTCAAGCTTTGGTTATGTTTATCAAGATACTATTACCATTTACAATATGTGTACGGATTTATCGTGTTTGCGAAACCAAAACTAAAACGTCACAAATGCGTTATCTTCTTAGCAATGCCTAACTTGTGCCTCATTGACAAGCACCATTGTCCAAGTGGTTAATTGATTCAGCTTTGGTGCAAGAGGTCACAAGTTCGAAGCTTGGTTTCGAACGTTTATTGACATGGGATATGTTGTCCCAATGATTTGTTCTATATAAAGTACCATCTCAAAAAAAAAACTTGTGCCTCATTAGATTTATGAACTAGACAACGAGAAGTTCGTAGATTCTTAGCTTAATTTGGTTAATGTTGAATATATGCAATGCTAAACAATTTGACATATATGAATGCCTAATATATTAGAGTTGATTTCCTTGTAATAATAATGGTGTATATACATTATCTAAATAGAGTCACTAATAGATGAAGCAAAAACATGTTTATACACACATCTAATCACTTAATACGACACTTATTATCAAATAGTGCACAAGCATACCTGTAAAGCTTTTCCACACTCATAACCTGGTTCATTCATTAATAAAAGTTATTTCCAACATCAAGTGAAAACTATATATATATATATATATATATATATATTCGTGTGTGTGTGTATGTGTGTATGTATATATAGATATGTATGTACGTATGTAAAGAAAGATTATTATAATTTAATTTTTCTACCTTGAAGCAGTATCAGACAAATCAAGAATAACGGCATTACTGTCCAATCCATAGTGTTTCATCGCTACTGGATCTCACAATTCTGATAATGAGATCAAAGCTGCAAATAAATTGTGAATTGTCATCATTTATTGGATCAAAGCTGATAATGGGATCAAAGCTGCAAATAAATTGTCATTTTTTCTTGAACACTGCATTTAGGTTGGTGTCATCTTCTTCAGTGAAATTGTGATCGCAAGCCATGTTGTTGACCATTTTGATTCTTATTTCAGTGGTAACATAGAATAACAATTTTGCTGCATTAACGGAACATTAATAACTAATGATGTCTTATATATAAAAGCTTTGCAGTTGTGGATATACCTCAAACTTCTCTGCCAAATTATGTGATATCCATGATGACTATCTCAGTTAGAAAAGGAAAAAAAGAATTATCATCAAAAAGACAAGAATTATGTGATATCCATGATGACTACTTGATTTATAACATTTTGCCAAAATAAAATACATTTAGAAAGTCAAATAACCGACCATCCACAAGTTTGATACAAACCTTAACAGGATTAAACCAACTAAGAAAACATCTTTTGCATTGTCAAAAAGAATTAACATATCATTAGAGATCGAGATAACCAAACAAAAAGAAATCAAGATCATAACCATGTTTCTGAATTATGTTAATAAATCTTAAAGAGAAGGACATTGGAAAGAATTCAAACATTATCGCACTAAAACTTAACAAAACTTATAAAGTAGGGAGTTAAGTAATAAACACCTTAGTATTATCGATATTAATCAAATTCAAACATTGAACATCAGCAGTGCTCGGGGAGTTTTAGGGACAGTGACATTGAATTTGGATATGATTATGAGACATCTTATAAGTAGGCTCAAGGACAATGCACAACCAACATAACGCAGTTTGCAATCAAAGCAGTAGAAATTCTCCTTGTGATTGTAATGTTATTCACAGCCATAAATCTGATAATCCAATACCTTAACTAACTCCTGATCTGCAAATGCCTTTCAGAATCAGACCCATGACCACCACAACACCTAAACTCCTCCAACCCACTCCACAACACCAGACCCGAAATCTAACTCTAAACTATCCCTCCAATCGCACGCAACCACAAATTCACGAACCCACATCCACCATTTGAACCTCCACACAACACAACAACCATCGTAGCGCAACCTGACCCTACCCGTCAACCAATAAGCATTTTGTTATTTATGAGTTATGGTATATATAAGTAATGCTACAACTATTTGGAAAAACGATCATTGTTAGTTATGAGTTCATCCGAACCACCTTTTGCAAAAATTGCTATACTTTAATTCAACAATAAGCACTGGTTAATGCAAGATCTCTTCTTTATTTCTTCACTGTGGAGTGCTTGTTGTTCAGTGTACTTATGTAAGTCAAAGGTAATGTTATGCCATGTTTAAAGTTATGATCAAAACAGAGTCCAAATATATAAGCTATAACTACACCCAACAAATAAATGGTTTATGCTATGAATTTCAGTTAAACATAGCACATATTTATTTGGTGTCAACATCTTTTCCCTAAATAATAAGTCCAATCTTTCTATTAAACCTATTTAATATGGCTCCATAAGCACAATATGATAATGACATTATGAGATGGTTTATACAAACACATATGAGTTTGCGCCACTATGTTATAGGCTTTTCAGATCTTAGGTCTTTCCAAACAGATTCGAACAAATACCCTTTTGAGCCTTCAGTCCAATACCAATAGTCAATCATCATGGAATGATGCTTTTTATACTCCTAGTTATCCTAGCTATCTTATCTATGTTAGGATCTTTGTTGTCATATAGTGTTGTATATAATGTAGTAAGATTATAATATAATTCCTTCATAGGCAACTAGGTTGCCTCTCAGTTGAAATGACTGCATATAGCTAACTTATAAGATAGTTCCTCCGTATAATTTGTTGAACATGACTCTCAACTAAAATGACTGCACTAGCCGCTGCATTTATAGTGTGCTCGCTATTGTTAATTTTTCTCATTGCTCTCAACAAGAGTAATCCCTATTTATTCACTGTTGCCGAAAGTTTTACAGTATAAAACTCTCCTCTCCTAAATCATAACTATTACACACATATGTGCGCACATACTCGCACTTGGAAACTTTATCAAAAAAATGGAAAACTACTATATCAACTTATAAGATGGTCATTGTTAACCATTCATTTCTTGAATATTTTGTAAGTCCGTCAAGATAATTCCAAATATTTCATGAATAATTCCATTATATAAAATGAAATGGTTGATAAAAACAAAGAATTGAAGGGAAGAAGATACCTTGAACATAAGCTTTTTACTTAGCAGTAACTCATTTAGTTTGGAGATTTGCTCTGTCAAAGAGTTGTGCTCATCCACAAATTTTTTCCTTTGAAAAAATTATAAAATGTGCAAGTTTTAAAAACATTAAACATGTGTAATAATTAAATGGTCTTGTGTGCTTACGAGTTTTAAATAATTTCAAAGCAACGTGCTTAGTTTTTAACTGAGAAAACTTGACAAGTTTTCAACCGATCATATGCTCAGTTTTTAACTGAGCAAACTCGCTCATTTTTCAACTGAGCATAGCTCAGTCAAACACTCAGTTTTCAACTGAGCATGGGCTTAGTTTTCAACAGATCACATGCTCAGTTTTCAACTGAGCATTCTTGCTCAGTTTTCAACTGAGTATAGCTCGCTTTTTAACTGAGAGAACGCTCAGATATACACCCAATGTTTGGTCCAGAGAGCGCTAAAAATGGTTAGACAAGATTACCATTTGTATATGAAATCGTTAGGATGCATCCAGGAGAACAAGCTACAAAGTGTGCTCGGTTTTTAGTGTTTTTGAGCAAGAGGTATGTCACTCATCAAATTAATCCATATACGTATCATTATCTCAGTAGATTAAGATCAATAATCTATGTTTTTTCATTCAGATCTGTAGCTTAGAACTTTTCAATTATGACCTGAATTAATTAGAGAAACTTTCCACTATCCTACATTTTCCAAACTTCACACGTACAAATTTTAACTTTACGTATCACCATCATATTAAGTTGTAACATATGATTTAAAGTTGTATGTTATGAATTGTTGATGGTAATCATAATTACAGGGTTGCAAAATGGTTGAGATGCCATGTGAAGAACATGATAAGCATGCAGATAGTAGCCAAATTATCACTCATACAATTGGAAGATATTTTACACTGTCATGGTTATTTTCTAAAAGTTCTTCATCAATAGTGTGCCTTTTAGATTCATGACTTATAAACTTTCTTACACACATAATAATCAAAACTTTAAATTCATGCTCGTTAATAAGATTGAATATTTACAATTTAACAGGGTATTGTCTCATTTAAACCTTGAATCTACCGCAATCAGTAGCAAAGGATATGAGACACTTCTGCAACTGGTCATTCCATTATCTTAGCCATCCAATTATTCTTAACTTTTTAATGATGTGACCGTTAATATTCACTACTCGATTTTACAATGCGGACTGAAAACACAGTTAGTGGCAGCTTTGATCTTTACTATGGCCTCTTTATGTACAATATCAATGCAACTGCAGAGGTTTCCATAATCACATGAAGCTCGACTGAAAAGACATTAATTTTATATTACATTTTTCTTATTTGTAGAGTGGAGGGAAAGAATTCAGTGGAAAACTTAGTAGAATTTTATAAACTGATTTAGGTTTTAATTGAAGTTTCTGAACAGTTCATTATGAGGAGTAGCGAAACGAGTGTAATCAACAATATTATTTTTGTTCTTTCAACTGCCAATTTATCATTCATATTTCAACACATTGAACAAGCCTTTAGAAAAAGAATTGATAGTAAACAGGTAATATGAGTCTGGTTGGACTTATATATAACTAGTAGGATCAAAGACTACTGCTTTAGCATGGATTTCATTTTGTCAAACAGGTCACAAGAAAATGGCAAGATAAAACAACTGCTACAAATATTCTAGTAAAAAAAACGCATCATTGCATTATAACAAGGAAGGTTTCATGCATTCTTCAGAATCTCGAACACTTGAACAGAGTAAATAAGAAGCCTGACATTCTAGTTCATAGTCAGGCAACATGTTCCATGCTTCAATATACATGGACAACAAGCTTAGTATAAACAATGCTTCAGAATAAGTGCAGCCAAGCTCAACATACACATGTATTCTTCAGAATTTTGGTCTTGTAAATATGAACACACTGCAAGAAAACACTTACCAAGTACTTAATTCATGCAATCATTTCGTGGAATAAAGGATGAAAAGAGACTAAAATATGACCTTTCATGACTTCTTATAAGTAAAATACTTTAAAACATCATTTTTCTTGTTTCTGAAATATTTATTCATTATATAACTACTTGTATCCGATGATACTGCGTGGAGTATATACCTAAAAGTTGAAAAATATATACCTAAAAGTGGTCGAACTTCCCCACGGTTGAGGAATCGTAGCACAATATTGCGTGGTTGAGGAATCGAAGCACAATTTGCTAGCAGATTGGAGTAGCGGCAGTTGGATTGAGGAACAACAAGCAATGAGCAGTTGGATTAAGGAACAACGAGGAATGAAGTTGAGGAAATGGTGAGCAACGAAGTTGAGGAAGAATAATTTAGGGCTTTGGATGTGAAGATGAAATGTTGGCGGTAGAGGCTGAAATATGAGAGGGAGAGCAAAATACATAGGCGTGAACATTTCCTTCTCAATCAATAGCATGATCGTGCTACTAAATACTCAACGATTGCAAGTCACCTTACCATGCAATCTTCATATTCCATCAATAGACCATTTTCTTGTAGTGCAATATGGGAATTGCCACACCCATATACCCTTAAACCCTGCCTTATTCTCCCCTATCATTTCACAAATTAAAACGCACATAAAAGAGAAGATATAACCAGCCATTAAAATACCTTAGGAGATCAGCAAACTTGGAAGATCCAAGAGAAAAAGATAGAACATTAAAGCTAAGACAAATCTCAAACTCCAACAACTTAATCATGGTGGATAGTAGTGTAAATCATCTCATTTTTCCTTGTTTTGGTTTGGTTATAGATAGTAACTGAATGTATTTTGATGTTTTGATCATGCTTGGATCTAATAATCATTGTTTGGATAGAAATAATGATTTATGGTGATTTATTAGGATTTTTATGGAATTAAAACGATGGGTTTTAAGTTAAAAACCTTAGTAAATGACCTCCAAACGACTTGATTTTTGGATAGATTGTGTGAAACATAATTTTGGAGATGATTTTTTAATTTCATTATTTTCAGAGTTAGTAGGAATATTTTATGAATTTTCTAAGGCGAAAAAGGCATTTATTTCGGGTTTTTATTATTAGAAATAATAAAATAATGAATTCTACCTAAAATTTTTATATGATGAAGAAAATTTTGTTTCAGATTTTTGGTGAATTTTTTAGATTTTTTCCAGGTAATTTCAATTTATTATGAATTTTCTAAGCTAAAAAGGCTTAATAATTATATTAAAATATATATATAATTAATTTTTTTGAAAATAATTTCTGAAATATAAATCTGATCTACAATAGATTTTCAGCAAAGAAATTATTAAAGTATGTCATTAACCAATAGAAATTTGACAAAGAATTATTGAAGTATATCATTGACCAATAGGAATTTGACAAAGAATAGGAGTTGCAGTTTTCAAGTTATTTACGACTCTACCATTCAACCTTCGGACTAAGTAACCTTTCGACTTAGAATCTTCTACTGCACTTCTGGACCTTTCTGCAGCATTTTTGATGAACCTTTCAACCTAGTTACCTTCCGACTAAGTAACCTTTCGACTTAGAACCTTCTACAACACTTCTGGACCTTTCCGCGGCATTTTTAATGAACTTTTCAACTTTGTAACCTTGTGACCAAGTAACCTTTCGAATTAGAACCTTCTGCAACATTTCTGGACCTTTCTGCAGCATTAAGCATTTTGGAAGCACCTTTCGACCTTTTCAAAAGCACCTTTGGACAGTATCATTCTGCAGCAGTTTTGGACCATTTTGTAGCACCTTTCGACATTGTCGAAAGCACCTTTCGAATGCCGTCGAAAGCTACCTTTCGATAGCTGTTATAAACGTTGCGAAAGCCCTTTTGTAGCAATTTTCTCCAACTTTGTTTGTAAAATTCAAATAGGTATAACTTTCAAACCGTAAGTCCATTTTGACCAGAAATATTTAAAATAGTATATTTGTTTTTACTGTGATAAATTACTTATGGTTACAACACTTTGTAACACTATCATAAAATATATCATTTACATTACATCAAGTATATAATAGAAATAAAACAACTTTTAGTTTGAACAAGAAGAGTTATCAGGTTAGATATATGTAACAAATTACGTAATTGCCTCTAGGGCATATCCTTAACCCTATCAGTCGGACGGACAGATAGAGTATGGCGGTACATGTCACTTTATCAGACATTCTCTAGTATCATGGTTTAGTAAGAGATAAAATTTGGTTCACTATCGATGTGTGAAGCGGAATACATTTGCTGTTTTGGCATTTGCACAAGTCATATACATGCAACATACAGTTAGAGATTTCGGTATTTACTTACATAAATCATCAATATATTATGATAATACGAGTGCAATAAATCTTTCAAAAAATCTAGTAAATCTTCCACGAACAAAGCACATTGGCACACGTCATCATTTCCAATGAGACTATATAGAAAAAGAAGTAATATCACTTGAATTTGTAACTTTCAAAAATCAAATCGTAGATATTTTTACTAAACCATTGAATAAAAATAGTTTTATAAAACTACGAAGAGAATTAAGAATCATTTCCTCACAAGAGCTCCAATATATATATATATATATATATATATATATATATATATATATATATATATATATATAAGAATGTAGAACTTGAAACCTACAAAATTAACTCATGATAACCATCTCAAATTATTCTCTAAAATAGCCATTACCTCAAACTAAAAATAGAAAACCATTTCAGAAATTTTAAAATGGTAAGAATACTTTCTACCCAAACCAAAATACCTTAAATAGTTAATAACAAGGTTGTGGTAAAAATAATAATAACCATATATACTCAACACTTTTAATACCTCCCATACTATTATATAAACCGGCTAAACTATATATCTGTTCATAATTTTTCTTCTTCTAAAAAGCTCCCAATTTATTTACAAAATGGCTTCTAACAACAATTCGACCTATTCCTCAATCGATTTTAGCATACCCTCTTCAAAAAGCGCATATCCATCCTCGTCA
Source organism: Allium cepa (assembly GCA_030765085.1). Lineage (NCBI taxonomy): Eukaryota > Viridiplantae > Streptophyta > Magnoliopsida > Asparagales > Amaryllidaceae > Allium > Allium cepa. The sequence continues at coordinate 111,280,776 of CM060944.1, read as the reverse complement.
AAAAACTTCCTAATAATTCCTCTTCACTAAAGATTATTCCATCACCAACCTATCACACTGATTTCTCTCCAAAAGAAAAGAAGGTCAAACAGACAATCAACTTTAATAATGTATCATCGTCTATCGATGATCGTCGCATTGATGAGTTATGTCACTATCAATAAGAAATGATGGGACTTCAGAAACAAATGTATTGGGAACAGCGCTGTCAAGAAGCGCATCATAATTTTATTAAAAGATATATTCTGGCATTTTGTAGATGATCACCAACAAAGTATAGTATATGTAAAAACTCTCTTTGACTAATGAAATCTCCATTAAAAATTTCTAACTCCAATCCAAGAAATACATGGGAGCCAAGGACATTGAATGGAGAATCTGAACCATTCAAAAAAATGAATTGTCGTCATCCTTTTTGATGTCTTATCTATCCAACTAACTATATATATATATATAATTGTTTTACCGAATAATGAAATAAATCAATAAAATGCTTATTTTTTTTTAAAAGCGCACACTATAAAATAATGTACTTAAGGAGATAAACGGACCACAAAGTCGGTCTGCCTACTCAAGGCGAATAACATAAACCATCATTCAAATGAAAAAACTATTGAAATTTAGAAAAAATAACAGTACTGGTCGAATAAATTTATCATGTCGATCGACTAAAATAAATTCATATAAAATTGTTTATACTATAGCAAATATCGGTCGACTAGAATAAGTCAATTGATTGACAAATCAATCAACTAGTTATTAACTTTCGGTCAACTGTATGACCCCCAAATTTACACGGTTTCCTCTTTGGTTTAAAATTCTATGAATTCAAATGCTTTCAGTCAACTGGATTACCAATTTTAGTCGACTGACACAGCTAATATTTAGTTACTAATTTTAACAAATATCAGTTGACTAAACTTTATAATCAGTTGACCGATACCCTCATCAGTTGGCTTATTATCAATTTTTTGTCAACTGATAGATCCTATTTTTATGCTAATTCCATTCTGTTCCCAAAATTCCAAATACCCAATTCAACCAATCGACTAAGTTATCAATTTCAGTCGACTGCTTCGGCACAGGAATTTTTTATTATAAAAAAGTGAAACTTATACAAGAAATATTATATAATATATATATATATATTCTAACATTGCAGAAAAATATGCCCATCATTAAAGAGATACATTAACGAGGCCAAACGATGATGACAAACAAAGTTATAAAAGCCATAATGTTTTGTGTCTAGAAGTATATAAATGTTAAAATCTCTTCAAAGTGATGTACGCACACAAAACGTTAAAAGTTACATTTATGTCTTAAAAATAGAGTTACTCAGAATCAATCAACTGGTAATATCATATTAGTCGACTGAGATCATGTATACTATATTTTTTTATCCAAACAATATAAACAGTCAACTACAACTACACAAACAGTTGACTAAATATTAAATCAGTCGACCTGTTGTAGAGATTCAATGACTAAAAGTGGTTCAAAATAAACTAATTCTTTTCTTTTATTAACCTAGAATTTTTCAACTAGAAAAGTCGATTGATACTAACACAAACAGTCAACTGGTTGGAAAGTTTCAGTTAACTAAATAAGGTCAAAAATGCAATAATTTTTCTCTGGTTTAAAACTCCATTTTTCGACCGTCAAACAATCGATTACCACTGTACTTTTAGTTGACTGAATTAGCGTCATATTTCGAAAATTATGAAGAGTTCTTCTTCCCCAATGAAGAACCACTTCCCTCCGTGAATAGTTATAGCACTTCTAATGGTTACCGCTCTTCGTGAAAACTTGCAACTATACTATAAATAGCAGTCATATCTTAGACTTTAAATAACAATTCTCTTTCTCTCTAATCTCTAATTCTTGTTTAAATTCTCTAGCATTCAAAAGATATATAGTGCACACTATTGATCACTTCTACATTCAAGTTACATCTCTAGAGTGATCATATACTTCCATTTCTTCACAAATACATGTTATACCACTTATGAAGAAGATTATAGGTAGGTTGTACTATATCGACTCATTCGTGTTATTCCGAACACAAGAAGTCAAAACACTTTACTACTTTTGTAGTCGAAGTCCTGTTGGAGATCTTCAGACAAGAAGTCATGTTCGGCAGCTTTGGCGGTTAGTAATATATACGTTCATCCGGATTAAGAGAGGGTGTTGTTTAAATCTAGAAGGGGTTTAGGACTGGACGTAAAATAGAAAGTTTGGACCAGTATAAAAATCTTTGGTGTGATCGTTTAGTAAAACAGTTCAAATTACTTGATCCATAGCGATTCTCACACCTTTGTCCATATATTTCATACGTCACAAAAAATATTGTGCTATTTCATTTCACATAGCATTCTCAAACGTATCATTTTTTAAATATATCAATGGGTGAATCCATTATTAATAATAGAAAAGGAAAGCGGCAGTAGGTTTCAAACCAAAAATAAGTTCTCTCTTCTTTTTCCCAATTGCTAATACCAATTTGTATTATAGGTATAAAAGAATACAGATTGATACAAATAGTTTTTATGGTCTAGAATCGATGAAATTTAAGTTTAGAACATTGAAAAAAATTTCAAAAACTGTTTTCACGCCATTAATGGACATCGGTTCATCTCAATCTTCAAGAGATCGATGATCCCTAGTTCTTTTGCTCCACCCAAAATTGTTTTCTACCGGACGATTTGTAGGAGGTAAGAAGGGCCCTGGGATAAACCCTCTCTAACTAGTATGCATCTTCTATTACATATACATTTGTTTCTTTCAGAAAAAAACCGTCCATATTTGTATTGAATCAAATTATAGAATAATTCGTCGAAAAATATACAGGAACCATATTTGGTATATATACATTACATATAGGCATGCAACTGTTGTAGGACAAGATAGAGTATATGAATGATTCTACCTTCGGCTAAGGAGCTGCAAGAGAATAGTGGGCGATTCAACATATCGACATTGGAATGGGATCGGGTCTTTTCACGCCTCATAATAGTGTTCGGTTTGTCTTGGTTGGAGATTGATGGAAAAACAACGAAAATTTCTACATGCATAAAATCCCATTGAAGCCTCATCCCTAACAATTGAAGTGCATATTACAAGCGGGAGTACAATCAAATTGACAAAGAATTAGAAACACTTAAAACTAATAATTTTATTTGTTTTTAAAACTTAGGGTTTTAATTTAAATAGATAGGAGTGGAAAACTCACATACTTGTGAATATGAATTACATCCATTATTTATATGTACAAAGTACTCGAGTATAGAGGCATTAGCTTGAAGATAGCTTATTGGAACTTTTGCAAAACATCGATTTAAGTAGGTCTGTCAAAATATAACACGACCCTTTAATCCAACCCTTGTAATCCTGTTTTAACTCGGTTGGGTCAAGCCCGATTTCTATATTATTATAATGGGTCAAAACCATTCATACCCCTCTATAAACTATACAGACCCATCAATAAACTATGCTGATCCAGATTACTGCCTAATCCCTTCAAATCCCTAAATCCAACTTTAACGATTCGTAAGCCTATTTTCTCAGTGGCGATTCTTGTCTAAAATTCATCCGATAATATATCATCCTGAATCTAACGAACCGTATTTTATCACTTTAATTTGGGATATTTAATTAAATTTAAATATTCAAATAATTGTTTTATAAGACAAACAATTCATTTTAATTATTATCTAATGATAAGAAATTTATTTGTAAGTTTTGATTACATAAATAAATATTTGATTAAAACTGAAAATGTGGCTGGAATTTGGATTCCGGATTCACAACGGTTTGACAATTGAAAACGATTTTAAGTTGTAGCAACCTTGTTTGAACGTACACACACATGCATATACATGCACATATACAAATAAATGTGTATCACAATTAGTCAAATCAAATCCAAAACAAATCTCTAAACATATATACATATAAACACCATATGTATAAACAAATATGACTTGGAAAAAACAAACACACCATCACTCAACCAAGGGAAGACAAGCATATGGGGAAGGGGGTGGTTCGACCGTGTGGAGGGGTGTGGGGTAGCACATGGGTGAGGTGATGTGTTATAATGATGTTTATGATATTTTACACATCTCTGCCAATAAATAGCAAGGCATGCCTTTACAATTCATTCACTCATTCACTCTCAAAATTCATAAGCTTATCTTCTTCTTCTAAGGCACAACAATTGCCTTCATCTCCTCTTAAAAAAATCAAAATTGAGTCGATGTTTTATCGAAATAATCATAATATATAGAGAGATATACCACTTAAATTCAAGATCAAGTTAGTGATCACCTCTTCTTTCTCCTAGCTTGGTCGAGCTCATCAAGAGCCACCACAACCTCTCCACCCTCTCAAGTACAAGGCCGAGCACACCCAAGGGTCCCAGAGCAAGATTCATAAACTTCGGGTATGGAAATAGTGGAGCTATAATCGATTTTGTAGCACTAAAAGTTAGATCGGGAAAGCATATATATATGTGTGTGAGAATTACTCCGCTAGTTTATTTTATTAAACTATATAATGATATGTTTTTCCATGCTTGTTTCGTAAGCTAGATCATCATGCTTTGATGTTGATTATATGCTTGCTTGATATGGAAATGATCCACGGTAAAATACACGTCGAATTTACGCAAAGTAATCACTTTCCTTTATAAATTATAATGGCATTTATAGAGTTGTTAACCTCTTTAAAAATGGATAAAAATGGTTTAGAATGATATATAAATGTTTTATAAACATTAAAACTCACGACAAAGTTAGGTGAAGTTTGAAAAACTGAGTAAATACGAGCATGTCGCGTAGGGGCAATTCGCGATTTTCGTGCCATAAAACTTAGATCAATGTGCAAGATGAAATATAGGTCGGAATTTATTGAAATAAGAATTTTCTGGACCATTGTAACTAGAGTTTTCAATTGAAAGAGAAAAATCAAGATTTTATTAAGTAATTTTTGAGATATGTCCAAAACAAATGTTCAAAATCATCGTGTTTTGGCAGTTCGTAAAATATTGTTTTCGACTCTTTGAAAATTGATATTTTTAATCTTTAAAAATATAAAATAAATTCCATAAATATGTTAAAATGTTTTAAAAGGAATTTTAGTTATAAAAATGGACATGTATTTCATGAAATCGGTGTTGTGATCTATAAAGCTTTAAAATCACTATTCAGTGGCAATTTAGCAATGTAATTTGACAACTTTTGAATAAATGTTTTAAACTTGAGTTTTTCTTTCCGAATTTTTGGGAAATGTTTTTCAAATAATTGCACAACTATTTTAAAAGATTTAGAGTCGATCAAATAACTTGACCGCCTTATAGATGATAGAGAGGTAGTCTCTAGGCTGTAGTTTGGAAAACCAGTTCCATGTTTCCCTTAGCTATTTGGACTGGCCCGACGGAGGGGATGATTAATTTAATTTACTCGGATCGTATTTTCTTACAATAAAAGAAAATAGATTTGAAATTTTCCACAAAGTTAAACAACCTTTAAAATAGAATTTTGATGGTAAAGAGAACGTTCTAGTTAAACTCTATATTAAATTTCAAGAAGGGAACCCATACTATCCGTATGAATTTAAAAGGTGATTTCACCATTATTCGATGAATAATACAGATTGAATACAGAAATTAGTACTAAGCATAATTAATCTAAAATCTGTAGGTCCTTTTTACTCAATACTAATTTGTTTGGTTATATAGTGGACGATTTCTTAAGCAACATTGGTTTTACCCATCAAAAGATATGTTTTGGAAATAAGTAATCTCCACTTAGATTGAAATTATAGAAGATGGAAATATTTTTCCCAAGTAATTTGAAGGAAATGATTTATTATTTCCAAAGTTAAAAGGAGGTCTAATAAAATTGTATATACCAAGAAGAAACGGTTTAAAATATATCTCTAAAGATATTTCACTGGATATAAAGACGTTAATTGATTGAAGGGTGATCACCAATCATCCACATGCTTAGCATCTTTTCTATCGATAATTGGTTTAGAGAGACCGGGACCGGATTTGGGTGATTCCTTTCAAAAACCACTTCGAATACGAGTTCAAAAGGGAAGACATATTGAAACAGTGATTTTGAAATCTTCAATGCAAGGATTGCTCGCTACTAATCCTAAGAGTGATCCCCAAACAGGATGTAGTAGGAGTACCTTCGGTTTGTCCTGTTTCTGGACAACTTGTATGGACGAATGTTTGATATTGCATTTCTAAGACCACGTATATTGATTTTTACAAACGTACATCTGTTTGGTGGTGTAGAAGATAACCTCTCTTATACGTAATACCCTTCTCTAAGGTATATGAACTCGAGGTTTGCAATTTTTTGGAAACCAATTACTGTGTCATCAGAGATGGCAATGTGGCATTCAAAGCGGGATTTGTCATGCGAAAGGTGAAATGTTACCTCAAGCCACACACATCGGTAATGGAAAAACATGATAGATGCGGCAGGGCTAAGTGAGTCACACTCATTAGGATATGATCATCACCTTTATAGATTATCCTCTATATATCGGGTTTGTTGTGTATGTTTTGGGATCCCATGGATAGGTCGAGAACGACCATGGTGATGGGATATTTGTTACTATTTATGGTAGAGGTAGGCTGGTTCTGTGTGGATAGAGGGCAACGGAGCAGTGCCTCGGTACATTCCTCTAAAGATATACTGTTAGAAGGTAGTTTCTTACCTTGTCATTGTTGGAAATCCATTCTCCAGTACGTGCCTATACGGTTTTGATAGTAGAACCTAGTATGCTGAAATTTAATTATGTAACAATTTTGACTATAATTAATATGTTACTTAAAAAAGTTTTGAAAGAATATCATTAAAAATAATATTCTCGATTTTTACGTAGCAAATGTTTTGGTTATCATGAGGTAAAAATATGTTTGTGTTTATGTGTGGTGTGGTCTTATGAGTTATCCTTTGATTTCAGAAGTATCCGTTCTTTTGAGTTTTCTTACACCGGTCCCATGAGTAATCCGAAGTTTTTTTTCTCTCTTAAACTCTGAGTACCATATTTTTTCGAGCAGTCAAATAGTCAAGTTAAGCTTGGAGCATGGAACAGAAGATTTTGCGGTAGATAGTTATCCATTTCAATTTTCACTGTATGATGTATAAGTTTATACTAGCACCTGTGAAGGGATAGACAGTTATAATTGTCCTCAACCAGATTTCTATCTTCTATCTTTATTTTCTTTTACCCTCGATCATCTGCCTCCCCAACGTTTGATTTTGCGGCACGTGAATAACATGGATGTATCGGTATCAATTTTCGAAGGTCGAAAAGATGGGTCGTTACCTTGAAAATTTACATCGATCTACAAATTGGTCTTCGAATTCTTGAAGTAGCCAAACCCTAAATTTATGCTATCAGGCTTTTTAGGTATTCTGCAATTCATTCACTGTTTGATTCAAGTTTGGTTATCGTTGAATTATTTCTTGCAAAATTTTGATTCAGTTGAGTATACATTTGGGCAAGATTTGTTATCTACTTTTTAAAATATTGGATAAGATAACTACTGATAGCTCAAACCTAAAATTCAAAATTGTTTCAAACATCATTCTTCATTGTTAATCCTATAAACCAAACGTCTTAATTTATTTTATATTTGTAAACGAAGCTTAAAAAGAGAGGATAGTTTATAACTGCAAGTAAGTAAAGATGCAATATACTATATACTCCTCATTATGTAGAGTTTGATCCTTTTTTTGTGTACACCGTATGCTTTTCTACGTATAAGTTGATGTAATATGAAAATGCTACTGTTTTCATAATATGTGTGCTTATTTTGCATAGATATGTTATTATGTTGTGATTCACACTATTTTGGGTACACCAAAAATCCTTTCCTTTTCTTTTGCTTGTCAGATTATTCTTTTGCTTAGCAGTATTCTTCATACTATAGGTTTTGTAATATTTGATTTCTAGTAAAATATATAGTAGATAATAAGAGCTTATGTTATTATGCTGTATTGCCGTCTATCATTGATGTTACATGCACCACCTTATCCATCAAATTGTGTTAAAGCATGCAAATAAGGTAACAAGATCGACTCAGTAATGCACTGTCAACATGAGAACTTGGTTTTGTGTTTCCAGTATGTCTTATATATTGACAATTTGATTGTATACCTAAATTGCAATTTGTTTCTTTTTGATCATTGTTACAAACCATTGGGTTTGAAGTATTTATGTATAATCGTGTTCACCTCCTAATTTTGATGCGTTCGTTATGCAGATTACTGCATTCGTTATGCAGATTGATGCGTTCCATACATTATCTAGATTGATGGATGCAATTTTACTCACACAATCTGTTAAATATATACCAAATTGTAATAACTAAATGACATGTTAAATATAATTGATTGTAATAACAAAATGACGCCACACTCGGCCTAAACCCAGACCAAAAACCAATCTGAAAGGAAAGGAACTATCAAAATGTTTGAGTTGAACAACTAGCTAACTAACTGGCTAACTGTTCTTGTAAATCAGTACAATGGATGACACAGTGTTTCAGAATGAAGAGTAGGAGTCACAATGCTATAAAATCCTCGCCCGATCGCAGCAGCAACTTCAACTTCGCCAACTGATGGATAGATGGTCAACTGTTTATCTTCAATGTCGTACCAGTAAAATCCTAGAAGCTCATTATGCAACAGAATTCTTTTACCATCGTAAATGTACAAGGGAATAAGAGTTATCATTTCTGGGTAACACAGGCAAATATCTAGTTTGTAGCAAAGAGCCCAGTCGACATTGTCGTTGATATCATCATGCCGCAGCTTCCATATATCCATGGGCATTATGTTATCGGTAGGAGCCCTGATTTCAAAGCAGCAAAGGGCACCTTCCAACACAACCAAATGCGGCACACCTGTATATATACAATATCCTAACTTAGCAGGTGATGGGATAACCTTCATTTCTTCGGTTTCCAAATCAATAACCAAAACATTTATACAAGGTCCTGAAATACACATTTCCCAGTAAAGCACACCATCTACACACACTGGATCTTGGCAGAAGAAAAAGACCAAAGATCTTTCAGGCCTGTTCACTGCTTTCCAACAAGATTCATTATCCAGTGCCAATTTAGGCACGTCGACTGTTTTCCAAGAAGAATTATTATTTTGTGCCACGGTCAGTGTATGAACCCTCTTAAGTTCCACCCTGTCTCGGGTTTCCAAACAAATAATTTTGTACCTTTTACTATTGGGTAGAAAACCAAAACCGAAGTAGCTGTCTCTAGTTCGCACGAAAGGTTCTGTCAAATCTGGAAGTGCGGTTATTTCTCCAGACAAAGGATTGAGTAAAGCTATTTTTCCGTTATCCCGGTCTTTCATACAAACCATGCCATACAAGGACGTTGGCATAGCTTTGTAGTTGTGGGTGGGTATGGTTTTTATATCAGCATAGCTATTCATGCTCATGTTGAACAGATGCAAATTGGTCTTGTTAGTACTGTCCCGCATTAGAAGATGGGAAGGTTTCACGTTCCGTTCTCTATGTTCTTCCATGAATTTATGATCATTTATGTGTGAACGGTATTCTTTCGAAATAGCTCTGAATCTGCCTAGAGATTTGCAAGGAAGACATAGGAAAGTCTCTCTTACTATATCCGAGGGCACATACGTTTCCTTCATTGCCTTCCTCCACTTTATTATACCTTTGGCCTTCAAAATATTTTGCTTCCACCAATTAAAACTGCAAGCAAACTTGATCAACAGTTTATGATATATTAAATATACATAATAAATATTAACACTGATGACCATCCAAAAATGCCCTTGTAGTTAAAACCATAAGTGTTTAAATATACAATATATTCCAATGCATGCTTCATGGGAATAGTCGGATAATCATAATTATATCATGACTCTTTAATCTATTCTAAGCATTTACTATTAGTTCAACTTTGATACAAATTTGTTTTTTAGAATAATAATGAATGCACCCTTTTTTTTAAAGCTCAAACCCAAGATCTATAGTCTAGAGATGTGCTACTTTAGCTGATGATCCTGGACAACTTTGCTACAAAATTGTTTGTACATTTGAAACTGTGAATTCAGTAATTACTGATTATCATATTGTATTTACTTAAAGATGCGAATATATTTAGATTATTCACTTAGGGTGTGAGTATATTTAGAATATTCACTTAGGAGTGTAACAAGGTCTTCAAAATGAGATTTATAACTCATAATGCTTATTCTTTAAACTTGTCTAGATTAAATAGTGAATCACATTTTCAAAAATCAATATTAGATGTGTACATGCACATACACTTTTGTGTTAAGTTTTTTGATCATACATGGGGGCTAGGATCGATAGCCCCCATTATATAGCCTAGCCCTATATATACATAATAAAATGGGCTATTGATTATACATAGTGGTGTGTGTGTAATAGTAATGATTTGTCTTTCCATAGCGGTAAATTATATTTTTGAAATTGATTTTAATGTTGCAACTTCCACATCTAAAACAAAGCTTAATTCTCTTATGTTTATCTTGAAATAATAAATTTTGAACTATAATTCTAATAAAAAAATTGATATCTCTTATTTCTGCATTGGTGGGATGATATTTCTTAACTGAGTGCTGAACTAGAATTTTAAAAATTGAACCATAAATGGAGATATTCAATCTGAAACGAAGTCCAAATCATAAGAACTTATGATTTTTTTAGCCACTGGGTGTAAGCAAGTTTGCATTAGCACCGTACATGATGCATCAACTATAACCATAAAGGCTAGTTGTTACTGTATCATTAATGGCTGATTATGAGTTATTATCTACCACGATCGTTCGTTGATCATTTCAGGATCAACCATCTATAAAGTGCAACCATATGTTATACAGGTGTTGATATGTTCTGATACATATGTTTACAAAGGTATTATAATGTTTCGATTCTTCGGATAAGTAAGTATTAGACAAAACAAGCAATTCTATGTTTCAATCAATTATTCAAATTCATCCAAAACCTTGTAAAGCAAGCAGATGCAAAATACATAATTCAACAAATCAAAATTCCGATACTTTATCCTTATGGTAGACTATTTGTTTTAAAAACGCATAAACCATTTCATATCTGTTTCCTGCAATTTTATGCAAACATATTTTACCTTGAAAGCAAACAATATTCACGAACACGACAACCAAGAGAATTATTGTCCATATATTACAAAGACTTGCCAGTATAAGTCATCTAAGATGTATAGCAACAAGAGGAAAAAGAAAAGGCAAATTTTCTATTCTTAAATAAACTCATCATTTTAGAGAAAACTAGTACTTGGTATGTGCGTGCTTATAAAATATAAAAAAGAATGTGGTATTATAAATGCTAGCATGTAATCCTTGCGTTGAACACCATAATATTGTGAAAATACAACGTTTATATTTCATATATATTCTTAAAAAAAATAAAATTATTGATCCAATGTATTGTGGTTTATTGTAAAAAATGAACTATATATTAAGTATATTACTTATCTTTTAAGTATGAGATTTGTTTTATGTGATCTATATATTTTTATATTTATATGCAAAAAAAATTTTCCTATTTTATTAGAGTATGAATGTACTACATACATTGAACTCGTTTAAGACTTAATAATTGTTAGGCAAACTAATGAATATTTATTTATTTATTTTAAAATTTAAGATTATTTAACAAATTTGTTTCTTAGTAATTTCCATAACGACTTTAAATAATTAATTTAATCCATCTATTAGATGACTTTGCTGTTGGTGAAAAAAGATTAAAGAACTATTATATCGACCTGAATATAAATGGTAGGAGAGAATTAAAATATCGTGCAGAATCCAGAAATTATAAATAATGGGATTTTAGTGTAAAATAATAGGAGAGAATTTAAAATAACATGATAAGTTAGTGTATAAATAATAAATTAAATGGATTTGAATGTAAAACAGAGCATAACTTGTTTGTTGCACATGATAGTATCATTTTGTATTAAATATACTGTTAAAGAAAAAAATTTGTTATAGAATTTGGAAAAATAATTCTGATTCTATATATTAATTTATTTGACTCATGTGTTTTAGTTACTGTGTATTCGTTAGTCTGTAATAAAAAATCAATTTTTGAAAGAATTTCATTTTATATGAATTCGAAAGTAAAATACTTAAAGAGAATGTTACAAATAATAGTGAGGCTATAAACTATATGGACTTGCATGTATAATAGTGGATGAAATTAGTAAGAGCTTTTAGGAAATTGTAGAAATTATCAACTTCGGGGATTTAATGTAAATAAATGGGGAGAACTCAGAAGGGACATGAAAATTCTTAAAATTAGTAAGAGTCTTGTAGCTTTATTATGATTTTAATGACTGATGATAGATTGTTGTATTTCAAGTAATTGGTGGATATATGTACTATAATTTTTGTTGGTTACTCCAAATATTTTCATATTTGAAAGAAATTCATTACTTTTGTTAATGTATAGAATGCATACACTAAAGTAGAAATTTATAAGAAGGGATTATTAATATTAAGTAATTAAAATTTAAGCTCTGCCTTTATTTTGTTAAAAATAGGATATGTTTTCAAAATTTAAGCTCTATGTTTTAAAAATATTCATTTAGAAAAATCTGCATTTATATCCTTCACATAAATATTTTAACATTTCGAATTCAACCAAATCAACACAATTAACTATGGAATTTCTTGTAGTTTCGTTGAAAAATAATTAACACGTTATTTTACTATGACTTAAATTGATCAAATCTTGTTTTAACTTCTCTATCCTAAAAGTTAAACAATTTTTCAGTATTTTCTTAATTCATCGTAAGATTTTACTAAATTTACGGGGAAAAAAAAACTTAGTTTCTTACTTGAATATAAGATCATGCTGTGGAAGACTTATGATTACAACATATGATACATTAAACTAAAATCTCATGCATCATACTAAAAATTATCAACTTTGATATACACACACATGTCAGTTATATACATAAACATACATAATGCATTTTATGTTCGTATATTTATATAAAATGAACTAAAGAAATATAGTTATACTAATATGATTTCTTACCCTATAATTAGTCTTATTTATTAGTTTTTGATTATACTATTTTTGTATTTATTTGAACTACTTTTTAAAAGAGAAAACGAGATGAAGTAAGAGAGCTTTCTTTCGGTGGGAACTCGGTGGGAACATCCTATATGCCATATCTGAATGGAATCAAAAAAATGGCCCGGGAGGGGGGGGGGGGGGGGGGGTTCATTCTATGTACCTTCAAATAAGACATGCACTATGGCAAACAAACTTTAAACCATGCAATTTTATTTGATTAAAAAGAAAAATCCTTTTTCCTTTAAGAAGTTTTGGATAAATTTACAATTAAAACTCAAATCTAATAATTATATATAACTAATAATGCATGCATAAAACAATTTCGATTTAAATATAAGACTGCTCGAGTTTAAAAATGACAATTGATACATTAAACGAAAATATTGTTTATTATACTCATATTTATTGGTTTGTATACACATACACATACACATACATATATACACACACACACACACACATATATATACATGCATATATACATATATATACACATACGTACATATATATCTATATAAGTTTGTTTAATGTATATAGCAGTTTTGACTTGATTACAGGAATGTGCTCAACTTCAAATAATATCTTATATGTTAAACTAAAATTTCATGTATGATATCGATATTTATCAACTTTAAATAATATCTTATACAAGGCGTAGAATAAAAATTACAGACATAAAAAATGGAAAGAAAGTAAAACATGATAAATTGTCATCACAAGGATTCAACCCAACAACATTAATAATACATCGAACTTTCTAACTAAAATAAGAATTACATTTGTTAGGGTCAAAATTGATACAAAACTATTCCAAAACATGTTCAAGTAATTATGACATTTTCTAAATGAAGAAATATACTTTAATTAGGATTTGAATATTAAGCTTACATATTTCAAAACATGTAGATGATGATTCTATGCAGTCTGTGACACTTACGAAAAATACAACGTAATATAAAAAAACAGAAATTTCATTTATAGCTATCTTCAAAACTGAAAAATGTAATTTAGAAAATTTGTACCAAACAACTATCCAGATTAAATGTTTTTGTAAAACACAGATATTAATTGAAAATTCAATAATTACTTGGTGATATGGCCTATAAAAGTGATGAATTTCCTTAATATTTGTTGGTCTCTTGATAAATCAAAAGCCTTCAATGCTTGTGATATCTTTTGTCACAATTTATTGGTATAAATGTGGATTTTCCACAATTTCCTATATGTGTACATGTTAGGTGAATAGTTCAAATTTTAAATAAGTTTTCCACATTTTTCAGCTTATTTTTTTAATAGTCTATATACCATATAGATTTGCATTTAATATGTATTCTTTACTATTATATTTCATAGACATATATTTAATATTTTATTTATTAAACTCTATATTTTCATGAACAATAAATTTAATTGAAAATTATATCTGATTAATTGATTGTCTTAGCTTTGGTCTTTAAAACAAAATTTAATAATTCAGATTTATGCTTCATCGTTTCATTTCAGAAAACAGAGACTAGAGATTATTTATAAAAATGTTTATACTTGCATTATAGTCTTAAATTTAATAAATTTCAATGTCGATGATACACAATTTATAACATTAATCCTAAATAATTTCAAAGTTGCTTCAAACTATATAATTCTTACATCGTTATTTTACAAAACAAAAGGTAGTCAATATTAACAGATGCAAAAATAGTTCTGATTATTTTACTTAAATATTTACATGATATTTCAATAATTTTTTAGTTTACTTCATTAACTCTGTATGTCAATATTTTTATACTCATGAGTTATCTTGATACAAAATTCTTAAAAATGTATTTAAACGTTGTTCAAATAATTTCATATAAAAAAATTAGGACTTAATCCATCCTTTAATATTTCAAGGATGTTTAATAATGATTTGTATAAATAAAAATCAAAATTTTAGAAAAAAGCGTAATTTTGGGTTTTATATTTACTATTATTTCAATACAACATTTCCAAAACCATTTAGCCATAAACATTATCTGTAATAAAATAATTTTTAATCAAATCAAATATAGTCAGTGCTATATGCAAAATTCAGTTTAGGTTATTTGACCTTTTAAATGGTTTTCACAAAATCATTTTTCTATACACTTGCATCGCAGTTCCAAAATACTTAATAATTCATCATTTGATTGTTCAAATTTGGTAACAAAGTACTAAAAGACGTGCTTAAGGTGCGCCTCAAGTGATGCGCTAACCAAAGGGAATTATGCGCACTGCAAAAGGCGATTCACCTTAGAAACATTGTCTCTCACAGTGAGTTGTGTATTTCTGAGGCTAGAAAACTGTTGTCTAATATAGGTTGAAAACCTTAATCTTGTTTTAGTTCAAGGAAAAATCGAAATTGAATGCGTCAATTTATTCAGTAGTCGATATCTTAATCGATTGTAATTTGTCTCCATATAAACCAATTGTATATCAACTCCACGGGAATCAATCATAGGAACTAATTCAACGAGAACCGATCATGGGAACCAATGGTATATCGACTCCACGGGAACCAATCATACTACAAAATCGATTTTTGTTTTTTCAAATTTTTGAAGAAAAAGGAAAAAAATAGACTAGGGAAAGGAAATAAAGAAAAAAAAAGCAAAAATATACTTCGGTGAACATTTGAAAAATGCATGTTAATTAAACATTGATGCTTTATCTAGTAATAAACACTAAAATTGCATGTTTTAAATAAAATGTATTACTCTTTAATCTTTAAATTGTTGAATTGATTTTTTAATGTTATTTTTGTTCTTTAAGATTGTTGAAGTCATGCATTTAAAATGAGAAAGAAATATAGCATACGAAAGTAGGTACTAATATATGTTAAATTCTTTAATATGTCAAACATTTAATTTTTCCATAGAAATCTTACATCTCAACTCTTATGTATCGCAACATGAGCACAAAAACGCCTCGTGTACGTTTTCACCATTTAAAACTTTGTTCCATATTATAAAATATTATATTTACATTTGAAGTAAGCGTTATTCATACTGAATATTTGTCTTCCATATACAAAACGTGTGTCATGCGTTCTATATTGCTTTCCACGAGTGTACCGTATCTCATTTCCCTTAATTATTTTACCTTTTCAACATGTACCATTGGATTGATCATTTTGTTTTCCAAGCTAGAGCACATGTCGTATGTATTAATTATTTTATCTAACACAATCAGAGTGTGTGTCATTTGTATTCATAAATATCAAATAAAATACAATAGTTTAACGTCGTGAAATGGTTTTAAAAGATATTTTTAGTGTGAAAAAAAAATTACATACAGTTAAGTAAAAACAATTACTCTCTCTTTTATTGACTGTATGGGAATTATGTATTAGTTTTATATTGTTGAGATTTACACAATAAAAATTTGTAAAGATTTTGTCATATTGTAATGATAAATTTATTTAATGTTGATTCAAACAACAATGCCTTAGAAGTCAAACTCTTAACAAATTTGTTAACAAACATTTTAAAGAAAAACATAGCCATATATATATATATTAGGGCCTAGCAATGCTATTGTAGGCCATTTAATAAATTTTAGGCTGGAAATATAAATATTAGACCATGAACAAATTTCAAAATTTTGTATGAATTTTTTAATTAAGTTAATTTAATATGAATAGAGAAACAACATATTCATATTCACAAAATCAACATTCTTTGTGGAACTTAATAGAAAATATGAAGTTAAAAATGCATAAAAATGTAGATTAATTGTTTCTTTAATGCAAAAAATACATAAAAAGTCATTGATCCTATATAATACAAAGACAAAATTCAAATAATATAAACAACGAAAAATAAAGGCTGAATAAAAAAAAGTGTGTACATCGAAGCAAAAAAGTATGTTGAGAGAATAAATGATCAAATTTCTATTTCATTAATCAGTGTGTGAAGTGTGTACATGCTTATATAGGTGGGAAACGTAACTAAAAGTAGATTTTGTAATAAATTCATATATATTTTTCATTAATGTTAATAAAAGATAGATCTTAATATGCATTCTTTTAAGGGAATTAGTTAGCTAACATTATACATTAAGATAATAACCTAGTTTTTATGATAAGCTATAATTTTGAATCAAATTATTTTTATTTTTTTATTAAATAAATATATTTGAGTATTTATTTTGTTAACAAACTGGTTAATTAAAAATCAAAGAAAAATATGCTCTATATAACCAAAAATAATGCCCTCAATACAACCATGTTCATATTATCATATATTTTGTTGGTTATTACTACTTTTCTAGTTTCCCGACAATAATAGTTATACCAAAAAAGTATCTACAATGAAAAAAAATGTATGTTAAGCGAACAAAAGTTATTCACTTTTCTACTTATGTGATTAGTGGGTGAAGTATGTGCTTTTATAGTGGTGAGATATAGCACTAAGTATAGATTTCGTAACAAACTTACAAATTTTGATTTATTTTATTATAAATTATATACGTATACGTATATATAAAAGAAATTAGTCGACGTTATGGCGTGAAATTATGACAAAGGTCAGTTTCATAACAAACTGTAGCTTTGAATCAAATATTTTATTTAGTGTTTTTTTATAATATATATATATATATATATATATATTTGAGTGAT
The DNA here is from genome assembly GCA_030765085.1 of Allium cepa. Classification (NCBI taxonomy): domain Eukaryota; kingdom Viridiplantae; phylum Streptophyta; class Magnoliopsida; order Asparagales; family Amaryllidaceae; genus Allium; species Allium cepa. The sequence continues at coordinate 111,262,973 of CM060944.1, read as the reverse complement.
TATCTTTTTAACAAACTAGTTAGCTAAAGTATGAAAGACAAAATTCTCCTTGAATAAAAAGAATAGTTTTCATGCAACTATAAAGTTTATATAATTACATATTTTATTGGTTTTTAGTATTTTTCTTGTTTTCTAATAAATAATTATCGTAATAAACACACTCATTTTACTAAATAATACTTAAAACCAGATTAAAAAAGATTAACGCATTTTAGATATTTGATATATATTTTTAAGTCTCTAAAATTATTGAATTTTATGCAAGGTTCGAGAACTCGGTTTCGGTCTCGGTTTCGGTCATTTGAAATTTTGTTGGTTTCGGTCGGTTTCGGTCATTTCGCTTGTTTCGGTTTATGTTTCGGTTTATGTTTCGGTTTCGGTCTTGATATTGGATTTTTGCATTTTTAACGAAAACGTAACGATAAACGATTCAAATTCATATAGAAATATAGCATACAATAAAATAATAATGTTACATACAACACTACTACATCCAAAAACTATTTCTCGAAGCTATATACGGATTGTTTTCACAATTTTCTTCATCGTCTTGTGTTGTATAATATGATGGATAACCATATTGCATTTGTCCTGGGCCCATAAATGTCGCCATCATATTATCAAAAGACGATGGTTCATCATTTTGTGTTGTATATGTAGCTTGACTATTTTGATCACTCGAGATATCACTATATGAGTTACCACCTGTATAGTCAGAAGTAGAATACCTATAGGTTGGTGGATCAGTTGAAGTATATGGATTGTGGTGCTCATAATCATGTTGATGTCCGGATTCAACATTTAAATTACCATCTCTTCGGTTAGGATTGCCGCTCGCACCCCTTCTTCTTGAATATGTTTGAGTTGGTCTACATAATTCACCACCATCACTAGAACCAATACCATAATTACTTGTTAAACCAACGCCACTTCCACCTGCATTACCATGATCATCATTTGACGAGTTGCTACTATTTTCATTGCTTTGACTCTTTATTGCTCGTGCAGGTATACCATCGACAGCAGCGACCGCATCATTCAATGTATTGGTCATCCAAGGATCATTGTCCAACAAGGGTGGTTCAATTTCAGTAGTTCATTCTGCTAATGGATCCTCTTCATGGAATATATAGTCTAGATCGATCAACTGATTTTCAGTGTCGCGGCGTCTTGAATTTTTTGCTCTTAGTCTCATGTTGTAATGCACATATACCAATTTTTCAAGATTTTTCATTTTTATTCTATTTCGTAATTTTGTATGAATCATTGAAAATGTAGTCCAGTTTCTTTCGCAGTTTGAAGATGAAACTGTTTGGCTTAAAATATGCATTGCTAAACGTGTTAAATTTGGAGCATCCTCTCTTCCAATTATGGACCACCATTGAGCGGGAAAACATGTCTTTACCGCTGCGTATGCTTTTGCAGAACCAAATGCACCAATTTTCATTCTATATCTTTCTACCTGTGATGTGAAGTTAAATATTTAATATCTCTTAAACGTTAAATGTTTAACATAACTATTATATATGTTAGTTTTACCTCTTTTCCGATTTCAATCTGTTTTACAATGTCTGGCACCATTCTTTCAACGACGTTGTTAAATCCGTTTAATACTTCTCCATCGTTTGTTGCATCCCCGTATTGAATGATGGGATTAAGAAAATAACCTATATAGGAAAGATTTAAAATATTATTGAAATGTTATATATTTCATTATTTGTATGACGATAAGATAAAACAAATTACCTGCGGCGTGAAGAGGTCGATGTAACTGTCTTTCCCATCTTTTGTCTATTATATCCCACCATTTTTGGCATTGCCTTCCGCCAACATTTTTTCTAATTGATTCTTTTGCTCGGTCCATTGCTTCATAAAGATATCCCATATCTGCTTTTTCGTCACTATCTACCATTCGTAAAACTTTCACCAATGGCTCAAAAACAAGGATGACGGAAGCAGCACCAGTCCAAAAAGCATTGTTGTAAATCAGTGTGGAGACAATATTTGCTGTTCTTTTGTCTTTAGTATTGAGTCTAGGAACTCTTGATGTCCACTCTCTTGAAGCAATCATCCGTCTCGGGTCATCTTTATGTTTATGAATAGAGTCCAGTGCGATGAAATGTGTTGCAAACCGTGTTACTGCCGGTCTAATCAATTCTTTATTGTTGGTCTCTTTTCTCATGATAGAAAGTAACCAACCATGATTGTAGATAAACGTCGTTATTAATTGACAATTTGTGATAATAGTTGTTACCTCTGGCTCTTTGGAAATATCTTCCAAAATCAAGTCAATGCAGTGTGCTGCACATGGTGTCCAATATAAATGCCTTCTTTTCTGCATCAATAATTGACCGGCAGCTTTGTAGTTTGCTCCATTATCTGTAACAACTTGCACTATCCTATTTTCACCGATTGTTTCGACGACATCATCCATTAATCCACAAATATATTCTCCACTTTGGAATTCATTTGTGGCATCCACATATTTGATAAATACTATTACATGGGTAGAGTACACGAGAAAATTTATTATTTTTCGTCGATTCTGTGTACTCCAACCATCACACATTAATGTGCAACCATATTCATCCCAAAAATTGTGCAATGTTTTAATATATTGTCCAATTTCTTCTATTTCCATTTCAAGGTACGAGTGTGATATTTCATATGCAGTTGGTGGATCAATTCCACGACCGCATTCTGCAATCGCGTCAACCATTGTCGTATAATATGGACTATTAGCAACGTTATGCGGAATATGGTTGAAAAAAAAGAACTTAGAAATTGCTCGACCTATATGTTTTTTGGCATCTTTGATGCCTTTCATTGCAGATTTAATAGAAGGTTGAGTTCTACCTCCTCGTTTTTGCATGTATGAGTCGATTCGTCCAGCAGCATCATTTTCAAAATCATCTTCTCTGGCAGATTTTCCAACAGTATGAGATCTTTGCAATGTTTGACTTGAACCACCACCCGATCGTCGAACAGTATGAGATCTGCGCAGCTCTTCATCTCTAAATGCATCTCTGCTTTGCCGCATGACATGTTGAAGTTCTTCATCGTCTTCATTTTCATTGTCTGATAGTTGGTGCGGTCTGCTCATTAACTCCTCTTGTAAGCGTTGTTTGTCTAGTTTTTCCTTGCTTCGTTCATTTCTCTTTTGAATGATATGTGATCGTACAAGTTGTTTAACTTCTTTAGGGACAATTAGACATGCTGATACATCGCCGCCCACTCCTGCCAGATGTTCTTTCAAACGTGTCACACCACCGCCATTAATTAGTTTATTGCAAAAGTTACATTTTGTTTTTCGAAGATTGCCGTCGATCGCAGTACCATAATTCCAACCAATTTCATTTGGATTTGCCATAACGTACCTGCGATTATAAATAAACGATACAATATTCCAACTCAAATCAAAAATAAAATACAAATGCATATATAACATTCATCGAAGTCGTTAGAATTCATTGTTCAAGTTCAACATTTCGAGTCCAATATTCCAGTCCAATGTTCAAGTCCATATTCCAGTCCAACGTATTCAAGTTCAACATTCAAGTCCATATTCAAATCGACATATTCAAGTCCAATATTCAGGTCAGTACAACATATTCAGGTCAGTCGACTTATTTAAGTCGGTTCAACATATTCAAGGCCGTTTGCATATGCAGTATCAAACAATGCCCATGTTCAACATATAGTAGTAGATAAAATGCAAGGCTTAAAAAAATAAACGATACAATATTCCAAAGTAAATGCTAAGCAATTTAATATTTCAAATCAAATCAAAAATAAATACAAATGCATAAATAACATTCATTGAAGTTGTCAGAATTCATTGTTCAAGTTCAACATTTCGAGTCCAATATTCCAGTCCAATGTTCGAGTCCATATTTCAGTCCAACATATTCAAGTTCAACATTCAAGTCCAATATTCAGGTCAGTACAACATATTCAGGTCAACCGACTTATTTAATTCGGTTCAACATATTCAAGGTCATTTTCATATGCAATATCAAACAATGTTCAGCATATGGCAGGAAAAAGGCAGGGCTTATAAAAATGAAACAATGTTTATATTTACAGTTTAGGTTTAAAAAAGGAAAGAAAAAAAAAAGCAAACAAAGCTTTCGAACATAATAAAAATCACTTTCGGCCAATTAAAAAAATGCCGACCAAACACAGCAACTAACAAACACTCATTTCCTTTTCTTCCCCTTCACGACCGAAGTCGCCAAACACAGATGCAATTAAAAAAAAAAACCGACAGCTAGGGCACAAAAATTACCTTCGTGCCGATCGAAAGAAGCCGAGCTCCTCCTGCTAACTCGGAGAACAGTGCCGCGAATTGAACCGAGCTCCTCCTGCTATCTTCTCTGCCGCGAATTAAAGTCGAACAGTGCCGGGATGTTTGCTCGAATCGGTGGATTCTTTTTGCTCGAATTGAGAGGAGGTAATTTACATTTGCTTGCATCGGTGCATTATTTATAAGCAATTATTTTTTGCTTTTAACTGTTCACGCACGAGATTTTTGTTCTGCTTTATCGACTTTGAAATTGTTTATTGCTTTTTCGACTTTGGATTGTTTTGCTCGAATCTGTGTAACATTTTTGCAGTTGATTTTTTTTTCTTTCGCTCTTTGACCGAGACGGGATTTTGACCTAATCCCGTCTCGGTGATGGCCGGAACCGATACGAGATGAACGGAAACTCGTGGTTCCGGCCGAACCCTCAAACCATGATTTTATGTTAATTAGTATGTTTAAATATACTATTTGATGCATGTTGGAACAATTTCAAATACGTTATTGTACAACATATATTATAACATTACAATGTGATGGTCTTGGTTGTAAAAATTAAATACAAATTATTTTGGTAATATGTTTCATATGTTGGTCATTTTGTCCATAACTTGTAGCAAGTATAACTTAAAACTATAAACTTCAATAATTTTAGTTGATAGTAGAAAATGTATCCTTGATTAATATTTTGCATTTATATTCTTATCATGGTTGGGATTTGCTATTACGAGATCCCGTGTTTTATACGATAAACATGTTGGCTATAATAATTAGTAAAAATAGTTAAATGAACAAAATTAATCGTTAAAAGGTAGAATTCCCGAGGATGAAATGTCATACTCTAAAATGTTGTGGTTGTCACAAGAAACAAGAATCATTCATCCAAAAACATTTGTCTGATAAATAATAATTAAACGGAAAAATTAGTCATTTCGAAATAAAAATGTAGAATGCTTGAGGACGAAACATCATAATTTAAAATGTTGAGATGTCATAAGAAATGAGAATCACTCTCCAAACATTGGAGTCTAAAGAATTAACGGTACCATCTAAAATGCTATAATGTGTAAATGTAACTTGCAACAGTAAATCTTGTTAAGTTTTTACCAAGAAATAAATAACTTTTCAAGACCTTGTGTTGGTTTAGCAATAAAGCAATACTTAGCTTACCATTGGTTCGTTGAAAAGGAAAAACATGAAATATTATTATAATAGGACATCTCCTTAGCCAACCAGAAGACAACATATGGAATATTATTGGAAGACCTGTTCTTGGTTGAATCATAAAGATACACCAATGACATGGCAATATAATTTTTCATTGGTCGGAACATGAGGAAATACTTGAAATGCAATCTTGATATCTTTCATTGGTCAAATTAAAACAAAACCTTTATGAATTATACTATTGAACCACTCATTGGTCTTATCCAAACGATTAGAATGAAACAATATAACATGTTATTTGTCCCATCACAAAGAGACACTTGGGATGAAACTATATGTTTTTTATAGGTGAATTAGAAAATGACATTTGCAATGAAAATATAGTATTTCATCGATCTTATCATTAGTGGGCACAGGCAATGAAACAGTATTGCCTTTCATTGTTAGTATTGCAGGAAGGAACAAATAATGCATCTGTAGAACCTTTTGTTGGTTCAATCGCAAGATTTTAAATCTCTTTCATCTCCCTTGAAGTAGAAATCCAAGATTCTCTCTGAAATCCGAGATTTGATAGTTCGGTTAGTTATCAGAGTTTCAAATTTCATTCATTTCAGCTGCGCTATCAGTCCAAGATTTTCTTCAAAATCCAAGATTTAAAACTTGTTCAATCGTGAAGTGGGACTTTGAGTGATAATCCATACTTCGACATATCAGGTCTATTCCCACAATATCCATTTATGTGTATGAACCGACACTTTAAATATTGAGTTGTGTACACAATACTGTTAGCTGGTTTCGAAGCTTTTGAAAACAATCATTTGAATAGAAATGAAATATGGATGTGGTGATATGTAAAGGAGATGGACACGTGTTGAACAAGGGGACAAGTGGAGCAGGTGGACGCATTTCACATGAGATGACATGTGAAGGAGATGGCATGAGTTACAAAAGGTCGCATGTGAAGGAGGTGACACATGTTCCATGAGGTGACTATATAGGAGGGTGATATTGGACGAGGTGTCGATGCATGAATTTGACACTTGTTGCACGATGGGTGGCAGTGTATACACTTGACATGTATCACATGAGGTATCATGTGAAGGAAGTGAACACATAAAAGAAGAGGTGTAATCATGCAAGGGCGACACCTAAGTAGAATGCGTAACAAATTTTGTACAACATGCATTTTGACATGTGCTCCTGAAAATAAATGATCAAAATACTCCAATGAAAAGGCTATAAATAAGTCGCATTTATCATAAAATGGGGACACAATTCCATCTTTTAAAACACGGTTTAAATTAAGAAAAAAAAATTGGAAAGAAATGAAAGATTGAAAAAAGGAAGAAGGAAAAAACTTTGAGGAGGAAGGAAAACAAGACAATGATATTTTGAGCAAATAAAAGACATGGAAGGATGGACTGATTGTTAGTAACAATGATGGTGAAAATAAGGATGGAGAAGAAGTGAATAAATAAATGCTTAAGGAGAGCTTACATAAGGTGATTTCTTTCATTGATCATTTTAATAATTCATGGTGTATTAAATCTGATGTTCGATATGTTTATGCTATGATGAATGTTTACAATGAAAACTGCACTTACGAACTATGACGGTTTGATCTCGCAAGGTTCAATTCAGTTTGATTCCAATGTATGTACCATGAAGAATTAAAACAATTATAAGGTAATGCGGCCTCTTCTGTTGATTCAATAGTGGTTAGTAAATAATACACATTTGTCAATTCTATTCCAGCAATACTCATTTACGTGTATGGATTTACGCCTTAAATATTAAAACGGTTATGTGAAGGTGATAGACATGTGTTGAACAAGGTGACATGTGAAGGACGTGGACACGTATCGCATGAAATGGCATGTGAAGGAGATGGCACGTGTTAAGCAAGGTCATATGAAATGGCTTGTGTAGGCAATTAATAAGGTGATGCAGCCTCTTTTGGTATTAATGTTTTTCTTTGTTTGCTTCCAAGCAGTTGGGTACACCCTTATTATAAAGGAGTGGAGCATTATAGCTATTGTTGAAAATTGAAAAAAAAACTAAGGAAGACTTTTTTCCCCTCATGAAACTTTCACTTCGAATCTCACCAAATTTTTTGTCGAACATACAGTTGGATTTGCTTCGATATCAAAAATTTATATTTGAAACCATTATCATACCGGCTTATATATCAACTAAATTAATTAAAAAATCAATACTTAAGACTTTTTGAAAATTAAAAAAACCTAAAACTTTTTCCCCTCCCGACACTTTCATTTCGAATCTCACCAAATTTTTTGTTGAACATAGAGTTAGATTTGCTTCGATATCAAAAATTTATATTCGAGTAATAGAAAAATCATATCATTATTAACTAAATTAATTAAAAAATTAATACTTCGGTTTGAGGTTGGCAATTTTTGGTATGGCTTGGTAATAAGCTTTTGCCGTTTACAATTAATATCTATTTGTTTATAATATTTCATGTTAAAAGAGTAAATAATAAAGGTTGTTTTTTGTTATACGATAATTTATTAACTTTATTTCGTGCAGTCAAAACATACAAGAAAGGTTGTGAAGAAGCTAAAACTTTGCATAAAATCGTATTGCTTTTTCAAATTCATGAAAAGAATTGCATTCAACATAATATCGTAATAATATTTTGCTAGATTTGATGTTAAATAATTACATATCATATGTTAGATTCTATATAATAAATACAATGAAATATAATATAAGAATATATATATATATATATATATATATATATATATTGGTTAATGTAATGTATGCAGCAGGCATGATAATCATAGTTATCAAGGCGTGCGTCTAAGTGCGTTTAGGTTCAAAAAAGGCTCAGGCACACATTATGCGCCTTTTTGCAGTTTGAGTGCGCCTTTTTACAGTTTGAGACGTCTTTTTGCACGGTTCACATTTTAGTCTACAAAATAGTTAAATAAATAAATTTAATAGTTAAATAAATTATAAAATATGGTTTAAAATTTAGGTAATAAAATATATAAATAGTTAAATGAATTATAAAATATGGTTTAAAAATTTAATTTGTAGTTGGTAAAATAGTAGATCAAACTTTATATAAAAGGCACGCAAAAAGGACCAAGGCTTGCGCCATTTTGTGCCTTAACTACTATGACGGTAATTGCCATTATAAATGGTAGATTGCCATTATCGTAACGCATATTTTCATGTTGTTTGGCAAAATGTACCAATCAAGTCGGTTACCTTTTTTGATATCATTTTACTTGGTTGCAGTTGGTAATGGTTGACTAGCACCATTGACCTCTTTTCTCTTCTAACTTAACTTTGTTGCATTACCAAACCAAGGTCTACTCTATCCTTCACATGCATCTATTTTGCAACCATTTTTCATTCAAAATCCTAAATTATTAATTTACGAAAATCGCAGCAGCCAAACAACAATTGTTAAGGTGAAGTGAATTTTTTTCCTTTTTTTTCTTTTTTTTTCTTTTTGATATTATAGGGTACATTGTGCTATGACAACTTTGTTTCATTTTGTTTGTGCCTTTACGTAATTTATGGATATGTCATTTTTAACTTCAAGTCACAATAAAAAAACTAAAATCAAATGTTCAAGAAACGATTCATTCATGTGGGATTTAAGTTGATAAATGATGTGACTTTGTGATTAAGTACAGTTTGAAACATTGTTCAAAAAATCCATTACTGCCTTACCAATTATATAGTGTTACATTGTATTTTCTTTGAAACATGAAATGTTATGTATTTAAGCCTGCGCATATGGTTATTAATATACTGTCGCATTCACGGAATGTATCCACCCATTTGACTATATTCCATGATGTGGGTGTTTCATTTGCTCTGTAAAACTGAGTAATTATGTTCTATGCAAGTTGAATGCATGATGCAATTGATTCCAGAAAGAAAATAGAACACAACTTGTTACTTTACTTTTACAAGTCAATCCTAGAAAATCATACTCATGTGACCTCTTATAACTATATAATAGTACAAATCTGCAAAATTTCCAAGAATGGCTGTTTCATGAATGAAATTATTTTTCATTATAAGTAGGCTTAACTGTAAGAGAAACCTTCCACTAAAAATTAAATGCAATTGCCCTGCTTATCTATGGAAATTAGCAAGAGTTGGACAAAACCGCAGTTGTATATCACATAGGGAAAGAAATAAATCCACGCTAACTACAACGCAGCACCATGGATAAATGGAGTCTAGAATAAGACTGTAAAATTATTATAAGTGAATCTAAGAAAAATTTCAGTAATTGTGGTTTGGCTGAATTTATTAGCAACGCCAAAAATAATAAATTAAAGTAAAATCAGGAAATACCTCTACTGAATTGGGCAGAATCTTGTTAGAGATAGAAAGCAGTGTTAACAATGCTGATCGGACTAGAATCTTTGCTCCGGATCAATCGATGGGGGTTGAAGGCAGCCTCATAAGTCAGAAGCTCGAATTCACCATAGATGGGACGATGAATACGGATAAGGGAAAAGCAAAGTAGCCTAATTTTGGCAAGGGGAAGAAGGAAAGTGACGGCTATTCCAGTTGAGAGTTGGGGGAAACGAACTGAAAGAATTGTTTTAAAATTTTGTCGAGAAGTAAAACATCAACCGTTGATTTGAAAAAGTGGATAGCATCAACCGTTGATTTGGAGATTAGATATATGGTTTCCAAATGCTAGTAGGGCCCAAACGGCAAATTGCCACAGCAATAAAAAGTTAAGTAATTTTACTTCTTCAACCTTGGGCTGTGCTTTAACAATAAATTAGCTGGAAACGATATCAAAACTAGTTTTTAAATTTACCAATCATATTAATTTTGTTTTTCCCTATTTTAGTTAATTCTAACCACAAAAACTTTTGGAAGTTTATCGTATTTGAAATAGATGTTTATTGCATTATATTTATGACAACCAAACACGTTATTTATGACAACCGAAAGCGCAATAAATTTTTTTTCCATTTTTCACTTGGACAACCAAGCACGTTATTTGCAAGTAAAATCAAAGTAACTGAGCTGTGACTTATGTAATATGATACAAATTAAATACAACATGTGTTGGTCCTACTCAACAATATTAAAGGTACGGAAAAAAAAACTTAATTGAGATCATATGAGTAGAAATTAAAACAACTCAACCATGAAAAGTACATGAGCAAATCACAATCAACCTTTGTTAGCAACCTTACTCGTAACAATAACTTACAATTCTAACAAAGCAACGATCTAAGATCTGGCAAAAAGAGTAAACGAACAAATAAGCAAAATGCGTAAGTAAGATGGTAACTGAGTTCTAAGATCCTCTACTTTATAATTTTTGTTTTTATTTTCCCTATGCTTATAGACTGAAGGCTGGTTTGTCATCCCCATTCTTGTAGCATCTCTCTAATACTTCACCGTGTTTTCAGCAATGCTTTTAGTCATTGCTACCGCACTCTTGGTTCCAGTCATGAATGATTCCCGAGAGGCACAAACATATTAAAAAAAAATAGTACAATCAACTGCGTATAAATATACACAAATCACAATGGATCAATAAAAACAGGGTTTAAGTGAGAATAATAAGATTTCACGAATACTCAACGTGGCTTATCAGATTGCAACCACCAACTAAATTTACTCTATCACTATTGTTTTGCCCTTTTTGTCATTTCGTCTGCCGTTTGGCTTCCTGAGATGTGAATCTCCTTATCCTTCCAAAGAAATAGCACTGCTATTCATTTTGTCTTCCTGAGATGAAAAGTTACAGTAAAATATTTCTAACAATTTGATGTCATAAATCAACAAAAATATAACGTATAAATTCTAGAGATTAGTAAAAATAACAATAAAAATTGAGAGAAAAAATTGACAAATTGAGATCAACAAACCTAAATAAACCACCTACTTGTTTCCAAATCATTCGAATATAACTCAACATTTCGACAACTTTAATTTTTGTCAAAATTTTCTCCAAGGCTCTCTATTTCTATGCAGTAAATCTCACTTTTGGTGTGATGGAAAAAGTAATTAGGAGGACAGAAGAAAATTTGGGAAGGTGTTGTTCAGTTCGAATTATGCCTTGTGAGATTGTGGAGATAATGGAACAAACGAATCCAGCTTCTTTCCAAATGACCAAAGACATCCAAATAATAAGTTTTTTAAATGAATTAAGAAACAGGAATGATGGACGTTTTGGGAAATCTCGAAAAGGCTTCATTTAGATCCATTGATCAAAGGTTTTGCTTATAATATAAGATAACTTTCGATGAACCAAGAAAATTTTGCATGTCAAATAAAATATATCAAAATATTATATAAGGATTAATAGAGTTAGAATTAGTAACAAGTTATTTACTAGTGCATCATTATTAAAAATTTAATGCAATAAATTTTAATAACTTTATGTATCGGTAAAAGTAACATTACTAGTCAACAGTTTACCAGTTTATCAATATACAGTGAACATTTTACCAACGATAACGATAAAGTATCGGTAGTCATTTTTGGCTTATCGATATTCGGTATGGCAACAATTTTCTCATATCAATAACGGTTATCATTATCATAACAGTCATACTTAAACTAGCATAAGACCAGTGCTTCGAGCACTACAGTAGATGGCAGTACATGGTAAGTTAAAGATGTTTAACAATAGTGGCTGAATATGCATAATGGAGCAAACAATAATGTCGCGTTAGTTTTTAGTCTATCGTGTATAGCATAAGTGTAGCATAGTTAAAGTAGCATAACATATTATAAATTGTTAGTCATTTAGAAAGTAGCATACCTTGATGTCAAAGCCAATTGTAGCAAATGAAATCAACCAAGGCATAACACTAGGGTTGGGCTGAGGTGATCAACTTAGATCTTCCACTTCTTCAGCTTAGGCTTAGGTCTCGTAAAAACATTATATTTCTAAGGTACATGTCATCAAACTTTAGAAATGCAAAGTCAATCATAAACTTGTTAAATCAGTACTAACCTAAATTGAGAGGGTATAATGTATTGAATAAGTTGGTAGATATAACTGAAATGTGTAATATCCAAAGTAACAACGACAAGCAATAAACGGATTGGTAAAAAATCACATGCATTAAGCACTAGTGGAAAATTGTAGAAAAACTAAACATATATTTAACATCCACTTCCATGAAACATTACAGTATAGTATGGATTCATCGTTCATTTGATCGTAATATTAAACATTTTTTTAAAAAATAGACAATAAATAACAACTCAAAATTACTAATTACGATTTGTGAAGTGATAAGAATTCAGGACCTTATCCCACATTTTTTGTTCACCAGTAAAAATTTGAACTCTGGAACACCTAGCGTTTAGTTGATGTGGTGTAACACCCTTATTTTTTGTTTAACAATATTCAGAACATTTAATTGGATAAATTAAATAGAATAATGTGGTTGATTTAGGAGTTGAGATTTAATTGTCAATTAACTTGGCCATGGCTAAACTAATGAATGTATAAGTATGGTTTATAATTTATAAATTAGGAAAACAAGAGGAGGGCAATATGGGAATAGCCATACCCATATACCCTTAAACCCTCCCTTATTCTCCCCTACCATTTCACAAATTAAAACACATATATATAAAAGAGAAGATATAGCCAGCCATTAAAACACCTTAGGAGATCAGTTTATTTGGAAGATCCAAGAGAGAAAGCTAGAAGATTAAAGCTAAAGCAAATCTCAAACTCCAACAACTTAATCAAGGTGAATAATAGTGTAAATCATCTCATTTTTCCTTATTTTGGTTCGATTATAGATAGTCACCAAATGTATTTTGTTGTGTTGATCATGTTTGGATCTAATAATTATTGTTTGGACAGCATAATGATTTATAGTGATTTATTGGGATTTTTATGGAATTAAAATGATGGGGTTTAAAAGAAAAACCTTAGTAAACGACTCGATTTTTGGATATGTCATGGAAAAAGTAATTTGAAGATGGGTTTTTAATTTCATAGTTTTCGGAGTTAATAGGAATATTTTATAAATTTTCTAAGGTGAAAAAGCATTTAGTTCGGGTTTTAATTATTATAAACAATAAAATAATGAATTCTACCTCGAAATTTTTATATTATGAAGAAAACGTTATTTTAGGTTTTTGATGAATTTTTAAATTTTTCCCAAGTGATTTCGATTTATTATGAATTTTCTAAGCTAAAAAGGCTTAATAATTATATTAAAATATTAATATAATTAATTATTTTGAAAATAATTTGTGAAATAATAAGTCTAATCTACAGTAGATTTTCTGCAATGAAATTGTTAAAGTATGTCATTAACCAATAGAAATTTGACAAAGAATTGTTAAATATATCATTAACCAATAGGAATTTGACAAAGAATAGGAGTTACGGTTTTCAAGTTATTTACGACTCTGTCATTCAACCTTCGGACTAAGTAACATTTCAACTTAGAACCTTCTGCAACACTTCTGAACCTTTCTGCAGCATTTTTGATGAAACTTTCGACTTAGTAACTTTCCAACTAAGTAACCTTTCGACTTAGAACCTTCTATAGCACTTCTGGACCTTTCTGCAGCATTTTGAAAGCACCTTTCGACAACATCATTTTGCATCAGTTTTGGACCCTTTTGTAGCACCTTTCAACAGCAGTTGTAAACGTTACGGAATCCCTTTTGTAGCAGTTTTCTCCAACTTTGTTTGTAAACTTCAAATATGCATAACATTCTAACCGTAAGCCCATTTTTCTATTGTGACCACTATACAAAAAGGGAAACCATCATTTGAACACAGTGAAATAAGTTAGAGACCTTAATTCTACACCTATAAAAAGTTATAGCTAAAACAAAGTTTTACATTTCTGAAGGGGTTGATTTCATTGCTTTCGAATATGTTTGCTTGGTTTTCTTTGCCTTTGAAGAGGGTAATTTCGAAGGGGTTGTAAAATTGTTTTAATTTGACCAAGTTTTGTATTTTCGAAGGGTAGACTTTAAAGAATTATATGGTAGGAGCCTAATATTCTTAAGAGCTTTCGAAGGAGGGTACCCTGTGAAGTCGAAAGCTAGGTTTCGAAGGTATCGAAAGGTTTTATGACCGAAACTCTATTTTTAAAGAAAAAACCATGGCTATACTAAAGAGCTTTTATAATGGTTTAAGAAGAATCCATCTTTGATAAATTAAACCCAGAGAAGTGGTATTGCTATGTGTTATATTGCTTCTTCTAATATGGACATATTCATTTTAAAATGAACTCATAACTGTATTTTGGGAAAAAGGGTAGGAGAACCGATTAGGTCAACCCAGTAGTGAATATAAATTGAATAAACTACTAAATGAGCAGAATTATATCCAGGAGGTCAGGAAGACTAGAATATAGGATGCTAAAATATAAAGAAAAGGTATTGGTAATGGTCAATAGATTTCCAGTAAGCCCATGAAAACTGTATGATGTTAGCAGGGGCCAATAGGTTAATAGTTAGCCCATGAAAACTATGTATAAAAGAGGATGTCAGATTGATAGGTTCATGGTTAGCCCATGAAAACTATGTGTAAATGAAGATGTCATATAGACATGTTCATCGTAAGCCCATGAAAACTATGTAATTGGGTAGAGAGTCCTTAAATGTTTAGCCGGTTATTAGTTATCTCTTGAAAACTAATAGGTTAAAAGTAATCCTAGAAACTATAATTGAGACAGATAGTCAGAATGAATGGGGATGGATGATCCAGATTTGATTTTCTTATTTTGCATATCATCATAATGTTTTAAAATACTATGCTTTTTTAACCGTTGTTGATGCAGGAGCACGATATATGATTTTATATAGGTTTTAGGATACTAGTGAGGGGAAAACCCATTCCGCTAAGCGGCGTGGTCTTACTAGATATCTATTTGGATTGAGATGATAGACTATTATTCATACCAGACTTTATGTCTAACTCAAAGTTTTTACTTTCCCCTTAAACTCTCGGGTAATCAAATGATTTTGAGTAGTTTGAGGTCTAGGGTTTTCAACTTCTCTTCTTTGACGAATAAAGCTTCCAGAGGCGTGCAGGAGACATAGTTATTTAAAGATATCTTTTCAGCTGTGTGTTTTGTTTGTAAAGATAGATTTATTAGCCTTATTATATACTCTGATCAACCAATGAGGCATCTTCATATGTCGCTGTTGGCGTATGTATAATAATTATATTTTTGCCGAAAGTGGTTAACGTTTTGAGATTATGTAAAGAAATGTTTTGAATCGAATGTAGAAATATGTTTCTGAATGGTTAAATTTTTTTTCCATATTCTATTGATCTGTGTATCAATGAATCTAGCACCGCCGTATATTATCGTCGAAGATTAATAACTATGGATGAATGCAGCATCATTAGCCGTTAGTTTTGGACCTTCAAATAGGGGGATGTTACAAGTTGGTATTAAAGCATAGGTTTATGTTAAAACATAAAATAAACCAAACGTTTTCAATATAATCCTAATGAATTAAAGAATAAGATTGGGTTTGGATTACGTTATAGTAACGTACTTGTATTTGCTATATATATATATATATGTATGTATGTATGTATATATGTATGTATGTATGTATGTATATAAGTACGTGTTCCCCTTTCTCTTAGACCGTTCTTTGTATCTTACTAAGGCTCATATGTAGATTTACGAGAAAGAAGATATGGAAGTAAGAAACAGAAGAGGACATTCAGGTGGAGGAAACACCATAGCAAATGGTAATGCTCGACCTAATACCAGGAGAAACCAAGGTCGAAAGGCAAATGCTAATCAAAGTGTAGAGGCCAACTTAGGTGTTTGAACCCCACCAGTAGATATGGGAATGATGTATCAGTTCTTCGTCAACTTGATGCAAGCTGGAACAACTACGGGAGTAGTTGGAGGTAATGCTGTGAATGTTGGAGAAGCCAATCCTGTGGCCCTTGTTGGCAATGACAATGTCAAGTTGAGAAGGGATTATACCAGTTTGGGAGATAAGCCTTTTCATGGAACAAAGGATGCTGTTGATGTTGAGAACTGCATTTTGAACTGTGAAAAGATCTTTACAGATTTAGGCTTAAATGATGGGGAGAAGAAAAGGCTATCCTCTAGATAGTTGCAAGGGTTAGCACTTCATGGGTGAAACAGTGTGGCAGTTGAAGTTTTGGAGTAAGAGCTGACATGGGCTGATTTTAGAAGAAGGTTTGAGTAGAGGTTCTTGTTCAAGGTTGCCAAGTCGGCATTGATGAGGAAGTTCATGGACCTTGTACAAGGAGAGTTGTCAGTGATCGAATATGTTGCTTAGTTTGATGAGATGTCTCGATATGGTTATGCATTGGTTGACGCTGATGTCAGAAGGAATGAGAGATTCATTTGAGGTTTGAGGCCAGAAATAGGTAAAATGACCATGCCTCATACTAGAGAGCCTTGTCATGTAGTGGTGGAGATGGCCATTTGCCATGAGGAGATGCTTGTTGTGTCTGTTAGGGAGAAACCATTTGAGTCCCAAGGCCCTCAGGGAAAGAAAAGGAAATTCTTCAAGAGGAAAGGAGCCCAGAATGGGGATGCTACTAAGAAAGCAAAGGCTGATTTAGTGTGTTATAAGTGTGATAAGAAGGGTCATTATGCCAACGAGTACAGATCCTGTAAAGGAAAGAAGCCCGTATAGAAGAAGAATGTGAAATGCTTCAACTGTGACCAAGTTGGGCATTATAAGAACCAGTGTCCAGAGCCAGTCCGGGCGGACAGAGGGATGGTGTTTGCTATTGGACCACCGTCTTCTTCTAGACCTACTGCCATGGAGAAAGGGAAAACTGTGATCGAAGTTACGCTTTCGATTCAGAGTATACCAGCTAGAGAACTTTTTGATACTGGTGCATCATACTCATTTATATCACAGTATTTGGTTGATAGGTTATGTATAGAACCCACATAACTTGTTACTTCCTTAAGGGTTGCAAATCCAATAGGAGGACATGCAACTCTTGGGATGAGATGTGACAAGTTAGAACTTGATTTGTTAGCTCATAAGTTTGCGTGCAGTTTGTATGTTTTTAATTTCGTAGATTTCAGGATCATTTTGGGTATGGATTGGTTGGGTAAGTATGAGGTTAGGATATTTTGCTAGGATCGGGAATTATCGTTGAGGCACCTAGATAGTCATAATCGAATCATTTTCTCAGTGGAAAATTCCAGCAAGAGTGTTTGTGCTTTGTTAAGTGCCTTGGAGGTAGGAGATGACCTTAGATCGTTTTATGTAGCAAGATAATTTTTAGATGTATTTGACCCGGTCACCAAATTACCACCGAAACGAGCTGTAGAGTTTCGAATAAACCTTGTGTCGGAAGCTGAACCTATCGGTAAACCACCTAGCAGAATGTCGCCGACAAAGATGAAGGAATTGAAGGTGCAGCTAGTGGATCATAAGGGAAGGAATTTTATTAGACCAAGAAGTACGCCTTGGGGAGCGGCCGCGGTGTTTGTAAAGAAACCAAATGGGTCATTAAGAATGTGTATCAACTACCGTAAGCTAAACGAGAGAACGATTAAGAATAAGTATCCTTTGCCAAGAATAGATGATCTGCTTGATCAGTTGAGGGGAGCCAGAATATTTTCCCAATTTGATTTGGTGACGGGATTCCATCAGTGGAGAGCACTTGGATTGGTTCGTATTGGTATTCATAAATGTTATTTTAGTATACTCAAAAGATGAAAGAGAGCATGACATTCATCTTAGAGTGGTGTTGGAGACGCTGAGGCAGAATTAGCTAAAAGCGAAATTTTTCAAGTGTCATTTTTTGAAGGAAGAGGTTAAGTTTCTTGGTCATGTGGTTTCAGAAAATGGATTATCAGTCGATCTAGACAAAATCGAAGCTATGAACAATTGGAAGAGACCAGAAACAGTGATCGAGATCCGAAGTTTTCTTGGACTTGCTGGCTATTACCAAAGATTCATCAAGGATTTTTCGCGGATAGCAGCACCTTTGACTAAGCTTACCAGGAAGGAAGTGAAGTTTGTTTGGTCCAAAAAATGTGAAAGAGCATTCCTTCAGTTAAAGCATTTGTTAACCAATACTCCTGTATTAGTAGTTCTAGATGGTAACCAAGGGTTGGTAGTATACATAGATGCATGTGGGACTTGATTAGGAGCAGTATTGATGCAAAAGAGAAAAGTTATTGTTTACGCATCTCGACAGCTTAGACTGCACGAAGTAAGATATCCTACTCTTGACTTGGAGTTGGCAGCGGTAATTTTAGCCTTGAAGATTTAGAAGCATTATCTTTTGGGGGAGAGATTTGAATTGTATACCGATTATAAGTCTTTTAGATACCTATTCTCTCAGAAGGAGTTGATATGCGATAGTAGAGGTGGTTTGAGTTTTTGGCTGCTTATGATTTTGATATAGAATATACCCAGGGAAAGGAAATAAAGTAGCGAACGCTCTCAGTAGAAGACATCAGAATATGGTGTTGGCTATGTTGGTGGAGTGGAAAGATCTGGAAGCTTTGACCAGATGTGGTGTGCAGTTAAGATCGACTACTAGTTCTTGTAAGAGTACTGCCATGTTGTCCTGTTTGGAAGTTCGACCAGCATTGATTGAGATAATAGCTGCTAAACAGAAGGAGGATCCATTATTAGCTGAGAGGATCAGAAGGCTTGAGGTTGGAACCATGGTCGATGAATTGAAATATTTTTGACCCGAGAGAATGGTTGAGAAAGAAGGGACGGTTATGTTTTCCAAATATGGAGCACGTAAGAAAAGAAGTTCCTAAAGAATGTCATCGATCCAAGTTTACGATTCACCTTGGAGGGACCAAGATGTATCAAAATATGAAGAGGAACTTCTATTGGGAAGGCATGAAGAGAATGTTGACTTATGGGTCAGGCAGTGTATAAATTGTTAACAAGTGAAAGTCGAACATCAAAAGCCAAGTGGGTTACTTCAGCCTCTAAATATTCATTTTGAAAAAGGGATTCGATATCCATGGATTTTATAGATGGTTTGCCAAGATCAAGGAGAGGAAATGAGAGTATATGGGTTATTGTAGACAGGTTGACCAAGAGTGTTCGTTTTATTCCAGTAAAGTCGACCAAAACGGTCCTTATTTTAGCAAAGTTGTTCATGAAGAACACAGTTAGACTTTATGGTATTCCTAGTAGCATAGTCAGCGACGGGATGCATCATTCACTAGCGAATTTCGGAGGAGTCTACAAGAGGTATTAGGTACCAAGCTCAAAATGAGTATAGCTTATCACCCATAGACAGATGGGCGACAGAGAGAGTCAACAAGGTACTTGAGGACTTGCTAAGAGCTTGTATATTGGACTTTGGTGGATCTTGGGAGACAGATTGGTCTTAGGTCCGGATTTGGTTAGAGAGGCATAAAAAAAAGATTGAGTTAATTAAAAAACGGATGAAGGAAGCTCAATCCAGGTAGAAGAGTTATGCGAATAAGAGGCATAAAAACATAGAGTTCTCAGTGGAAGATAGAGTTTTCGTTAAAGTATCACCAATAAAGGGTGTGGTACGAGTTGGAAAGTCGGGAAAGTTGGCCCCAAATATGTTGGATCATTCCAGATTTTAGAAAGGAATGGAAAATTTCCTTACAGAGTACAGTTACCAAGTAGTATGGCAGGTGTCCATAATGTATTTCATGCGTCTCATCTCCACAAGTATATGCATGATCCAAAGGCTACTATTCCCCAGGCAGAGTTGGAGGACTTGGAAGCAGAGCCTGATTTGACTTTTATTAGACAATCAGTTCGGGTTGTAGCGAGAGATGAGAAAAGATTGAGGACCAAGACAGTCAAGTTGGTGAAGGTTCGGTGAAGCGACAACGAGAAGGTCCGTACTTGAGAAACAGAGGACATGATTCGAGATGCGTATCCTGATTTGCTTTGAGGGTATGCTCTATATTTGTATTGTATAGACCTATTAGCTGGTATGACATACTAGCTTTTGTTTGCATGGTTGTTATGCTTGTTTGTAGTCCTTACTGAATTTCGAGGACGATATTCTTTAAGGGGGAGCTTGTGACATCCCTATTTTTTGTTTAACATTATTCATGACATTTAATTGGATAAATTAATATAATAATGTGGTTGATTAAGGAGTTAAGATTTAATTGTCAATTAACTTGGCCATGGTTAAACTAATGAATGTATAAGTATGGTTAAAGCTAATATCCTTAAACACTCATATACCCTTAAACTCTCCCTTATTCTCCCCTGCCATTTCACAAATTAAAACACACATAAAAGAGAAGATATAACCAGCCATCAAAATACCTTAGAAGATCAGCAAACTTGAAAGATCCAAGAGAAAACGCTAGAAGATTCAAGCTAAGGCAAATCTCAAACTCCAACAACTTAATCAAGGTGAATAATAGTGCAAATCATCTCATTTTTCCTTATTTTGGTTTGTTATAGATAGTAACCGAATGTATTTTGCTGTTTTGATCATGTTTGGATCTAATAATCATTGTTTGCATAGAATAATGATTTATTAAGATTTTTATGGAATTCAAACGATGAGTTTTAAGGTAAAAACCTTGGTTAACGACCTCCAAACGACTTGTTTTTTGAATACGTTGTGTAAAACATAATTTTTAAGATGGGTTTTTAATTTCATAATTCTCGGAGTTAGTAGGAATATTTTATGAAAATCTTAAGACAAAAAAGGCATTTATTTCAGGTTTTAATTATTAAAAATAATACAAAAATGAATTCTGCCCCAAAAAATTTATATGATGAAGAAAATGTTCTTTCAAATTTTTTGTGAATTTTTGAGATTTTTCCCAGGTGATTTCAATATTATGAATTTTCTAAGCTAAATAGGCTTAATAATTATATTAAAATATTAATATAGTTAATTGTTTTGAAAATAATTTATGAAATATAAATCTAATCTACAACAGATTTTCTATAAAGAAATTATTAAAGTATGTCATTAACCAATAGAAATTTGCCAAAGAATTATTAAAGTATATCATTAACCAATAGGAATTTAACAAAGAATAGGAGTTGCAATTTTCAAGTTATTTACGACTTGCCATTAAACCTTCAGACTAAGTAACCTTTCGACTTAGAACCTTCTGCGGCACTTCTGGACCTTTTTGCAGCATTTTTTATTAATCTTTCAACTTAGTAACCTTCCGACTAAGTAACATTTCAACTTAGAACCTTCTGCAACACTTCTGGACTTTTCTGCAGCATTATTGATGAACCTTCCGACCAAGTAACCTTTCGACTTAGAACCTTCTGCACCACTTCTGGACCTTTCTGCGGCATTTTGGAAGCACCTTTCGACAGCATCATTCTACAGCGGGTTTGGACCCTTTTGTAGCACCTTTCGACCTTATTGAAAGCACCTTTCGACTGCTGTCGAAAGCCACCTTTCGAAAGCTGTTATAAACGTTGCGAAAGCCCTTTTGTAGCAATTTTCTTCAATTTTGTTTGTAAACTTCAAATAGACATAACTTTTTAACCGTAAGCCCATTTTGACTAGGAATATTTAAAATAGTATATTTGTTTTTACTACGATAAATTACTTATGGTTACAACACTTTATAACACTATCATAAAACATACCATTTACATTATATCAAGTATATAATAAAAAGAAAACAGCTTTCAGTTTGAACAAGATTGGTTATCAGGTTAGATATATGTAACAAATTACATAATTGCCCCTGAGCATACCTTAACTCCATAAGTCGGACATATAGAAAGAGTATAGCAGTATATGTCACTTTATCAGACATTCTCTAGTATCACAGTTTAGTAAGAGATAAAAATTTGTTTCACTATCGACATGTGAAGCGGAATACATTTGCTGTTTTGGCATGTGCACAAGTCGTATACATGCAACACATAGTTAGAGATTTCGGTATATACTTACATAAATCATCAATAATAATACGAGTGCCATAAATCTTTTAAAAAATCTAGTAAATCTTCCACGAACAAAATATATTGACACACATCATCAGTTCCAATGATATTATATAGAAAAAGAAATAATATCACTTGAATTTGTTACTTCCAAAAATCAAATCGTACATATTTTTACTAAACCATTGAATAAAAATAGTTTTATAAAACTATGAAGAGAATTAGGAATCATTTTCTTACAAGAGCTCCAATATATATATATATATATATATATATACACACACACACACACACACACACACACACACACACACACACACACACACACACACACACACACACACACATACATATAAGAATGTAGAACTTGAAACCTACAAAATTAACTTATGATAACCATCTCAAGTTATTCTCTGAAAGAGCCTTTACCTCAAATTAAAAATAGAAAACCATTTCAGAAATTTTAAAATGGTAAGAATACTTTCTGTCTAAACCAAAATACCATAAATTGTTAATAACAGGGTTGTGGTAAAAATAATAATAACCATATATACTCAACACTTTTAATACTTCCCATACTACTATATAAACCGGCTAAACTATATATCAATTCATAATTTTTTTTCTAAAAAGCTCCTAATTTATTTACAAAATGGCTTCTACCGACGGTTCGACCTATTCCTCAATCGATTTTAGCACACCCTCTTCCAAAAGCACATATTCATCCTCGTCAAAAAAACATCTAATAATTCGTCTTCACTGAAGATTACTCCATCACCAACCTATCACACTGATTTCTCTCCAAAAGGAAAGAACGTAAAATAGTCAATCAACTTTAATAATGTATCACCGTCTACTGATGATCGTCGCATTGATGCGTTACGTCACTATCAATGAGAAATGATGGGACTTCAGAAACAAATGTATTGGGAACAGCGCAGTCAATAAGCGCATCATAATTTTATTAAAAGATATATTCTGGCATTTTGTAGATGATCACCAACAAAGAACAGTATATGTAAAAACTCTCATTGACTAATGGAAACTACATTAAAAAATTCCGACTCTAATCCAAGAAACACATGGGAGCCAGGACATCGAATGGAGAATCTGAACCATCCAAAAAAAATGAATTGTCTTTATCCTTTTTGATGTCTTATCTATCTAACTATATATATGTATGTGTGTGTATATATAATCGTTGTACTGAATAATAAAATAAATCAATAAAATACTTATTTTTTATAAAAGCGCACACTATAAAATAATGCACTTAAGGAGGTAAACAGACCACAAAGTCGGTCTGCCTACTTAAGGCGAATAGCATAAACCATCACTCAAATGAAAAAACTATTAAAATTTGCAAAAAATAACAGGACTGGTCGAATAAATTTATCCCGTCGATCGAGTAAAATAAATTCATATAAAATTGTTTATGTTATAGAAAATATCGGTCGATTAGAAATAAGTAGATTGATTGACAAATTGGTCGACTAGTTATTAACTTTCGGTCAACTGCATGACCCTCGAATTTTCACTGTCTCCTCTTTGGTTTAAAATTCTATTAATTCAAATGCTTTCAGTCGACTGTATTACCAATTTCAGTCGACTGATACAGCTAATACTTAGTTACTATTTTTAACAAATATCAGTCGACTAAACTTTATAATCAGTTGACTGATACCCTCGTCAGCTGATTGATTATCAATTTTTAGTCAGCTAACAGATCCTATTTTTATGCTAATTCCATTATGTTCCAAAATTCCAAATACCCAATTCAACCAGTGGACTAAGTTATCAATTGCAGTCGACTGGTTCAGCACAGGAAATTTTTATTATAAAAAATGAAATAAATACAAAAAATATTATGCGTATATATATATATATATATATATATATATATTCTAACATTGCAGAAAAATATGTCCATCATTGAAGAGATACATTAACGAGGCCGAACGATGATGACAAACAAAGTTATATAAGTCACAATGTTTTGTGTCTAGAAGTATATAAATGTTAAAATCTCTTCAAAGTGATATACACATACAAAACGTTAAAAGTTACATTTACGTCTTAAAAACAAAGTTACTCAAAATCAATCGACTGAGATTATATATATTATATTTTTTATCCAAACAATATAAACAATCAACTACAACTACACAAACAATTGACTAAATATTAAACCAGTCGACCAGTTGTAGAGATTCAATGACTAAAAATGGTTCAAAATAAACTAATTCTTTTCTTTTATTCAACTAGAATTTTTCAACTATAAAAGTCGATTAACACTAACACAAACAGTCGACTGGTTGGAAAGTTTCAGTTAACTAAATAAGGTCAAAAATGTAGTAATTTTTCTCCGGTTTAAAACTCCATTTTTCGACCGTCAAACAATCGATTGCCACTGTACTTTTAGTCGACTGAATTAGTATAACTGTCATATTTCGAAAATTATGAAGAGTTCTTCTTCCCCACGAAGAACCACTTCCCTCTGTGAATAGTTATAGCACTTCTAATGGTTACCGCTCTTCATGAAAACTTACAACTATACTATAAATAGCAATCATATCTTAGACTTCAAATAACAATCCTCTTTCTCTCTAATCTCTAATTCTTGTTTAAATTCTCTTGCATTCAAAAGATATATGTTGCGCATCATTGATCACTTGTACATATATCGACTCATTCGTGTTACTCAGAACACAAGAAGTCAAAACACTTTACTACTTTTGTAGTCGAAGTCTGTTGGAGATCTTCAGACAAAAAGTCATGTTCGAAAGCTTTGGCGGTTCGTAATATACACGTTCCTCTGGGTTAAGAGAGGGTGTTGTTTAAATCTAAAAGGGATTTAGGACTGGACGTAAATGGGAAGTTTGAACCGGTATAAAAATCTTTGGTGTGATCGTTTAGTAAAACAGTTCATATTACTTGATCCATAGCGACTCTCACACCTTTGTCCATATATTTCATACATCATAAAAAACACTGTGCTATTTCATTTCACATAGCATTCTCAAACGTATCATTTTTTAAATATATCAATGGGTGAATCCATTATTAATAATAGAAAAGGAAAGTTGCAAAAGGTTTCAAACCAAAAATAAGTTCTCACTTCCTTTTCCCGATTCCTAATACCAATTCGTATTTGGTATAAAAGGATACAGATTGATACAAATAGTTTTAATGGTCAAGGATCGATGAAATTTAAGTTTAAAACATTGAAAAAATATTACAAAAACTATTTTCACACCATCAATGGACATCGGTTCATCTCAATCTTCAAGAGATCAATGATCCCAAGTTATTTTACTCCACCCGAAACTGTTTCCAACTGGACGATTTATAGGAGGTGAGAAGAACCTTGGGATAAACTGTCTATAACTAATATACATCTTCTATTACATATACATTTGTTTCTTTCAGATAAAAACCGTCCATTTTTGTATAGAATCAAATTATAGAATAATTCACCGAAAAATATACAGGAACCATGTTTGGACTTATATACATTACATATAGGCATATAACTATTGTAGGACAGGATAGAGTATATGAATGATTCTATCTTCGTCTAAGGAGCTGCAGGAGAATAGTAGGCGATTCAGCATATCGACATTGGAATGAGATGGGGTCTTTTCACGCCTCATAATAGTGCTCGGTTTGTCTTGGTTAGAGATTAATGGAAAAACAACGAAAATTCCCGCATGCACAAAATCCCATTGGAGCCTCATCCCTAACAATTGAAGTGCATATTACAAGCGGGAGTACAATCAAATTGACAAAGAATTAGAAACACTTAAAACCATTAATTTTATTTGTTTTTAAAACTAAGGGTTTTAAGTTAAGTAGATAGAAGTGGAAAACTCACATACTTGTGAAGATGAATTACATCCATTATTTATATGGACAAATTACTCAAGTATAAAGGCATTAGCTTGAAGATAACTTATTGGAACTTCTGCAAAACATCCGTTTAAGTAGCCCTGTCAAAATATAGCATGACCCTTTAATTTAACCCTTATAACCCTGTTTTAACTCGGTTGGGTCAAGCCCGATTTCTATATTATTATAATGGGTAAAAACCATTCATACCCCTCTATAAACTATACAGACCCATCAATAAACTATACTGACCCAGATTACTGCGTAATCCCTTCAAATCCCTAAATCCAACTTTAACGATTCCTAAGCCTATTTTCTCAGTGGCAATTCTTGTCTAAAATTCATCTGATAATATATCATCTTGAATCTAACGACCTGTAATTTTATCACTTTAATTTGAGATATTTAATTAAATTTAAATATTCAAATTATTGTTTTATAAGACAAACAATTCATTTTAATTATTATCCAGTGATAAATATTTATTTGCAAGTTTTGATTACATAAATAAATAGTTTGATTAAAAACTGAAAATGTGGCTGTAATTCAGATTCCGAATTCACAATGATTTGACAAATGAAAATGGTTTTAAGTTGTAGCAACCTTGTTTGAACATACACACACATGCATATACATGCATATATACAAATAAATGTGTTTCACAATTCGTCAAATCAAATCCAAAAAAATCTCTAAACATATATACATATAAACACCATATGTATAAACAAATATGACTTGAAAAAAACAAACACACGATCACTCAATCAAGGGAAGACAAGCACATGGGAAAGGGGGTAGTTCGACCGTGTGGAGGGGGGTGGGGTAGCACATGGGTGTGGTGATGTGTTATAATGATATTTATGATATTTTACACATCTTCGCCCATAAATAACAAGGCATGCCTTCACAATACATTCACTCTCAAAATTCCTAAGCTTCTCTTCTTCTTCTAAGGCACAACAATTGCCTCCATCTCCTCTTAAAAATATTTCAAAATCGAGTCAAAATTTTACCGAAATAATCATTATATGTAGAGAGATATACCACTTTAAATTCTAGATCAAGTTAGTGATCGACTCTTCTTTATCCTAGCTTGGTCGAGCTCATCAAGAGCAACCACTACCTCTCCACCATCTCAAGTGCAAGGTCGAGCACACCCAAGGGTCCCAGGGCAGGATTCATAAACTTCGGGTATGGAAATAGTGAGCTATAATCGATTTCGTAGCACTAAAAGTTAGATCGGGAAAGCATATATATATATATATATATATATATATATATATATATGTGAGAATTACTCCGCTAGTTTATTTTATTAAACTATATAATGATATGTTTTTCCATGCTTGTTTCGTAAGCTAGATCATCATGTTTTGGATGTTGATTATATGCTTGCTTGATATGGAAATGATCCACGGTAAAATACACGTCGAATTTACGCAAAGTAATCACTTTCCTTTATAAATTATAATGGCATTTATAGAGTTGTTAACCTCTTTAAAAATGGATAAAAATGGTTTAGAATGATATATAAATGTTTTGTAAACATTAAAACTCACGACAAAGTTAGGTGAAGTTTGAAAAACTGAGTAAAAATAAGCATGTTGCGTAGCGACAATTAGCGATTTTCGTGCCATAAAACTTAGATCAATGTACAAGATGAAATATAGGTTGGAATTTATCGAAATAAGAATTTTCTGGACCCTTGTAACTAGAGTTTTCAATTGAAAGAGAAAAATCAAGATTTTATTAAGTAATTTTTGAGATATGTCCAAAACAAATGTTCAAAATCATCGTGTTTTGGCGGTTCGTAACATATTGTTTTCGACTCTTTGAAAATTGATATTTTTAATCTTTAAAAATATAAAATAAATTCCATAAATATGTTAAAATGTTTCAAAAGGAATTTTAGTTATAAAAATGGACATGTATTTCATGAAATCGGTGTTGTGATCTATAAAGCTTTAAAATCACTATTCAGTGGCAATTTAGCAATGTAATTTGACAACTTTTGAATAAATGTTTTAAACTTGAGTTTTTCTTTCCGAATTTTTTGGAAATGTTTTTCAAATAATTGCACAACTATTTTAAAATATTTAGAGTCGATCAAATAACTTGACCGCCTTATAGATGATAGAGAGGTAGTCTCTAGACTGGAGTTTGCAAAACCAGTTCCATGTTTCCCTTAGCTATTTGGACTGGCCCGACGGAGGGGATGATTAATTTAATTTACTCGAATCGTATTTTCTTACACCTTTGTCCATATATTGCATACATCACAAAAAATATTGTGCTATTTCATTTCACATAGAATTTTCAAACGTATCATTTTTTAAATATATCAATGGGTGAATCCATTATTAATAATAGAAAAGGAAAGTAGCAGTAGGTTTCAAACCAAAAATAAGTTCTCTTCTTTTTCCCGATTCCTAATACCAATTTTTATTATAGGTATAAAAGGATGCAGATTGATACAAATAGCTTTTATGGTCTAGAATCGATGAAATTTAAGTTCAGAACATTGAAAAAAAAAAATTCAAAAACTGTTTTCACGCCATCAATGGACATCGGTTCATCTCAATCTTCAAGAGATCGATGATCCCAAGTTCTTTTACTCCACCCAAAATTGTTTTCTACCGGACGATTTGTAGGAGGTAAGAAGGTCCCTGGGATAAACCCTCTCTAACTAATATGCATCTTCTATTACATATACATTTGTTTCTTTCAGATAAAAACCGTCCATATTTGTATTGAATTAAATTATAGAATAATTCGTCGAAAATATACAGGAACCATATTTGGACTTATATACATTACATATAGGCATATAACTGTTGTATGACAAGATAGAGTATATGAATGATTCTATCTTCGGCTAAGGAGCTGCAGGAGAATAGTACGCGATTCAGCATAACGACATCGGAATGGGATCTGGTCTTTTCATGCCTCATAATAGTGTTCGGTTTGTCTTGGTTGGAGATTGATGGAAAAACAACGAAAATTCCTACATGCACAAAATCCCATTGGAGCCTCATCCCTAACAATTGAAGTGCATATTACAAGCTGGAGTACAATCAAATTGACAAAGAATTAGAAACACTTAAAACCAATAATTTTATTTGTTTTTAAAACTTAGGGTTTTAATTTAAATAGATAGGAGTGGAAAACTCACATACTTGTGGATATGAATTACATCCATTATTTATATGGACAAATTACTCAAGCATAAAGGCATTAGCTTGAAGATAGCTTACTGGAACATTTGCAAAACATCCATTTAAGTAGGCCTGTCAAAATATAACACGACCCTTTAATCCAACCCTTATAATCATATTTTAACTCGGTTGGGTCAAGCCCGATTTCTATATTATTATAATGGGTCAAAACCATTCATACCCCTCTATAAACTATACAGACCCATCAATAAACTATACTGATCCAGATTACTGCTTAATCCCTTCAAATCCCTAAATCCAACTTTAACGATTCGTAAGCCTATTTTCTCAGTGGCGATTCTTGTCTAAAATTCATCCGATAATATATCATCCTGGATCTAACGACTCGTATTTTATCACTTTAATTTGGGATATTTAATTAAATTTAAATATTCAAATAATTGTGTTATAACACAAACAATTCATTTTAATTATTATCTAATGATAAGAAATTTATTTGTAAGTTTTGATTACATAAATAAATATTTGATTAAAACTGAAAATGTGGCTGGAATTTGGAATCCGGATTCACAACGGTTTGACATATGAAAACGGTTTTAAGTTGTAGCAACCTTGTTTGAACATACACACACATGCATATACATGCACATATACAAATAAATGTGTATCACAATTAGTCAAATCAAATCCAAAACAAATCTCTAAACATATATACACATAAACACCATATGTATAAACAAATATGACTTGAAAAAAACAAACACACCATCACTCAACCAAGGGAAGACAAGCATATGGGGAAGGGGGTGGTTCGACCGTGTGGAGGGGTGTGAGGTAGCACATGGGTGAGGTGATGTGTTATAATGATGTTTATGATATTTTAGACATCTTTGCCAATAAATAGCAAGGCATGCCTTCACAATTCATTCACTCATTCCCTCTCAAAATTCATAAGCTTATCTTCTTCTTCTAAGGCACAACAATTGCCTTCATCTCCTCTTAAAAAAAATTCAAAATTGAGTCGATGTTTTATCGAAATAATCATAATATATAGAGAGATATACCACTTTAAATTCAAGATCAAGTTAGTGATCACCTCTTCTTTCTCCTAGCTTGGTCGAGCTCATCAAGAGCCACCACAACGTCTCCACCCTCTCAAGTACAAGGCCGAGCACACCCAAGGGTCCCAGGGCAGGATTCATAAACTTTGGGTATGGAAATAGTGGAGCTATAATCGATTTCGAAGCACTAAAAGTTAGATCGGGAAAGCATATATATATATATATATATATGTGTGTGTGTGTGTGTGAGAATTACTCCGCTAGTTTATTTTATTAAACTATATAATGATATGTTTTTCCGTGCTTGTTTCGTAAGCTAGATCATCATGTTTTGGATGTTGATTATATGCTTGCTTGATATGGAAATGATCATCGGTAAAATGCACGTCGAATTTACGCAAAGTAATCGTTTTCCTTTATAAACTATAATGGGATATATAGAGTTGTTAACCTCTTTAAAAATGGATAAAAATGGTTTACAATGATATATACATGTTTTATAAACATTAAAATTCATGACAAAGTTAGTTGAAGTTTGAAAAACTGAGTAAAAATGAGTCTGTCGCGTAGCGGCAATTCGCGATTTTCACGCCATGAAAACTTAAATCAACGTGCAGAATGAAATATAGGTTGGAATTTATTGAAATAAGAATTTTTCAAACTCGTATAACTAGAGTTCTCAAATGAAAGAGAAAATTAAAGATTTTATTCAGTAATTTTTGAGATATGTCCAAAACAAATGTTCAGGATCGTCGCGTTTTGGCAGTTTGTAAAATTATGTTTTCGACACTTTGAAAATTGATATTTTTAATCTTTAAAAATATGAAATAAATTTCATATATATGTTAAAATGTTTTAAACTTAGGTTTTTCTTCCCGAATCTTTTGGGAATGTTTTTCAAACAATTGCACAAGTATTTTAAAAGGTTTAGATCGATTAAATAACTTGACCGCCTTATAGATGATAGAGAGGTAATCTCTAGGATGGAGTTAGGAAAATAGTTGCATGTTTCCCCTAGCTATTCGGACTGGTTCGACGGAGGGGATGATTAATTTGATTTACTCGGATCATATTTTCTTAAAATAAAAGAAAAGAGATTTGGAATTTTCCACAAACTTAATCAACATTTCAAATAGAATTTTGATGGTAAAGAGAATATTCTAGTCAAACTCTGTATTAAATTTCGAGAAGGGAACCCATATTATCCGTATGAATTTAAAAGGTGATTTCATCATTATTCGACGAATAATACAGATTGAATATAGAAATTAGTATTGAGCATAATTAATCTAAAATGTATGGATCCTTTTTACTCAGTACTAATTTGTTTGGTTATATAATGAACGATTTCTTAAATAACATTGTTTTTACCCATCAAAATATATATTTTGGAAATAAGTAATCTCCATTTAGATTGAAATTATAAAAGATGGAAATATTTTTCCCAAGTAATTTAAAGGAAATGATTTATAATTTCCAAAGTTATAAGGACGGTTAATAAAACTGTATATACCAAGAAGAAACGGTTTAAAATATATCTCTAAATATATTTCATCAGATATAAAGATATTAATTGATTGAAGGGTGATCACCAGTCATCCACATACTTAACATGTTTTCTATCGGTAATTGGTTTAGAGAGACTGGGACTGGATTTGGGTGATTCCTATCCGAAAACCATTTCGAACCAATATACGAGTCCGAAAGTGAAGATATGTTGAAAATAGTGATTTTGAAATCTTCAATACAAGGATTGCTCGCTACTAATCCTAAGAGTGATTCCCAAACAGGATGTATTGTCATGTTCTTGGACAACTTGTATGGACGAATGTCTGATGTTGCATTTCTAAGACCACATACATTGGTTTTTACAAACGTACATCTGTTTGGTGGTGTAGAAGATAACCCCTCTTATACATAATATCCTTCTCCAAGGCGCATGAATTCGGTGTTTGCACTTTTGTGGAAACCAATTACTTTGTCATCAGAATTGGAAGTGTGGCATTTAAAGTGGGATTTGTCATGCAAAAGGTAAAATGTTACCTCAAGCCACACACATCGGTAATGGAAAAACATGATAAATGCGGCAGGGCTAAGTGGGTCACACTCATTAGGATATGATCATCACCTTTATAGATTATCCTCTATATATCGGGTTTGTTGTGTATGCTTTGGGATTCCATGGATAGGTCGGGAACGATCGTGGTGATGAGATATTTGGTACTATATATGGTAGAGAAAGGCTGGTTCTGTGTTGGTAGAGGGCAGCGAAGCCGTGCCTCGGTACATTCCTCTAAAGATATGCTGTCAGAAGGTTGTTCCTTACCTTGTCATTGTTGGAAATCTATTCTCCAGTACGTGCCTTTACGGTTTTGATAGTAGAACCTAGTATGCTAAAATTTAATTAATGCAACAAATTTGACTATAATTAATATGTTACTTGAAAGGGTTTTGAAAGAATATCATTAGAAATAATATTCCTGATTTTACGTAGCAAATGTTTTGGTTATCATAAGGTAAAAACGTGTCTGTGTTTATGTGCGGTGTGGTCTTATGAGTTACCCTTTGATTTCAAAGTATCCGTTCTTTTGAGTTTTCTTACACCGGCCCCATGAGTAATCCGGAGTTTATTTTTTTCCCTTAAACTCTGGATACCCTATTTTTCCGAGCAGTCAAGTAGTCAGGTTAAGCTTGGAGCATGGAGCAGAAGATTTCACGGTATATAGTTATCCATTTCTATTTCCAGTGTATGATGTATAAGTTTACAGTAGCACCTGTATAGGGATAGGCAGTTATAACTGTCCCCAACTAGGTTTCTATCTTCTATCTTTATTTTCTTTTGCCCATGATCATCTGCCTCTCCAACGTATGATTTTGCGGCACGTGAATAACATGAATGTATTGGTATCGATTTTCGAAGGTCGAAAAGACGGGTCGTCACATTGAAGATTTACATCGATCGACAAATTGGTCTTCGAATTCTTGAAGTAGCCAAACCATAAATTTATGCTATCAGGCTATTTGGGTATTCTGCAGTTCATTCACCTTTTGATTCTAGTTTGGTTATCGATTAATTATTTCTTTCAAAATTTTGATTCCGTTGATTATACATTTGGGCTAGTTTTGTTTTCTACTTTTTAAATTATTGGATAAGATAACTACTAATAGCTCAAGCCTAAAATTCAAAATTGTTTCAAACATCATTCTTCATTGATAATCCTATAAATCAAATATCTTAATTTATTTTACATTTGTAGACGAAGCGTAAAGAAGCAGAAAAAAGAGAGGATAGTTTATAATTGCAAGTAAGTAAAGATGCAATATACTATATACTCATTGTTATGTGGAGTTTGGTCCTTTTTTGTGTACACCGTATGCTTTTCTACGTATAAGTTGATGTAACATGAAAATGCTACTATTTTTATAATACGTGTGCTTATTTTGCATTGATATGTTAGGAAATTTTACCAAATTAGGCTAGTTTTAAAATGTAATAACAACATTAGCCTAGTTTTAAAAGTAATTAAAGAAATAGACCAAGTTTTGTTTTACTGGTCTATACGGTCGACAATTTTTCAAAAATCGCCAGCTGGCGATTTTAAAAAGTCGCGCGGAGGAAATAACATATTTCCTTTGGCGACTTTTCAAAAATCGCCAACGGATGAAAGGTTTTTGCTTTGGGCGATTTTTGAAAAATCGCCAGAAAGCCTGCTATAAATCCAATCAGCAACCTACCTTCTTCTTCACTATCAATTTTACCAAACTCATCACCAAATTCCTGAAACTTCACAAACCCTACTTCTTCATAGAAAACACAATAGAAGTCTGATTCTCACAAGATATAATTAAAGCTTCTCAACAACTAAGTCTAATCTTTCGTACAAGGTAATGTATATCGATTTATAATATGTTTATGCTAACTAAAATCCTAATTCGGAGCTGTTGTGTATTCAAACCAATGTTGATGTACTCACAATTGAACTAGACATGGATGATTGGGAGATAGACGACGAGACGAAGTCGAAATGTTACGATGATTTTGAAGCTCAAAGGGACAGTATGCATCTAAGTGATGTAGAATTTGTTCCAGAAACGCCATTTGGGCTGATACATCAAAAGTTCCATTCGGGAACATCATCTCTCAACACTCGCTTACGCGAAGTTGTAGCGAACCAAAGACCGGGCAAGCAAATTTCTATTGACAGTAAAATACTTGTCTTGGTAATCCTGTAGGCCCTACGCTGCCATCCGGTACATATCTAGTTTGTCGATGTGGCGATGAATGCGTGGTTGTCGTAGCCAAATCTAAAACCAATGCCGAACGAAGATTTTACGGTTGTGCTTCGTACGAAGATCACATGATGAATCCTGACGAAGTGGGGTGTTGCAATTTTATGAAGTGGATCAATCCTCCATTGTGTGCTCGAGGAGTGGAATACGCTCTCGAAATGCAAGATGAAGTTAGGCGTTTGAAAAAATTAGTTGAAGAAATGAATAGAAAATGTTGGTAGAGAAGAAAATGTCATATTTAGCTTATGTTCGCAATGGATATGTTTGACAAACTGTTTCATATCATGAACCCTATGTTGGGTAGTTTATTTTTTTTCATGTAATCGATGAATATTTTCACCTTTCGTAGACTGTATGTTATTAGTTTTTGTGTCATTAGTTATATGTGTTGTTAGTACTCTGTAACTGAGGGATAATCTCATGTTTCATAGAATGTATGTTTGATTTTCTTTGAAATTGATGGTTATATCCAAATATTTGTCGTCGGATGAATTTCTATGATCATATAGAGTTGTTTGGAGGAATCTCTATATCACTTCTATCTTGTAAGTCAAAACAATTGCCACTACATAGCCAAGCTGAAATATTGACTCTGGCAATTTTTGAAAAATCGCCCATCGTTTTGCTTGTTACAAGACAGCCAAGCCCTCCCCCACTCACTCTTACAACATTCAACCTAGCTCCAAAAAAACCCATTTCGGGTTTCAGCTCTCTCGCTCCTAAAAATTTCAATTTTCATTACTTTTTAATCAAATTCGAAGCTCAATCGGACCATGGCTTCTACATCCGGAATAGTGGAGGATATTGGTAATGCACTCATCTCCAATTTCATGATATAAGGCATTTTTAGGGTTTTCTAGATTTCAATTTTTTGCAAGATTTTGTGAAAGTTATATGTTGTAGATTCGCATTAGGGGGTTTGTGCAAGTGAATGTTTATTCAATTGCGTGTACTTTAGTATAGATTGAAGGAAATTAAATTTATGATAGTTAAGGGTTGAATACATTAATCTTTGTGTTGTAGATTATATCGAGATGGACCCCGGTCCAGTAGACCCGAGTGTGTTGTACTTACAGCCTAGACACCGCACGTCTAGTGAAGCGTATATGATGGTAATTTCCTATGATTTTCGTTTCACAACTTGTGTAAATATTATTATATGTACATGTAATGTTAAACAGAGCGAAGAAGCAGATTTCACCATCGATCACTATATTTCTCTCAAGAAAGTCACTTCACGTCATCCTAGAGTATTAGAGGAGATTGATCGAGCGGGCTTTTCGACAGTACTGGGGTTAGCCTACCTCTAGTTAGATCATCATCCGGTCATAGCTCTTGTCGATAGATGGAGACCGGAGACATCTACATTCCATCTTCCTTTTGGAGAGATAACGAGCACATTAGAGTATGTGGCCGTGCTTTTAGGTTTGCCTATAGAAGGCAATCCAGTAACGGGTGAGGACCATCATGATTATATTCAGCTGTGCATGGATTTGCCCGATATTACTCCTCCTCCGCAACAAGTCAGGGGTAACGACATGGTAGAAGTGAAATGGTTTCGACACGCTGTAGCGGATGATATACCTGCAGATGCTATAGAGGTTCAGATCCAGCAGCGGGCTCGAGCTATTATTCTACACATCATTACATCCCGTTGATGTGCGATCATTCCAAAAATCGCGTGGACTTAAACTGGCTACCATATTTAGCCGATCTCAATCAGTGTGCCCAGTACTCATGGGGTAGTGCTGTTTTGGCATACACCTATATGGAGCTCTCCAATCCCACTCTTATGGTGACTAAGCTTATAGGCAGGTGTTTGACGCATGTTCAGGTACACGTATAATTTATCTTACTACTTCTGTGCTAGACCAAATTTGAAATATGTTTTAAGTAGCTAAATTATTTTTTTCCTATAGATTTGGTCATGGACATATCTACCCGTCGGACGGATCCAAGTCCGAAATGTTGTCGTCGATCACACACACCCTCTTGGATCTCGGTATAACTTCTTGTCCTTCGAAAACTAATTTTCCAATTCGAAATTTGTTTACGCTAAAATATTGTTTCTTCGCTTGTTGACAGATGGATTGGTCCAAAAAAGACATCTCAGACCCCTCGACGGAATATACGCTTTTACCGCAATGAGCTAGATGTTCTAGACCCAGCTGTGGTGACCTGGACTCCATACACGCAGGATGTATTGGAGGGTCTTCCAGCTATATGTACAGCCGCAAGATATCTGTGGACTATCAGGCTTCCACTCATTTGCATTACTTGTTGCGCACACAACCTACCCAATCGGGTAATGCGCCAGTTTGCAATGGCGCAACATATTCCAGAAAACGCTCTAGTTTATACCGAAGAGTATCATGTCGGGAAAATTGTAAATGCTATGGAGATATGGAATCGGCTCCATTTGTGTACGCAATTTGAGAGAGATCCGATTATCCCTCTAGAGACATATATGCAGTGGTATTGGCACATCATGCGTATATATGTTCTTCAGGCGTCTGTACAGGCTGTTCACCACCATCCATACACCCCCCGTGCCCCTCTTGAGAGAAACGTTGTAAGCATACTTAACCTCGTTAATTTAAATATATTTTCAAATAAAAATAACTAATTCTCTTTGTGTTGTACAGGCTGATGGCATTTACAAGGCGTTGGAAACCGCTGAAAAGCTCGAACAACGTCTAGATCACGATGCACAGTCGAAAGGGATGTGCTTGAACATAAAAAACATTCTACACGCAGTCTTGGGAAGAAAAAAATTAGACAGGCCGAGACGTCCTCCCCCCTATACCTCCACCACCAGCAGACATACCTCCACCCCAAGGGGGCCACCGCCACTCCTACTTACTTACAGGCGGCGACACAGAAGAGGTGAAGGAACTTCGTTCGAAGAAGGCCCTTCAACGTCCCAACAACCGGAAGATTTCACCCATGGACCTTCTCAACCACCATGTACATTTGATCCTCCCACCGAGATCGAGGAAGAAGAGTACATGTCTCAACGACCGAAATGTCGTCGTCGTCGTACGCCTATGGAACTTCTCGCTTGCGTAGATGATACGTGCATTATATTGGATATGGCTATGTACTTTTAACTGTATTGTGTATGGTATAACTGTGTTATTGTCGTAGACGTGGACATGCAGTTGATAGTTTATTATGTACATCGGAATGTGATATAAAGATGTTATTGTGTGTGATGCAGTAGAATGTGAATTAAGGATGCTGTTGTATGGTATGGACATGCTTTTGATATTTGTGTGCGATGTGGCGTTCATGAACAACTTGCTGCTATTTGTTAGCAGCAGGTTGGAGAGCCTATTTTTCAAAAATCGCCAGTTGGCGATTTTTTAGAAATCCCAGTTAGCAATTTTTTAAAAATCGCAGTTAACTCTTTTCCTGCTGCTGCTGTCGGACGGCAGCAGGCTGTTTCGTATATAACAAACAAAGCGCAGGCCTGCAATATATAGCATTTGACAAATTGTCGAACAGCAGCGTACAACAAGACTTGTAAAACAGAAAGTAGAGTTCAGTTACATAGAAGTTAAATAGTATAAACACATCTACACAGCAGTAATAAATCGCTTACGATTATGGCCTAGCACACCGCATTTGGTACACATGTTTGATTTGGACGACCTACCTTCATCCATCACACCTTTGATCCTTGTAGACCATGGCCATCCTGGTTGCCGTCTCACAGTCGGAGGCAATATCTAAGGGCCATTATATGCACCCCAAAATCTCCTATCACGCACGGGATGAAATTCCGGTTTATAAGCAGCTTTGTAGCTGTCAACGGAGTACCAACTTGACGCTAAGTCATGGTGTTCTCTATTAGCCCCACCTTTTTGCGCCGAACAAGCTGCCATTGCATGAGAGCATGGTATCTTCTGCAGTATCGGAATGTTGCATGTGCACGAGCAGTTGGTTCCGTCGATTATAACTTTGTATTCATCACCAAAGCAGTGAATTACCTACCATTCAGTTTGACTAAATCGTACTAGTTTGCAGCGACGCGCTTCACTGACTCTTTCTGCTATTTTAGCTTTCCACTTTGGAGTCAAGCGTGTCGCTAGTTTATCTGCAATTTGGCGGTGCTTGCAGAAATATTCAACTGAGCGATAGAATGTTCGTGCAACCAAAGCCTTTATAGGTAACGATCTAGCCCCTTTCAATACACCATTAAAACTTTCAGAAACATTAGTTGTCATTACATGAAAACGTCCTCCATCGTCTTTGCACAAAGCCTAGTTTTCTTCAAAATTTCCCAGACTCTGCTCAATCCACTCATGCGCACGCCTACTTGTTGCTTTGATCTCTTCTCTAATTTTCATGTACTCAACTGCCTCGGACGTGCACGCTGCTGAATAAAATAACTTTGTCAAACGCTTCTCTCTGAATCCTGCCGTTTGAAAGTTGACTTTTATATGTCTTGCACAATAACGATGTTTGTGCGGTTGTCGCCATTTCCCGTGTAAAGCTTTTGGAATTCCTTTCATCCTATCGGATATGAAAGTAATACAACGACCGCGAACACTATGTATGAATTCTAGCATGCAAGAAAAAATCAACCAAGAATCACATGACTCTGATTCAACTATTTCATATGCCAAAGGATAAAGACAATTATCTGCATCTATCGCAGTTGCAACAAGCAATGTTCCTTTGTATTTACCGTA
Organism: Allium cepa; assembly: GCA_030765085.1. Lineage (NCBI taxonomy): Eukaryota > Viridiplantae > Streptophyta > Magnoliopsida > Asparagales > Amaryllidaceae > Allium > Allium cepa. Next base: position 111,223,510 of record CM060944.1, on the reverse strand, counting down.
CAAGTGTATCCCGTCAATACATAAAAAAGGCTGACAATGCACAAAACCTGTAATGCAAGGCCCAAATGCCCAAAAAGCACGATCGATCACTCCTACTTCATCATGTGTCACATGACCTATAGAGCCAGGGTTCGTTCTTTTTATCTCGTCAAAGAACTGTGGTAAAGTCGAGTATGATTCTTCCCAATCACCGTAAATTCTTTCTATTGCTTTGCTTAATGCTCGCCACACTTTCATGTAACTTATGTTGATGAACAACTGATCGTGCACAAGCACTTGAACTGTACCAGTTGAAATATTCAAATTGGCTTTGACAAAAGACATGATTTTTGTCACAAGAAATTTCGAAGTTGCTTGCTTATGGTTGGAATTAACTATTGGGTTGACACAAGTGTGTTCGCTTGGATACTTCTGAATTTCCCAACATCCCGACTCAGATTTTTTCGAAACTATGGCATGTTTTCTTCAAGGACAATTACCTTCAACGGTGCATATAGCAGTATATTGTGTTTTGTTCGACTTTATTGGTTTGTATGAAACAACGTGCAGAATTGACCATTCCTTTAGTTGTTGAAGAAACTTCTCTTTTGTCTCAAAAACCATTCCAACACTAAAACCACATTGAAAGCAAGCGGTTGAAAATCGTTCATCGAAAAATTGAAGATTACTAACAATAGATCTTGCCAACATTCGAGCAGTGTTGGTTCATCACTATCTGCATCATTGTCATCTGCTATAGGGAAGTTATAGTTCAACGGCTCGTTGTCAACTTGCATTCTTTGTATCCAAGAGTCTTTGTTAACATTCATAGAAGCAATGGCCATGTTATCTACATGACGTTCTTAATCCACGGTTTCATTTCCACCAACGTCCATATCATTGTCAAAATTTGCATACGAAGAATGGGTGGATGGTCCACCACTCTATTACGCACCAGAATCAACTGTCATATACCGGATTGATATAAAGAAGTCTACTAACCGACAATACATACCAAATGAGATGAAAAATATAACCCAATCTGTAAACATACCTTTGACTCATATCATATAGTTCAGATGGATTAGGATATTTTGACTATGGCAAATTTACATTAACATGTCCATCGTTTTCGTTATGCTGAATGTCTTGTTGTTGGAAGCTGTTTAAATTACGGCATAGCATAAGAAAAATTAACTACATAATAGTACATCTACCAATTCATCAAAAAAAAAATTACCTCACACTCATATTTGCATCCCTAGGCAGGTTGCAATAAATGTTGCTTTGTTGCGTAAATGGCAGCTAGTTTTCGTACGGCATTAATTCGTACTGCATAGATGAAGGACGGTATCTTCCATCGGTTGCAAAAGGATTGCTATAGCTAGAAGATACATAGCCAGTAGATGGATCCACAGTCTCCAACATCTGTGTATAGTATCCAATTCCATTACCCACAACAGGAGATGTCACCTGCTGTTCTTGTTGTTGCTTTGCAACTTTCCCCACGTATAACTCAATAGATTTTGCAAAAGCAGAAAACATTACTTCTACATCGTCATCGTCCGCTAATGCTATTGCTTTAGAACCCGAGTCCGTGGGCCAGTTAACCACTAGTACAAGTTTAAATTCTTCTTTATTAATCTTCGTCGTTCGGTGCACATCTTCTTTTAATTCCGTCAATTTGCAACCTTTTCGTACTCTTCATGGTTTACAAATATCACCAACATATTTACCATTCCTTTGATCATCGACAATTAGTTCGTCGTCGTAGTAGAAAAATGTAGGAATCATATTTCTCGTCATTCTATAGATTAATATACAAATCGTTCAGTATGTACACATTAATCCAGTTTTTTACCTTAATATAACCAATTACTAAGTTCACCAAGCTACAGAAATTAGACAAAAAAACTAGAGTTTAGTGATTTTACCTTCAACTAGATGAAATTTGCTAAGCAATGTCGTCTGGATCTATAGATTTACCACTAAACCAAGGATTTAAAGAGTATAAATATTGATTTCAATTTTATGGAAAAGGTGGAAGTGAGAGAGAAAGGTAGGTTGTTGGTTGTGTTATTTCCTCTGTGCGACTTTTGGAAAATCGCCAACCGTATAGACCAGTAAAACAAAAACTGGTCTATTGCTGTAATTACTTTTAAAACTAGGATAATGTTGTTATTACTTTTTAAAACTAGCCTAATTTGGTAAAATTTCTGATATGTTATTATGTTGTGATTCATACTATTTTGTGTACACCAAAAACCCTTTCATTTTCTTTTGCTTGCCAGATTATTCTTTTGCTTAGCAGTATTCTTCATACCATAAATTTTGGGATTTTTTTTCCATTTTGCCTCGTTTTAAAACTAATTATCGCAAATAGCCCAGTATTAAAAGTAATATCAAATTTAGCCCTGTTTTGACCAGCTCAGCTGCGAGCTGGCAAAAGCATACTGGCGATTTTTCAAAAGTCGCCAGTATATTTTTTTTAACGTATAATATAGGCACCTTTTGGGAAGTCGCCATCCCAAAAGTCGCCTGTTTGTTTTAAAACAAACAGGGCGACTTCTGGGAAGTCGTCAGTTAACGACTTCCCAGAAATCGCCCATTCGGGGCTCTGCAACAAAACCAGAGCCCCCATTTCTTCCTCCTTCATTCTAAACCCCTCATCTCCATCTCCAAAAACCCCAATATTCTCTATTCAGAATTTTTTTAAAACCTAACTAAATTTCGTTTAATATTCTTAAAAACAGTAGATTTTGAAGATCTACCTCAAGCATAGCAAAACGACGTACGATCGAATCCAATCAAGGTATGCAGTAGAAACCCTAAGATTTGAATTTAGTTTGCAAACTAAATTCTTTTTTGCTTGATGTGGAATGACACCTAGTTTTATTCCAACTATATGCTATTTTGATGGCAAATTGGTTATTGACGATTTAATGTATGGGAAATATCTTGATGGATCTTACAAACCGGCTAAAGTTCGAAGAGGATCTACTTTTGAGTAGTTGAAAGAGTCGGTTTATAAAGCAACAAAGATAAAATCGGAAGAGTACGAGATTGAAATAGTTTGCAATTGGCCAACAGATTCCGGATCCAAAGCAATCAAAATTGTTGACGACGACGATGTTGAATTAATGTTTGCTGCCTCGACCAAATCTATTGAGTTGTTTGTTGGAAAAAAAGGAGATCTGCAGAACAACCAACACCAGCACCCGTAACAAATTTTGGCATTGAAGAGTATTCTAAAATGATGGGGAAGATGATTACTGGGCAAGGAATTCTGTCACCTAGTTTTAGCAATCCGACTCAGCACATATCGCAATACGGTCAACAACTAATGTATTATGGTTTTCATCCATGCATGAGTTTGCAGCCAAATGTTCAGTTTACCTAAGCACATTTAACGCAGGACAGCTTTCCACGAATTTGTCAGATGTATCATTTAGCCGTGATTACATAGAGATATATTTTATTGAATTTATTTAATTATTATACCTTATTTGTATCCCCGTGCAGTTCTGTTTCAATTCAGAATTCCACTCAAAGAAGTGGTAAAGCATCGAGTAGCCGTACAAATGAACGAATGCAGCCAACTAGGCCTGAATTTTATCATTTAAGCCAAAAGTAAGTTAAATATTGCAATATGTTGCAAAATCGTTAGCATGAATAAATAAACTAAAATTGGTGTATTAATTTACTACAGCTGCGCAGCAGACAACACTACTACACAGTCATACGTCCAACCACTAAATGAACCAGCAGGTCAAACTATGTGCAATGATGATATGGATGTAGAAGATGAAGAAGATGTACAAGCTGTAGATGTTCCTGCACTTGATAGTATGTCTGTTGTGTCAATACCAGAGGTTGATACAACCTAGGTGGAAAATATACAAGTAAGCAATGATCCACTAGAGTATGATTTTGGAGGTGCAGAAGCAGATTGTTTGGACAACGATGAACCAGAAATGGAGATACCGTTGGATGATGATTTGTGCAGTGCACAAATTATGGTTAAGTCAATTGTAGCAAATGTTAACTTCAACAGCGAATTATTTCTATCCTGTAGCATACAAACTGGTTTCAAAGTTGGTATGGTGTTTGAGAGTAAAGCTAAATTTCTGCAACAACTATCAGAATGGTCAATCTTACATGCGGTGTCGTTTAAGTCAATAAGGTCGAACAAAGCAAAATATACCGCCATTTGCAACGTCGATGACAGTTGTCCTTGGAGAATACATGCTATTGACTCAAAAAAGACACAGGCTGGATGGTGGGTTATTAAAAAATAACCTAGTGATCATACATGTGTTAACCCTACAGTGAACTCAAATCATAAGCAAGCTACATCATCCTTTATTGTATCGAAGATCATGCCTTTCGTGAAATCTGATTTGAACATTACAGACGGAACGGTGCAAGTTCTGGAGGAATAATTATTTAAAAAAATTAGCTATCTAAAAGCATATAGAGCATTAAGCAAGGAAATTGAACGAATTTACGGCGATTGGATAGAGTCATATTCCAATCTATGACAATAATTTGGTGAAATATGCAAAATAAATCCTGGAAGTGTAGGACATGTGACTACTGATGAGTATGGAGTTTTTGACCGTGCATTTTTGTCATTTGGGCCATGTATTGAGGGATTTGTCCATTGTCGACCTTTACTTTGCATAGATGGTACACATCTATATGGAAAATACAAAGGCACCTTACTTGTTGCAACAGCCGTTGATGCAAATGATCAGCTATTTCCTTTGGCATTGAGTCCGAATCCATTGATAGTTGAGATTGGTTTTTCGCATGCATGCAAAGGTTCATTCACAGCGTGAACAATCGTCGTATTACTTTCATTTCTGATAGAATGAAAAGAATACGTACAGCGTTGTAGAGAAAATGGCTAGCCGCACGTAAACATAGATTCTGTGCTAGACATTTGAAAGCAAATTTTCAAGCAGCGGGTTTTAGAGACAAATGATTGACCGGTTTATACTACAGTGCTGCATGTGCCTCTAAGGCGGTTGAGTATTTAAAGATTCGTGAAGAAATTAAAACAAGCAGTATAAGAGCACACAACTGGATAGAGAGAAGTTTGGGTGGAAAGGAGGAAAATTAGGCATTATGTAAAGATGATGGTGGACGTTTTCATGTTATGACGACTAATGCTTCAGAAAGTTTTAATGGTGTACTTAGGGGTGCAAGATCTTTGCCTATTAGAGCACTTGTTGCACGTACCTTCTATCGATCCGTTGATTACTTTTGCCAAAGAAGAGAGTTAGCTAAGAATTCCACACTTCGTGTCACGCCAAAATGGGAAGCAAAAATAGCGGAGAGAGCAAGCGAAGCTAGACGTTGTCGGAATGTCTGTTTCAGTCAAATTGAATGGAAAGTGATTCATTACTTCGGAGATGAATTCAAAGTTATAATCGATGGTAACACTTGTTCATGTACATGCAACATCCCGTTACTGCAGCATCTCCCCTGCGCCCATGTGATGACTGCTTGTTCGTCGGTGGCCAATGGTGCAAACATAGCTCATCATGATTATGCATCACATTGGTACTCTGTTCAGAATTACCTAGCGGCATACTCTGCAGAATTTCATCCCGTACGCGATAAAAGGTATTGGTCTCCACACGAAGGTCAAATGGTACTTCCACCTCCCGCAAGGCGAGCTCCAGGAAGGCCTAAGTCAACTAGAATTAAAGGCATTATGGAAGAGATGCAGCCTCCAAGGCCTAATAGATGCAGTAAATGTGGTATGCACGGTCACAAAAGGAGTCGTTGTTATTCAGTTATTTAGTTTTCGTATGCGTGTTGTTATTGGTTTGATGTTTGTAAGCCGTATGTTGTTTATGTAAGAACAATTTGTGTTTTTATTTCATGTGCTATGTTTGTTTTATATGATGAATGTTATGTGATACGTAAACATATGCAAATGTAAGCTAGTGTTACATAAATATTTACAATACTTGTTCAACGATACATAATACAATTACATATAAATGAAAGCTACTAATACAAACTAAGTTGAGAAAAATTAACTGCTACGTGATACGTAATCATATGCAAATGTAAGCTAGTGATACATAAATCATCATAATACATGTTCAACGATACTTAATTCAATTACATATAAATGAACACCTAAATTTGTGTTTACTTCTCCTCCCACAATGTACGAGGACTCAACTTATCGAACGGTACACCCTTATTCAATAGTGCGTTGTGATATTGTAGGTTTAACTTCTTCAAACGGGCGTTTTCCACTTGCATCTCAAGGGCATATGCAACTCCCCTCGAACACATTTTCGTATCTTTCCATTTAAAAAAGTTACAACAGTCAACATCATTTGGCCGTATCTTATTATCATCGTACGATTCACAACGGTAAAAGCGACGGCCCGCATTCCTTTCATTTCGACACACAACCACTTTACATTCATCTCCGCAATAACAAAGTACCCGAGGCGGTGTCCGGCTTGTACTAGCATTGTTAGTCTTACGACGAGCAAGCACGTCCATTAATTTTCCATGAAGTGATTGACGTTTTGATTCACCGCTATCCATGGCCAATGTCGATGTACCGCCAATGCTAGAGGGGGGCAAGTTTTCAACCTACGTCTCAGGGACGAATTCAACCGTAATATTTTCTTCATTAACCGACGCAGAGCCTCGTTGTTGTTCAAATTCTTCATACATTTTCATCATCGTCTCGTCGTCAATCTCCCAATTATCCATTCTTGAAAATATCAATGTTGGAGTTAGACTAAATAGCAAAAGATTAAACAAATTTAATAGTGCTTATGAATCTTACCTTCTTTTGGTGTCTTCAAATCTAAAAAAGATATTATTTTGCCGTCGGGAAATATTGAATTTATGGAAGAGAGAAGTGGGTTAGGTTTTAGGTTCTATATTTGCAATTTGGTAAAGTAAGGTATGAAGAAGGTTGAAGGGCTGGGTTTCTGTTTTGAAACCCTGCACATTACTGGGGCGACTTTTGAAAAGTCGCCCCAGATGTGTAGGGTTTCAAAACAGAAACCCTGTATCACCATTTACACTAATTCAACATTTCAATCAACCTCAATCATTCACAACTCAAATTAAAACATCCAATAATTCAACATTTCAATCAAACTCAATCATCCACAACTCAAATTACAACATTCACCAATTCAACAATTTAATTCAAACAACATCCTACAATTTAAGATTTGTGTTCCAATTCCGACATCCAACAATTAAACAAAACAAATAATCCTAATATTTCAGCAATTCATTAAACAAAAGAAATCCGGACAAAGCATATCAATAACTTATACCATCCTCAGTTCTTCAACCATGGAAGTTCTAGTGGAGTCCGTCTCGGTTTTCTCATAGACAGTGGAATTTCATCCAGCGAATCCTCCTCTTCACTTGCTTGCGTAGGATCTATAGGCTGTGAAGGACAGGGAGCAACTTCAACCTGTGTTTCTTGAGATGAAGATGCGCCTTTTCGATGTCTACGTCGCTGATACGTACGGATAGTGGGAGGAACGCCATGGGCTTCTATGGCATGTTTGATGAGCCACTGTGCTGGAGGAGGAGGCGGTGGAGGCGGTCCTGGTCTTGTTATCTCTTCCCAAAATAGATTCTAAGATGCGTTTTACACTAAAGCATTTCCCCTACGACCTTTCAGGAGCCTCTTGTGCAAGCTCGTCCACAATTTCGATCTCACGGTAAATGCCGTCTGCCTGCCATGACATAAAATTCAAGAAAAAGTATAAATTTAAAATATTTAAATAAAGACTGTATGTACTATGTACCACATTCCGTTCGAGAGGTGCTCTAGGAGTGTAAGGGTATGCAACAACAGGAGGCGCTGTAGGTGGATCGATGGCACGAAGAACATATCGACGCGTGATGTTCCAGTACCAAGACAGATATTCTTGTTCGGACAATGTGAACTCGCGTTCCTGTTGCGTGTGCATGTAGCCCTCGGTCCATGTCACAATCGCCATAGCATACTCCCCAGCTTCAATATCAATCCTGTAATGCGGTGGTTGTTTCGGTAAATGCTGGGCCATACCAAACTGCCTCATCACTCGGTCAGGCAGATGATAGGCGACATCATTAAAGCAAATTATAGGAACCGGAGCAGTCCACAGCTAAATGGAAGTGGTACATAAGTTTGAAAGATGTCCAAGCACATCATCGTACGGGGTCCAAGTCACAGACTGATAGTCTAGCACATCGAACTCATTACGGTAGAAAGCAACATGACGCCTCAGCAATGAAACGGTGCTTTTAGGTCCTACCCACCTATACAAATATTCAATTGTGACTTCTCAAACCCCAACACGTATGCTTAGTATACTACATAATTAATTATACCTAGCACCGTATGGCAATGATAAATCAATCGCCGTCCTCCTCATCGTTATTCTACCCACGGGTAGATAAGTCCAACACCAAAGCTGCAAATAAAATTAGACACATGGTTTCAGTTGGATAAAAGAATATGGAATAACGGTCGGCGAAAGTAAATAATGGACATACCTGTACTAGACTCACACAACCACATATGCTTGCTCTCTCTTGCAAAGCAAGCCTCGTCAATTCGCATTACGTACGCTAGAACTGCACTGCCCCACGAATACTAGCGACAAACATCAAAGTTTTCTAAAAAAGGAAGCCGTCTAAGCCATATCCGTGTCTTAGAATGATCGCATATCAACCTCGAGCATATAATATGCAATATAATGTCCCTGGCTCGTTGCTGAATCTGAATCTCCGTGGCGTCTGCTGGTATGTCTTCCACAAATTGTTCCCTAAACCATAGCGTCCGTATTATTTCGTTTTCCCACCACTCCTCTGCTGGAGGAGTTAAACCTAGGAGCTCTTGGCACAAAGTAAGATAATCAACTGGATCGGGATTGGTCAATGGAGCACCGTCTATGGGTATGCCAAGTAAGCACGCAACATAACCCAACATGATAGTCATCTCTCCGGCTCGTAGGTGAAATGTCGATGTCTCTGGCCTCCATCTATCCACCAAAGCGGTGATAAGATGATGATCTAACTGGATGTGCCCAACCCTAAAAACCAGTCCAAATCCAGCTTGGTCTATCTATTGTGTAACACTTGGATGACTAGATGTTACTCTATTAATTTTAGACGAATGATCTATGGTTTTGTCTGCAGTATTACTCTGTCAAAATATCACAAAAATATTATTAACATGTAACATACATTACGTTTCGATATTTGTATATTTCGAATACTAAGAATTTTACCGCGACAAATTCCGAATTATTCGTTCGATGCCGTTGTTGCAAATATAGGACAGATCCATCAATTGGTCCAGGTAGCATCTCCGAGTAATCTACACATATACAAGTTAACAATATTTTCAAATTTATTTTCCAACATCAACACTACGAATTTACGCATTGTTTTTCAATATTTTACCAATGATTTCAACCATACATAAATACCTCAACCATCAATGATTGCTAACAATTCCTAAAAACCATTATTTTGCAAATTTCTTCAAAACTCTAAACTAAAAGATTTTTGATTTTCCCATACCTAGAGACACATCCTGCATTGAAGAGCTTGCCATCTTCTAATTTGTTGAACAAAATGCTAAATATTTTTGGGTTTGGGCAAATTTTTTGGAATAGAGGGTATTGAGGGTTTTTGGAGATGGAGATGAAGGGTTTAGAATGAAGGAGAAAGAAAGGGAGGCTCTAGTTTAAAATAAACAAGCGACCAGTTGACGACTTTCCAAAAGTAGCCAGTTGGCGACTATCCAAAAGTCGTCTATAATATACGTTAAAAAAAAAATGTATACTGGCGACTTTTGAAAAGTCACCTGTATGTTTTGGCCAGTTCGTTGCTAAATTTGATATTACTTCTAATACTGGGTTATTTGCGATAATTAGTTTTAAAACGAGGCCAAATGTAAAAAAAATCCTAAGTTTTGTTATATTTGATTTCTGGTTAAATATATAGTAGATAATATGAGCTTACATGCTGTCTATCATTGATGTTACATGCACCACCTTATCCATCAAATTGTGTTAAAGCATGCAAATAAGGTAATAAGATAAACTCAGTAATTCCTGTTAACATGAGAACTTACTTGGTTTGTGTTTCCAGTATCATCTTAAATATTGACAATTTGATTGTATATCTATAGTGCAATTTGTTTCTTTTTGATCGTTATTACAAACCATTGGGTTTAACGTATTTAAGCATAATTGTGTTCACCTCCTAATTTTGATGCTGATATAACATTGTGGGTTGATTGTATAGATTTGTTTTGGTTAGTTTTGATGCTGATATAATCTAATAAAATTATGAACCAACGGCCAGTCTACCACTGAACTTTGAACTTCGTACGTCTGAAACTTGGTGGTTAAATTGAATCCAAAGCTGTGGTGCATCTAACAACGCCCCAGTTATGTATAATTGATTACTGCATTCGATGTCTAGATTGATGAGTTCCACACGTTATCTAGATTGATGGATGCAATTTTACTCACACGATCTGTTAAACATATACCAAATTGTAATAACAAAAACGACATGTTAAATATAATGGATTGTAATAACAAAATGACATCACACTCGGCCTAAACCCAGACCGAAAACCAATCTGAAAAGAAAGGAACTATCAAAATGTTTGAGTTGAACAACTAGCTAACTAACTGGCTAACTGTTCTTGTAAATCAGTATAATGGATGACACAGTGTTTCAGAATGAAGAGTAGGAGTCACAATGCTATAATATCCTCGCCCGATCGCAGCAGCGACTTCAACTTCGCCAACCGATGGATAGATTGCCAACTGTTTATCTTCAATGTCGTACCAGTAAAATCCTAAAAGCTGATTATGCAACAGAATTCTTTTACCATCGTAAATGTACAAGGGAATAAGAGTTATCATTTCTGGGTAACAAAGGCAAATATCTAGTTTGTAGCAAAGAGCCCAGTCGACATTGTTGTTGATATCATCATGCCGCAGCTTCCATATATCCATGGGCATTATGTTATCGGTAGGAGCCCTGATTTCAAAGCAGCAAAGGGCACCTTCCAACACAACCAAATGTGGCACACCTGTATATATACAATATCCTAACTTAGCAGGTGATGGGATAACCTTCATTTCTTCGGTTTCCAAATCAATAACCAAAACATTTATACAAGGTCCTGAAATCCACATTTCCCAGTAAAGCACACCATCTACACACACTGGATCTTGGCAGAAGAAAAAGACCAAAGATCTTTCAGGCCTGTTCATTGCTTTCCACCAAGATTCATTATCCAGTGCCAATTTAGGCACGTCGATTGTTTTCCAAGAAGAATTATTATTTTGTGCCACGGTCAGTGTGTGAACCCTCTTAAGTTCCACCCTGTCTCGGGTTTCCAAACAAATAATTTTGTACCTTTTACTATTGGGTAGAAAACCAAAACCGAAGTAGCTGTCTCTAGTTCGCACGAAAGGTTCTGTCAAATCTGGAAGTGCGGTTATTTCTCCAGACAAAGGATTGAGTAAAGCTATTTTTCCGTTATCCCGATCTTTCATACAAACCATGCCATACAAGGACGTTGGCATAGCTTTGTAGTTGTGGGTGGATATGGTTTTTATATAAGCATAGCTATTCATGCTCATGTTGAACAGATGCAAATTGGTCTTGTTAGTACTGTCCCGCATTAGAAGATGGGAAGGTTTCACGTTCCGTTTTCTATGTTCTTCCATGAATTTATGATCATTTATGTGTGAACAGTATTCTTTCGAAATAGCTCTGAATCTGCCTAGAGATTTGCAAGGAAGACATAGGAAAATCTCTCTTACTATATCCGAGGGCATATACGTTTCCTTCATTGCCTTCCTCCACTTTATTATACCTTTGGCCTTCAATATATTTTGGTTCCACCAATTATAACTGCAAGCAAACTTGATCAAAAGTTTATGATATATGAAATATATATATACATAATAAATATTAACACTAATGACCATCCAAAAATGCCCTTGTAGTTAAAACCATAAGAAGTGTTTAAATATACAATATATGCCAATGCATGCTTGATGGGAACAGTCGGAAAATCATAATTGAATCATGACTCTTTAATCTATTCTAAGCATTTACTATTAGTTCAACCTTGATACAAATTTGTTTTTTAGAATAATAATGAATGCACCCTTTTTTTCTTTTTCTTTTTCTTTTTCTTTTTGAAGCTCAAACCCAAGATCTGTAGTCTAGAGATTTGCTACTTCAGCTGACGATCCTTGACAACTTCACTACAAAATTGTTTGTACATTTGAAACTGTGTATTCGGTAATTACTGCTTATCATATTGTATTTACTTAAAGATGCAAATATATTTAGATTATTCACTTAGGGTGTGAGTATATTTAGAACATTCGCTTAGGAGTGTAACAAAGGCCTTCAAAATGAGATTCATAATCATAACTCATACTGCTTATTCTTTAAACTTGTCTAGATTAAATTGTGAATCACATTTTCAAAAATCAGTATTAGACATGTACATACACTTTTGTGCTAAATTTTTTGATCATACATGGGGGCTAGGATCGATAGCCCCCTTTATTTAGCCTAGCCCTATATATACATACATAAATAAAAGGGGCTGTTGATCCTAGTACACCCCCCCCCCCCCCCACAAAACCCCAAACAACCGGGGAAAAAAAACTACACACACAGAGACAGATCTGTCTTTCCATAGCGGTAAATTATATTTTTGAAATTGATTTTATTTTGCAACTTGCACATCTAAAATAAAGCTTAATTCTCTTATGTTTTATCTCAAAATAATAAATTTTGAACTATAATTCTAATAATTTTTTTGATATTTTTCATTTCTGTATTGGCAGGATGATATTTCTTGACTGAGTTCTGAACTAGAATTTGAAAATTAAACCAGAACTGGAGATATTCAATATGAAATGAAGTCCAAATCATAAGAACCTAAGATTTTTTTTTAACCACTGGGTGTAAGCATGTTTGTATTAGGAATGTACATGATGCATCAACTATAACCATAAAGGCTAATCGTTACTGTACCATTAATGGCTGATTATGAGTTTTTATCCACCACGATCGTTCATTGATCATTTTAGGATCAATCATCTATAAAGTGCAGCCTTATGTTATACGAGTTTTGATATGTTCTGATTCATATGTTTACAAAGGTATTGATTCGATTCTTCTGATAAATAAGTATTAGACAAAACAAGCAATTATATGTTTCAATCAATTATTCAAATTCATCCAAAACCTTGTAAAAGCAAGCAGATGCAAAATACAAAATACATAATTCAACAAATCAAATTTCTGATGCTTATCCTTATAGTAAATTATTTATTCTGAAAATGCATAAACCATTTCATATATGTTTCCGTCAACTTTATGCAAACATATTTTACCTTAAAAGCAAACAATATTCACAAATACGACAAACAAGAAAATTATTGCCCATATATTACAAGGACTCACCAATATAAGTCATCCAAGATGGAAAGCAATAAGAGGAAAAAGAAAAGGCAAATGTTCTATTCTTAAATAAACTCATCGTTCACGAGAAAACTAGTACTTGGTATGTGCATGCTTATAGAATATAAAAAAGAATATGGTATTACAGATACTAGCATGTACCCCTTGCGTTGAACACCGTAATATTGTGAAAATACAATGTTTATACTTCATATATATTGATCCAATGTATTGTGGTTGATTGATAAAAATGAACTATAAATTAAGCATATTACTTATCTTTTAAGTATGAGATTTGTTTTATGTGATATATATATATTGTTTGCGTAAAAAATGGTCGCAAACACCCAAAGTCGTATGAGTTGGTTGATTTTATGTTGTATTTAGTGATTTGGGTGATTTATGCAAATATATAAAAAGCAGGGACTAAACTGTAAAAGACACACAGATTTATAGTGGTTCGGCCAGAACGTGCCTACGTCCACTTTATATGTTATTCTCCTTGTTTCTTTAGATTACAAGTACAAAGCTGTGATTGCAAGTATCTAAAGTTGTTTGAGAGTTCCTTCCAGGCTTGAGCTCTCAAACTTGTCTCTCCCACTCGTTGTACCCCTGCCCCTCTATTTATAGAGTGAGGCTGGGGGCAGAGGTCTTGGATGTTTATAGCTGCTGGTGGGCTTGGGCTGAAGCAATCTGGCCTGGCAGCGTTCTGCTTCGGCGAAGCTTTGGTTCGGTCGTAGCTGGGATGGTTGGACCGGTGATAGGTTGGTCCGGTGGTGGCTTCCTTGCTTCTGGTCCGGTGTCGATATTCGGTAGTGGATGGAAGGTGGCTGGTTCGGTTATGTTGGTTCGGCGGAGCATGGAGTTGGTCTGGTAGTAGTTAGTCCGGTAGTGTATGAAGTTGTAGTGATTCGGTGGTAGATGAGAGGTGAGTTGGTTCGGCTTGGCTTGGGGGGTTGGGAATGCCGAATGGACTTTGGCATTGGGAATGCCAGATGAAGCTGCCGAATGAAGCCTTAACCTCTAATGCCGAATGAAACTCGAAACTCGACCACCGAATGGACTCTCGCATGGCTTCACCGAATGAACTTTTATATTTGAATCTTGAGTGAAATCCCTGACTTATGTAAGCTTGCTTGCTTCTTCTTAGTTTGGTCGTGGTGGAAATGCACACAACATTGATATTCCAGTTTTGTCCAAAAAATGGGATAACACTTTGCCCCCCAAAATATGCCTTGTAGTAGGAAGGCGTGTTTTGTAATGCCATGAGCTGGATGTTCGTATCCTGTTGACAACCTGTAAAGAGCTTGATATTTTATATGGCCCCAAATGACGACCGTTCGGGATCGAGCTATTTGGGATGAAGCGCGGCCGTTCATGGTCAAGCGCCTAACTTCAAATGACGATCGTTCGTGATCAAGTCATTTGAGGTGAAGTGCGACCGTGCGTGGTCAAGCGCATAAATCCGTGCGTCGATCGTTCGGGATCGAGTCATCTGCAGTGAAATGTGACCGTTCAAGGTCAAGCGCTCAACTTCAAATGACGACCGTTCGGGATCGAGTCATTCGAGGTAAAGTGCGACAGTGCGCGGTCAAGTGCGTAAATCCATGTATCGATCGTTCGGGATCGAGTCATCTGTGGTGAAATGTGACCGTTCAAGGTCAAGCGCTCAACTTCAAATGACGACCGTTCGGGATCGAGTCATTCGAGGTAAAGTGCGACAGTGCGCGGTCAAGTGGTGGTCCTCAAATGACGACCGTACGTGATCAAGCCATTTGAGGTAAGGTGTAACAGTCAGTGATCAGGTGGCGGACCTCAAATGACGACCGTTCGCGATCGAGCCATTTGAGGTAAGGTGAGTTGTACCGTTCGAGGCGAGTTGTGCCGTTCGAGGCGAGTTGTGCCGTTCGGGGCGAGTTGTGACCGTTCGCGATCATGTGCCGTTCGAGGCGATTTGTGACCGTTCGCGATCGGGTGCCGTTCGAGGCGATTTGTGACCGTTCGCGATCGGGTGCCGTTCGAGGCGAATTGTGACTGTTCGAAGTCGGGTGCCGTTCGAGGCGAATTGTGACTGTTCGAAGTCGGGTGCCGTTCGAGGCGAATGAGTGTGCCCGGGGGGGACTTAATATTATCAGTGTTGGAGTCATTGTTTGGGGGAATTTTTCGAATCAAAGGCTTTGGCAGTTCGTTGCCATGCAATAGGTGCTCGTGGACCGTTCACGATCCAACGGGCATACAAGTAAATAATTTTTTCATAGAATTGTAAATGTTAAAGCAATAGTACCTTACAGCAGAAATGTCCAAACAGGAAGAATTCAAATGTTCAAATCGAAACAAAAGCAAAGCAAGGATGTCAAAGTGTAAGTTCCCACTCCGAAGCAGTCAATGATCATTCAGAGCATGCCTGGAGATCGTTCGCGATCTCGTACATGTGTAAACGATTTAATTGCGTTAGTGGAAGCTTACGACCTGTTCATCGTTATTTTAATCAAGCAATCAAGGGATAATCAAATGGTGCCCCGATCTAGGGTCACCTCTAGCCGAGGTAGACGGTGGTCGCTCTGGCTCCACTGCTGGAGTTCGCCTCCTCACATACTGAAGGAGCATACCGTTCCTGATATGCCCTTCCACCTCGTCCTTCAAATGCCTACAATCATTAGTGTTATGACCATTCAATTCATGAAATACACAAAACTTATCTGATTTTCTTTCGTCAGAGGTTGGATCCCTTCGCATTGGTCTACGGTACGGAACCTGCCCCTTGGTATCTTGATAAATCTGTTCCAAACTCTCATTCAGCTCTGAATAAGTGGTGAATCGTGGCTCTCTTCGTAGCCACTTTGTCCTGTCATCATTATCCTCAGCCTTTCTTTTTCCTTTGCTAGTCTCCGCACCCTTTCCAGGTGGGTTTCCGCTCTTGATTGCGTAAACGTCATCTTCTTCCTCTCTTTCTGCACTAGCATCTTCCAAACGCAGAAATTTTTCAGCCTCATGATAGAACTCTCCCAGATTCATAGGCGGGTCCTTGGTTAATGAATTCTTGAACTCTGTATTACCAGCTATTCCAGATACAGCCGCCATCATGACCATAGATGGATCTGGTCGATCCACTGATGCTGCCGCCGCATTAAATCGCGTTAGAAAGCTCCTCAAAGTCTCTCCAGTTTTCTGTTTCAAGGTTGCCAAAATCATCACATTCTTGGGTCTCGCAATATGAACCCTGAATTGCCTCATGAATCTCTCAGTTAAATCTGCCCATGTTCCTATGGAGCCGCTCTCCAGTTGCCTAAACCATAACGCTGCAATGTCCGTCAAATACAGTGGAAAGCACCGGGCCATAACCTCCTCTGATGCCCCCAGCACTTCCATATGTCTCATATACTTCGATAGATGGACCGTGGGGTCCGTTTTCCCGTTGTACATGTCCAATGATGGTAGCTTGAATTCTGGTGGGTTCCTAGCCATCCTAATCGCAGAAGAAAAAGGACTCCTGTTTACATCTTCCAAGTCTCTGTTTACTAAACCGCCTCTCATAGCTCTTCTAACCATCTCTGCTAATCTGTCATTGTCTCCAAGCTGTAGTTCTCGTTCACTGTCTTCGACCTGCCCCCCAAGTCCGTGGGAGTTTTCATGTGTATGCCTCCCTGGCTGAACGTTCATTCCTCTATTGCTACCAGGTGGTTCGGATGCCCCCATCTCACTTCCCGGGGTCGGATCAACATGCTCTGCGTGAGTCCCCCCTAGCTCTGGTGCTGCGCCAGATGGTCCTGCCCCGTTCTGAACCCCAGTTGCCCATTGGATTTGTGCTCCAATTTGCCCAATTTGTTGAAGTAAGTTCTGGATCATCTCTTCTTGTCTTCTCATCATGGCTTCCATCTCATCCCTAGTGATGAAAATCGACGCTTGATTCCCTCCTGAGGAAGCCTCTTGACTTCCTTGGTGTTCACTTCTCTCTGGCCTTTGCCTTCTACTTGTTTGTCTCGTCATAACTCTTAGATCTGAACTCTTAGATTTTCAAGTTCAACTTCTATCCGATGTAGCGGGAGCTGGTTCTTCTCAGTGAAAGCACCAAAATGTTTGCGTAAAAAATGGTCGCAAACACCCAAAGTCGTATGAGTTGGTTGATTTTATGTTGTATTTAGTGATTTGGGTGATTTATGCAAATATATAAAAAGCAGGGACTAAACTGTAAAAGACACACAGATTTATAGTGGTTCGGCCAGAACGTGCCTACGTCCACTTTATATGTTATTCTCCTTGTTTCTTTAGATTACAAGTACAAAGCTGTGATTGCAAGTATCTAAAGTTGTTTGAGAGTTCCTTCCAGGCTTGAGCTCTCAAACTTGTCTCTCCCACTCGTTGTACCCCTGCCCCTCTATTTATAGAGTGAGGCTGGGGGCAGAGGTCTTGGATGTTTATAGCTGCTGGTGGGCTTGGGCTGAAGCAATCTGGCCTGGCAGCGTTCTGCTTCGGCGAAGCTTTGGTTCGGTCGTAGCTGGGATGGTTGGACCGGTGATAGGTTGGTCCGGTGGTGGCTTCCTTGCTTCTGGTCCGGTGTCGATATTCGGTAGTGGATGGAAGGTGGCTGGTTCGGTTATGTTGGTTCGGCGGAGCATGGAGTTGGTCCGGTAGTAGTTAGTCCGGTAGTGTATGGAGTTGTAGTGATTCGGTGGTAGATGAGAGGTGAGTTGGTTCGGCTTGGCTTGGGGGGTTGGGAATGCCGAATGGACTTTGGCATTGGGAATGCCAGATGAAGCTGCCGAATGAAGCCTTAACCTCTAATGCCGAATGAAACTCGAAACTCGACCACCGAATGGACTCTCGCATGGCTTCACCGAATGAACTTTTATATTTGAACCTTGAGTGAAATCCCTGACTTATGTAAGCTTGCTTGCTTCTTCTTAGTTTGGTCGTGGTGGAAATGCACACAACATTGATATTCCAGTTTTGTCCAAAAAATGGGATAACACTTTGCCCCCCAAAATATGCCTTGTAGTAGGAAGGCGTGTTTTGTAATGCCATGAGCTGGATGTTCGTATCCTGTTGACAACCTGTAAAGAGCTTGATATTTTATATGGCCCCAAATGACGACCGTTCGGGATCGAGCTATTTGGGATGAAGCGCGGCCGTTCATGGTCAAGCGCCTAACTTCAAATGACGATCGTTCGTGATCAAGTCATTTGAGGTGAAGTGCGACCGTGCGCGGTCAAGCGCATAAATCCGTGCGTCGATCGTTCGGGATCGAGTCATCTGCAGTGAAATGTGACCGTTCAAGGTCAAGCGCTCAACTTCAAATGACGACCGTTCGGGATCGAGTCATTCGAGATAAAGTGCGACAGTGCGCGGTCAAGTGCGTAAATCCATGTATCGATCGTTCGGGATCGAGTCATCTGTGGTGAAATGTGACCGTTCAAGGTCAAGCGCTCAACTTCAAATGACGACCGTTCGGGATCGAGTCATTCGAGGTAAAGTGCGACAGTGCGCGGTCAAGTGGTGGTCCTCAAATGACGACCGTACGTGATCAAGCCATTTGAGGTAAGGTGTAACAGTCAGTGATCAGGTGGCGGACCTCAAATGACGACCGTTCGCGATCGAGCCATTTGAGGTAAGGTGAGTTGTACCGTTCGAGGCGAGTTGTGCCGTTCGAGGCGAGTTGTGCCGTTCGGGGCGAGTTGTGACCGTTCGCGATCATGTGCCGTTCGAGGCGATTTGTGACCGTTCGCGATCGGGTGCCGTTCGAGGCGATTTGTGACCGTTCGCGATCGGGTGCCGTTCGAGGCGAATTGTGACTGTTCGAAGTCGGGTGCCGTTCGAGGCGAATTGCGACTGTTCGAAGTCGGGTGCCGTTCGAGGCGAATGAGTGTGCCCGGGGGGACTTAATATTATCAGTGTTGGAGTCATTGTTTGGGGGAATTTTTCGAATCAAAGGCTTTGGCAGTTCGTTGCCATGCAATAGGTGCTCGTGGACCGTTCACGATCCAACGGGCATACAAGTAAATAATTTTTTCATAGAATTGTAAATGTTAAAGCAATAGTACCTTACAGCAGAAATGTCCAAACAGGAAGAATTCAAATGTTCAAATCGAAACAAAAGCAAAGCAAGGATGTCAAAGTGTAAGTTCCCACTCCGAAGCAGTCAATGATCATTCAGAGCATGCCTGGAGATCGTTCGCGATCTCGTACATGTGTAAACGATTTAATTGCGTTAGTGGAAGCTTACGACCTGTTCATCGTTATTTTAATCAAGCAATCAAGGGATAATCAAATGGTGCCCCGATCTAGGGTCACCTCTAGCCGAGGTAGACGGTGGTCGCTCTGGCTCCACTGCTGGAGTTCGCCTCCTCACATACTGAAGGAGCATACCGTTCCTGATATGCCCTTCCACCTCGTCCTTCAAATGCCTACAATCATTAGTGTTATGACCATTCAATTCATGAAATACACAAAACTTATCTGATTTTCTTTCGTCAGAGGTTGGATCCCTTCGCATTGGTCTACGGTACGGAACCTGCCCCTTGGTATCTTGATAAATCTGTTCCAAACTCTCATTCAGCTCTGAATAAGTGGTGAATCGTGGCTCTCTTCGTAGCCACTTTGTCCTGTCATCATTATCCTCAGCCTTCTTTTTCCTTTGCTAGTCTCCGCACCCTTTCCAGGTGGGTTTCCGCTCTTGATTGCGTAAACGTCATCTTCTTCCTCTCTTTCTGCACTAGCATCTTCCAAACGCAGAAATTTTTCAGCCTCATGATAGAACTCTCCCAGATTCATAGGCGGGTCCTTGGTTAATGAATTCTTGAACTCTGTATTACCAGCTATTCCAGATACAGCCGCCATCATGACCATAGATGGATCTGGTCGATCCACTGATGCTGCCGCCGCATTAAATCGCGTTAGAAAGCTCCTCAAAGTCTCTCCAGTTTTCTGTTTCAAGGTTGCCAAAATCATCACATTCTTGGGTCTCGCAATATGAACCCTGAATTGCCTCATGAATCTCTCAGTTAAATCTGCCCATGTTCCTATGGAGCCGCTCTCCAGTTGCCTAAACCATAACGCTGCAATGTCCGTCAAATACAGTGGAAAGCACCGGGCCATAACCTCCTCTGATGCCCCCAGCACTTCCATATGTCTCATATACTTCGATAGATGGACCGTGGGGTCCGTTTTCCCGTTGTACATGTCCAATGATGGTAGCTTGAATTCTGGTGGGTTCCTAGCCATCCTAATCGCAGAAGAAAAAGGACTCCTGTTTACATCTTCCAAGTCTCTGTTTACTAAACCGCCTCTCATAGCTCTTCTAACCATCTCTGCTAATCTGTCATTGTCTCCAAGCTGTAGTTCTCGTTCACTGTCTTCGACCTGCCCCCCAAGTCCGTGGGAGTTTTCATGTGTATGCCTCCCTGGCTGAACGTTCATTCCTCTATTGCTACCAGGTGGTTCGGATGCCCCCATCTCACTTCCCGGGGTCGGATCAACATGCTCTGCGTGAGTGCCCCCTAGCTCTGGTGCTGCGCCAGATGGTCCTGCCCCGTTCTGAACCCCAGTTGCCCATTGGATTTGTGCTCCAATTTGCCCAATTTGTTGAAGTAAGTTCTGGATCATCTCTTCTTGTCTTCTCATCATGGCTTCCATCTCATCCCTAGTGATGAAAATCGACGCTTGATTCCCTCCTGAGGAAGCCTCTTGACTTCCTTGGTGTTCACTTCTCTCTGGCCTTTGCCTTCTACTTGTTTGTCTCGTCATAACTCTTAGATCTGAACTCTTAGATTTTCAAGTTCAACTTCTATCCGATGTAGCGGGAGCTGGTTCTTCTCAGTGAAAGCACCAAAATGTTTGCGTAAAAAATGGTCGCAAACACCCAAAGTCGTATGAGTTGGTTGATTTTATGTTGTATTTAGTGATTTGGGTGATTTATGCAAATATATAAAAAGCAGGGACTAAACTGTAAAAGACACACAGATTTATAGTGGTTCGGCCAGAACGTGCCTACGTCCACTTTATATGTTATTCTCCTTGTTTCTTTAGATTACAAGTACAAAGCTGTGATTGCAAGTATCTAAAGTTGTTTGAGAGTTCCTTCCAGGCTTGAGCTCTCAAACTTGTCTCTCCCACTCGTTGTACCCCTGCCCCTCTATTTATAGAGTGAGGCTGGGGGCAGAGGTCTTGGATGTTTATAGCTGCTGGTGGGCTTGGGCTGAAGCAATCTGGCCTGGCAGCGTTCTGCTTCGGCGAAGCTTTGGTTCGGTCGTAGCTGGGATGGTTGGACCGGTGATAGGTTGGTCCGGTGGTGGCTTCCTTGCTTCTGGTCCGGTGTCGATATTCGGTAGTGGATGGAAGGTGGCTGGTTCGGTTATGTTGGTTCGGCGGAGCATGGAGTTGGTCCGGTAGTAGTTAGTCCGGTAGTGTATGGAGTTGTAGTGATTCGGTGGTAGATGAGAGGTGAGTTGGTTCGGCTTGGCTTGGGGGGTTGGGAATGCCGAATGGACTTTGGCATTGGGAATGCCAGATGAAGCTGCCGAATGAAGCCTTAACCTCTAATGCCGAATGAAACTCGAAACTCGACCACCGAATGGACTCTCGCATGGCTTCACCGAATGAACTTTTATATTTGAACCTTGAGTGAAATCTCTGACTTATGTAAGCTTGCTTGCTTCTTCTTAGTTTGGTCGTGGTGGAAATGCACACAACATTGATATTCCAGTTTTGTCCAAAAAATGGGATAACATATATATATATATATATATATATATGAATTTTTTTTCTATGAACATACTACGTACATAGAACTTGTTTAAGATTTAATAATTGTTAGGCAAACTAATGAATATTAGTTGATTAGATTTATTTATTGATTTTAAAATTTAAGATTTTTTGACAAATATGTTCTTTTACTAATTTCCATAAGAACTTAAAAAACTAATTTAATCCATCTATTAGATGTCTTTGTTGTTGGTGATAAAAGATTAAAAAACTATTATATCGATCTGAATATAAATGGTAGGAGAGAATTAAAATATGTGCATAATCCAGAAATTATAAATAATGGGATTTTAGTGTAAACTAGTAGGAGATAATTTAAGATAACACGATAAGTCAGTGTATAAATAATAGATTATATGGATTTGATTGTAAAACAGTGCATAACTCGTTTGTTGCAAGGTTTGAGGTTTCGACCGAAATACCGAGATTCCGGTCGTTCCGTTTAGGTTTCAGTAGGGGCCGAACCGAGATTCATGTTCAACAAAAAAACCTATCGAACTTCAAATTATACAAAAAAAAACTCAAAAATGTAATTAACTTGAATTTTCAAATATAGGAATATTCAAAATCTGAAATTTTAACTTAGAAAACATACAAATTCACAAAATATATAAATGATGTAACTAAAAAAGTTGAAAGTGAAGTAATGAATGAATATTTTTTAGTGTTTTAAATATTTATAATTAACCGGTATTATTTGTATATATCTTAATTTTCAAGTAAGTTTAAATTATACGTTTTGTTTCAATAAATTAAAAAAATATGTATAATTATATGAAAAATAAATAACAAGATCCGAAACCAAACTGAAATCGAAATTTCCGAAATTTATGAACTAGGTCGAAATTTCTAAAATTACAAAATACCGAAACCGAGATCTAGAACCTTGGTTTGTTGCATATGATAGTATCATTTTTTTTAAATATACTGTTAAAGAATAAATTTTGTTATAGAATATGGAAAAATAATTCTGATTCTATATATTAATTTAAGTCATGTGTTTTAGTTATGGTGTATTCGTTAGCCTATAAAAATCAATTTTCGAAAGAATTTCATTTTATAAGAATTCGAATGTAAAATACTTAAAGAGAACGTTATAAGTAACTGTGAGGCTATAAACTATATGGATTTACATGTATAATAGTGGACGAAATTAGTAAGAGCTTATAAGAAATTGTAGAAACTATCAACTTCAGGGATTTAATGTAAATAATAATAGGGGAGAATTCAAAAGGGACTTGAAATTTTTTAAAATTAGTAAGAGTCTTGTAATTTTATTATGATTTTAATGTTTGGTTATAGATTGTTGTATTTCAAGTAATTGATGGATATATATACTATAATTTTTATTGCTTACTCCATATATTTTCATATTTGAAAGAAATTCATTACTTTTGTTGATGTATAAAATGCATGCATTAAAGTAGAAATTTAAAAGAAGATATTATTAATATTAAGTAATTAAAGTTTAAGCTCTGCCTTTATTTTATTAAAAATAGGATATGTTTTCAAATTTTAAGCTCTGTGTTTTAAAAATATTCATTTGGAAAAAATCTACATTTATATCCTTCACTTAAATATTCTAACATCGAATTCAACCAAATCAACATAATTAATTATGGAATTTCTTGTATTTTCTTTGAAAATAATTAATACGTTAATTTACTATGTGTTAAATTGATCAAATCTTGTTTTAACTTCTTTATCCTAAAAGTTAAATGATTTTTCAGTATATTCTTAATTCATCGTAAGATTTTACTAAATTTACAAAAAAAAACAATTTGATTTCTTACTTGAATATAAGATCATACTCTAAATGACGTATGATACAGTAAATCAAACTTTACAATAACTTATGATACATTAAACTAAAATCTCATGCATGATATTTTAAACTATCGACTTTGATACACACACGTGTGTATGTCACTTATATACATAAACATACATAATGCATTTTGTATTCGTATTTTGACAATATAAAATGCACTAGAGAAATATAGTTATACTAATACGATTTCTTACGCTAAAATTAGTCTTATTTATTAGTATTCTGATTATACTATTTTTGTATTTATTTGAACTACTTTTAAAAGAGAAACCGAGATGAAGTAAGAGAGTTTTCTTTGGATGGGAACATCCTATATCGATACCATATCTGAATGAAATAAGTAAAATGGACCGGGGGAAGGGGTGGTTTCACTGTATGAATCTTTAAATAAGACATGCACTATGGCAGCAAACTTTAAACCATGCAGTTTTATTTGATTAAAAAAAGTTTCCTTTTTCCTTTAACAAATTCTGGATAAATTTACAATTAAAACTCAAATCAAATAATTATATATACTTCTGATGCATGCATAAAACAATTTCGAACGTTTATTTGACATGGGACATGTATATAAAAAACAATTTCGATTTGAATATAAGACTGTGCTCGAATTTAAAAACATTTGATACATTAAACCAAAACATCGTTTATTATACTTATAATAATCGAGTTGTACACACAAACACACACACACATATATATACATATATACACACATACATACATGTATATCTACATAAGTTTGTTTAACGTATATAGCAGTTCTGACTTGATTACAGGAATGTGCTCAACTTTAAATAATATCTTATACGTTAAACTAAAATTTCGTGTATGATATATATATATATATATCAACTTTAAATAATATCTTATACAAGGTATAGAATAAAAATTTCAAACATAAAAAACCAAAAAGAAAAAAAACATGATAAACTGCATCGAACCCAACAACATTAATAATACATCAAACTCTTTCTAAATAAAATAAGAATAATATTTGTTATGGTCGAAATAGGTACAAAACTATTCCAAAACATGTTCAAATAATTGTGACATTTCCTAAAATGAAGAAATATACTTTAATTAGGTTTTGAATATTAAGCTTACATATTTCAAAACATGCAGATGATGATTCTATGCAGTTTGTGACATTTACAAAAAATACAAGGTAATATTAAAAAAACAGAAATTTCATTTATAGCTATCCTCAAAACTAAAAAATGTAACTTATAAAATTTGTACTAAACAACTATCCAAATTAAATGTTTTTGTAGAACACAAATATAAATTGAAAATTCAATTATTACTTGGCCATATGGCCTATAATAAGTGATGAATTTCCTTCATATTTGTTGGTCTCTTGATAAATCAAAAGCCTTCCATGATTGTGATACCTTTAGTCATAATTTATAGGTATACATGCGGATTTTCCAAAATTTCCTATATGTATACATGTTAGGTGATGAGTTCGGATTTTAAATAAGTTTTCCATATTTTTTAGCTTATTTTTTTAATAATCTATATACCATGTAGATTTGTTTTCAATATTTATTCTTTACGATTATATTTCATAGACATATTTAATATTTTATTTATTTAACTCTTTATTGTCATGAACAATAAGTTTTATTGAAAACCATATTTGATTAATTGATTGCCTTAGCTTCTGGTCTTCAAAATAGAATCTAATAATCCAAATTTATGACTCACCGTTTCATTTCACAAAACAGAGACTAGAAAATATTTATAAAAATGTTTATACTTGTATTACAGTCTTTAAATTTAATAAATTTCAATGTCGATTATACAAAATTTATAATATTAATCCTAAATAATTTCAAAGTTACTTCAAACTATATAATTCTTATATCATTATATTATTTTACAAAACAAAAGGTATTCAATATTAATAGATGCAAAAATAATTCTGATTATTTTACTCACGAATATTTACATGATGTTTCAATAATTTTCGCGTTTACTTCATTATCTCTGAATGCCGATATTTTTATAATCATGAGTTATCGTGATACAAAATTCTTTAAAATGTATTTAAATCATTGTTCAAAATAATTTCATATAAAAAAATAGGAATTAATTCATCCTTTTAATATTTCAAAGATGTTTAATAATGATTTGCATAAATAAAAACCAAAATTTTACGAAAAAGCGTAATTTTGGATTTTATATTTACTATTATTTCAATATAATATTTACAAAACCATTTAGCTATAAACATTATCTGTAAAATGATTTTTAATCATATCAAATATGGTCAGTGCTATATGCAAAATTCAGTTCAGGTTATTTGACCTTTTAAAATGGTATTCACAAAATCATTTTTTCTATACACTTGCATCGCAGTTCCAAAATACTTAATAATTCATCTTCTGAACGTTCAAATTTGATAACAAAGTACTAAAAGATGTGCTTAAGGTGCGCCTCAAGTGATGTGCTGACCAAAGGGAATTATGCGCACTGCAAAAGGCGATTCACCTTAGAAACGCCGTCCCACACGGTGAGGTGTGTATTCCTGAGGCCAAAAAACTGTTGTCTAATATAGGTTGAAAACCTTAATCTTGTTTTAGTTCGAGGAAAAATCGAAATTGAGTGTGTCAATTTATTCAGCGGTCAATATCTTAATCGACTGTAATTCTACTCCATATAAACCAATCGTATATCGACTCCATGGGAATCAATCATAGGAACCAATTCTGTGAGAACCGATTATGGGAACCAATTGTATATCATCTCGACGGGAACCGTTCATGCTACAAAATCGATTTTCATTTTTTCAAATTTTTGAAGAAAAAGGAGAAAAAATAGGCTAGGAAAAGGAAATGAAGAAGAAAAGGAAAAAAATACTTTGGTGAACATTTGAACAATGTAAGTTAATTAAATATTGATGCTTTATCCACCAATAAACACTAAAACTGCATGTTTTAAATAAAATGTATTACTGTTTAATCTTTAAATTGTTGAATTGATTTTCTAATTTTATTTTTGTTCTTTAAGATTGTTGAAGTCATCCATTTAAAATGAGAAAGAAATAGTATAAGAAAGTGGGTACTATTCTATGTTAAATTCTTTAATATGTAGCGCATTTATTTTTCCATAGAAATCTTACATCTCAGTGCTTATGACTCGCAACATGAGCACAAAAACGCCTCGTATATGTTTTCACCATTTAAAACTTTGTCCCGTATTATAAAATATTGTATTTACATTTGAAGTAACTGTTGTTCATACTGAATATTTGTCTTCCATATACAAAACTTGTGTCATGTGTTCTATATTGCTTGCCACGAGTGTACCATATCTCATTTCCCTTAATTATTTTACCTTTCGCACATGTACCACATTATTGATCATTTTGTTTTACAAGCTAGAGCACGTCATATGTATTAATTATTTTATCTAACACAAGCAGAGTGTGTGTCGTTTGTACTCATAAATATCAAATAGAATAAAATAGTTTAACATCATGAAAAGGTTCTAAACGATATTTTTAGCATGAATAAAAAATTACATATGGTTAAGTAATAACAATTACTCCCTCTCTTTTATTGACTGTATGGGAATTACATATTAGTTCTATATTGTTGAGATTTACACAATAAGAAACTTGCAATGATTTTGTCATATTGTAATGATAGATTTATTAATGTTGATTCAAACAAAAATATCTTCGAAGTTAAACTCTTAACAAATTTGTTAACAAACCTTTTAAAGAAAAACACAGCCTATATATATATATATATATATATATATATATATATATATATATGGGCCTAGCAATGCTATTGTAGGCCATTTAAAAAAATTTAGGCTGGAAATATTAGGCCATGAACAAATTTCAAAATTTTGTGTGGATTTTTTTAGTTAAGTTAATTTAATATGAATAAAGAAACAACATATTCACATTCACAAAATCAACATTCTTTGTGGAACTTAATAGAAAATATGAAGTTAAAAATGCATAAAACTGTAGATTAGTTGTTTCTTTAATGCAAAAAATACATAAAAAATCATTGATCTTATATAATACAAAGACAAAATTCAAATAATATAAACAACGAAAAATAAAGGCTGAACGGAAAATAATATAAACAACCATGTTCATATTATTATATATTTTGTTGGTTATTGCTACTTTTCTAGTTTCCCGACAATAATATTATACCAAAAAAGTATCTACAGTGAAAAAAATGTATGGTAAGCGAATAAAAGTTGTTCGCTTTTCTACTTATGTGATTAGTGGGTGAAGTATGTGCTTTTATAGTGGTGAGATAATAGCACTAAGGATAGATTTTGTAACAAACTTATAAATTTTGATTTATCTTATTATAAGTTATATATGTATATGTATATATAAAAGAAATCAGTCGACATTATGGCTTGAAGTTATGACAAAAGTCAGTTTCATAACAAACTGTAGCTTTGAATCAAATATTTTATTTAGTGTTTTTATAAAATAAATATATTTGAGTGATTATCTTTTTAACAAACTAGTTAGCTAAAATATGAAAGACAAATTATTCTCCTTGAACAAAAAGAATAGCTTTCATGCAACTATAAGTCTATATAATTACATATTTTATTGGTTTTTAGTATTGTTCTTGTTTTCTAATAAATGATAATTGTAATAAATACACGCATTTTACTAAATAATACTTAAAGCCAGATTAAAAAAGATGAACACGTTTTAGATATGTGATATATATTTTTAAGTCTCTAAAACTATTGAATT
The DNA here is from genome assembly GCA_030765085.1 of Allium cepa. Taxonomy (NCBI): domain Eukaryota; kingdom Viridiplantae; phylum Streptophyta; class Magnoliopsida; order Asparagales; family Amaryllidaceae; genus Allium; species Allium cepa. The sequence continues at coordinate 111,194,681 of CM060944.1, read as the reverse complement.
TTATGATAATCAGTATGTTTAAATATATTATTTGATGCACGTTGGAACAATTTCAAATACGTTATTGCACAACATATATTATAACATTACAATGTGATGGTCTTGGTTGTAAAAATTAAACACGGATTGTTTGGGTAACATGTTTCATATGTTTCTCATTTTGTCCATAACCTGTAGCAAGTATAACTTAAAACTATAAACTTCAATAATTTGTAGTTGATAATAGAAAATGTATCATTGACTAATATTTTGCATCTATATTCTTACCACGGTTGGGATTTGTTATTACGAGATCCTCTGTTTTATACGATGAACATGTTGGCTATAATTAGTAAATAACAGTTAAATGAACAAAATTACTCGTTTAAAAAAAAGTAGAATTCCTGAGGACGACATGGCATACTCTAAAATGTTGGAGGTGTCACAAGAAACGAGAATCATTAATCCAAAACATTAGTCTCATAAATAATAATTAAATGGACAAAATTAGTCATTTTCGAAATAAAACTTCATAATTTAAAATGTTGAGATGTCATAAGAAATGAGAATCACTCTCCAGACATTGGAGTCTCAAGAATTAATGGTCCCATCTAAAATGCTATAATGTGTAAATGTTAACTTGCGTAGGAAGTCTTGTTAACTTTTACCGAGAAATAAAGAACTTTTCAAGACCTTACGTTGGTTTAGCAATAAAGCAATACTTATTCCATTGGTTCGTTGAAAAGAAAAAACATGAAATATTATTATAGGACATCTCTTTAGCCAACTAGAAGATAACATACGGAATATTATTGTTTGAACTATTCTTGGTCCAATCATTAGGATACACTAATGACACGCCAATATGATTTTTCATTTGTCGGAACATGAGGAAATACTTGAAATGCAATCTTGATATCTTTCGTTGGTCAAATTAGAACAAAACTTTTATGAATTATACTATTGAACCTCTCATTGGTCTTATCCAAACACTTAGGATGAAACAATAGGACATGTTATTTGTCCTATCACAAAGAGACACTTAAGATGAAGCTGTATGTTTTTTATAGATTGAATTACAAAAGGACACTTGCAATGAAACTGTAGAGCATTTCATCGATCGTATCATTAGTGGGCATAGGGAATGAAACGGTATTGTCTTTCATTGTTAGTATTGCAGGAAGGAACAAAGAATGCATCCGTAGAACCTTTTGTTGGTTCAATCGCAAGGTTTTAAATCTCATCCCACCTGAAATAGAAAAACGAGATTTTTTTCGAAATCTGAGATTTGACAGCTTGGTTAGTCAGAGCTTTGAAGTTAATTTCAGTCGCGATATCAGTCCAATATTTTCTTCAAATCTGAGATTTAAAACTTGTTCAATCGTGAAGTAGGACTTTGAGTGATAATCCATACTTTTGACATATCAGGTCTATTCCCGCAATATCCGTTTATGTGTATGAACCGACACTTTAAATGTTAAGTTGTGTAAACAATACTGTTAGCTGGTTTTGAAGCTTTTGAAAACAACCATTCAAATGGAAATGAAATACAGATGTGGTGAAATGTAAAGGAGATGAACACGTGTTGAACAAGATGACAAGTGGAGGTAGTGTACGCGTTTCACATGAGATGACATGTGAAGGAGATGACATGTGCTACAAAAGGTCGCATGTGAAGGAGGCGACACATGTTGCATGAGATGACTATATATGAGGTTGATACTAGACGAGGTGTCCATGCATGAATTTGACACTTGTTGCATGATGTGTGGAAATGTATGCACTTGACATGTATCACATAAGGTATCATGTGAAAGAAGTAGACACATAGAAGAAGAGGTGTAACCATGCAAGGGCGACACCTAAGTGGAACGCGTACCAAATTTTGTACAACGTGCATTTGACATGAGCTCTTAAAATAAATGATCAAAATACTCCTATAGAAAGCTATAAATAAGTCGCATTTATCATAAAATGGAGACACGCTTCCATCTTTCAAAACGCTGTTTAAATTAAGAAAAAATTTGGAAAGACAGGAAAGATTGAAAAAATGAAGAAGGAAAAAACTTTGAGGAGGAAGGAAAACAAGACAATGATGTTTTGAGCAAATAAAAGACATGGAAGGATGGACTGATTGTTAATAATAATGATGATGAAAATAAGGCTGGAGAAGAAGTGAAAAAATCAATGCTCAAGGAGAGCTTACATAAGGTGATTTTCTTCATTGATCGTTTTAATAATTCATGGTATATTAAATCTGATGTTCAATATGTTTATGCTATGATGAATGTTTATGATGAAAACTGCACTTACGAACAATGATGGTTTGGTCTTCCATGGTTCAATTCGTTTTGATTCCAATTGTATGTCCCATGAAGTATTAAAACAATCAATAAGGTGATGCGGCCTCTTCTGTTGATTCAACAGTGGTTAGCAAAATAATGCCCATTTATCAAGTCTATTCCCGCAATACACATTTACATGTATGGATTGACACTTTAAACATTAAACAGTCATGTAAAGAAGATGGACACGTATTGTACAAGGTGACAAGTGAAGGAGGCGGACATGTATTGCATGAAATGGCATGTGAAGAAGATGGCACATGTTGGACTAGGTCGCATGAAATGGCTTGTGTAGGCAATTAATAAGGTGATGCAACCTCTTTTGGTATTAATGTTTTTCTTTGTTTGCTTCCAGTGGTTGGTTACACCCTTATTATAAAGGAGCGGAGCATTATAGTTATTGTTGAAAATTAAAAAACCTAAGGAAGATTTTTTCCCTCTCCTGACACTTTCATTTCAAATCTCACCAAATTTATTGTTGAACATAAAGTTCGATTTGCTTCGATATCAAAAATTTATATTTGAAACCATTATCATACCGGCTTATATGATAATAGAAAAATCATATCATTACCAACTAAATTAATTGAAAAACCAATACTTTGGTTTGAGGTTGACAATTGTTTGGTAGGGCTTAGTAATAAGCTTTTGCCATTCACAATTAATACCTATTTGTTTATAATATTTCATGTTAAAAGAGTAAATACTAAAAGTAGTTGTTTTTTGTTATACGATAATTTATTAATTTTATTTTGTGCAGTCAAACATACAAGAAATGGTTGTGAAAGAAGCTAAAACTTTGCATAAAATCGTATTGCTTTTTCAAATTAATGATAAGAATTGTATTCAGTCTAATATCATAATAATAATTTGCTAGATTCGATGTTAAATAATTACATATCATATGTTAGATGCTATATAATAAAAAATACAATGAAATATAAGAATATAAATATTGGTTAATGTATGCGGTAGGCATGGTAATTACCATTATCGTACCGCATATTTTCATGCTGTTTGGCAAAATGTACCAATCAAGTCGGTTACCGTTTTTCGACATCATTTTACTTGGTTGCGGTTTGTAATGGTTGACCAGCCATCATTGACCTTTCTTCTCTTCTAACTTAACTTTGTTGTATTACCAATCCAAGGTATACTCTATCCTTCACATGCGTCTATTTCGCAACCATTTTTTATTCAAAATCCTAAATTATTTATATACGAAAATCGCAGCAGCCAAACAACAATTGTTGACTGAAGTGAATTTTTTTTCTTTTTTTTCCTTTTTTTTCTTTTTTGATATTATAGGGTACATTGTGCTATGAAAGCCTTGTTTCATTTTGTTTGTGCCTTTATGTATGCAACAAGGTTGTTATATTATTCCTAGTCTACCAATTCATGGATATGTCATTTTTAACTTCAAGTCACAATAAAAAAACTAAAATCAAATGTTCAAGAAACGATTCAGTCATGTGGGATTTTAAGTTGATAAATGATGTGACTTTGTGATTAAGTACAGTTTGAAACATTGTTCAAAAAATCCATTGCTGCCTTACCAATTATATAGTGTTACATTGTATTTTCTTTGAAACATGAAATGTTATGTATTTAAGCCTGCGCATGTGGTTATTAATATACAGTCGCATTCACAGAATGTATCCACCCATTTGATTATATTCCATGATGTGGGTGTTTCATTTGCTCTGTAAAACTGAGTAATTATGTTCTATGCAAGTTGAATGCATGATGCAATTGATTCCAGAAAGAAAATAGAACACAACTTGTTACTTTACTTTTACAAGTCAATCCTAGAAAATCATACTCATGTGACCTCTTATAACTATAGAATAGTACAAATCTGCAAAATTTCCAAGAATGGCTGTTTCATGAATGAAATTATTTTTCATTATATGTAGGCTTAACTGTAAGAGAAACCTTCCACTAAAAATTAAATGCAATTACCCTGCTTATCTATGGAAATTAGCAAGAGTTGGACAAAACCGCAGTTGTATATCACATAGGGAAAGAAATAAATCCACGAGCACCATGGATAAATGGAGTCTAGAATAAGACTGTAAAATTATTATAAGCGAATCTAAGAAAAATTTCAGTAATTATGGTTTAGCTGAATTTATTAGCAACGCCTAAAATAATAAATTAAAGTAAAATCAGGAAATACCTCTATTGAATTGGGCAGAATCTTGCTAGAGATAGAAAGCAGTGTTAACAATGCTGATCGGACTAGAATCTTTGCTCTGGATCAATTAATTTGGGTTGAAGGCAGCCTCATAAGTCAGAAGCTCGAATTCACCGTAGATGAGACGATGAATACGGATAAGGGAAAAGCAAAGTAGCCTGCTTTTAGCAATGGGGAAGAACGAAAGTGACGGCTGTTCCAGTTGAGGATTGGGGGGACCGAACTGAAGGAACTGTTATAAAGATTTTGTTAAGAAGTAAAAAACATCAACCATTGATTTGGAGATTAGGTATATATAGGGTTTCAACTTCTTCAATTTTGCGCTGTAGCTTTAACGATAATTTACCATTATTAGCTGGAAACGCAGCGGTAGAAAAATATCAAAACTAGTTTTCAAATTTACCAATTATATTAATTTTGTTTTCCACCGTCTTAGGCTGCGTTTGTTTTTAGAAAAAAAGGGCTTAATGCTTAACTAAATAAGTGATAAGAGTCTGTTAGATTGTTTGTTTTTAAATAAGTGATTTCATTAAGCTCTTTTATTCACTTAATTGAATGAGCAAAAATTTAATGCTTATTGTAAGTGCTGATCACTTATTGCAATGCAATTTCCAGTTATACTCATATGCGACATAACATGTAACTATTTTATAAAGTTTTTTCTAATTATATCAAAAAGTTGGAAAAGTTCATGGATAATATCAATTTTGTTTTTAATTCTATCCCCTTCTATGGTGAGGTAAATTTTCCTCATTTTTGTTTTGATTTTAATTTTATAATATAGTTTTCAATCGGTAGAAATATACTAAAAACCAATGATAAAAAAATTGATGACATCTAGCAGTGTTTGCATATAATTGAAAGTTAAAATATGATAATTTATAAATTGTTTAATAAGAATGAAAAAAAATGAAATATGTAACACAAGTGTGAAAAAATATAAATAAATAATTTCGACAAGCTAAACATTACCGATTTATATTAAGATATGTGAAAAACTTAAATAAAATATGCAATACATATATGGAAACTCAACATTTAAATAACTATGAAAAGTTGGACAAAATCGTTTGATGTTTTTATAATAATTTATTTTGATACGTTTAACACACACACACATACATTTTTTTTTTTTTTTTGAAACTGGGTACTTATATTTACAAAGTAGGCAGCACACAAGTCTGCAAGAATCATCATGGCGCACAGTTTAATATGCCAGAGGCAGGGATCGAACTGCCGACTTTGTCGTCAACAGCCTGGCGTTTTACCACTGCACCAAGGCCTCGGACACACACACATACATATACACACACGTATATATTCATACATATACGCACACATACATAAATATATATATACACACACACACACACACACAGTGCTGAAAACCTTAATTAATAATCCATACTTTTCATTATAACAAAGTTTGTGCTGAAAACACCACAAGCTTCAAATTTATTATAATAAAATATTTTCTTCCCGACCAAACTTTTATAAAATATGTACGTCATCAAATTTACTATTTTCGATATGTTCTGCAGATTTGGTAGTACCTATACATGTAAGCATTTGTTTTTACATAAAATATAAGGTATAAAATAAGATGATTTAGTGTGCTTTGTATGGCAGTTACATGAAATAATAATTAATTTTATCTTTGAGGGGTAATATTGTCAAAGTATTAAGTTATGTTCGCAAAACAAATTCCTAAACAAACAATATTTTAAGTATTCAGGCATGAGTATTCAGCAGTTGTTATTCAGCATTCAGTGTTCAGCCTTCAGTATTCAACATTCAACATTTTAAACAAACGATACCTTAATTAACTCTAACCGCAAAAACTTTTGGAAGTTTATCATATTTGAAATAGATGCTTATAGCATTATATTTATCATGATATTTCCTTTCGGTTTTATTATCTTCAAAGTTTAATATTAGCAAAATTATTGTTTCGTGTTATTGTAAGTAACTTCCGACGAACCAAGAAATTTTTGCGTGTCAAATAAAATATATCAAAATATTATACAAGGATTAATAGAGTTTGAATTAGTAACACACAAGTTATTTACTATTGTATCATTATCAAAATTTTAATGCAATAAATTTTAATAACTTTATGTATCGGTAGAGGTACCATTAATAATCAACGGTTTACCAGTTTATCCGTGTACAGTGAACATTTTACCAACAATAATGGTAAAGTATCGGTAGTAATTTTTGATTTATCGATATTCAGTATAGTAACAATTTTCTCGTATCGGTAACGGTTATCATTATCATAACAGTTCTACTTAAATAAGCATAAGACCAGTGCTTCGAGCACTATAGTAGATGGGAGTACATGGTAAGTGAAAGATGTTGAACAATAGTGGTTGAATGTGCATAATGGAGCAAATAATAATGTCGTGTTAGTTTATTGTTTATCATGTATAGCATAGTTAAAGTAGCATAACATATTATAAGTTGTTAGTCGTTTAGAAAGTAGCATACGTTGATGTCAAAGTCAATGGTAGCAAATGAAATCAACCAAGGCACAACACTTAGGTTGGGCTGAGGTGATCAAGTTTGATCTTCCACTTCTTCGGCTTAGGCATAGGTCACATAAAAACATCATAATTCTAAGGTACATGTTGTAGAATACAATAGTCTATGATTTTTGTACGATGATAATAAACATACATACATACATATATATGTTCGTTTAAATGTATTTGTTATTGTACTATTTTATTTTTCCACATAATTAAATAAATATTTGTTGAACAAAATAAATAACTCAAAATTCATATTCAAACAAATATTTTATTACAAATTCAAGTAGTACAAATTTGAGCTCTCGCTACATTTACACATTTTCAATTACAATTTCAATTACAACAAAATTATAATTTATAATTTTCACCTAACTACATATTCATTCTCACTCGTATTTGATCTTCAACTCTGCTCCAGCCTGTATCCAGCATCTGAACTATCTGTAAAATAAACACTGACGTAGTAAAATTAAAAAAGAAAATATTTTGCAGTGCACAATAAAGTGTGTGTTTTGAAAATATTATTTATCTCAGTTATTTGGGTCGTTCGTCATCATTTTCTTTTAATTCATCTTACACGAACAACTTGTGACATGCACAGTGTATCACTGTACATGTCATAAGGTCGTGCACACCGATATACACTTGCTTGTTAAAATCGTACGGACATGTGAGCACAAGGTCAAACCCAAGCAAAAGCTGGATTCAACTCAGGTGCAATACAAAATGAAAACATTCAACACAACATTGTTAAAGGAACCAGACTCCAACCAGTTACAATATGAACAATGGTACCAGTTCAACATGGATGAACTTAAAGCAACTGGTCAAAAGTGCTCATACAACAAGACTTCAAAAGGAACCCAGACCAGAATTAACATACAACATTCATTCAAATGCACCAGACAGAATCAACACCAAACCAAATCACCACACAATGCAACACAGACCAGAGACACACATGCATACAACATGTACACCAGACTGTACACTAAAGTGCAACCAGACTAGACATGTATAAAATGGACCAGAATCATATCAAGTACACCAGACTGTAATGCTCATGAACACAATGTAAACTCAAGTTAAATGGAAAGCAATACATATGTGCAAAGTGGTGCACATGTAGCTTCAGGAATGCACAACAACAAGTTTCAGGAGTGCTCACAAAATCAACAATATGCAACATGATTTCAAGGGAAACAAGGTTCCAGAGACATCATAGAGACACTTGATCCAAACTACAACACAATGAAGAAATGAATGAGCAAGATGAACCAGACCAGAGGCAAACATGAACACACACATACAACAATGTCAGAACCCAGACTAGATTCTCAACGACTATGCAACACATGCAGACATGAACCAAAACAGAACAGATGTGACAACAAAGGATTCATAACAATGTAAGGAAACCATAGTTCATATATCAAGTTCAGTATTATCTACATGATGCAAGTGAACAAGTGCACTGAATAATCATGCGACTGTAGTTTTACAAAGAGATGCAACAAGCAAAGTCATCACACACACACATACATACACACACATGTGTGTGTGTGTGTACATGGAGACGACACACAAAAGAGCAATAATATGACAGTGAAGCAGCATGTATATACATATGCAACAGAGTGGACAACAAGGTACCAAAGCAATCACGCACATACATGCATACATACATGTATGTATATATGTATGGAGACCATCATTACTCGAAGCAGTGCAAGGCTACCAAGTCCAGATAAATGAAATTATAAGAACTCAGACAAACTAATCAAAATGACAATGAAGCAGTTTACATGGTTCATAGTACAGTTATTAACAGTAGCAGTTCGAACAAGAGCAAGGAAGCAGTTTGAATAAAGTCGCTGAGCAAATCATGGTGAACCAGTCAATTTTCAGAAGGTCAATAATATATCTCGAATTCAAATGACAAGCTAGAAGATGAACAAGTCAAGGAAGTAAAGAACGGAAAGCAAATTAAAATGATGATAAGATGAACAAGTCAGATTAATCACAATCGCTGAAGCAAAAATCAAATGGCCGAGAAAATTAATTAACGAATTAAAACCAAAATATATGAACGAAAATTTAGGGAATTTATCCCTATTTAACCCAAATTCATCATCGACAAATGGCATTCAAGTTCAAGCAAAATCAGAGAGCAAGCCTTGAAATAAATCATGAAACTCGAATCAAAATCGAGCATAATCAATAATCGATAAAGGAAAATCATGTACCAATTCACAACATCATTCGAGCTCGACACAATTGGAGCAACCCGAAGCGAACAAAGTAAGGAAATCGATTGACGAAGCAATTCGACACAAAATCATCACTTCAATCGATAATTTTGATCAACGTCTTCAATTTCCAAAAACCCTAAGTTTTGAAGAGAAGCAAATGGGAACGGCCGGCATAAACGAATTGAAAATAAAGGGGAGACGTTTTGAAATTATTGGGTCGGTCTCTTTTTATTTATATTGGGCTTAGCATGTAAAATAGGGTTTTGTTTTAGTTTAGTTTATTGTGTAATTTTCTCTTTTAAAATTGTGTAAATTCTAATTCTGTAACTAGGTACAAACTACAAGGCGTAGTTTGAGAATTCGCAACTCAGTGGCTGAGTTATGACAGGGTTTTGAGCTTAGAGTTGGTTAGCCGAGATAGCGGGTGTAGCAAGTTTACGTGTGTTTATAAGTATCTGACCACTTAATTTCCAGTAGAAACCTTGGGGACAACACATAAGTAGGTTATTGCCGAAGCTGGGTAAATTTGTGTGTGATTTTTGCTGCATTACTTTCTGTTATTATTTTTATTTTTGCATTAATCTATATTATTATTAGTATCACCATATTCACCTCTTCACCTCCCTTTTAAGGTGAAAACGATCTTACAAGTGGTAACAGAGCTAGGAACAAAAACAATTTTTTATTTTAGAAATTTTATTTTTTAAAAAATGGCTTCTTCTAATAATGTTTTTGCTGAGGGCCAGTCCATAGTTAGACCACCCATGTTCAATGGTGAATATGCTTATTGGAAAAATAGAACGAAATTTTTTCTGAAGACCATAGACGCATGGAATATTGTTGAAATGGGTTATAGGACACCAACAATAATGGTAGATAATCAAGAAGTAGAAAAACCTATGGATCGATGGGCAGATCTTGAAAATAAACTGCAAAATGCTAATGCTAAAGCTATGAATTCTATTATTTGTTCATTAGATCAAATTGAATTTAATCGTGTCTCACATTGTCTAATTGTGCAGGAAATCTGGCACGCGCTTGTAGTGACTCATGAAGGAACCTTCCAAGTTAAAGAATCTTGCCTTGCCATGCTTAGTAGCGAGTACGAGAACTTCACAGTAGCAAAGGATGAAAGCGTCAAAGAAATGTATGGAAGACTTTCTAATCTTGTATGCAAATCAAAATCCCTAGGAAGACCACACACAGAGCTGGAAATTGTCCGAAAAATCCTCAAAATTCTTCCATGAAATTTTGAAGCAAAGGTGACCACCATCCAAGAATCAAAGGATCTGAAACAAGTTAAAGTTGAAGAACTCATCGGGAAATCTCACCACTTATGAGCTAGAAATTAAATTCAAGGAAGAACATGAAGGAAGAGATATGCGAAAGAAATCAATAGCTCTCAAAGGAACAGCTGAACTGACACTGATAATAAAGAGACTCAAAAGGTGGAACCGCAAATATGGAAATCCTACCCTAAATCAACAACTAAAGAACAGAATCGTCAAAGTTCTAGACAACTCAGAAGAACAGGAGATCACTTGTCACAAGTGCAATAAATCTGGTCATATCAAGCCAAATTATCCTCAAAATCAATTCAGCAAAGGAAACAAACTGAAAAGGAAGCTTTCTCGCAACTTGGGATGAAAGTGATGAAAATGATAAAAGCACTGGCAGTGAGAGTGAAAGAGCTAATCTATGTCTTCGAGGAGAAATAAGTGACAGCGATGATGACAAGCCAAGCGAGGTATCAAAACTTACTCACTCGCAATTACTTATATATTTTCATGAAGAAATGGCTGTTTTGAAAGTCTTAGGGAGAAATACGCTAAAATTGAATCACAAAGGGATAGTTTGATAGAACTAAATAAGCAGCTTGATCAATTAGTTAAAAACTGTAGAAATAAGAGCCCTAAGTGTGATAAGTATCTATCATTAGAAGGGGAAATAAAAAAATAAGAAACTAGAATTAAATCACTTGAAAATGAAATTATGATTTTGAAAGAAAGTGAAAATACTAGAGAAAATTCTATTAAAAATTACACCTTGTTATTGAATGAAAATGAATCTCTTAAGTCACAAGTCCAATAATTATCTATAACTTTACGAAAATTCTCCAAAGGAGAAAGATCACTAAATATGCTACTATAGAAACAAACTGTTAATACTATTAGACAATGACTTGGGTATACTCAATCTGAAAGAGTTAGAAGTGAAACTAATCATGTCAATTCCAAGTGCACGAATTGTGGAAAAATTGGACATAATCATAACAATTGCTGGTATAGACCGAAACACGTGAAAATCATACAAATTTGGATTCCTAAAGGCATGAATGTAAAATCCCTTAAAGTCAAACAAATCTGGGTGCCAAAAGGAACAAACATAGAATGTCTTGGTTCTGCTTGTTTTTCAAAATTTTCTGTCACTAACAATCATGGACCTAAAAAACAAAAAGGTCAAAAAATCTTTCCTCATGTAGGTGTGTTGGCAGGCTAATGAACAACAACAATGGTACTTGGATTTTAGCTGTTTCAGGCACACGACGGGCGACAAATCAAAGTTCCTTAACCTGGATAAATACAAAGGTAACAGTATCATAATGGGAAACAATGATGTATTATATGTTGAAAATCTACACCATAATCTGATTTCAATCAGCCAGTAAGAGGAAAGGTAATCAAACAAGGATGAAAAAGGTAAGGTTGTTGATCAAAAGAAATATCGAGGTATGATTGGATCACTTCTTTATCTTACTGCTTCTAGACCTGGCATTATGTTCTTTGTTTGCTTATGTGCATGGTTTCAATCAAATTCAAAAGAATCTCATTAAAAATCTGTAAAAAGGATTATAAGGTATTTGTTGCACATCTCACGGTTTGATTTATGGTATCTAACTAATGATAACTTTGAGTAAAAGGAGTATTCAGATGTAGATTATGTTGGTAGTATAGTTGATAGAAAAAGTACCAGTGGAACGTGTTTTATGTTGGAACATTCGTTAGTTGCATCACATTTTCAAAGAAAATATCTACATAATTTTCATTTCAACTGATTTTCAATTGGCAGACACTTTTACAAAACTCTTTCCAGAAAATAGTTTCTACCGACTTCATCTCAGTTTAAGCACTTCAGTAATTCGATATTTTGGATTCGATCTTAAATGCTTATGTTAACTAATCTGACTCCCTACTAATCATCGAAAAGATAAATAATGACTGAATAAAGTGATGAAGGTTGATATTAATCATACATTATGACTTGAGATAGTATATTTAATAAATTTCTTTAAAAATTTAAACAAAATTTGTAATAACTTTGGTTGGTAAAAAATTCCATGACCATCTCTACTTCTATCATATTTCTAACGACCATCATTCGTCAAAATCCAATATAGTATGTCAAAATGTGGTATTTAAATAGGAAATTATTCATTTTTTTTAATTAATTAGTAATAAAATCATCCAAAAGTTCTCACTCTCATTTAAAAGTCCTCACGGTTATGCATGGGTGAAATACTTGGAACCTTTGATTATGTGCTTTCATGCTCATTTAAAAGTCATCACGGTTATGCATGTACGGAACACATATCAAAATTGATTATTAAATAGGCGAGTTGATGTTAACCCCGTTTAAAAGTCCTCATGGTTATGCTGGTAAGAAGATGCTTGAAATTCATTTATTTTTAAAAAAAAATTGGGAATACTACTAATCTCATTTAAAAGTCCTAACGGCTATGCATGGTTAGTAAGTATTCTAATTCCTGTCATAAATATACCACAAATGGACACGACTATATGGTTTTCTATACCGACATCATACATAGCACTCTAAAGTGGAATATGCGCCTAATAGAGTACTTATGATTTTTGTTTGATTTTTTATTGAAATTTAATATTTATACTCGATTAAGTATTAATGTTGTATTAATGTCTATCACTTTCTCACTTTTTTCTCTAACACCATTACTCTTTTGCTGATAACAAAAGGGAGAGAGAAGTTAAGATTTTAGCAAATAAGTTCAAAAAATTTATTTGCATATTCCCATCTAGGTTCATTGCATTTTTTATTGTGTTTATTTGCATATTTTTAACTTCTTTTAGTGCATATGTGAAGAGGGAGCTTTGTTGTAGGGGGAGCGTTCAAATAGGGGGAGCTAATGGAGTTCAGCAAGACCAAATACATTTAATAGAGTCAAAATCTTAATAGATATTTGTTACCATCAAAATGGGGAGATTGTAGAATACAATAGCCTATGATTTTTGTTTGATGACAATAAACACACACACACACACACACATATATATATATATATATATATTCGTTTAAATGTATTTGTTATTGTACTATTTTATTTATCCATATAATTAAATAAATATTTGTTGAATAAAATAAATAACTTAGAATTCATATTCAAACAAATATTTTATTCAAATTTAAATAGTACAAATTTGAGCTCTCACTACATTTACACAATTTCAATTGCAACACAATTTTTAATTTACAGTTTTTACCTCGCTACATAGTCACTCTCACTCGTATTTGATTTTCAACTCTGTTCCAGCTTGTATCCAACATCTGAACTATCTGCAAAATAAACACTGACATAGTAAAATTGAAAAAGAAAATATTTTGCAGTACACAATAAAGTGTGTTTTGAAAATATTATTTGCCTCGGTTATTTGGGTTGTTCGTCATCATTTTCTTTTAATTCGTCTTACACGAACAACTTGTGACGTTCATAGTGTATCACTGTACATGCCACAAGGTCGTGCACACCGATATACACTTGCTTGTTAAAATTACAGGGACATGTGAGCACAAGGTCAAACCCAAGAAAAAGCTGGATTCAACTCAGGTGCAATACAAAATGAAAACATTCAGCACAACAATGTCAAAGGAACCATACTCCAACCAGTTACAACATATACAATGGAACAAGTTCAACATGGATGAACTCGAAGCAACTGGTCAAAGTGCTCATTCAACAAGACTTCAAAAGGAACCCAGACTAGAAATAACATACAACATTCATTCAAATGCACCAGACAGAATCAACACCAAACCAGATCACCATACAATGCAACACAGACCGGAGGCACACATGCATACAACATGTACACCGGATTGTACACTAAGTGCAACTAGACGAGACATGTATACAATGGACCAGAATTATGTGAAGTGCACCAGACTGTAATGCTCATGAACACATTGTAAACTCAAGCTAAATGGAAAGAAACACATATGTACAAAGTGGTGCGCATGTAGCTTCAGGAATGCACAACAACAAGTTTCAGGAGTGCTCACAAAATCAACAAAATGCAACACGATTTCAAGGGAAACAAGACTCCAGAGACATCATGGTGACACTTGAACCAGGCTATAACACAATAAAGAAATGAATGAGCAAGATGAACCAGATCAGAGGCAAACATGAACAGACACATACAACAATGTTAGAACCCAGACTAGATTCACAACAACTATGCAACAGATGCAGACATGAACCAAAACATATGTGACAACAAAGGATTCATAACACAATGCAAGGAAACCACAGTTCATATATACAAGTTCAGTATTATCTATATGATGCAAGTGAACAAGTGCGCTGAATAATCAAGCGACTGTAATTTTAAAAAGAGATGCAACAAGCAAAGTCGATCACATACACACATACATATATACATATGTGTGTGTGTGTGTGTGTGTGATTGTGTGTGTGTGCATGGAGATGACACACAACAGAGCAATAATATGACAGTGAAGCAGCATGTATATACATATGCAACAGAGAGGACATCAAGGCACCAAAGCAATCGCAAACAGACACATACATACATAAATACATACATACATACATATGTACGTACATACATACATACACAAATGTATGTATTTATGTATGTATGGAGACCATCATTACTCGAAGCAGTGCAAGGCTACCAAGTCCAGATAAATGAAATAATAAGAAATCAAATATATGTATGTTTTTTTAGTTTAGTTTATTGTGTAATTTTATCTTTTAAAATTGTGTAAACTTTAGTTCTGTAACTTGTGAGAAATGCGGATTACGGATCTTAAAGCTAAGGTTAACACTAGAGGGGGGTGAATAGTGTTAATAAAGAATTACTAAATCTTTTTAATTTATGTTAATTTAGACACAAAAGTATGCAATATAAAGACACAGATATGATCATAGAAACAATCACAGATGCAGAAATAAAATAAAAGCAGTAAAGGAAAGAACACACCGGATTTTATACTGGTTCGGAGTTACCCTTCATCCAGTCCCGCAACATAAGTACGGATTTCCTTTCAAAAGCAATTGTACAATTACACCCTCGGTTTCAAGGCTACGAGGTACACCCTCCAGAATTTCGATCCTCTGGGTAGAGATACTTGATTTCCGGGCTACAAGTTTACCCAATTAATTTACCAAGGCTAAAATCACACCTTTTCCCTTTTGATTGATTTCCAAGGCTATAATCACACCTTTTCTCGCTTAATAGATTACAAAGAAGTCTATAACTCTGAATAGCACTGAGAATCCTGTAGAGATAGTGATAGAGAATCAAACTAGAAGTAATCAAGTATGATTCAATGTTGATTTCGGTAGAGTAATGATAAGAATATGTATTAAGAAATGAGGAAGAAGAAGAGGAGTGAAAACCAGAAAAATAGCATTAAAAATTCGTTGAAACTGACCCCTATTTATAGAAGAACAACAGCCATGACTATTCATGAAGAGTTATGGCGAATAGACACTTCTTTTGAAATTTGAATTTTTGAATCAAACTGTCACCATGTCGACATGGTCATGCTAGGCATGTCGACACCCCAAAGGATTTTTTGGTGTTTTGATTTTCTTTGAAAATAACATTTATCTTATATAAAAACTATTTTAAACTTTATAAATATACTTGACTATAGTTAAAATTCATAAGTAAATATAGAGAATACTATATATAGATTTTAACTATAATTTTATATTTAAATCTAAGTATAAATATTTAAAAGTTAAATACATTATTTAAAAAGATAGCTTAAAATCAGGAGTAATTTAACTTTGAAAATAAAGATGTTTTTGAGGCTAGAATTATTTAAAATCAGGATCGAGGGTTTTGAATCTTTTAAAAGGAAAGTTTTGAAAACATTTTGAAAATAGGATATAATTTTGAAAATCATTTTGAATAAAAATTAGCGGATACAAAACAATGTTCCACTAGATTTTTCGTAAGTTCCATCCTACTTAGGGTTCCATCCCTTTAACGGGCTCAAAGTGGATTCCATTCCACGAATAAATTGGATTTTAAGATGTCAGTGCTTTTCTACGAGTTTTAAAAAAATTTCCTAATAATAATAAAAAATACTTATCCTTGAAATCTTGAACTCTTGATAATCTTGATACTCATGAGTCTTCTATCTTGATATTCTATCTTGATATCTTGAATCTTTATATTGTACAGTCTTCATTCTTAGTACCTGCATGGTTAAATCCTGCATATACATATATATCTAAACTTATAATGTTAGTATTTATATTTTATAATCTATTCTAAGGTTGTTGTCATCAAAACCATTATCTCACGGACGAACAATCTCCCCCTTTTTGATGATGACAACCTTTGTTTATAAAATATTATTTCTATCCTAATAACTCCCCCTAAAACTAACAACTCTCCCTTAATCTATACCTAACTACCCTATTTTATATTTCTTTCCCTTTGTCATCAATAAAAACTTACTCCCCCTAAATCCAATACTCCATGACATGTGATTATAATGATAGTGTTATCACAAGTAATCATTTCTTAGATCTAATACTAAAACATACTACTAACTATCCTAACTAAAATCCATAATAATACTTATAACTAAAGAACATATAAGAACACAAATTATTTGTTACGTATATAGTTGTATTTACATCTGCGTTTGGAAAACATAAAAACACAAACAACGATGGGAAGAAAGAAAAGAAACTATTGTGTGTTATTAAACATAGGAGATATATGAATCGAACAATTTGGATAGTGGAAACAGAAGTTTCCACGTTGTTCAACAAGATTCTCATTCTTGTCAAAACACACTTCTCCAGCACACACGACTTGGTCATCATCCTCCTTGTGCGCTTCTTCCATGGGTTCTTCTTCTTCTTTTTCGCTAGCCTCTTGTTCTTGATTGGGTGAAGAGTCTTCATCAATCAAGATAGGGTTGGCCTGGTTATCCATTAGGAATTTTTACAAATTCCTAAGAATCTTGCCTTGCCTTTCCTGTTCCATTGCCATGTGAAGTTGAGTTACTTGAATCTCAGTCAACATCTGAAGAACATCCTTCGTAGATTCCTCCATTTTAGTCACACGAGCGAGAGTAGTGCATTGGAATGGATCAGAAGTAGGAGAGGGAAATGAGAAAGTTGATTTTATGTTTGATTTTGAGGATGAAGCCATAATTTTATTTATTTCAGAAGAGAGAATGAAGAGAAAACAGAGAGAATGAATTAAAAGTCGAAATTGAGAAGAATATATGACTAAATTTTTGAATTTTGGTGGAAAATTTTTAAAAAAATCAAAAACGTTATATGTCGACATGTGTACCTAAGGGATGTCGACATGGTCTTTTTAAAATTTAACTCTTTGATTTATTTTGATGCCAATTGTTAATTATACTTGTTATTTATATTTTATATTTCAGTTATAGAATAAATACCTAATTCTCTTCTTAATTTAGTAAATATTGATTCAGTTAAGGGTTTTGTTAAGATATCAGCAATTTGATTCTCAGAATTGATATAATCGAGAGTAACTACTTCCTTACTTATATTATCTCTGAGAAAATGATGTTTGATGTCAATATGTTTAGTTTGAGCATGTTGAGTGGTATTTTTGGATAAATTTATCGCACTCGTATTGTCACAATAAATTGGTGATTTTGAGAAATTTAAACCAAAATCTTTTAAGGTTTGTTGCAAATATATTACTTGAGAACAAGCCAAAACAGCAGAAATATACCCTGCTTCAGTTGTTGATAAAGAAACCGTGTTTTGCTTTTTACTAAGCCAAGAAATCAGAGAATGCCCCAAAAAGTGACAAGTCCCACTTGTACTTTTTCGGTCTGATTTACAACCAGCATAGTCAGCATCACAGTAAGATATTAAGTCAAAAGAATCATTTTTAGGGTAGAATAAACCATAATCAGACGTGTGTTTAACATATCTTATGATTCGTTTTACGGCTTTTAAGTGAGTCTCTTTAGGTTGGGATTGATATCTGGCACAGAGACAGACACTATGCATGATATCAGGTCTACTAGTAGTAATATAGAGTAATGAACCAATCATTCCTCTATATAATTTTTGATCTACATCTTTAGAGAGATCTTCTTTACTAAGGTACTCATTGGTTGCCATGGGAGTGGGTTTTCCACTTGCAGTGGTCAAACCAAATTTACTAGTTAGGTCTTTAACATATTTTTCTTGACTAATAAAGACATCATTATCTAATTGTTTTATTTGTAATCCTAAAAAGAAATTTAATTCACCCATATGACTCATCTCAAATTCTTTTTTCATTATTTCATAAAATTCTTTATTCATTTCAAAATTAGTTGAACCAAAAATGATATCATCTACGTAAACTTGTGCTAGTTGAATATCATTTTTATTTCTTTTAATAAAAAGAGTATTATCTACTTTACCAATTTCAAAATTAGATTGCAATAAATAAGATCTTAGTCTATCATACCAGGCTCTAGGAGCTTGTTTTAGACCATATAGTGCTTTTTTTAAGTTTGTAAACATGATTTGGTAATTTATCATTTTCAAAAATGGTGGTTGTTCGACATATACTTCTTATTTTATAAATCCATTTAAAAAGGCACTTTTAACATCCATTTAAAATAATTTGAAATTATTATGATTTGCGAAAGCAAGTAGAATCCTAATGGCTTCTAATCTTGCTACGGGAGCAAAGATTTCATCAAAATATATTCCTTCTTCTTGACAATAACCTTGAGCGACTAATCGAGCTTTATTTCTAACTACCTCTCCTTGTTCATTCATTTTATTTTTATAAACCCATTTAGTTCCAATTATAGTTTTATTTTCTGGTCTAGGAACAAGTTCCCAAACGTCATTTCTAGTAAATTGATTTAATTCTCTTGCATAGCCAAAATCCATGAATCATCAGTTGATGCTTCTTTTGGATTTTTTGGTTCAATAGTTGATATAAAAGCTACATTACTCATTTGACTTAGTTGATTTCTAGTTTTACAACAGATTGCATATTTCCCAGTATATTTTCTATGGGGTGATCTTTTAAAAGTTTTGTCCTTTTAATAGGATGATTAATTTCATTATTAGTTTCAGTAGGTTCTTGATTTTGAGTGATTAAATCCTCTTCATCATTTGTATCTTCAAAATTTTTGAAATTTTCATCAAATGAAACATGCATTGTTTCTTCAATGGTATTAGTTTTTAAATTAAACACTCTGTACACTTTACTTCTATTAGAATATCCGATAAAGATACCTTTATCGGATTTAGGATCAAATTTATCTAAATTATCTTTTGTATTTAAAATAAAGCATTTGCTTCCAAAAATTCTGAAATAAGATACCTTTGGTTTCTTTGAATAAAGAAGTTCATAAGATGTCTTATCAGTTAGAGGTCTAGTTAAAGTTCTATTCAAAATATAACAAGCGGTAGCAACTGCTTCTGCCCAAAAATTCTTTGGTAAATTACTATCTGTAAGCATAGTTCTCGCACACTCTTGAATCGTCCTATTTTTACGTTCTACTACTCCGTTTTGTTGTGGAGTTCTCGGAAATGAAAAATTATGAGTTATTCCCTTTTTATTGCAGAATTCCTCAAACTTTTCATTTTCAAATTCACCACCGTGATCACTTCGAATAGTTATAATTTTTTAGAGAAAATTGATTTAGAATTCTTTTTGAAATGTTTTAAAACATTCAAAAGTATCACTTTTATGTTTCAAAAATATTGTCCATGTAAATCTAGAATAATCATCTACAATTACAAAGACATATTTACTATGATTTACTGATAGAATTTAAGATGGACCAAATAAATCAAGATGAAGTAATTCAAGAGGTTTTGAAGTTGAAATCATATCTTTTAACTTAAAAGAATTTTTTCTAAGTTTTCCTAATCGACAGACATCACATAAACTATCTACTTTAAAATTTATTTTAGGGAGACCTCTTACTAGATCATGTTTTGACAGTCTAGATAAGAATTTGAAATTCAAATGTCCAAATCTCTTGTGCCAAATCCAAGGGTCACTTGTATTTGCCAACAGACACAGGTTATCATTTGAAACTTTCATACTAAGAATATATATATTCTTTTTCCTGACTCCCTCAAATATAATGGTTGAATTATTAGCTTCAACGTGACATTTATCTTTTTCAAACTTAATTTTATAACCTCTATCACATAGTTGACTTATACTTAGCAGATTATATTTCAGATTCTTAACTAGCAAAACATTAGTAACAGTAGGAGTTTCAGAATTACCGACTTTGCCGATGACAATCACATATCCTTTTGAATTGTCTCCAAAGTTAACCAATCCTCCGTCTTTGTATATTATATCATTCAGTATATCTGGATTGCCAGTCATGTGTCTAGAACATCCACTATCAAGTATCCATTTGTTCTTTCTGATCTGCACAATTTGTCTGTTGTGGATTGATTCCTGAACACCCATAAATCATGATTCCTACACATCAAACAATTTTGGTAGATAACTTGAATTTGAATATTGATTATATGCAGACTCATGAAGCAATGATGATTTGAATACTTCTAAATTAGTATTAACGAATATAGCCATTTTAAAAACTTTTCAAAAATCAGATTATGAAACTTTGAAAACCTTGCTCTGATACCAATTGTGAGAAATGCGGACTACGGATCTTAAGACTAAGGTTAACACTAGAGGGGGGGTAAATAGTGTTAATAAAGAATTACTAAATCTTTTTAATTTATGTTAATTTAGACACAAAAGTATGCAATATACAGACACAGATATGATCACAGAAACAATCAAGATGCAGAAATAAAATAAAAGCAGTAAAGGAAAGAACACACCGGATTTTATACTGGTTCGGAGTTACCCTACATCCAGTCTCGCAACACAAGTACGGATTTCCTTTCAAAAGCGATTATACAATTACACCCTCGGTTTCAAGGCTATGAGGTACACCCTTCAGAATTTCGATCCTCTGGGTCGAGATACTTGATTTCCAGGCCATTAGTTTACCCAATTGATTTACCAAGGCTACAATCACACCTTTTCCCTTTTGATTGATTTCCAAGGCTACAATCACACCTTTTCTCACTTAATAAATTACAAAGAAGTCTATAATTCTGAATAGCACTGAGAATCTTGTAGAGATAGTGATAGAGAATCAAACTAGAAGTAATCAAGTATGATTCAATGTTGATTTCGGCAGAGTAATGATAAGAATATGTATTAAGAAATGAGGAAGAAGAAGAGGAGTGAAAATTAGAAAAATATCATTAAAAATTCGTTGAAACTGACCCCTATTTATAGAAGAACAACAGCCATGACCATTCATGAAGAGTTATGGCGAATAGACACTTCTTTTGAAATTTGAATTTTGAATCAAACTGTCACCATGTCGACATGGTCATGCTAGGCATGTCGACATCCCAAAGGATTTTTTGGTGTTTTGATTTTCTTTGAAAATAACCTTTATCTTATATAAAAACTATTTTAAACTTTATAAATATACTTGACTATAGTTAAAATTCATAAGTAAATATAGAGAATAATATTTATAGATTTAACTATAATTTTATATTTAAATCTAAGTATAAATATTTAAAAGTTAAATATATTATTTAAAAAGATAGTTTAAAATCAGGAGTAATTTGACTTTGAAAATAAAGATGTTTTTTAGGCTAAAATTATTTAAAATCAGGATCGAGGGTTTTGAATCTTTTAAAAGGAAAGTTTTGAAAACAGGATATAATTTTGAAAAATCATTTTGAATAAAATTTTGCAGATACAAAACAATGTTCCACTAGATTTTTCGTAGGTTCAATCCTACTTAGGGTTCCATCCCTTTAACGGGCTCGAAGTGGATTCCATTCCACGAATAAATTAGATTTTAAGATGCCAGTGTTTTTCTACGAGTTTTAACGAAAATTCCTAATAATAATAACAATAAATACTTATCCTTGAAATCTTGAACTCTAGATAATCTTAATACTCATGACTCTTCTATCTTGATATCTTGAATCTCTATATTGTGCAGTCTTCATTCTTAGTACCTACATGGTTAAATCTTGCATATACATATATATCTAAACTTATAATGTTAGTATTTATATTTTATAATCTATTCTAAGGTTGTTGTCATCAAAACCATCATCTCACGGACTAACATAACTAGGTACAGTACGGGGCGTAGTTTGAGAATTCGCAACTCAGTGGCTGAGTTGTGGTAGGGTTTTGAGCGTAAAATTAGGTTAGTCGAGTTAGCGGGTGTCGTAAGTTTACGTGTGCATGTAAGCGTCTGACCACTTAATTTCTAGTAGAAACCTTGAGGGCAACACATAAGTAGGTTATTGCTGAAGCTGGATAAATCTGTGTATGATTTTTGCCGCATTACTTTCTGTTATTATTTTTATTTCCGCATTAATTTTTATTATTATTAGTATCACCCTATTCACCCTCCTACAGTAAAAACGGTCATACACATGTCATCAAACTTTAAAAACGCAAAGTCGGTTGTAAACTTGTTAAATCAGTACCAAGCTAAATCTAGAGGGTATAATGTATTGAATAAGTTGGTTTGAATATTACTAAAATGTGTAATATCCAAAGTAATAGTGGCAAGCAATAAATGGATTGGTAAAATCACATGTGTTAAGCACCGGCGGAAAATTGTAGAAAACCTAAACATATATTTAACATCCACTTCCATGAAACATTACAGTATAGTACGGATTCATCATTCATTTGACCGTAATATTAACCATTTAAAAAAAATTATAGACAATAAATAACAACACAAAATTACTATTTACAATTTGTGAATTGATAAGAATTCATGACTTTATCCCACATTTTGGTTTCACCCGCAAAAATTTGAACTCTGAAACACCTAGCATTTAGTTGATGTGGTGTAACACCCTTATATTTTGTTTAACATTATTCAAGACATTTAATTGGATAAATTAAATAGAATAATGTGGTTGATTAAGGAGTTGAGATTTAATTGTCAATAAACTTGGCCATGTCTAAACTAATGAATGATAAGTATGTTTTATAATTTATAAGTTAGGAAAATAAAAGGAGGGCAATATGAGAATAGCCACACTCATATACGCTTAAACCCTCCCTTATTCTCCCCTACCATTTCACAAATTAAATCACACATAAAAGAGAAGATATATCCAACCATTGAAACACATTAGGAGATTAGTAAACTTGGAAGATCCAAGGGAGAAAGCTAGAAGATTAAAGCTAAGGCAAATCTTAAACTCCAACAACTTAATCAAGATGAATAATAGTGTAAATCATCTCATTTTTCCTTTTTTGGTTCGGTTATAGATAGTAATCGAATGTCTTTTACTATGTTAATCATGTTTGGATCTAATAATCATTGTTTCGATTGAATAATGATTTATGGCGATTTATTGGGATTTTTATGGAATTAAAATGATGGGTTTAAAATAAAAACTTAAGCAAACGACCTCCAAACGACTTGATATTTGGATATGTTGTGTAAAATGTAATTTTGGAGATGGATTATTAATTTCAAAATTTTTGGAGTTAATACGGACATTATACGAATTTCCTAAGTTGAAAAGGCATTTATTTTGGGTTTTAATTATTAAAAATAATAAAATACTGATTTCTTCCTCGAAATTTTTGTAT
The DNA here is from genome assembly GCA_030765085.1 of Allium cepa. Classification (NCBI taxonomy): domain Eukaryota; kingdom Viridiplantae; phylum Streptophyta; class Magnoliopsida; order Asparagales; family Amaryllidaceae; genus Allium; species Allium cepa. Next base: position 111,170,435 of record CM060944.1, on the reverse strand, counting down.
GATGAAGAAAATCTTATTTTAGATTTTTGGTGAATTCTTGAGATTTTATCCAAGTGATTACGATTTATTATGAATTTTCTATGCTAAAAAGGCTTAATAATTATATCAAAATATTAATATAATTAATTATTTTGAAAATAATTTCTGAAATAATAAATATGATCTATAGCAAATTTTCTGCAAAGAAATTGTTGAAGTATGTCATTAACCAATAGAAATTTAACAAACAATTGTTAAAGTATATCATTAACCAATAGGAATTTGACAAAGAATAGGAGTTGCAGTTTTCAAGTTATTTACGACTCTGTCATTCGACCTTCCGACTAAGTAATCTTTCGACCTAGACCTTTTGCAGCACTTCTAGACCTTTTTGTAGCATTTTTGATGAACCTTTCGACTTAGTAGCCTTCCGGCTTTGTTATCTTTCAACTTACAACCTTCTGGACCTTTCTGCAGCATTTTTGATGAACCTTTCGACTTAGTAACCTTCCGATTAAGTAACCTTTTGACTTAGAACCTTCTGCGGCACTTCTGGACCTTTCCACGGCAACTTGGAAGCACCTTTCGGCAGCATGATTCTGTAGCCGTTTTGGACCCTTTTGTAGCACCTTTCGACCTTGTCGAAAGCCACCTTTCAACATCGGTTTTAAACATCGAGGAAGCCCTTTTATAGCAGTTTTCTTCAACGTTGTTTGTAAACTTCAAATAGACATAACTTTCTAACCGTAAGCTCATTTTTCTATTGTGACCACTCTACGAAAAGAGAAACCATCATTTGAACACAACGAAATAGGTTAGACACCTTAATTCTACACGTATAAAATGTTATAGCTAAAACAAAGTTTTATATTTCTAAAGGAAGTTGATTTCTTCGCATTCGAATATGTTTTCTTGGTTTTCTTTGCCTTCAAAAGGGATACTTTCGAAGAGGTTGTAAAATTGTTTTCTTTTGACCAAGTTTTGAATTTTCGAAAGGTAAAATTTAGTGTATTATAAGGCAGGAGCCTAATGTTCTTAAGTGCTTTCGAAGGAGGTTGCCCTATGAAGTCGAAAGCTAGATTCCGAAGGTATCGAAAGGTTTTATAATCGAAAATCTATTTTTAAAGGAAAAACTATGGCTATATTAATGGAGTTTTTATAATGGTTAAGAAGAATCTATCTTTGATAAATTAAACCCATAGGAGTGATATTGTTATGTTATGATATTACTTCCTCTAATATGAATATTTCACTTTAAAATGGACCTATAATTGTATTTTAGGAAAAAAGGACAGGAGAACCAGTTAGGTTAACACAATAGAGAATATAAATTGAATAAACTACCGAATGAGTAGAATTACATCCAGGATCCAGGAAGACCAGAATATAGGATGCTAAAATATAAAGGAAAGATATTGGAAGAGGATAATAAGTTTCAAATAAACCCTTGAAAACTGTATAATATTGGCAGGGGACAATAGGTTAATAGTCAGTCCATGAAAACTATGTGTAAAAGAGAACGTCAGATAAACAGGTTCATAGTTAACCCATGAAAACTATGTGTAAATGAAGATGTCAGATATACAGGTTCATAGCAAGCCTATGAAAACTATGTAATTGGACAGGGAGTCCTTAAAATGTTTAACTGGTTATTAGTTAGCTTATGAAAACTAATAGGTTAATAGTAATCCTAAAAACTATAATTGAGACAGATATGCAGAATGAATGGGGATGGGTAATCCAGATTTGATTTACTTGTTTTGTATATCATCATAATGTTTTAAAATACTATGTTTTTAACCATTGTGGATGCAGGAGCACAGTATATAGTTTTATAAAGGTTTTAGGATACTAGTGAGAGGAACCTGTTCCGCTAAGCGGCGTGGTCTCGCTAGATATCTATTTGGTTTGAGATGATAGACTCTTATTCATACAAGGCTTTATGTCTCACTCGAAGTTTTTGCTTTCCCCTTAAACTTTTGGGTACTTAAATGATTTTGAGTAGTTTAAGGTTTAGGGTTTTCAGGTTCTTTTCTTTGGCGAATAAAGCTTCCAGAGGCGTGAAGGAGGCATATAGTTATTTAGAGATATCTTTTCCACTATGTGTTTTGTTTGTAAAGGCAGATTTATTAGTCTTATTATATACTCTAATCAACCAAGGGGACATCTTCATATGTCGCTCTTGGCGTATGTGTAATAATTTTTTTTTTTGGAATGTAGTTAACGTTTTGAGATTATGTAATGAAATGTTTTGAATGGAATGTGGAAATATGTTTCTGAATGGTTAATTTTTTTTCCATATTCTTATGATCCGTGTATCAATGAATCTAGCACCGTCGTATTTGGTTGCCGAGGATTAATAACTATGGATGGCTACAGCATCCATAGCGGTTAGTTTTGGGCCTCTAAATCAGAGGATGTTACAAGTTGGTATCAAAACATTTATGTTAAAACAAAAAAATAAACCAAACGTTTTCAAATATAATCCTAATGAATTAAAGAATAAGATTGGGGTTTGGGTTAACATTATAGTAACATACTTGTATTTGCTATATATATATATATATATATATAAGTACGTGTTCCCCTCTCTCTTAGACTGTTCTTTTGTATCTTAATAAGGCTCGTATGCAGATTTACGAGAAAGAAGATATGGAAGTAAGAAATGGAAGCGAAAATCTAGGTGGAGGAAGCACCACAACAAATAAGTAATGTTTGACCTAATACCAGGAGGAACCAAGGTCGACGAGCTAATGCTAATCCAAGTGTAGAGGCCAATGTTGATGCTAGAACCCCATAAGTATATATCAGGATGATGTATCAATTCTTCGTCAACTTAATGCAAGCTGGAGCAACTGTAGGGGTAGTTGGAGGTAATGCTGTGAATACTAGAGGAGCCAATCCTGTGTCCCCATTTACGAATAATTATGCCAAGCTGAGCAGGGATTATACCAGTTTGGGAAGCAAGCCTTTTCATGGAATAGAGGATGCTGTTGAAGTTGAGAACTGGATTTTGAACTGTGAAATGGTCTTTACAGATTTAGGCTTGGATGAGGGAAAGATGAGAAGGCTAGCCTCCAGATAGTTGCAATGGTTAGCGTTTCACTGATGGAACAGTGTGACAGTTGGAGTTTCGGAGGAAGAGCTGACAAGGGTTGATTTTAGAAGAAGGTTTGAGCAGAAGTTCTTGTCTTGAGGTTGCCAAGTCGGCATTGTTAAGGAAGTTCATGGATCTTGTACAAGAAGAGTTGTCAATGATCGAGTATGTTGCTTAGTGTGATGAGATGTCTCGATATGGTTATGCATTGGTTGATGCTGATGTCAGAAGGAATAAGAGATTCATTCAAGGTTTGAGGCCAGAAATAGGTAAAATGACCATGACTCATTTTAGAGAGCCTTGTCATGTAGTGGTGGAGATGACCATTCGCCATGAGGAGATGCTTGCTGTGTCTGTTAGGGAGAAACCATTTGAGTCCCAAGGCCCTTAGGGAAAGAAAAGGAAATTCTTCAAGAAGAAAGAAGCCCAGAAAGGGGATGCTGCCAAGAAAACGAAGGCTGATTTAGTGTGTTATAAGTGTGATAAGAAGGGCCATTATGCTAGCGAGTGTAGATCTGGTAAAGGAAAGAAGCCCGCAGAGAAGAAGAATGTGAAATGCTTCAACTGTGACCAAGTTGGGCACTATAAAAACCAGTCTCTAGAGCCAGTCCGGACGGATAGAGGAAAGGTGTTTGCTATTGGACCACCATCTTCTTCTAGACCTACTGCCGTAGAGAAAGGAAAAACTGTGATGGAAGGTATGCTTTTGATTTAGAGTATACCAGTTAGAGTACTTTTTGATACCGGTGCATCACACTCATTTATATCACGGTATTTGGTTGATAGATTATGTATAGAACCCACATACTTTGTTACTTCCTTAAGGCTTGCAAATCCAATAGGAGGACATGCAACTCTTGGGATGAGATGTGACTAGTTAGAACTTGATTTGTTAGCTCATAAGTTTTCGTGCAGTTTGTATGTTTTTGATTTCGTAGATTTCAGGATCATTTTGGGTATGGATTGGTTAGGTAAGTATGAGGCTAGGATATTTTGCCAGGATCGAGTATTATCGTTGAGGCACCTAGATAGTCATAATCGAATCATTTTCTTAATGGAGAATTCTAGTAAGAGTGTTTGTGCTTTGTTGATTGACTTGGAGGTGGGAGATGACCTTAGATAGGTTCATGTAGCAAGAGAATTTATGGATGTAGTTGAGCCGGTCATTGGATTACCACCGAAAGAAGCTGTAGAGTTTCGGATAGACCTTGTACTGGGAGCTGAACCTGTCAGTAAACCACCTAGCAGAATGTCGCCGATAGAGATGAAGAGATTGAAGGTGCAGCTAGTGGATCATGAGGGAAGGAATTTTATTAGACCAAGAAGTTCATCTTGGGGAGCGGCCGTGGTGTTTGTAAAGAAATCAGATGGGTCGTTAAGGGTGTGTATCGACTTCGTAAGCTAAACAAGGGAACGCTCAAGAATAAGTATCCTTTGCCGAGAATAGATGATATGTTTGTTCAGTTGAGTGGAGCCAGAATATTTTTCCAATTGGATTTGGTGATGGGTTCCATCGGTTAAGAGTGGAAGAGGACAGTATCCCATTGACGGCGTTTCGAACCAGATATGGATCATATGAATGGTTAGTGATGCTATTTGGATCGACTAATGCACCTGCTTTTTTCGTTGATTTGATGAATTGGGTTTTCGGAGAGCACTTGGATAGGTACGTATTGGTATTTGTAGATGTTATTTTAGTATACTCAAAAAATGAAAGAGAGCATGAGATTCATCTTAGAGTGGTGTTGGAGACGCTGAGGCAGAATCAGCTAAAAGAGAAAATTTTCAAGTGTCATTTTTTGAAGAAAGAGGTTAAGTTTCTTGATCATGTGATTTCAGAAAATGGATTTCCATTCGATCCAGACAAGATTGAAGCTGTGAACAATTGGAAGAAAACGGTAACCGAGATCAGAAATTTTCTTGGACTTGCTGACTATTACTGGAGATTCATCAAGGATTTTTCACGGATAGCAACACCTTTGACTAAGCTTGCCAGGAAGGAAGTAAAGTTTGTTTGGTCTGACAAATGCGAAGGAGAATTCCTTTAGTTAAAGTGTTTGTTGACTAATGCTCCTATATTTGTAGTTCCAGATGGTAACTAAGGGTTGGTAGTATACACAGATGCATGTAGGACTGGATTGGGAGCAACATTGATGCAAAAGGGCAAAGTTATTTCTTACACATCTAGGTAGCTTAAACTGCACAAAGTAAGATATCCTACTCTTGACTTGGAGTTGGCAGCGGTAATTTTTGCCTTGAAGATTTGGAGGAATCATTTCTTGGGGGAGAGATTTGAATTGTATACCGATCATAAGTCTTTGAGATACCTATTCTCTCAGAAAGAGTTGATATGTGACAACAGAGATGGTTGGAGTTTTTAGCTGCTTATGATTTTGATATAGAATATACCGTAGGGAAAGGCAATAATGAAGCAAATGCTCTCAGCAGAAGACATCAGAATATAGTGTTGGCTATGTTGGTAGAGTGGAAAGATCTGGAAGCTTTGACTAGTTGTGGTGTGTGCAGTTAAGATCGATTACTAGTTCTAATCAGAGTACTGCCATGTTATCCTGTTTGGAAGTTTGACGAATATTGGTCGAGAGAACTGCTTCTAAACAAAAGGAGGATTCATTATTAGCTGAGAGGATTAGAAGGCTTGAGGTTGGAACCAAGGTCGATGATTTGAAAGATTTTTGTCTTGACCAAAGAGGATGGTTGAGAAAGATAGGATGGTTATGTGTTCCAAATGTGGAGAACTTAAGAAAAGAAGTTCTTGAGGAATGGCATCGATCCAAGTTTACGATTCATCCTGAAGGTACCAAGATGTATCAAGATATGAAGAGGAGCATCTATTGGAAAGGCATGAAGAGGGATGTTGGCTTGTGGGTTAGGCAGTGTGTAAACTGTTAATAAGTGAAAGTCAAACATTAGAATCCAAGTGAGTTACTTCAGCCTCTAAATATTCTAGTTTGGAAATTGGATTCGATATCCATTGATTTTATAGGTGGGTTTCCAAGGTCAATGAGAGGTAACGAAAGTATATAGGTTATTATAGACAGGTTGACCAAGAGTGCCCATTTCATTCCAATAAAGTCAACCAGAACGGCACCTATTTTAGCAAAGTTTTTCATGAAGAACATAGTTAGATTTCATGGGATTCCTAGTGTATAGTCAACGACCGGGATGCATTATTCACTAGCGAATTTTGGAGGAGTCTACAAGAGGTATTAGGTACCAAGCTTAAGATGAGTACGACTTATCACCCACAGGTAGATGGGTAGACAAAGAGAGTCAATAAGGTACTTGAGGACTTGTTAAGGGCTTTTATATTGGACTTTAGTGGATCTTGGGAGGACCACCTATATTTGATTGAGTTTTCCTATAATAATAGCTATCAGACTAGTATAAGAATGACACCTATTGACGCTTTGTACGGAAGACCATGCAAATCGTCAATATGCTGGTTGGAGACTGGAGACAGATTGGTCTTAGGTCCAGATTTAGTTAGAGACGCATCAAAAAAGATTGAGTTAATCCGAAGATGGATGAAGGAAGCTCAATCCTGGCAGTAGAGTTATGTAGATAAGAGGCGTAAAGACATAGAGTTCTTAGTGTGATACAGGGTGTCCATTAAAGTATCACCAATGAAGTGTGTGGTATGGTTTGGAAAGTCGGGAAAGTTAGCCCTAGGATATGTCGGACCATTCCAGATTTTAGAAAGGATTGGAAAACTTGCTTACAGATTAGAGTCACCGAGCAGTATGGCAGGTGTCAATAATGTATCCATGTGTCTCATCTTCGCAAGAATGTGCATGATCCAGAGCCTACTATTCCTCAGACCAGTTCGGGTAGTAGAGTCTGATTTGACTTTTGTTAGACAACCAGTTCGGGTTATAGCGAGAGATGAGAAAAGATTGAGGACCAAGACAGTCAAGTTGGTGAAAGTTCAGTGAAGCAACAACGAGAAGGACGGTACTTAGGAGACAGAGGACATGATCCGAGATGCGTATCCTTATCTACTTTGAGGGCATACTTTATATTTTTTTTATATAGACTTATTAGCTGGTAAGATGTAATAGCTTTTGTTTGCATGGTTGTTATGCTTGTTTGTAGTCCTTACTGAATTTCGAGGACAAAATTCTTTAAGGGGGAGCCTGTAACATCCCTATTTTTTGTTTAACATTATTCAGGACATTTAATTGGATAAATTAAATAAATAATGTGGTTGATTAAGGAGTTGAGATTTAATTGTCAATTAACTTGGCCATGGCTAAACTAATGAATGTATAAGTATGGTTTATAATTTATAAGTTAGGAAAACAAGATAAGGGCAATATGGGAATAGTTTACACCCATATACCTTTAAACCCCCCCTTATTCTCCCCTACTATTTCACAAATTAAAACAAACATAAAAGAGAAGATATAGCCAACCATTAAAACACCTTAGGAGATAGTCAAACTTGGAAGATGCAAGACTAAAGGCTAGAAGATTAAAGCTAAGGAAAATCTTAAACTCCAACAACTTAATCAAGGCGGATAATCGTGTAAATTATCTCGTTTTTCTTTGTTTTGGTTCGATTATAGATAGTAACCGAATGTATTTTGCCGTGTTGATCATGTTTGGATCTAATAACCATTTTTTGGATAGAATAATGGTTTATGGTGATATATTGGTATTTTTATGGAACTAAATGATTGTTTTTAAAGTAAAAACCTTAATAAACGACCTCCAAACGACTTGATTTTTGGATATCTTGTGTAAAACGTAATTTTGGAAAAGATTTTTTAATTTCATAATCTTCGAAGTTAATCAGAATGTTTTATGAATTTCCTAGGGTGAAAAAGGCATTTATTTCGGTTTTTAATTATTAAATATAATAAAATAATGAATTCTATCCCGAAATTTTATTTGATGAAGAAAATGTTATTTTAGATTTTAGGTGAATTTTTGAGATTTTCCTAAGTGGTTTTGATTTATTATGAATTTTCCAAGCTAAAAAGGCTTAAAATTATATTAAAATATTAATATAATTAATTATTTTGAAAATAATTTTTGAAATAATAAATCTGAGTACAGCAGATTTTCTGCAAAGAAATTATTAAAGCATGTCATTAACCAATAAAAATTTGACAAAGAATTTTTGAAGTATATCATTAACCAATAGGAATTTGGCAAAGAATAGGATTTGCATTTTTCAAGTTATTTACGACTTTGTCATTCAACCTTCCGACAAAGTAACCTTTTGACTTAGAACCTTCTGGAGCACTTCTGGACCTTTCTACAGCATTTTTGATGAACTTTTCGACTTAATAACCTTCCGACTAAGTAACCTTCCGACTTAGAACCTTCTGCAGCACTTGTGAAACTTTCTGCAGCTTTTTTGATGAACCTTTCAACTTTGTAACCTTCTGACTAAGTAACCTTTCGACTTAGAACCTTTTGCAGCACTTCTGGATCTTTGTGTAGCGTTTTGGAAGCACCTTTCGACCTGTCCAAAGCACCTTTCGGCAGCATCATCCTGTAGCAGTTTTGGACCCTTTTGTAGCAGCTTTAGACCTTGTCGAAAGCACCTTCGACCTTGTTGAAAGCTAACTTTCGATAGCGGTTGTAAACGTTGTGGAATCCCTTTAGTAGGAGTTTTCTCCAACTTTGTTTGTAAACTTTAAATAGGCATAAATTTCTAACTTTAGGCCCATTTTTCTATTGTGACCATTCTGCGGAAAGGAAAACCATCACTTGAATACAATGGAATAAGTTAGAAACCTTAATTCTACACCTATAAAAAGTTATAGCTAAAACAAAGTTTTATATTTTCGAAGGGGGTTGATTTCTTTGCTTTCGAATATGTTTGTTTGGTTTTCTTTGGCTTCGAAGGGGATACTTTAGAAGGGGTTATAAAATTGTTTCCTTTTGACCAAGTTTGGTATTTTCGAAAGGTAGAATTTAAAGTATTATAAGGTAGGAGCCTAATGTTCTTAAGAGCTTTCGAAGGAGGTTACCCTATGAAGTCGAAAGCTAGGTTTCGAAGGTATCAAAAGGTTTAATGACCAAAACTTTATTTTTAATGGAAAAACCATGGGTATATTAAAGGAGTTTTTATAATGGTTTAAGAAAAATCTATCGTAGATATATTAAACCTACAGGAGTGGTATTGCTATGTTGTTGTATTGCTTCTTCTAATATGAATATGTTCACTTTAAAATGGACCCATAACTGTATTTTGGGAAAAATGGTAGGAGAACTAGATAGGTTAACCCAGGAGTGAATATAAATTGAATAAACTACCGAATGAGTAGAATTGCATCCAGGAGATCAAAAAGACCAGAATATATGATGCTAAAATATAAAGGAAAGATAGTGGCAGGGGCCAATAGGTTTCCTGTAAGCCCATGAAAACTGTATGATATTGACAGGGGTCAAAGGTTAATAGTTAGCGCATGAAAACTATGTATAAAAGCAGATGTCAGATAGACATGTTCATAGTTAGCTCATGAAAACTATGTGCAAATGAAGGTGTTAAATAGACAGGTTTATAGTAAGCTCATGGAAACTATGTCTGACTCGAAGTTTTTGCTTTCCCCTTAAACTCTCGGATACTCAAATGATTTTGAGTAGTTTAAGGTTTTCGGGTTCTCTTCTTTGGCGAATAAAGCTTCCGAAGCGTGAAGGAGGCATATAGTTATTTAGAGATATCTTTTCCACTCTGTATTTTGTTTGTAAAGGCAGATTTATTAGCCTTATTATATACTCTGATCAACCAAGGGGGCATCTTCATATGTCGCTCTTGGTGCATGTGTAATAATTATATTTTTGCTGAACGTGATTAACGTTTTGAAATTATGTAATGAAATGTTTTGAATGGAATGTGGAAATATGTTTTTGAATGGTTAATTTTTTTTCCATATTCTTATGATCTGTGTATCAATGAATATAGCGCCGCCGTATTTGGTCATCAAAGATTAATAAGTATGGATGACTGTAGCACCCATAACTATTAGTTTTGGGCCTCCAAATAAGGGGATGTTACAAGTGGTCTGTAATCTCTTTTATTGTTAACATCCTTAAACAGTGAATGTAAGAACCCTCTCCAAAGTGGACCTGATTTTCAACCCTGTAAAAACTCATCGAACCTTAGGCTCATTCCAAAGCTGTTTGTTTGTTGGTAAAATAGATACAATGAACAATACATAGAGCTATCATGTCCATTCATGCTTGCAGAATTTGATGGCAGAAGGAATAAAATATAATAACAAAAATAAATACTCATTCAGAAGAAGAAGAAAATTTTCAAACACATAACATAGCATCCCAAAATATTTGTAATAATATATTTAAAAATAACGTCATATGTCTAAAGCTAAGTACATCAGAATATACCAAAAGCATAAATATATAGATAAACTGCCACAAATCTTCACCATCGTCGTCATCTTCTCCATTAGCGCCATTTCATCCTAACACGTGGTTGTAATATGGAAGGGGTTGGAACAATAATGTCTGGTGAATAAAATTCAAGTATTAGCATAGTAGAATTTGAGCAGTATAAATTAGATAAGTAATAAGTCTTATGCATCCTATACTATCTTACCAATTATATTTTCAATTGTAAGTTCAGAGCCTCTTCTAGTCCAAATCCATGACATAACTTCAACTGTATGCCAAAGCCCTTACAAATCCAATACAAGTACCGTCAATCATGTCCTAATAATGTGAAAGAAAGTACCCGAGCCACTTAATACCTTTTTAATGAGAATTGCGTAGACTCTAACCATTTAATACCTATACACTAAGCAGATCCCCATAATCTTATACCTGACCCAAGGCGGATCCACCTCTGGTACTCCCTAAATAACATCGCACGAAATCCCACAGCTCACTTAATACATCTTTATGAGAAGAGGCGGACCTTACAATAGCCACTTAATACATTTACCCCGAAGCGGACCACTTTTGAGATTCTCCACTACCGCACCTGAAAGATAATCTCAACCATTTAATACTTCTTAAGTGGAAGGAGGTGGGCCCTACAACAACCACCTAATACCCCCAATCCAGAAGCAGGACCTATGTCTTATGACCCGGTAACCCAAACTGTGACATCTCGCATTAATCAAATTATCCATAGGTGTCGTAGCCAGATTAGCTAGACATGATTATCCTACAAAATTAGGAATAACATCCCGTCCACTATGTGTATTTATTATAGGTGATGTCTCACATCAATCCTAAAGTCATACTATTGGTAGCCTGAATAGCTGGCTAGACTTTCATGTTCTTTTGACTGATCTCGCATCCTTATAACTTAGCCGTATTTCCGCTCTTCTAACATTCTACCATATGTATACCTCATCGCATTTCACATTTAGGTCATATAAGGAAAACTCCTTATTCCGCCTTTAATTATGGGTTAATTTCAATAATTATCCTTAACTTCCTTCCTATGTGTTTTAGTGTTATTTACTAACCTATTTATTCTATATGATTTATTAATACGTTATTAATTATATGCAAATATTATATTTATATTTATGAAATAATTAGGCTAACTTATATATATGTGTGTGTTATATTTCCCATTAGTCCAACCATTCATAGGTGTTCGTAGTTAGATTAGCTAGGTAGACTTAGCCTATAAAATTGGGACTAACCTCGTGTCCACTGTGGATATTTATTATAGATGATGTCTCACAACAGTCCCAAAGTCACACAATTGGTAGCCAGATTAGCCAAGTAGACTTTTATGTACTTTTGACTGACCTCGCATCCCCATAAATTAGTCATATTTTTGCTTACATAATATAATACCATATATATACCGCACTTCGCATTAAGACCATATAAGGAAAACTCATGATTTTATCTTTAATTAGGGATTACTTTCAATAATCATCCTTAACTTCCTTCTTGTTATGTGATTAATACATTATTAATTATAGGCTATATTACATTTATATTTACGCAATATTTAGGGGGTGTACGTATTCCTAAGCGTGCGTAAAATACTTCTATTCTAAAATTCTTACGTCCTATACTACTCATAAAAAGGTCAAAACCTCCAAATTCATACAAGTCTAATTCCATACAATAACTTATAAAATAGCTAGCCAAACAAATAGTCTTGCATTAATAAAATAGAACCAAATACCAAACTTATTTTATATATATTAATATAGTAGAATCAATGCCTCTGTTTTAAGAAAACAAAACTTTAAAATTTAAAACCTTTATATTCTATTCAATTTTATACACATACGAACTTAAAGCGAAAAAGTGATTCATATTTAAATTACGAATATCGGCAATGCAAAATATGAATAGGAGAATTTGTACCTTACACACCATTTCCTTGCTTATTTTCATTTTAGAACCCTTTAACAAATCAATAGAGAAAAATTGAAAGTGATATAAAATATAAAATATTCAAATGGCAATAACAAAACAAATTATACTATTTTAGTATAAAACAATACTAAAATAAAAATATAAAATAAGATTTCCAGTCATAAATGGTTTTTAGCTTTTTTGATTTGATCTACGCCCATGTCTAATCGCTCCTTCAAATTTCTTCTTTAGAATATACAATCATTCAATTATATATATATTATATTAGAATTTTGAGTTTAGGGAAGGATAAGAATAGAAAAATATTAATACACACACATACACACCCCTATTACCTCTTTCCCTTGGATTGAATCTTTGATTCTAATCGTGGAAGGAGACTGTCAGAGTTTCCCTAGTGTCCCAAATAATTTATGAATAAAGTGCGGGTGCTAGACTTTAATTATAGTGGTTAGAACACATCAGGATCATAGATTAAAGTTAGTATAAAATAATAAAATATGAACCGTTCGTGGCTAAGAAAACCCAGCTCGCAATACATCTACAGGTCGACTGCTCTTCCTTAAGAGGTCGACTGTTAGCGGTTGACTGGCCCTAGTGTAGGAGGTCGACCGTTCTATTGTTTTAAGTGTACATTTACTGTTGACGTTTTGTTTTATTTATTTCCTATTTTTATAATTAACGGTAATGTTAACATAACGTTTCTTTAAACCCTAAGTTCTCATCAACGTTAAAATATTTATTAATGGTTTTAATCTTAAAAGTTAACATTAATAAATTTTTAAATTTTAATTCATTCGAATTATTTTAAACTCGGATACACCAAACGTCGATAACTTTTTCATTTGAGCTCTAACTACAAAACTTTATACATGAATGTTGATAAGAAAACAGTCACAAATGCAATGGTGTAACTTTCATGGCCAAAGTTTGATGTTTACAAAATTTTCATTTTTAGCTTTATAATTAATTTCTTATCAATCTTTGTGGGATGTTACATTCTCTCCTCTACAAAGAATTTTGTTCTTGAAATCCTTAAGAGAAAGATAGCGTAACGCATACTTCAAATCATGTTATACAACTAAATTATCTACACAGCCATCTACTCAACCAAAAATGCAATATGATTGTGCATGCAACATATTATAGGCGAGCTTAGTCTTAACGTGAATGCAAGATTGTGACATATATGCACGTATGAAAGCATCCTGCATAAGACTCTAAATGGGTGCAAAAATTACAGTAAAATGTGGCAACCATCCCCTGCCATCCAATCTAGCAACCACGGTGTACCCAAAATCTTAAATTTTGGAGAGAGAAAGTTTACCAGTGTAACGACCCGTAAATTTAACCGGTATTAATAACGTTATTAATTGAAATTTTTGTGGAATTTTAAACGATAAAATTTTGAAATATAAATTTTATATTTGGAATGCGTAGCAACTGGTAAATTTTCGTCCGAAAATATGAAAGTTTATTTCGCGCGTAAATTTACATCAATTTAATCAGTTAAAAAGTGATGAAAATAAAACGTTTTCGAAACCTGAATATTTTTACATAGAAAAATTCTAAACCATCTTCTGAGCAAATGTTATTTTTCGTTTTTCCAAATTCGGACATCTTTAGCTCCGTCGATCTTATTTTTCTATGTTTTTCATGCATTTTCAGTTGGTAGAAAATTCAAATTTTTTTATAATTAAATCGTATCACTGATATCTGTATACCGTTTTGACCGTCTCATCACGCCGATCTCTATGATATATTTATTTCTATATTCTGAAGTCTGATAACCGGTGGAATTTACGTAACGTTAACCGTATCGGTACACGTTTCGTGCCTTTTGATTTCTTGTGGCTATTCAATTCTCATCGCGTAATAACCCAACGGTCATCAGCATTTATGATTTCTGCAATGCAACTGTTGGACATTTGTGATTCCACCTTTTCAATTTATATGCTACTCCATATTTTTGGTTCGTTTGCACTTCTTTCTCTTCCTCTTCGTTTTGATTGTTCGGTGCTTCTTCTCAATATATATATATATATATATACACACACACACACAAAATATTTATAGATCTGAGAAGTGCAGCACATTCTTCTTCCTATTCCTATGCATGGAAATGTTTCCTTCCATTTCTCTTTACAAACGCTGCTTATTCCTTCCTTCGAGTCCGCGTCCGCCATAGCCGAAGCTGCTTTGAACCCTCATGACTTCGTGCTTAGCCACGCCTTTTACTACACCATGCTCCACTCTTAGCGCCACCCCTCACTGCCGTTTCACCACGTCTAGACCATCCACCTCCGAAACAACCTCTGATCCACATAACTCCCATCTCCCCCAGCCAACCGCCCTCATTCCCCTGGCCGCAAACCTCAGCTCCGCCCACATCTTCCCTTCTCAGCCCACCCTCATCCGCTCCAACGAGCACGACTGCTGCCACCATATCAGCCGAGAATCAAAGCAATTCATGAACCATATCATCCCCTAAACCCGTAGCTCGAGCACCCACCGTCGGCCATTACCTTAGCAGCAACCGGCTCCACTTCATTTTCTTGAACCCTTCCTCGTCCATCACCACCCGTCACCTTGCTTACCATGCTTCTCACCACTGCATCCTCCTTGACAACACACGGAACCAGCGAAGTCATCCCACAGTCGATTCTTTTATCTGCTTCCTCCCGTGCTTGAACGCAAACCCACACAAACACCCTCCAACCGACCTTCCACTTCCTATTGCGCCTTCGACTCTTTCCCATGCTTAACCCACCTTAGTTCGTCAGCGCCATCAAACTAATGGCAACCGAACCTAGATCCAACATCCCTCGACTTAATCCCCGTGCAGCACCATGCCTACCCCAAGCTTCGCATGTGCAGTGCACCATTCCCTTACGTCTAGTCACCTATCACCACTTAGCAGAGCAATCGTGATCATTAGAATGGAGCTTTGCTCGTCGATTCGTGCCAATCTAGTTTATTCCGAAAGTTGTGCTTGCGATCCGTGACTCGACTTCGTTGTCTATTCATATCTCTAGCCTCGAAAGGTGAGCAATCACTCACGATTAATATTCTTTTATTTATTAAATTTGATTTCAATTGAAACAACAATTGAAATATGCGTTTGCTAGTTATTTGCACTATTATGTATAGGTTATTGCCTGTATCAGTTCACTTGTGACATCTGACACCATTATCTGTTAATTGTACGATGATAATCCCATTTGGTTGACAATTGATTGATTGTTTGTTGTTTATATTGGATGTTAAATTGTAATGTATAAATGATAAATATTATGCAATTAATTTGGACGTAGGATAGTTAAAAATTTGAATCAACATATGTGTTGAATTTGATTAGTTAAATTTGTATAATATGACCCCTTAAACGTTTAATTATTTGACATGTAGAAAAATGTTTAATTGCCCTTGAACCATTTGAATTTATGTTGTATAAATTGATCAAGTATGAAATCGAATAATTGATGTCAAGTGTAGAATTGCATAAAATAATTAGTGAAATAATCTTTAATCTACATGAGATGATCGTGTAGATTCTAGAAATAATTATATTAATTTGCACAAACAACAATGTGAATTAATACAATTATTTCGGGATTATTTGAATTGATTATTGGATTGTTGTTATTGCTTGTTTATTTACTTTGACACTATCCCAGTTATCACACTGCAAGTTCCCTTTGTTATGCTTTGATTTATGAATTAAAATGGAATCGGGTTGAAATGATAGATACCCAAATGAACTTGACTTAGGATAGAGAATTAAATAAACCCGATTGGTCAATAATTTGATTTGAAATAAAATAAGATTTTATTTAAATAATAAGGTCTTGAAATAAAATTTGAATGTAAATTTTGATGAAAGGAAATGTTAATGGTTAAAAATCTAAAACGAAAACATTAATATAGTAGTTATTGAAAGAACGTTGTTTTAAAGTAAATTATTTGACAGTAAAATTTGTAATTATTCATTGAATTAAGTTGAAATTATTAATAATTAAGTTGAAATTATTTAATAATTGAATAAGATTAAATTATTTGATAGTTGAATAAAAATTGAATTCTTTGATAAGAGAAATTGAACTTTTGAATAAGTAAATTTGAACTTCGTTAATAAATGAAATTGGGTTTCATTATTTATTAAGTTTTGGAAAATTATTTAAATAAGTTAATAAGTGAAATTGAACTTCTCGAATATGTGGAATTTAGTTTCTTTATTAGTTGAGTTTTGAAATTTGTAACTAAGTAAATAAATAAATGAAATCGAATTTCTTAACAAGAAATAAAATGCGTTTTATTGAAATAAATATAAGATTTGACTTTAAGAATTTGATTGACGAATTAAATATAATTGAATTTGAAGTTTTGATATAATGGAGTTGAACTTAAGTAACTGATTTAATGAATTGGAAATCTAATAGAAATCGTTTTAAATAATAATTTAACTTAACAAATATTGAATGAAATCGATAAATGAATTTGAAATTGATTTGAGTGTTAAATTAATTTATTTAAATGATTACGGAATGAAATTTATATATGAATTTGAATCAATATTTGAATTGTTTAAATAAAAGTTGAAATCGAATTATAGGATTTTGAAATGGTAATTTGGAAGTTTTGAAATGTAAATTTTGGAAATTGATTTGGAAAGACAAACGAAATGTTGGTTTACGAATTGAAATTGAAATTGAAATTGATTTGGTTTGATATATATTAAACGACCAATCGGTGTAATAATTACGAAAGTTATTAAAGAGACCAGAATCGGTTATGGACATACTCTCTATCTAAGCCGAAAACCACTTTAATAACTATACGCGGAGTGTGACCCAGAATGAAGTGGTTGGAATGATGTACGTGATGACTGAAGAAAGAGAACGATAATGGATAGCCTTGACACTTGTGTCAAATTGGAAATGACTAAAACAAGAGCCGTGCCGGGCCAAATGGGGTTAGCCACCTCGAGCGAACACATTTTTTCATAAACTACTCATTACTTGTTATTGATTGGTGCACCCTCGAAATTTCAGGAGTGTTGTTTCGCGGTGTTGCGATCGTTGCAGCGATGCGTTCTCACCGGTCTGTATCAGGCGAACGGTAGTTTCACTACCTTGGGTATTGCCTCATGTGTCTTGTTATACTTGTATCCCTATATACGCGACCACTATGAATTTGTTTTATGTTATACCTATAGAGTACTCCCTGATAGCCCACCAGTTAACGGTGGAGTTTACAGTGCTGTATAGACTATGACATTTATAAAAATGTGTTAAGGGAGATAATGGTAACGCCTTTACTACATAGTAGATAGTTTAATGAATTCTTAGAGGATGGTTATTCCAACATCCCTTGAGTTACTTGTATCTCAGTTGTTATTTCACTTGAGTTGGATTTATTGATATAAGAATTGTTAATCCTGACTCGAGTGTTTTGTGTTTTGCTTTACGCTCGGGTCAGGCTGAGTGGTTCAACTTTAGAGACTCGCCATTGGAGTTGGAGCTTCGTTTAGAGATCCAGCTATCTATCTAGCTTTCAGATATTCAGTTGATTCTAGAGATGTATTCTAATATTGTATTCGAGACTTCTGTTGTAACTTATTTAACTCTATTATTTATATATTAGCTTCATGAACTACTATCTTTTGCTTCCGCTGCATATTATTACACTGTGTCTATGATTATGTGATCATTTATTTACTGTATATGTTCAGTTTGCCAAATTTAAATTAACAATTCGGTATTTTGAATTATTCAAGTCCGACATGCGCGGATGCGAATAGTCCAAAATAGCGGGTCGTTACAGTTGGTATCAGAGCTTTTGGTAGCTCTAGGCAAAACATAGCATATAAGGTAAATGTATTTACAGAATCACTCTCATTCGAGTTTCAATCTCTTCCTTTTGACTCAATTCCTTTGGACTTTCGGAACGTCCTTCGGTTCTGGAATTCATTCTTGTCCCTCACTATTCGTCTTCTTTCAATTCTGGAGCATCCCATAACTCCACTTCGAATGATCTTTATAATGAATCGGCGGTCTCGCCAATATTCGAATTATTTGTAAATAGGTGAAACTCCTTTATAATAGGCATTGATTTACCGGAGATTTCTGTATTCTCGGTTTACAATGCCGTCTATCTCCTGCTATATCTGAATTCTATTTCTTGAGATCGAATGTTGATTTACCTCGGAATTCTGAATCGGCCTTATTCTTGAAGTTACGGTCGACCCGGTTAAGGTTGCCCGTGAATTAAATAAGCTTATCCATCTCCCGATTCTGTAAATTGAATTATCTTATCTTCTGTTTCGAACTTATTATCGAATCAAAATTCTCTTTGATTTGAGTCCATCAAAAATTTAAATCTCTATCCTTGCTTTGAAATTCATTCTTGTATCGTCAAGCAAAGAAATGTATTTGTAAATTAATATTTAAATTATTTTATTTTTTATTGTGTTGTTTGAGTTGTCAATGTTGATTTGGGTTTCTGATCGATTCGTCTGATCAACGCTATCGATAGGATTTCCAAACACTTTAACAGAGCAAACTGACACAATAGTATTTTCGAATTTGGTGAATAAAATAGATTTGCATGACTATATTAAAATTTTCTGAAATTAAATTGTTAATAAATTTGTTGTCCGAAATGATAATATTTAATTTTCATTTATTGATTTACAAACCATTGACTATTCCATAATATAAATAATGAATTTATAAAATTTGGTTATAAATTGATTTGGAGTTTGTAGCGAATTTAAAATTAGAATTTAAGAACTTAATTTCCGATATTTTCGAGTTATGGTTTTAAAGTTTAAAATGTATATTGTTTAAAAAAAAATTATATATTTGCAAATAGAAAATGGTTTTCAAAGAATTTTAAATGTTTAAATTTGAGCTCTTTCCTTTTGTCGCTGGAAAATAATTTCGGTGATGACGGCCGCATCATCGACATTCATTTTCGAGTTTCAAAGTGAAGAGACCAATTCGTAGCTTTGCTACATTTTTGTTTTGGAAATAAAATCGATTTAAATTTCTTAAGGATGATTTGATTTATATATATTGGTATATTACTTTAAATTTAATTTGATTTGATATAATATAAATTCATTGATCTCTAAATAAATTTGAAGTTATTCGAAATTTAATTCTTAAATTAAAGATGATTTCAAATTATAAATTGAGGCAAAGATTTTGAATAAATATTTAACTTGAAATAACTGAATTGTAAAATTTTATTTGTATAATACCCAATTGCATTCCATATATAACTTCCCTAAATTTCTAAAAGTTAACTATGAAATTGAATATCATACAATATAAATGTTATCAAAGGAATTTTTAAATAAATTTGAGTAGTTATAATAAATGTAATTATACTTTATATATATATGTGATAAGATATATTAAGTAGAATAAATTTAATAATAATTTGAAATAAAAAGAATTAAATTTGTCGAATAAAGTATTTTTATAATAAATGACTATCCAAATTATGATCCTTGAAATTGTTAATTTAAGAAAATTGGATAATATACAATATAAATTGTCATTATAAATAAAATGTGAGTGCGTATAATAAATGTTATTCACATAAATTTTAATTATAAAATGTTTATGGAGATAAATGGAATAATAAGTTAATAAATAATAGATATGACTAATAAAAGAAAATTTGTTTTGAAAGTTAATAAATTTAATTAAATCAACTTAAGGGAATATCTTGAATTAATTGAATATAAATTGAGTTTCATTTGAAAGAAACCTTTTGTACCATACATTAATAAATGAGAAATCAAATCAATTTAATGCAAATCTTGAATTTAAAAACAAATTGTTGAATATAAAATTTATTTAAATTGAAATTTATATGTTTTAAATTAATTGTTTATTATGTAATTCAAATCTTATTCTTGTGGTTGTTTCTATTCTCGTACCTCCTTCCTTTTCGGGGGCGAAAAGTTTTGAGTAGGGGAGAGTGTAAGGATCCGTAAATTTAACCGGTTTTAATAACGTTATTAATTGAAATTTTTGTGGAATTTTAAACGATAAAATTTTGAAATATAAATTTTATATTTGGAATGCGTCTAGTTAAACATAGCAACTGGTGAATTTTCGTCCGAAAATACGAAAGTTTATTTCGCGCGTAAATTTATTTCAATTTAATTAGTTAAAAAGTGATGAAAATAAAACGTTTTCGAAACCTGAATATTTTTACATAGAATAGTTCTAAATCATCTTCTGAGCAAACACTATTTTTCGTTTTTCCAAATTCGGACTTCTTTTGCTCTGTCGATCTTATTTTTCTGTGTTTTTTATGCATTTTTCGGTTGGTAAAAAAGTCAAATTTTTTTATAATTAAATCGTATCACTGATATCTGTATACCGTTTTGACCGTCTCGTCGCGCTGATCTCTATGATATATTTATTTCTATATTTTGAAGTCTGATAACTGGTGGAATTTACGAAACGTTAACCGTATCGGTACACGTTTCGTGCCTTTTGATTTCTTGTGGCTATTCAATTCTCATTACGTAATAACCCAACGGTCATCAACATTTATGATTTCTGCAATGCAACTGTTGGACATTTGTGATTCCACCTTTTCAATTTATATTTGCTACTTCATTTTTTTTGGTTCGTTTGCACTTCTTTCTCTTCCTTTTCGTTTTGATTGTTCGGTGCTTCTTTTAAAATTTTATATATATATATATATATATATATATATATATATATATATATATATATATATA
Source organism: Allium cepa (assembly GCA_030765085.1). Taxonomy (NCBI): domain Eukaryota; kingdom Viridiplantae; phylum Streptophyta; class Magnoliopsida; order Asparagales; family Amaryllidaceae; genus Allium; species Allium cepa. Next base: position 111,149,247 of record CM060944.1, on the reverse strand, counting down.
TATATATATATATATATATATATATATATATATATATATATATATATATATATAGTATTTATAGATCTGAGAAGTGCAGCACGTTCTTCTTCCTATTCCTATGCATGGAAATGTTTCCTTCCCTTTCTCTTTACAAACACTGCTTATTCCTTCCTTTGAGTCCGCGTCCGCCATAGCCGAAGCTGCTTCAAACCCTCATGACTTCGTGCTTAGCCACGCCTTTTACTACACCATGCTCCACCCTTAGCGCCACCCCTCCCTGCCGTTTCACCACGTCTAGACCATCCACCTCCGAAACAACCTCCGATCCACATAACTCCCATCTCCCCCAGCCAACCGCCCTCATTCCCCAGGCCGCAAACCTCAGCTCCGCGCACGTCTTCCCTTCTCAGCCCACCCTCATCCGTTCCCATCGAGCACGACTGCTGCCACCATATCAGCCGAGACTCAAAGCAGTTCATGAACCATAGCAGCCCCTACACCCGTAGCTCGAGCATCCACCGTCGGCCATTACCTCAGCATCAACCGACTCCACTTCATTTTCTCGAACCCTTCCTCGTCCATCACCACCCGTCACCTTGCATACCATGCTTCTCACCACTGCATCCTCCTTGACAACACACGAAACCAGCGAAGTCGTCCCACAGTCGATTCTTTGATCTGCTTCCTCCCATGTCTGAACGCTGCAGCCTCCACCCCATACAAACACCCTCCAACCGACCTTCCACTGCCTATTGCGCCTTTGACTCTTTCCCATGCTTAACCCACCTTAGTTCGCCAGCGCTATCAAACTAATGGCAGCCGAACCTAGATCCAACACCCCTCGACTTAATCCACGTGCAACACCATGCCAACCCCAAGCTTCGCACGTGCAGCGCACCATTCCCTTACGTCCAGTCACCTATCACCACTTAGCCGAGCAGTCGTGATCATTGGAATGGGGCTTTGCTCGTAGATTCGTGCCAATCTAGTTTATTCCGAAAGTCGTGCTTGCGATCCGTGACTCGACTTCGTTGTCTATTCATATCTCTAGCCTCGAAAGGTGAGCAATCACTCACGATTAATATTCTTTTATTTATTAAATTTGATTTCAATTGAAAAGACAATTGAAATATGCGTCTACTAGTTATTTGCACTGTTATGTATAGGTTATTGCCTGTATCAGTTCACATGTGACATCTGACACCATTATCTGTTAATTATACGATGATAATCCCGTTTGGTTGACAATTGATTGATTATTTTTTGTTTATATTGGATGTTAAATTGTAATGTATAAGTGATAAATATTATGCAATTAATTTGGACGTAAGATAGTTAAAAATTTGAATCAACATATGTGTTGAATTTGATTATTTAAATTTGTATAATATGACCCCTTAAACGTTTAATTATTTGACGCGTAGAAAAATGTTTAATTGCCCTTGAACCATTTGAATTTATGTTGTATAAATTGATGAAGTATGAAATTGAATAATTGATGTCAAGTGTAGAATTGCATAAAATAATTAGTGAAATATCTTTAATCTACATGAGATGATCGTGTAGATTCTAGAAATAATTGTATTAATTTGCACAAACAACAATGTGAATTAATCAATTATTTCGGGATTATTTTAATTGATTATTGGATTGTTATTAATTGTTGTTATTGCTTGTTTATTTACTTTGACACTATCCCAGTTATCACACTGCAAGTTCCCTTTGTTATGCTTTGATTTATGAATTAAAATGGAATCGGGTTGAAATGATAAATACCCAAATGAACTTGACTTAGGATAGAGAATTAAATAAACCCGATTGGTCAATAATTTGATTTGAAATAAAATAAGATTTTATTTGAATAATAAGGTCTTGAAATAAAATTTGAATGTAAATTTTGATGAAGGAAATGTTAATGGTTAAAAATCTGAAACGAAAACATTAATATAGTAGTTATTGAAAGAACGTTGTTTTAAAGTAAATTATTTGACAGTAAAATTTGTAATTATTCATTGAATTAAGTTTGAAACGATTTAATAATTAAGTTTGAATTTATAACTAAGTTGAAATTATTAAGTTGAAACTATTAATAATTAAGTTGAGATTATTTAATAATTGAATAAGATTGAATTATTTGATAGTTGAATAAAAATTGAATTCTTTGATAACAGAAATTGAAATTTTGAATAAGTAAATTTGAACTTCGTTAATAAATGAAATTGGGTTTCTTTATTTATTAAGTTTTGGAAAATTATTTAAATAAGTTAATAAGTGAAATTGAACTTCTCGAATATGTGGAATTTAGTTCCTTTATTAATTGAGTTTTGAAATTTGTAACTAAGTAAATAAATAAATGAAATCGAATTTCTTAACAAGAAATAAAATGCGTTTTATTGAAATAAATATAAGATTTGACTTTAAGAATTTGATTGACGAATTAAATCTAATTGAATTTGAAGTTTTGATATGGAGTTGAACTTAAGTAACTGATTTAATGAATTGGAAATCTAATAGAAATCGTTTTGAATAATAATTTAACTTAACAAATATTGAATGAAATCGATAAATGAATTTGAAATTGATTTGAGTGTTAAATTTATTTATTTAAATGATTACGGAATGAAATTTATATATGAATTTGAATCAATATTTGAATTGTTTAAATAAAAGTTGAAATCGAATTATAGGATTTTGAAACGGTAATTTGGAAGTTTTGAAACATAAATTTTGGAAATTGATTTAGAAAGACAAACGAAATGTTTGTTTACGAATTGAAATTGAAATTGAAATTGATTTGGTTTGATATATATTAAACGACCAATCGGTGTAATAATTACGAAAGTTATTAAAGAGACCGGAATTGGTTATGGACATACTCTCTGTCTAAACCGAAAACCACTTTAATAACTATACGCGGAGTGTGACCCAGAATGAAGTGGTTGGAATGATGTACGTGATGACTGAAGAAAGAGAACGATAATGGATAGCCTTGACACTTGTGTCAAATTGGAAATGACTAAAACAGGAGCCGTGTCGGGCCAAATGGGGTTAGCCACCTCGAGCGAACACACTTCTTCGTAAACTACTCATTACTTGTTATTGATTGGTGCACCCTCGGAATTTCAGGAGTGTTGTTTCGCGGTGTTGCGATCGTTGCGGCGATGCGTTCTCACCAGTCCAGATCAGGCGAACAGTAGTTTCACTACCTTGGGTATTGCCTCATGTGCCTTGTCTTACTTGTATCCCTATATACACGACCACTACGAATTTGTTTTGTGTTATACCTATGTAGTACTCCCTGATAGCCCACCAGTTTACGGTGAAGTTTACAGTGCTGTATAGACTATGACATTTATAAAAATGTGTTAAGGGGGATAATGGTAACGCCTTAACACTATTTTGATACTTAATATTATTGATAGGCATTATCTATTTAGCGTACACTACTACATAGTAGATAGTTTAATGGATCCTTAGAGGATGGTTATTCCAACATCCCTTGAGTCACTTGTATCTCAGTTGTTATTTCACTTGAGTTGGATTTATTGATATAAGAATTGTTAATCCTAACTCGAGTGTTTTGTGTTTTGCTTTACGTTCGGGTCAGACTGAGTGGTTCAGCTTTCGAGACTCACCATTGGAGTTGGAGCTTCGCTTGGAGATCCAGCTATCTATCTAGCTTTCAGATATTCAGTTGATTCTAGAGATGTACTCTGATATTGTATTCGACTATTGTATTCGAGACTTCTGTTGTAACTTATTTAACTCTGTTATTTATATAGTAGCTTCATGAACTACTATCTTTTGCTTCCACTGCATATTTTTACTCTGTGTCTATGATTCTGTGATTATTTATTTACTGTATATGTTCATTTTGCCAAATTTAAATTAACAATTCGGTATTTTGAATTATTCAAGTCCAACATGCGCGGATGCGAATAGTCCAAAATAGCGGGTCGATACAACCAGAGAAAAATTCAAAGAATTCTTCATCTTCTCTTTAGTTTCCCACGTGCTTTCCACCAGATTATCTCCTCATTATACTCGGACCAGCCTAATTACTTTATTACAAAGCTTCCTAGTTCCATGCTCTACTATACATGCAGTGGCATGAGGTTCTATTAGCTCCGTCTCAATATCTACTAATTGATCGGGTTCTATTATAATAACTATGCTATGAAAAACTTTCCTCAAATATTAAACATGAAAGACATTATGGACTTCAGCTAACTTATTTGATAGCTTCAATCGATATGCAAGTTTCCCTATTCTTTCCAAAAAGGGGAAAGGCTCAAAAAACCTTGGCGCCAACTTCTTCGATCTACCAAACCTCTAACCTTCCTAAGAGGGAAAATCTTAATAGACACCATGTCTCAAACCGAAAACTCCAATTTCTTTTTTTGTCTGTCAGCATAAGACTTCTGACGGTCCCGTGCTGCCTTTATTTTCCATGTTCCAAGTAGAATTTTATTAGTGGTTTCCACCAAAAATTAGGCGGTTTGCATGGCCTCACGTATGACGCTTCAAAGGGTTCCATGCTAATCATCGCTCGGTAACAATTGCAAACTCTACTAAGGTTAAGTGATGCTCCCAATGTCCTTCAAAATCCCTGATGCAAGCTCTCAACATGTCCTCCAAAATCATATTCATCCTTTTCATCATGCCATTGGTCTACGGGTGGTAAGTGGTGCTATGATTCAACGTTGTCCCTAAATATGACAAAAAACTGCTCCAAAATTTTCTATTAAACAAGGGGTCGTTATCATTGACAATGCTAACTGGAATTCCATACAACCATACCTCTTCTTTAATATAAATTTATTCTAGAGATGCAGCAGTTCTAGTAATCCTACTTGGAATAAAGGGGCACTTTTAGTGAGCATGTCCGCAACAACCCAAATAGATTCATTGTCTCTTTTAGTCCTAGGCAATTCATCTATATATTCTATCGATATGTTCTCTCATTTCCAAGTTGGTACCTCTAGCAATAATAATAGTCCTCCGACTTTCCTTGTTTCACTTTTATCTTTTGCATGTCAAAGGTCTCGAGACATACTCAGCTAGTCTTTTCTTTATCCCCAACTAATAGAAAATTCGCTTTGTATCCTTGTACATTTTATCTCCAACGGGGTGAATGGTCATTCGAGAATGGTGGCTCTTAGCCAGAACTTCCTCCAAAACGCCCTCCACTAAAGGAACACAAAGGCCTCTATCTCTTCTCAAAAGATCCTCTTTTATTTACTGCATATCTATTGACATAGGAAAAATGCTCTCCTCTACTTAGTTTGTCCAAAATATCTACTATCTGTGCATCTTTCCTTTGTTCTAGCCCGACGTGGTCAATTAATGTTGGCCTAACCTCCATTGCTACCAAATATCCTAGAGTGGGTTCTAACGATGATTGGAAATTGAAATGCGAGAGGAACTCTAACTGCTTCCACTCAAATATAGCACCAAGAGAAGCATGCTTCTGGCTAAGAGCGTCGATGACAACATTTACTTTTCTAAGGATGTATTGTATCCAAAAGTCATATAATGCTATAAACTCCATCCACCTCTACCACCTAAGGTTTAAGTCTCTTTGAAAAAATAGGTATTTAAGGGATTTGTGGTCGGTAAATAATTCAAACCTTTCTTCCAAACTCATCTTTAAAGCAAAGCCGATAATAACTTCAATTCATAAATTGAGCACCTCTTCTCATACTCTTAAACTACCTACTTGCATAGGCTATCACACTACCTTCTTGCATAAGAATAGCTCCTAATCCTATACCACGTTAGATAGTGTAAATAGTTAAAGGCTTTGTCCCGTCCGGAATAGTAAGTACTGGCACACTAGTCAACTGCTCCTTTTATGCATTTCTTATCCCATGCAAAAACTAGATTTTTCTTGGTTAAATGAGTTACTAGGACTACTATCTTAGCAAAATCCTTTACGAACTTCCTATTGCAATAGGCTAGCCTAAGAAAACTTGTAACACCCAGTAAAATCAATCATAAATAAATTGGATAAACTAAATTAAGCAAGATAGGGATAAAAATGTAAATTTTGCAAAAGTTGGAATTTGACCATAGAAGTTATCCCGTTGTATTTGTGGCAAAATTCTAAACAATTTTCATACATAATATATTGAAAATAGAACTCAAACAGAAAAGTTATGGATGTTGAAGTTTTGGAATTAAAATAATTTAAATATAGTTCAAATTCAAGTGGATAATTAATTTTAAAATTTGAAATTTAAAAATTAACGATAGATTGATTTGGGGATTAAGGAAACGTTAAAGTTCATATTAACGTTAAAAATCAATTAAAGAACATAATAAATCAATCAACGGCAAAAATCTAACTTTCCTAAACTAAGGGAAGAGGTCGACCCTCGACCTCGATTGGTCGACTGCCACTGATGGTAGGGGCGGTCGACCGCTTCCCGTATAATGGCGGCAAGGGTTTTACAATTTTGAACATTATGGATTTAATTATTTAAATCCAACGGTTCTGATGCTTTCTTACCATTATAAATAAGATCCTAGACCCCTTACTTCTATTTATAAAGCATTTAGAAACATAGCGAAGCTCTGTCATTTCGCCTCTTTAAGATTCAAAAATTCCACTGGGGTTTCAAGTAAGAAATCTCATTTATCTATTTGATTTTCTATTTAATTTTCCAACCCATGCTTCTCTAATTTTCTAAATCTAACTACATATACAAATCTCTTATTGTATATATCTAAAAGAAGAGATCCGAAAGAAATTGTCAAAGGCATGTCAAATTCAAAGGAGGCAAAACTAGGGCTATACTGTGAGTGAAAATCTTAGCTTTTATATTTTAGTAGTTTTTTAGTATATTTTGAGTTTGAATATGCCTTGGAGAATTTCAGTTTGTGAAAACATCATATTGTAAACCCCAAAAACTCCTTCAATGCAAGATGTTAATTCTAGATTGAAATCTCAATTTTTTATATATCAAAATAATGGAAATTGTGTATATTTGCATTTTTATTATTTTAGCTTCTATTCCACTTTTATTCTTTTTCTTTGAATTTGTTTAATGGACTTTGATTATGGAATAGTGTGTAAAGTATGAATTTTATTTGTAATTTGCACTATTGATTTCCTAAAATTAAATTGAAATTCCTTCATTTATTTTTATGTGAAAAGAAAGTTGAATAGAGCATAAAAATTAAAATTATAAGTTTCTATTAACAATATATTTCATTATATTTATGTAATAAATTGAGTTTAAATTTTTATTGTATACAAGTTTATTGATTGGAATTTTTGGATATGAATTTTGGAATTTTGGTATTGTTAATAATATGGAATGAGACTTGTATAATTGTTAAATAATTGTCATTTAACGCTAATTTAGAACGTATATTCTACACGCTTAGAAATTATTAGGCATGCACACAAGCACACGCACACACAGAGATATATATACACACACACAAACACACACATACATATACATATTAGTATAATTAATGTATAATTATAATGTATAATTGCATAGTTAAATAGGTTTTTGAATCTTATTAAATCCTTTAGGACGATAATTAATGTTAAAGGTGAAATAAGAAAAAATTCTTGTAAGGCATTGATTATGGAAACGGTGAGATGTGTTATAACATATGTAGAGTGTGATATAAATTATAACTAAGTTATAGCGATGTAAGGTCTGCCAAAAACACACGGAAGTTTGCTTAGCTAATATGGTTACCAGTAGTGTGACTTTGGGGTTGATGGAGACATCATCTATGTCCTAAATTCTATAGGGTAAATTTTCCCAGCTAATCTGGCTATTGGTACCTACGAATAGTCGAGCTAATGTGAGATGTCTGTGTAGATTACAGGTCACAATACAAAGGACCTGCTTCGAAGATTAAAGGTATTAAGTGGTTGTGTGAGGGTCCACCTCTTCTCTGTTTTGGAAGTAGTAAATGGTTGGAGTTATGGGTTAGGCATGGTGGAGGATATCCTACTAGAAAGCCTGCTTCAATAGGAAGTATTAAGTGGCTGAAAGGATTCCGTGTAATGTCAGCTAGATAGTTACTTGTGAAGAGTTTGCCTTAGGATTATAGCTCGTAAATGAATTGACATGCCTTATATATGGTAGTAAATGGTTGAAATCTACCTAATTTTTATTAAAAGGTATTAAGTAACTTGGGTAATTTCTCTTGCATTGATAGAACACTATTGATGGTAGATATGGGTTATTGGGATGATAACAAGTTAGATATGAGCTTATATTAGAAAAGCCTTTTTATGTAAGCCTTTAGGCTTGTATTTGGAAAGACTTATGTTGTAGGTGGAAACGTAAGACATATTCCTATTTAAATTATACCACCCAAGTGCTAACGTAGTAAGGTTCGAGTTTTTTACTCACCAGACATACGTTATTCTGACTCCCTCCTCATTACAACACAGGTTAGGAAGGGTAACGTTGGAAGCGAGATGTCGATGATGCTTATGGCGGTAGACTATTTATTTACTTATTATTTAATGTATTTTTTGATGTACCCATGAAAAAAAAACAATGTTATAATTTTGGATACCATGGACATGTACAGTTATTGTTGGGTTTTGACATTATGGATATTTTAATATTGTTTTAAATGATATTTTGAAATTTGAATGAAATGGGTATTGTTGTTATTTTTATATTTTATTCTTCAGCTGGGAGATTCAGGATGTGTAGACGAATAGTGATGTATTATTATTTTTACCAACCAATAACAAGCTTTTAGATGGTTCTAAGTTTCAATGGGCCTTTTTTGGATCAGAATTTAGGCCTATTTAGAGGCGGGTTGTCATATTTGGTATTAGAGCTTAGGATACCCGATCAGTAGGGATAGGTATACATATGAGAGGCGTACCTATTATTTTTGAAAATATTTTTCAAAATCCTACTATACATAAGTATATACACTTATTTTCAACGTTTGCAAAACACTAGCTAAATCATTACCTTAGCATAGAGTACAATTTTAGAAAATGTAGATGAAAAGGATCGAAACTTCAGGGTTAATAAGGCAATAAATGTACAATAAGTAGGGAGTTGCAAGAATTTAGTAAGGATATAAGTGGACCAATTAAAGAGATTATTAGGGTAATTATGGAGGGATAAGGAAGGTATAATAGGTAAAAATTGGAATGAATAAATAAACGCCTTTAAAAATTGTCTGTTGGGAAAATAATCATTTATTTTGGACAATTGACAATTATAGAAATAGCAAATAAACATGTAGTAATAATTAATATTATAAGGCAGTATAATTGTCATTAGGGTAAATTAGATAGACTTAATTATACAGAAAAAGGTTAGCGGGCCTTGCCCAACACATAAAAATAGATGCGAGATATGAATTTGTGTTGTAAATAACCAAAAGTAAGGAATGGAGCAAGATGTGAAGAAGGAGTGGAGCAAGTTCCCACATGAAGGTGTACATTAACTACCACAAAAAGATAATCGAATTATTATGAAGGATGAGTAAGGAAGAAGGAAAGTTTAATAGGAAGGACAGTTAAAGTCAATTTTTAAATCCAACCCCATGTGAGAATTTGATAAAAAGGTTTTTGGGAGGATCCCTTGAAATGTTTTGAATAAGTTTCAAAGAATTTATTGAGAAGTTGTTTTGAAAATGTAAGGAAATCTAGAAACTCATAATTTTAAATTTTGTTGAGTCAACAGTTTTTGATAATTTTTTTTTTGATAATAAGGATTTTCCAATTTTGAAATTCTAGTTTAAAATAGGTTGAGTTAAAAAGTTTTCGATTTTGAAGAAAGGGTTCTTCGTTTTTTTAAGTAAATGTGAAATAGAACGTAGGTTGGATGATGATTTTTCTTCTATTCGGAAATTCTACTTTTATAAAAAGGGGAATAAATGAAAATGGAACTTTAATTAAATTAAGGGATGGAGAATAGAATGATAAGAGTAACTAGAATATGAGGAACATTTCCATATGTGGAAAATACGAAAAATAATAGTTGAAGTAGGAGCCAATTAATTAGAATAAAAATAAATAGAAGTAATATTAGTAGATTTTGATAGAAATATCATTAGGATTTTATATAGAACCAAATCAATAATTTAGTTAGAAATTAATAGGATAGAGGTTATCCTTGTCCATGCCACTTTTCTTTATTTAAGGTTATAAAAAGTATTTAGTTAAGGAACAATACATTTGAGAGTAAAGCAATAGATGTTGATAATAACTTGAAATTAGGAATTTGTAATGTTACTTTCTAATGGGTTTAAAGGTAGTTAAATTTGGTAAAGAGTGGGGGTTAATGAACTTTTCATAAGTATAGGCCATAATTTCATGGTGAAGTGATGATTTCAGATTTAATGAAATAAGTTTATTTCTATGAAAACAATTTATTGAAAATTTATTTTATATGTTGTAGAAGGTTTTTAAGAATGGATATTATTTTTCTCCTTTTTGGAATCAAGCAATTTTTTAATTTTTGATTTAGTAATGGTTTGGTTTGATAATTGAGTTTTAAATATTTTGAATTAGAAGTCCAACTTTTAAAGAAATAAATCTATACCGTAGAATGTCCTTAAAAAGGAAAAGTTGGTTAGAGGAATGAAAAATTTTCATGGCTCATTTTGGGAACTATGAAATTTTTGAAAAGGAAAAAAGGGTTTCCAACTTTATATTTTTAAAGATAAAGGTTTCGGATAAGGTTCTTTATAATTATTGAGTTTTAGTTTTAAGAATGGTGAGAAATGAACCAAAATTGAGTAGATAGGGATCACTACATAGGTAAGGCACTGTAAAGGTTTTATGATATGAATTAATAGGAATAGTACGTACAAGCTGAAATGGAAATTTGAAATTAGTCCCAAATATTTAACTGTGAAATATGGTGAAGATATTCTAGATTTATAATTGGTTGTAAGTTAGGTTACCCTAGTTGTCTTGGAATGTAAATTTCTATATTTTGATTTATTTGGAGCGATCTCTGTGTAACTTCCATAAATTTTCCAATCCAAAGTATGCATAAAAGTGCGGCATTTGAATTAGTAAGGAATACACCAAAGAGAGAAATAGATGTGTGAGATATGGATATTCTTTTCCATAGTTTACACTGTTTATTTCAATAAAAGAAAAACGAAATAATTTCTTTTAATGTCAAACGAAGCAAAAATCTCACTTTGGTTAATTGATGGAAAATTATAACGGTAATCATTTTTAGAAGGATAGCTTTGATAATTAAAATGTAGAAAGGAATGTTCTTATTAATTAATGTATCGACCCACGTATGATGTATAAAGGAATTTGATTAGATACGAATTTGTTAGTAATTATCGAAGTAGGATTTATGGACCTTAGTTACAATTTTAATGGGAAATAAATGTATAAATAATGAGTGTTGAAAGGAATTAAATAGGGACCGGGCAAGAGAATTTAATATGACATTTATGGCGGAAAAAAATAGGAGTAATAGATGGATATTGAAATTTGTAAAAGATTAAAGAGATTTAGATGAGGATTGATTAAAGATGGTCCAATTTTGATAATAACGATCAATTATTATGGATATATTAAATAAAGTAATGGCGGGCCGCGTTTATTAGAACCAAGAAGGAGGATTAAGGAAGATGGAGAATTGAGTGGAATGACATATATTAGGAATATCTATTTTGATTTAGTAAGGAGTGTAAGGGCCTCAACACCATTTACACCAGTTGATGATAAATAGCGGCTTTCAACAAAATTGTATTTTTTGAATCTTTGGGTTGTAATTGCTAGTTTCTCCCTTAGTTATTGGAAAGCGTAATATACGATATAAGATATATCCTAATATTATCACTATGTTGGTTTTTGGATGTGACTGAACCGCCTGATAAGTACATATATTGAGAAGACATGTAAATAAGAAAATTTTATAGGGACACCTACCTAGCAATAAACCACAGGTAAGTCTGGAAGTTAATGAGGAATTTAGGTTAAACAACTAGAAATAAAAGAATGTTTCAATCCCGGTAACTTTAAGGTTTCAGAAAAATAACATTTAGCTTGTAAGATGTCACCATTCAAGAAAGGAATAGAATGAGCAAAGAAGTGAAGATAATTTTCTATTGGACAAAGATGAAAAAGAAGGTAGCAGAATTTTCCATTAGGAGCAGTAAGACTACAACATCTCTAGCACAGATTTATATCATAGAGGTAATCTGACTTCATGGAATTTCAGTTAGCAACATTAGCGATAGGGACCCATTATTTACTAGTGGATTTTGGAAGAATTTTAAAATAGCTTTAGGAGCTTCATTGAACCTTAGCATCGCTTACCATTATAGACCAACGGACAAACTGGAAGAGTAAATATTGTCTTGGAGGACTTATTGAGAGCATCTTTATGGACTTTGGAGGATACTAGGAGCAGCACTTACCTTTATTGGAATTCACTTATAATAATAGTTATCAATCGACGATTGGTGTGACACCCTTTGAAGCGCTTTATGGGAGCGCATGCAAATCGTCAATCGTTGGTGTGAAACCACTGAAAAATCCTACTCGGACTAGAATTAATTTGTAAGACTTCGGAAAGATATAGTTGAAAAGGCAGCATATGAAGGTCATAATATTTGAAAGGTCGAAAAAGTTGGCATCAAGATTTGTTGAGTCTTTCCCAATTTTAAGAAAAATAAGAAATTTGCATATCATGTGGAATAACCCGATAAATTGGCAGGAGTCCATAACGTTTTCATGTTTCATATTAGAGGAAATGCCTTCATAGCATAAACATTGTAGTAGAGCTTGATCAATTGGGAGATACGGAGACCGAACCAATAGCATCATGTACCACCGCACGCAGTGTGGAGCATGGAGCTATGAGGCTCTGCAACAAAGAAATTAGGTTGGTTCGAGTACAATGGGGAGAAAATCCAAAGGACAGCATGAGGACTTCTCATCCTATGCTTTTCTCTGGTAAACTTTTCCCTCTAAAGCTAAATTTTAGATGCATCATGGTTGCTAGAATAGGTGGTAAAAGATGGTTGCTACACTTTTCATCATCACTTTGCGCTCATACATAAATTTTCATGCATGTTTAGGGTGATTTGCATGCATACTTATATGTCATGATTATACACTCATGTTCAGATTGAGCTCACTTATAGTATGTCTGCACACAAAGTCACATTGCAGTTTTGTTGAGTAGATGGTTGTGTAGATAACTTGGCTTTGTAAATGGATGTTTTGTGGGAATTACGCTATTTGCCCCTTGGAAAGGATTTCGGTGATGAAATCCTTTTTAAGGGGAAGAATGTAACATTCCGTAAAATCAACCATAAATAAATTGGATAAATTAAATTAAATAAGATAGAGATAAAAATGAAAATTTTGCAAAAGTTGGAATTTGACCATGGAAGTTATGTCATTGAATTCATGGTGAAATTCCGATCAATTACCATATATAATATGTTGAAAACGAAGCTCAAAGGGAAAAGTTATTGACATTTGATGTTTAAGGTTTAAAATAATCTAAATAGAATTCAAATTCAAATGGATAATTAATTTTAAAATTCAAAATTTAAAAATTAAGAATAGATGGACTTGGGGATCAAGGAAATGATAAAGTTAATGTTAACGTTAAAAATCAATTAAGAAATATAATAAATCAATCAACGATAATAGTCAAATGTTCGCAAAATAAGGAAAGAGATCGACTCCTGACCTCGAGCGGTCGACCACCACCAATCGACTGGTGGTAGAGGGAGGTCGAGTACTTCCTGTATAATAGCCGCTAGGATTTTACAATTTTGAACGTTTCGGATTTAATTATTTAAATCTGATGGTTCTGTTGCTTTTTCACCATGATAAATAAGACTCTAGACCCGTCACTTTTATTTACAATATATTTTGGGAACCTAGCAAAGCTCTATCAGTTCGTCTCTTTGAAATTTAGAAAACTTCATCCTGGTTTTAGGTAAGAAATCTTATATGTCTAATTTCCCAACCTATTCTTCTTCAATTATCTAAATCTAATCTATATATACAAGTCCCTCGTTGTATATATCTAACAGAAGAGATCCATTAGAGATTGTCAAAGGCGTGTCAAATCCAGAGGAGGCAAAGTTAAGGCTATATTGTGAGTGCAAATCTTAGTTTTTTCTATTTTAGTAGTTTATTAGTATAGTTCGAGTTTGAATACGCCTTTGGGAGTTTTGGTTTGCGAAAACATCATATTATAGACTCCCAAAACTCCTTCAATATGAAATGTCAATTCTAGGCTAAAATCCTAATTTGTTCATGTTAAAATAATGGAAATTTTATAGATCTGTAGTTTTTTATAATTTTACTTTCTGTTCCGTTCCTTATTCTTTCTCTTGAATTTGATTAAAGGACTTTGATTATAGAATAATGTGTAAAATATGAATTTTGTTCATAATTTGCACTTCTTTTCCCTCAAATTAAACAAAAATTCATTAATTTATTTTTATGTGAAAAAGGAGTTGAATATAGCGTAAAATGAGAACGCTTGGGGATTGATGCTCTGTATTGGGCTGGCTAAACAGGGGGGACCGTTATGGTAAGCCATATGAATCCTCTAGCTCTACTCTTCGTAGTAGGGTTTTTTAAAATTGGGTTTGACTGGAGCGTAAAAATTAGAATTGTATGTTTCTTATAGCAATATATTTCATTATTTTTATGTAACAAATAGAGTTTAGATTTTTATTATATACAAACCTATTGATTGGAATTTTTGGATATGAATATTAGAATTTTGGTATTGTTGATAATATGGAATGAGACTTGTGTAGTTATTAAAAAATTGACATTTAAACAGTAGTTTAGGACGTATATTCCACACGCTTAGAAATTACCAAGCACATGTATATATATACGTATGTATGTATGTATGTATGTATGTATGTATGTATGTATGTATGTTTGTGTGTATGTATGAGTGTGTATTAGCGCAATTAACGTATAATTGCGCAGTTAAATAGGTTATTACTTATTAAATCCCCTTAGGAAGGTAATTAATGCGAAAGGCAAAATAATAAAGATTTCTTATAAGGCCTTGATTATGGAAATGTGAAATGTGTGATAATTTATATTGTGTGATATGAATTATGACGAAGTTAAGTTATAGGGATGCGAGGTCAGCTAAAGCACACAGAAGTCCGCCCCACTAATCTGGCTACCAACAATGTGACTTCGGGGATGATGTGAGACATTGCCTATACTACGATGGCACGAGGTTAGTCTGAAAATCTATAGGGTAAATCTGCTCAGCTTTTTAATCTAGCTACCAGTACCTACGAATAGTTGGGCTAATGTATGATATCACCGTGTGGTACCTGTTATAACATGAAGTACCAACTTTGGAGATTGAAGGTATTAAGTGGTTGCGTGAGGTCCCACCTCTTATCTATGTAAGAAATAGCATATGATCGGAGTTATGAGTTAGGCACGGTAGAGGATATCCTAGTGGAAGGCCCACTTCAATAGGAAGTACTAAGTGGTTGAAAAGATTCCGTGCAATGTTAGCTTGATAGTGTGGGGAGTCCTCCTTGGAATCATAGATCGTAAATGAAGTGGACCTGCCTTATATATGGTAATAAATGGTTGGCGTCTATCTAATTCCAATTAAAAGGTATTAAGTGACTGGGGTACTATCTCTTGCATTGATAGAACATTATTGACGTTAGATATGGGTTATTGGGATGATACCAAGTTAGCTACGGGTTTATATTTGGAAAGCCTTTTTATGTAAGCCTTTAGGCATGTATTTGGAAAGACTTATGTTGTAGGTAGAAACGTAAGACATATCCCTGTTTAAATTATACTGTCCAAGTACTAGTGTAGTAAGGCTTGAAATTTTTATTTACCAAACATATGTTAATCTGACTCCCTCCTCATTACAACACAGATTAGGAAGGGCGATGCTGAAGGTGGAGACGTTGATGATGCTTGTGGCAGTAGACTATTTATTTACTTGTTATTTTATGCAGTTTTTGATCTACCCATGAAAGGAAAACAATGCTATAATTTTAAATATTGCGGACATGTATAGTTATTGTTGGGTTTTGACATTATAGATATTTTAATATGGTTTTGAACGATATTTTGAAATTTGAATGAAATGGAACTGTTGTTATTATTGTATTTTATTCTTCTGCTGTGAGATTCTGAATGTGTAGGTATGTAGCTATGTATTATTATTTTTATCAACCAAAAACCAGTTTTGAGATGGTTTTAAGTTTCGATGAGCCTTTTCTGGATTGGGATTTAGGCCCATTTCAAGGCGGATTGTTACATTTGGTATCAGAGCTTAGGTTGCCCGATCAATTGTGACAGGTATATGTATGAAAGGCATACTTGTTATTTTTGAAAATATTTTTCAAAAATCCAACTATGTATAAATATATATACTTATTTTCAACGTACGTAAAAACACTAGCCAAATCTTTACCTTAACATATAGTACTTGTTAAGCTCTTGGTAGTCAACGCATAGCCTTAAAGAATCCTCTGCCTTAGTGGCGGAAACAACGGATACTCACCATTCAAAAGTACTTCAGCGAATTAATCCTTTCCATAGTAGCTTCGAGATTTGCTTATCCAACCCTCATCTCTCTTTGGGGGACATATGCCTTAATGGCAGAGCGGCATATCTAACATCCTTCTCCAAGTCAATCATAAACTCGATATCCCTTCAAGGTTGGAGATCAGAGACTTCTTCAAAATTGTTTGGGAATTCTCAGACTACGGGCATGGATGAGAGTTAAGCATGCGATGGGCTAAGAGAATATAAATCGCTTACCTTGATTGAGTTTTTGGATATATAATGAACATCTATCTCTTGTCCCCTACAACTTCAGAACCAAAGATTCCTCCTATCATAATTTAAGATAGCCATATAGTAAATTAGCCAATTCATCCCTACAATAAGTTCTTACCCCTCAAAACTAAGAACATATGTGTTACATGTATATCGACACTACATATATCCATATCTTGTCCTTTACAAATTACAGAAAGATGAGTCGACCCCTAATATGATTTGATACACTATTGGATCAGTGACGACTTGGGTTTAAAGACTCAAGGATTTTGCTATATTCCTAGCCATGAATTAATGTGATGCTCCCGATCAAATAAGGTTTGAATATTATTCCTGGAAATAATAGTTGTACCTTCTATTGTGGCTGTTCCTTGGTCTCTAGAAGGAGTTTTCTTAAGATAGGTACAACATTAATGGCATAAGCTTTCCCACTCTGTCCCTTATTTGCAAGATTTGGACATTGATTCTTGTAGTGTCCCTTCTTATGGTAGTGATAGCATCTTCCTTTGAACTCCTCTCTCATCAAGCCCGCCTTGCAATCCTTAGAAACATGTCCCTTATTATGACATCTACAGCATGTTGCACCACCCTTTTTGATTTTTTCCTTGATTTTATTGTCTGCCCAAAATCCTCCTTTCTTAGCTCCATCCTGATTTTATGAATGTCCTACCTTCTCTCTCTCTCTCTAATACTAGCATTCTGCAGCAAGGTTATTTAAACTATCATCTCATAAGTGGCGTGTGTGGGTACTTGGGTCGAAAGTAGTTCCTTAAGTAGGGGATTAAGGCCTTTTATGAGCTTCATAGCCTTCTTTATGGGGGTGTCGATCAAACTTAATCCAAATTTTGCCAATTCCACGAACTTACTGATATGCTTCTTCAACGTGGAGTCTCCTTGCCTTAGTTGTATAAAATTTTCTAATTGCAAACTTACTTTAGATGTGGACATGAATCATGACTCAAAGCAAGTTATGAATTCAACCCATGCAATTCCTTCCTCGGCATTTCTCCTCGGCCACTATAGTCCACCAATCCAGCGTCTCCCCTTTTAGATGTCATGCATCCATCTTCCTCTTGATCTGATCTTCCCATCCAAGCCCTTGAAAGATACGTTCACAATCGTTAATCCGAGCCTTCGTTTCCACAAAACCTTTAGCTCCCATATACACCTATCCTCCCATATTCTTGAAGTCTTTGCACATTTTTGGGAAGTTTAGTGGGAGAGGTGCTGCTTCAGGGGGTAAAGCAATGGGTGTAGTTGCAGCAGCTTGTTGGGGAATGAGAACTTGCCCTACATGCATCAGGTATTGCTTGAATCATTTTGGCATCCCCCTAATTGTAGGTATCTCTTAGGTGGCGGGGTTCCCAACATCAAAGTAATGGTTTTCGGCCATAATCAACCATCTGTAGGTTTAGCCTTTTAATTAAAACTTCCTAAGAAGATACTATATGCTGAATGAAGATTTTCTTAGTGGGTTTAAAATAAGCATGTGTGTATAGTAGGCTTTTGAAAAATACTTTCAAAATAACAAATACACACTCTTACAGTTGGGCAACCTAAGCTTTGATGCCAAATGTAACAACCCTCTCTGAAATGGACCTAATTTTTGGCCCAATAAAAATCTATCGAACCTTAGGCCTATTTCAAAGTTGGTAGTTAGTTGGTGAAATTGACACAATGAACAATACACAGAGCTCTCTATCGATGCTTTAGAATCTTATAGTGGAAGGGACAAAATATAATAAAAGAA
Source organism: Allium cepa (assembly GCA_030765085.1). Taxonomy (NCBI): domain Eukaryota; kingdom Viridiplantae; phylum Streptophyta; class Magnoliopsida; order Asparagales; family Amaryllidaceae; genus Allium; species Allium cepa. Next base: position 111,130,711 of record CM060944.1, on the reverse strand, counting down.
ATAAGTACCCGTTTAGAGAAAACCATTTCTCAGAAACATAACATAGCATCCCAAAATATTTGTAATACAATATCTAAAAACAACATCAGTATATCTAAAGTTGAGTACATCAATATATATCAAAAACATAGATAAAATAGATAAACCACAACAAATATTCACCACTGTCGCTATCCTCTCCATTAGCATCATTTCATCCTAACCTATGGGCTGTAATGATGAGTGAGGCGGAACAACAATGTCTGGTGAATAAAAATCTCAAGTCTTACCATAATATTATTTGGGCAGTATAAATTAGATAAGTAATATGTATTACACATCCTATACTATATCCTACTAACTATATCTTCAACTATAAGCCCAAAGGGTTTTTTAGTCCAACTCCATAACATCCCTTCAACCATAGGCCAAAGACCATTTCCAATCCAACATAAATACCGTCAATCTTGTCCTAATAATGTGAGAGAAAATACCTGGCCACTTAATACCTCTTTAATAGGAATTAGGCGGACTCTTATCATCTAATACCTATACTCTAGACAGTTCCGCATCATTTAATACCTAACCAAAGGCGGACCCATCTCTGGTGCTCCAAAAGTGACATTGCACGAAATCCCACCAGGACAATTAACACTTCTTTATAGGAAGAGGTGAGCCCTTCAATAGCCACCTAGTACCTCGATCCCAAAGCGAACTCTTCCCCAGATTCCCCGTTACTGCACTTGAAAGATAATCTCGACCATTTAATACTTTTTAAGTGGGAAATAGGTAAACTCGACAATAGCCACTTAGTACCCTATCCCAGAAGCAAGCCCTACGTCTTATAACTCGTAACCCAAACCGTGACATCTCACATTAGTCCGACTATTTGTAGGTGCCGGTAGCCAGATTAGCTGGGTAGACTTGCTCTATAAAATCGGGACTAACGTCACGTCCACTGTGGGTACTTATCATAGGCGATGTCTCTTATCAGTTCCAAAGTCACACCACTGGTAGCCAGATTAGCTGGCCAAACTTCTATGAGTTTTTGACTGACCTTGTATCATTATAACTTAGTTATGTTTTCGCTCTCCTAACATACTACCATATATATACATCACCGCATTTCACATTTAGGCCATATAAGGAAAACTCCTTATTCCACCTTTAAATATAGACTAATTTCCATAATTATCCTCAACTTCCTTCCTTTGGGTTTTAATACTATTCACTAACCCATTAATTATATATGATTAATATGTTATAAATTGTAAGCTAATATCATATTTATATTTATGCAATAACTAAGATAACTAATATATATATATATATATATATATATATATATATATTCCTAGGCTTGCGTAAAATACTTCTATTCTAGAATTCTCACATCCTATACTACTTGTAAAAAGTTAAACCTTCTAAATTATTAGAAGTCTAACCCCATACAGTAATTTACAACAGATCTAATATCCTTAGCCAAACAAATAGACTCGCATTACTAAAATAGAACAAAATGCCAAACTTATTTTATATTAATATAGTAGAATTAGCGCCTCTATTTCAAGGAAACAAAACTTACAATTTAAACATTTTATATTCTATTTAACTTTTACATATATGAATTTGAAATGAAAAAGTGATCATATTTAAATTATGGAAATAGGCACTGCAAACTACTAATAAGAGAATTCATACCTTACACACAATTTCCTAACTTATTTTCTTTTGAGAACTCTAACACATAAATACAGAAAAGTCGAACGTGGAACAGAATATAAAATATTCAAATTGTAATAACATATAAAACAATTAAGATTCTAATAAACTTAAAAATTGACATTTTGTTTGAGGGAAGTTTGCGGTTTTAGTTTTTAGGTTTTTCATGAACAAAATTTCCCAAGGCATAAAACAAATCCAAGCTTCTACTATACAAATACTAAAATGTAAAAAATTAAGATACCACTAACAGATAGTTTCCAACTTCCTTTGGATTTGATCTACGCCTGTCTAACTGCTCCTTCAAGTTCCTCCTTTATAGAATATACAACGATTCAATTATGTGTTTGTATATGTACATATGTGTGTAATAGATTCAGAACTCAGAGTTTAGGGAAGGATAAGAATGAAAAAACATTAACATATATAAAAACGAATTACCTCTTTCCCTTGGATTGAATTATTGATTCTTATCGCGGAAGAAGACTGATGGAGTTTCCTTAACGTCGTAGATAATTTGTGAATAAAAATGAGGATACCTCCTATTTACAATGGATGGAATGTTTCAAGACTGTATGATTAAAGTCGGTTTAACATGATAAAATATAGATCGTTCGTTCCTAATAAGCCCTTAGCCACAATGCACCCATCGGTCGATTGCTCCTCCCTAGGTGATAGACCAACCCTAGTGGAGGCAGTTGACCGATCTATTGCTTTAGGCGTATATTTATTATTGTTGTTTTATTTTATATATTTCCTATTTTTATAATTAAAGTTAGCATTTACTTAACGTTTCCTTAAACCCTAAGAGTCTCATCAACATTAAAATATTTATTAACATTTTTAATTTCAAATATTAATATTGATTAAATTGTCAAATTTGAATTCATTAAATTCATTTGACTTATTTATACTTGAAAACTTCAAACATCAATATCTTTCCCATTTGAGCTCCAATTACAAAACTTTATATATGAAAGTTGATCAAAAAATTGCCATAAACGCAATGGTATAACTTTCATGGAAAACATTTACAAGATTTTCCATTTTTAGCTTTATTAATTACTTTCTTGTTAATTTTTATGGCGTGTCACAGTGAATGTCATAAGCAGCTGACCCAATATCATCTTCATAATTTTCACCTTCAAGGGATAAGAAAAGAAGTTCCTCAACTGTCTCGAGTTCTCTACTGTGACCACACCAGTAGTTGTTGTAAAGATTGTAGTATTTTAAGTCCCATATCATCTAAGATTTAGGCATCTCTCACTATATATATATGTATATATAAGAACAATGGGAGTATGATTAGAAACAAGCATGAAGAAGATGTGTATACATATACATATTAAATGTTAAGATTTGGAATTTGGGCATTTAAGGCACGTAGGCATGCATAGTAAAGGGTACTAACTGTTTGGAACAATTAGAACATTTTATTTTTTGAATTTCGTTTTCTATCAACGGTCATGTCCATTAGCATGGTGATCGTTACAAACAAATATACCTTTACTACTTTATGCTTTATATAGTAAATCCAAATTCACTCACAATGAATTATCTTCTTATTCTTCTAATTTCATTCTTTATTGTAATATTTTATAACTTCGATAAAATCATAGATTGTTCATATAGTCGATTGTTGACTGCGAGGAGAGTGTTTATTGTATCCTGGGGAAATTCTGCCACTAATCCTTAAGCAATCTCGTTCATAGTGGGGGCAATCAATTCCTTAAAGAAAGTGTCACTCTTGCATGCCTCAAAGACAAATTCCTGGTTCAACATCGCATAATTACCTAGCAATTTTAAGGAATGTATATGGCATTAATGCAAGGATCTAAATCAACCTACAAAATAATGAATCAGGGCGACACCAAACTTGATGCTTTGATGGAACAAATTACACTCATTGGTAAGACAAACTAATGTTTCTACTAAGTATACTGAAGATTAGCTACGTGCTTGACCAAACTTAGAACCAATATCAACACCTGCAGCAAATGATAATGCATAACTGATAGCAAAATGGAAGAAATGGGTGGAAGCCAGGGTAGTTTTCAGAGGGCACATACTCAACACATTATCTGATCATTTATATGATCTTTCACTTTGGTTTAATCACTACAAGAAATCTAGAAATCGTTGGAGATAAATTATAGCAATGAAAAGCAAGGTGCAGATAAATTCCTAATTTTCGAATTTTTTGAATTTAAGATGCTTGACAATATCTCTGTTCTAGATCAAGTCCATGAATTATATATTATTTTCAACAAACTCAAAAGATGTCAAAATTACTATCCTTGAGCAAGTGCAGGATTGTGTTGGCATGGCCAAAATTTCCCAAATCTGGAGTGAATATTGAAAGAAACTAATGTATTAATGATTCAAATGCATCTGCAAATTGAAGAGGAAACTAAAATTCATGAAAAGTGGGGTTTTGAAAATGGTTCCAATGTAAACTTCATGTATAATAAGGGGAATAAAACTTTATAAGTAAAAAAAGAGTTGAAGCAAGCAATAATAATAATCATGGCAAAAACAAGAAAGATTGTTATTTATGTGGCAAACCTGGGCACTTCAAACGTAACTGCAGATTCTTCAAAAGGCAAAAGAAAGAACATGGACAAAATTACAACCATGGAAAGGAAAGATTATATCAAGGATTTTCCTGTACTGCCAACATGATAGAATGGGATGTATTTGAAATTTTTGAAATTTTTGAAATGATAACTCAGTTACATATAGACATGGCGATGGAGTTAAACATGGTTGACACTTCAAAAATACCGATTGGTAGTAAGTTCTGGTGCTACTGTACATACTTGCAATCACCATTCCACGTTCAAGTTCAACACATAAGTTTCTAATGGAAACAAAATACTGATGGATAACCGTAACACTACAGCAGTTGTTGGAAAAGGAACTATTGAACTAGTGTCCACTTCGAGGAAGAAACTTGTTCTTATTAATGTCTTGCATGTTCTAGAGATAAGAAAGAACTCAATTTCTGCTAGCCTTCTTTGTAATAAAGGTAACAAATGTATCCTAGATGGCAATAGTCTTATTTTGATTAAGGGAAGGATGTTTGTTTGAAAGGGATATGCATGTAATGTTATGTCAAATAAGTATTAATAAAATGAACGAGTTTGCTTATGTTGTTAATTCATTCTTTTATGGCACAATAGTTTGGCATATTTAAATTTTAAATTGTTGCACTTTATGTCTAAAGAGTGACTAATTACTTATGACAAAATGATTCAATCCAAATGTGAAATTTGCATAGAAGCTAAAATGTGTAAAAACTCATTTCCAAAATCTAAAAGAAAATACTTGAATCGATATTTTCTAATATTTGTGAACTAAATGGCATATTAACTAGAGGAGGCAATAAATACTTTAATACTTTCATAAATAATTACACTAGATATACATATGCCTATTTAATGAGATCAAAAGATAATGGCCTTTGAATAAATGTTTAAAACCAATGTTGAAATTCAAATGGGAAAGAAATTAAGGTGTTATAAAGTGATAGAGGTGGAGCATACTTCTCTATAGAGTTTTCTTCTTTTTATGAAGAAAACGGTATTATTCACCAATCAAGCACACCTTACACCCCACAACAAAATGGGTAGCCGAATGAAAGAACATAACATTAGTTGAAATGACTAATGCTTTGATTTTAAATGCTAAACAAAATGTAAATTAATGAGGAAAGACACTTCGAATTACATGTCATTTGTACAGTTCCATTAAACGAAACTAAGATATATCCCTATGAACTATGGAAAATGTAATGGCCCATTTTTCCGTACCCTTTAAATCAACAATAAACCACACGTGTCTAACTCAAATTGTACAAATAAACGGATTATTAATGGGTAAAAAGAAAATAAAGACAGAACAGAATCACACACGAATGGAATGACATATATTATTTCAATAATAATCTTTAAAACGAAATTTTTTAAAATACAATATCAGAATCTAACCTAGATTTAGCTTGGACAGTTATAACACCTGCCCTTGCAAATGCTGACAACAAAAAAACAAATGTTATAGATGTAAGGGATAATAGAATACGTTCATACGCTGACGAAGATCTCCAGCTCTCCTCTGGAAACTCCAACCGTCTTTAACTAAACCTGAAACTACTTGGATCTGACCCGAGTATTAAAAATACCTAGATCAGGCTTGATAAACCAACGTGAGATACTCGAAATTTTAAATGCATAGATCATGATGATGTTACCAAAACCTTTGAAAAGAAGGGTACCTTATAAGACCACGCCTGCATATAAACACGGATGGGTTTTTACCTATGATAACGAAAACATTTTTATACCAAAATTCACTTGATATTATTTTTAATGACATTCCTTTTAAAACACTTTCAAATAAAATTATTCAAATAAGGTATTAATATCTAGACTAATCTAAGGTAATATATTCGGACCAGGTCAACGGAATGTACCGAACAGAATATATGATACCAAAAGGGGTAGTTATAAATGTTTGCAAGTCATTACAGCTATTTTGGGAATACAATCAAAACCGTAAATCTCGTATTGGGATTGCATTACCAACATGATAGGGAATTAGTTTTTCTTCGATCCATGCATAACAAACATAGTTCCCACGGTGCCTTAATCGCTTTTCTCAAACTAGTAACTTGGAACCATACTTTCTATATTACAACTGATAACTGGTAGTTTCCTGCTTTTCTCAAGCTAACCACTTTATCCAAATGGGGCAATATATGTCTTGAGGGACGTATCCCCCAAAGGGCCCAATGTATTGGACACCACCATACATATTCACTTATTCCGAATTTGTGTATGTCAGACCACATAATATCCCATATCATCTTCCGAGATGTGAGGCTAGTGAGGCTACGCTTAATTTCTTCAAAGCCACGCTTTAGATCATAACAATTCCACATTGAATGCCACACTGCCATTCCTTTGATCACTATTTGACTCCCGCAAGCATATAACCTCTGAGCTCGTATGTCTCAGAGAAGGGTGTTAATCTAAGAGAAGTTGCTTTCTCCGCTACCAAGCAGATGTACAGTTGTAAAATTCAAATGTTGTGTCTCAGAAATGCAATGTTAGACATTCATCCATTCAAGTTCGTTCTGGTACTGAACGAAACCAAAGGCACTCTCCTACTACCACTAGTAGCGAGTAGTCCTTGCAATCCAAAAAATCTCCACAACGAGGAGACCGTTGTTATAAATAACTCTATGATGGAAGCGACCCAAAGCATGTTAACCAACAGTCCTTACGCTATGAAGATCCACGGTCTTCAATAATCATCATCTTCAACATGTCTTCACTTTCGAACATATACATTGGTTTGAAGTGGTTTCCGGATAGGAATCACCCAAATCCGACCTCGGTTCCTTCGAAGCCAATCATCGCTTTAAAAGATGTTAAGTTCATAAGTGGATATCAATCATCAATCAATTACTTCATCTTTTATTTAAATCAAATATCTTTCTTAGATATATTCTTTTCATGTTATTCCATTTTCTTTTCAAGAGTATATGGAATTATTAAGCCTCATTTATCAAATCATTTGGTTTATTTAAAGCTTTCTTAAATCCTGGAATAATTCCAAATCATTTTCTCTTTTACTTAGGAAAACCTTTCCAAATCATTCGTTTAAATCTTAATCAAAGATTTCTTATATTCAAGCTATAACTTTTAACTTAGGAAAAATATTCCTAAATCATTCATTAAATCTTAATCAAAGATTTCTTTCTTAACTTCAAATCATATTCTTGCAAATCGAAGATTTTCATTACAGAGCACTACTGCCACTTTAAATATGGTATATTTCACCTCCAGGGACTAATGACAAGTAATCCTACCTCATGAATATCTTTGTCTTCAACGATCTTTGTCTTCAACGATCTTTGTCTTCAATATGTTTTATTTTGAAAATTAATTCGAAGTGATTTTCGGATAGGAATCATCCAAATCCAATCCCGGTTCTTCCAATAGGAATCACCCAAATCCGATTTCGGTTCCTTCGTACCAATCATCGAATAAAATATGTTAAGTAGTTAATTAACATTCCAATAATTTGTTTCTTTTCTTTTAGCTTGGAAAAATTTAAGTGTGATCTTTTCATCCGGGCTTTTCTTTCGATCTACTCCACCCCTCGCCTAAAAAGAGAAAACATAGGCCAGATAAGTTCAGGGTACTGGTTGCTCCATCCCTAACCTTGGTTAAACACCGTGTTTTATCTTCCTAGATCTCATAGGCGGGACAAATGTACTAGTCGTTTTTGCATACTCAGTTATTAGCTTTATTTTGGAATTGATTATAGGATTCAAATTATATTTTAAACTCTTAATTTTTCTTATAAAAACATTCATGATTGATTCTATAAAAAATTGTTAAGTTTGAACTCATATTTAAAAGGTTATAGAATTCACAGCATAAAAAGTGATGCTGAAAGTGTTGCAAATAGTGTTTTAAAAGCTATATTCTTCAAAATGACTTTTATATCATTTAGATATCCATCTTTTCAACTTAAATATCTTTTAAAACATTTCAAAAATATTTTTATAATTTATTTCATATTTTTAAAATATTTAAAATATCAATTTTAAACTTTGGTTCCTTTATGTAAAAGCAAGATTTTTCTAGAAAATTATTTTGGACATATTTAGAATGTACAAGATAAATCTTGATTTTCTTTCCTTATTTCTTTAAACATATTTAATTGTTTATAAAACATTTCTGACTCATTTTAAAACTATTTCCACAAGGTTTAAGCATTCCATATACACCATTTCATTTTCAAAAGGAAAGTGATTTTCTTTGTGTTCATCGACGTGTATTAACATGACTTGGTAAAACAATGTAACAATCATATCAAACAATCAATACTTGATGATCATATCATATATAATCATCCATAGAAATCATTATACGATATCAAACATGTGTGTGTATATATATATATAAATAGAGATGTTAAATAGAGTTTCTCACCATAAACCAAAGCGATTAACTTCCTACCAACATTCTAATCAACCAACACTAAACTAATTGCTTCCTACTCCATTAAACACAAGAAAACAACACCCTCTCCCTTCCAATAGCTTGACCGAGTCTTGAGATGGATGTTGGCAGAAAGTAAAGAGTAGAAGAGTTAGAGCTTTGAACTTGAATTCCCAAGATTTTGATCCGTAAAATAGGTCATCTTCTCTTTTATTTTTGACTCTCTTACTCTCAAAATTTGAAAAACTAGTTAACTGAAAATTTGTTGCAAATTCTTTTCTCTTGAATTTAAATAAAAGAATTACTTGATTTTGATTAGTTTTGAGGAAGATATGATAGAATGAAGAAGAGGTATTGTCGGATTGACAAAAAAGAAGCACGAAAATGCACTTCAAAGAATTTTGGTTTTAAAAAAAAATTTCTTAATTTGGATCTGTTATGATCAAGTAATAATCAAAACAAAATGGCACATTTTCTGGCTTAAAAACTGGGTCAGAAAATGCACGGGATAGAAGTGTAATTTTGACATAGTTAACTCTAGTATGAGACAAAGTTGTCAACATGAAAGTTGTAGCCACTAGAAAATACATGATTTGAAAAAAAAAAATTTATTTTTGTTCTGTTCTAAAGAAGTTATAGCCGAGAGAAGAAGAGGTAAAATGTGGAGAAAAGAGGAGTTTGATTTGATGAGAATAAACATTGATTTCTTTTGAATATTTTGTAAATATTTTGACATTATCTCTTTGTAATTTTTTCTATATCTTGGAATTCATTAAAGAGAAGAGGAAGAAGAATCTTGAGAAAATAAGAAGAAGAAATATGAATGAAAGTGAGAAGGAAGTGGGTATTTGTAGAAAAAGAAAGAAGTGGTAAATTTACCAAAATAACCTCTTACCAAATTACCAAACTATCCTTACTTCAACCTAAAGCAACATCCACATTTTTAGCACTTAACAACATCCTTTCATATCTTATTTTATGTCTTAGTCAGTTAAAGATTAAGTAAAGAATATCATAATTATGTTGGCTTTGATTTGATGTGATTTGATATTTACTTTTTCTTACTTTTGTTAATTCTTACTTACTTATACTAATGACTTCTAGAAGTTTTCTAATCTTATTTAACAATAGTAAACTTATTTAGTATTAAAATGCATACATTTATATGTTCAAACATGTTAACCAAGGTGCGATAACGTTGCAGCAACTTATTTTGAACAAAACATTGATTTTCGACAAAACGTTTTACAGTCACATTTTGACCTTTTTGTTAAACTATTTATCTATGTAAACCAAACTTAAAAATTGATTTTTATTATATTTAAATAACTAAAACAAGTATATTTGACTTATAAAATAATATCCAAATCTATTTGTAAAAATACGACATCGATTTATCGGTATGCGACAAAATTTGTCAACTTTTATAAAACAAGTTTTATATATTTATCTAACCATTATAAATTAAATTACTATTATTATCTAATGAGTCTGATATCGATTATATATATATTTAAAAGGAATTATTTACCCTTTAAACAAATTTCATGAATATTTATCCTATTTTATTAGAATCCGACTTTTGTCAATTCTACAATGGGAATCCAAAATCTTTATTCAATATCAAAAATAAGTTTACCATTCTTATTTATCATATAAAACTTGATTGTTTAAGTTTGAAAATTATACATTTGAATATTTAAATAAATTAAATATTCTATTTTCAAAGTGGTAAAATTATGGGTCGTTACAGAAATACAAAAAAATTGCTTGAAATAGTGTTTAGCGTTTTCTCGAATTAAAATCCAAAACGAAACAAGTTGGGACCAAGAGCCATGAAAAGTGTATTCGTCGGATATGCTGAAAGTTCTAAAGCATATAGACTATTGGACATAAAATCTAACGTAATTGTGGAGTCAAGGGATGTAGAATTCATTGAAAGGAAATTTATATGTGACCTCACACAAATATCGGTTTGTACACAAATTATCTATGAAAAAGATAACAAAAATATACAGCACACTTCTTCTAATAAAAGAAAGCTCCCAAGCATGCCTGAAGTACTAAGAAGAAGTGTAAGAACAAGTAAAACCAAATCTTTGGATCCTGATTCGATGTGGTGCACCTTACAGTTGGACATAGAAATGAAATAATCGACGAAACTATTTATACTCTATACAATTAGGACGACCCTAAAACTTATAAAGAAGCAATAGCTTAAGGGATACTGCCTTCTGAAAGGAAGCAATACAAGATGAGATGGATTTGATTCTAACACTTGGATCCTAACAAATCCTCCAGGTGGGTCTAAACCAATAGGTTGTAAATGGGTATTCCAAAACTAATATAACATGGATGGATCTATTCAAACTTTCAAGGCCAGATTGGTTTTAGAAGGATTCAGACAAAAGGAGGGTATCGATTATTTTGACATATATGCTACAGTTACTAGACTATCATCGATAAGAATTTTTTTTCTTACATCTATTCATGGATACATATGCTTCAAATGGATATTAAGACTACTTTCTTCAGTGAGAACCTAGACGAAGAGGTATATATGGAACAACCAAAAGGATTTATTCTTAGTTAAAATAAGAATAAAGTTTGTAATTAAATCTTTATATGGACTAAGGTAAGCTTCCAAACAATAACATGAGAAATTTGATTCTGCGATCTTGTCTAACGGTTTTAAGCACAACAGTGTACGCAAGTGTATTTATTCCAAATTCACAGATAGTTATGGTGTAATAATATGTCTATATGTGGATAACATGCTTATATTCTATACTAATACAAGTATCATAAATGCAACGAAGAAATATTTAACTTCGTCTTTTAAAATGAAGGATTTGGATGAAGTCAATGCTATTTTGAAAATCAAAGCGAAGAAACATGGTGGAGGATATTCTTTATGTTTGTCCCACTACATTGAAAAATACTTTAGATTACAAACAATTGAAGTTTAAAGAAACAAGCCGCCCATGTATTCTTTAATTAAATTATTTTCAAATTCTGGAAGAGCGGTAACTCAACTTGAATGTTCAAGTGTTATCAGCAGGCTCATGTGTGTTATGCACTGTACTTAACCTGACACCTCTTATGATGTGTGCAAGTTATCTAGATATACAAATAACACCAGCATCACACATTGGAGAGTGGTTGGAAGAGTCCTAGGTTATCTTAAAAGAACAATTAAATTAAGACCAATATGAAATTTTCCTAGCAATTTAGAATGATATTCAGATGCAAGTGGTGCAACCAATGAAAATGACAATAGGGGAACAACTAGATGGATTTTTACTATAAAGGTGGTGTTGTATCATAGGCCTTTAAGAAAAAACAATCATTACAGGTTCTACAATGGAAGTCGAATTCATTATCCCAAATGCATCAACAAAGGAAGAAGAGTGACTAAGGAATTTACAAATGGAAATAGAGTTGTGGCCATAACCATCGTCGATCATTTCAGTGTAATATGATAGTGAAGCTACAAAATCTAGAGCATATAATAAAACTTATAGTGGAAAATTCAAACATATATGTAACAACCCTGCTTTCTACGTCATATAAATAAATAGATTTAATTAAAATAAAATCATTTAAGTTTGACTTGTAATAATTAGTACTTTGAAAATAAATGTTTAGTTAATTAATTTCTATATAATAAAATATTTTGTTGTAATAACTTGAATTAAATTAATAAATTCTTTTTGGATAAATTTTTGAAATAAATAAAATGAACTAATCAATATGAAATATTTTAAAGAGTCAATATTTTTTATATATGATTGAAATAGTTAGAAAATAAGTTTATTTTTAAAATAGTATAATTAATGATTAAATAAGAATACACAGGCAGTGAATTGAATAAAATCGTGCAACAATCAGATTATATTTCATAAAATGATGTGTTAATTAAATTAAACTAGATTGGAATTTATTTATAGATAAATAATAAGAACTGCTTAAAAAAAAGGAAGAGAAAATTAATTGATTTCGACTAGAGCCCAAATTCAAGGCCCAAGCCTATTCTTTTCTCACTTTATTCTAGAAAACTCTACGCTTATCTATCCTCTTACTTGCTTGGGCCAAAACTTAAAACCCCTCCTTTATCATTTTTTAGCCCTAAATTCCTCCATGAAAAATCGTGACTTGATGTAGAAAAAAACGATCGCGCTCGAAGATTCGCGATACTTGATGATCAACTCATGGAGGCACGTACGAGCATGCTTGAAGTGATGCTGGAAGGGGAGAGATGAATGCATGTTGGCTAAGACATGGGGTTGGAGCCACGACCTAGTAGGCAATGCGACCTGGTGACCGTGGTGGTTGGATGTGGCAAATGAAGTGGAGGAGCGACTGTCGATGGTGGAAGCATGTGTGAATTTCTATTCATTATGGTAGTGTTGATGAATTGATGACGAGGCATCATGTTTTGGGGTTTTGGTGGCTGTTGGACATTTGAGTGCAGAGAAGGGACAGTTGTTACGCGTGAATGCTCGCGATGGATTAAAGGCTACTGGGGACAACGAAAATGTGGCGTCGGATGTTGGAAGCGATGTTGTTGCTAGCATTCTCGCTTGGAATTTGGTGAGTTTCTAAACTCACATCTATGTCAAGATCATATTATTTGATTCATATAACTCCTTATATTGCTTGTTTTGCTAGGTTAAATGGATTATTGATGTATTGGATGAAATTGGTTTTATTGGATGATACAAATTCAAAGAGTGTTATGTACCTTGGTTGAGTTATGTTGTGTGTATTGGTTGAATTGAATGATGATATTACTCGAACATAACACTTGAATTTAATCGAAAATGGGGTGAATGAATTAAAAGATGAAAATTTGAATAAATAAATTATTTTAGAATAAATAGTAAATTTTGGAATGATTTTCTTATTTAATATTAAATATTTTGTAATTAATGGAAAAATTAGAATGTGGAATGATTTCTGGAAAGATATAAAAGTGGAATAATTATGAGAATTGTGTGAATAAAAATTATTCGGTAAGTGATGAGTTCTTGGATTTTATTAAGTAAGCGAGTTTTGAATATTTATATTTATTTACTATTGGTCATAAAAATATTTAAAAGGTATTTATGAAATGATATTTGAAATCTATAATTTTATTTGGATTCAATCAATTGGAAGTTTATAAAATAATATTTTGAATAATTGTAAGTTGAATGCAATTTATTTATTGAATGGAAATTATCATTTATGGGATTTTTTATATACTGTTAAGTGAATTTTTGGAAGTAATATATTATTCTGTCTTATTAGTGAATTATTTAGAAATGTATTATTTAAAGAAAAAATTTAGTTTGACAGATTACTTCTCAATAATAATAGTTTTAAAAGGATTTGAAAATAAATGAGGACTTTAGATAGTGATTTTGAAGTAAAAAATATTTGGATTTTGGAAATATATTTTAGATTGGAAATAATGCATTTCTAATTAATATTTAAAAGTAACTGGAAATTGCAAATTTCTTTGTGGTATTTCCATAATGTTATTGAAGTGGAAATTAAAAACGAGAGGATTTTAATGGATTTAAATTCATTGGTTGCTTCAAATAAAGGTTTCTTTGAAAACAAATGAGTTGTTTTAAAATATGAGTTTTTGGAATTAAATGAAAGAATTAATATTTATTATTTTAAAAGAGAGGGAAATAAATAAAAGAGGTGTTTTATTGTTAAATTGAACTGAAATGTTTTTATAAAAGGAAAAAAATAAGGTGAAATGTATTTAAATAAATTCTTCTTCTCCTTAATTACTAATTGAATAATATTTCAATATGTGTATAGTTGGTTGTTGATTGGATTACTACGAACGAGATGAAGTTAAATTAGTCATCGCGATAAACCATGAATCAATGAAAATAAAGAACAATGAATCAAAGAAAAATTAACCAAAGTGGGAATTTATTTAATGTTGATTAATTACAAGTGTTTTTTAAGTAACTGTATTTCACTGGATGGTATGGACATTCATGTGAAGTATATTTATTCACTCAACACTAGTATGATGTTGGGTAATTCATTGAAGAACTAGTTTTTAATACTTGAATATTAGTAAATTATTCTATATTATACACATATATAAATCGATGTTACCTAGATTCTTTTGAGTGGATCAATGTGTGCGATGCGATTTTTTTTACATAGGTCTGATGTCCAAAAGTTTGCTATCCCCATTCAAGTTTGACCAACCGCGGGGTCGCTCTGATAGTTGTAGAAACTTGAACCCATTATCACAGTCTATTGAACTGGCCAACATGATGAGGAGTACATAATGAAACAAGGTGGTTGACGATAGGAAGTAAGATACGAGGAAGCGAGAAAATGAGGTATTTATAGTGTAGCTAAAGACTGGTGAGGGCGCTCACGAAATTTATGAGTAGGGTCTCTCTTTGCATTTGAGAAGCGGCGACGCTCAGGTGTAGACTCAACTTCTAACAAAATTAGTAATTAAGATGAAACTAAAGAATAAAATGAATAAATCAAATATAGTTGAACAAATATAAATGAAATGATGTGTCATTGTGATGTGTGCTATGTGCGTGCATGAAAAATGATGTGTGCAATGTGTGCTGATTTATGCGATGTGTGCGATGGATGTTTGAAGTGTAATGTGCGATGTGTGTGATGGTGTTTGATGTCTTATAGGTATTTTGATGTGCGATGTATGCAATGATCTTTGGTGTATTATGGATGCTGTTCGTTTTGTTGTGGATGTTTTATTATTCCATTGGTTGGATTTCTTTATGTTGTTGTGTATTTGTTAGTGTTTTGACATATCATTCATGCATTCATCTTTGAATTTATCCATAGTCTGATCCGTTTATTATTTAAATAGTATCGGATCAGTCTCAGACATTTCATGTTCAAGGATAGGATGACCAGTTTGTGGATTTGGGCATTGATGGAAGATATAGTATTATTGTATATCATTGCATGTTATGATATTTCCTGTGTGTAAGAAATATGTCGTATACTGGACATACATTGCATATTTTTAGGATAGTGGGAGTTTGACTTATTTTATATCCTTCTCAGATTTTTGTGTATTTTATATTATATGTTATCACTATATTGATGGCTCTGTGATCTCTATTATTTTATATTGTGTATCGTTATATCCTCAGGAACCACATGCGTTTATTGTTATCTACCGAGATTGTTTAGGTCGAGGTGAGTGGTTTTTATATTATGAGATGTATTCTTTATTGGTCCAAGGGAATTTTGACAAGTGGCTCGCCTAATTTGCCTGATTCTCCTTGACATTCGATAATAGCTCTTAGCAATACTCTTGGGTAATATAGGTATAAAGGTGGGATGTTACATTTTTGGTATCTAAGTAGGTTTAGAATAATATGAAGTATAGGAGACACAAGTCTTGACCTTAGATGAGACTTAGAATCCCTGTCTCCATGGGCGTGTGGGGGATTATTGTTTATACTTAAATAATAATAGGAATATATAACGATTACCGAGGTAATCATCTAGGGATGTATTTATACTTTTCTTATTATATAATATATTCTTTCTACCTTTTTCTAAGTGTGAGTCTCTGTATGAGATGTAGAGAAATTGATGGAGGTTGAAGAGGTAGGAATAAATTATTCGACTGGTAATGTCGGCATGGATGATGAATGTTGGACCTCTACATGGCTCTGAAGTAAAAATGAAGTTGTTCAGTTAGGGAAGCTTTAAAAGATCCTAATTCGAATCTTGTATTGAAAACTTCACAATCCCAAATTATGTTGAGGCGAGATGAGTAAAAAGATCCAGTAGTAATCAGAGTGGCGCAGTAGAAGTATATAGATTAATTCCCTTAAGCATTTGGTCGTTTGGTTGTTTTGATTGGATGATTAATGTTTTGATCTTTTGCGTGGTTATATTGATTGGTGATGCTTGGTTTGGAGGATCATTCTTGAGTGTGGTATTTGGTAGGACAATCAAGGTAGTATCCCATATGAATTTCGACAATTTGAACCCAACGGTGTCTTAGTCGCAAAGTTACTGCAAGTGGTAATATGGAATTATTTTCACATAAAATAAAACAAGATTTTATGTAAAAAAAATTAAAATGCGACTAAAGGAGAAAGAAGATAAGAGTTTTCTTGTTTATTTTTATAGATAGATGATTAGTGATTTCTAGTTTTCTATAAGTGGAGTATTGTTATTGTACTCTTATAGCTTATATATGTATGATTCAATACAAGCAAGCATATGTTTAGAAAAAAAATCTCTTTGGTAATAATGTGTATCTGTATGGTTTGGAAAAAAGTTTTATCTAAGGTTAAGTTATTCCAAGTATCTAAATATATTTATTTAAAGATTTATTGAAGCTAGTATCGTGTTAATTTGTCCATTGGATGGTTTAGAATTCTGGTTGATGCGCCAGATCAACATTATCAGTGGGGATTTCTAAATACTAGGACAAGACAAATGGACACAAGATTTTTAAGTGTGATGTATTATTTTAAAGGGAAATAATATATTTTGAGTTATACTAAAAACCAATATTTGAAATCATATTTTGAAGAAAGTTATATTCATTATTTTGAAGAGATTATATAGATATGAAGAATATTTTAAAATAAAGGAAATGTTTTAAAGAATGAAGAATTATTGTTTCGAGAGAAGTATATAATTTAAGGAAAAAAATATAAGTAAGTTAATTCGGGAAAAAAGTTTCGAAGGGAAGATGAAATTTTAACAAAATCAATGTAAGCTTTTTTAGAAAAAAATTATAGATGTGATTAAGAAATCGAAAGGTATAGATAAGAGATATATTATTTTGAGATGGTGATTTAGTAAAGTACGAGACACAAAAATAGTATAATATTTTGAAGTTTTTGAAATTATTTTGACTTGAGTATGTATGTGTGTGTGTGCGTATGTCTATGAATGTGAATACTATTATAGTGAGGTAAAAATAGTTTTTAAAAACGATAAAGGTATTTTTCTATAGTTAGATATTTGATGTGATGATTGCAGCCATCTAACATTCGTGGGCAGCCAAAGTCAATGCCGAGGCAATGTTGATCACATGATCAACACTGCATCCAATTGGCAAAGCAAACCGCTTTAAATTAATGGCATGACATTGTCGTAATTTGTAGATATATTTGAATTTAAAATTAGTATGGTTTGTGATGTTGTGATTGTATGCATGCAATGTTACATGTTGCTTGTAACATGGATGAGTGTTGTGAATGTATTTGTGATATGATGCTGGTGATATATGAGTGAGTGTGTGTGTGTATAAGCCTTTAACTAGATAATAATTTTTGAAATTAATATAATGTTTTAAAGCAAAGAGTTGAAATGTTTTGGAAGAAAATTTTGAAATATAATAGTATTTCGTGAATATTAGAAATCATTTTGAAAATATGTTTGAAAGAAAGTGATTTTAGATGGCTTTGGAAGTATGGTATCAAATGCTTTGTGAAAAGTTTGGAAATATTTGATGAAAGTTTTGAAAAGTTAGTTCTAAAATATTGGAAAATTTTGAAATGATGATGGTATATTTAAAAGTGAAAGATATTTTTGAAAGCGAGCATTTTGATTAAAAGATGTATTGGAATCATTTTAAAGAAAAAAGAAAAGAAGAAGGAAGTGTTGTTCTCTAAAAAATGTTTAGTGAGAGCTGCTAAGTAAAATTTTGATTTTTGAGGCATTAATCAACAAAATTTAAAGTGAGTTATTTGAAAATTTGTTATTTTATACAAATGAAGAATTTTGGACAATATAGAGAAAGGATGAACTAATACTATAATAAGTTTTAATCTTATATCTCAAAATAATGATCTGTTTGCGACAATTTTAATTTCATTGGAAAGCTATGTTATTAGAGTTTCCATGGTTTAAACATGAATTGAAGTGGATGTATGCTGTTATCATAAAAGGCAAAATTAATGAACTTATTTATTCATAACTTTTGAATGGTTTATCCGATTTCATTGATTTTTCCCATTCTGAAAGGCTAGGAACATAAGCAACAAATTTTGATTTAAATGTTTTTGCAAAATTTTGAAGTTTTCCAGGCTAAAAACATAGTTTTATTAAGTGAGTCTACACTTGTTTCATCATTTCAGAATTTACTACTGTCGAAAAAAATGCATAACTCATTTTGTACTTGATATTTTGATGGTCCAAGAGTTTCTTATGAATGTTAATGCAATATGCAATGTGCAGTAACTCTATTTTAAAATACTCATATAATTTAGTGATTTTGGTCTTTAGTACTTTATCGAGTAGTGGCCTAAATTAATAATCCATGTTACATATGTCTATCAAACTTGTGCATGCTCATCATATCTTATTATATGCAACCAATGGTTGAACTTGAGTTAAGAATAGATGTTCTGAAGTACTGGGACTAATAGGTGGTGATAACTTGCATTTGCTCGAATAATAGTAAGGTGATTTGCATAAAACGCTAACAAAAAGGAATTTTTATGCTATATCAAAATATATTATGTTATTATCTTGTTTTTAAATATTTTTGGATGTCCATTCTTGGGATGTATATATATTGAGTTTTGATTTTTTGGCACGCTCTCCGTACAAACGAAATGCTGCTAATTTTTTTTAAAATATCCGACACTTGGATAGATTTTCACATTTTTTTTTTGAACTGGTACTTTATATACAACAAATCATTGGGACAACATATCCCATGTCAAATAAACGTTCGAAAGCAAGTTTCGAACTTGTGACATCCTGCACCAAAGCCGAATCAATTAACCACTTGGACAAATGTGCTTGTCAATTTTCACAAAATTTACTGTATGCGAAGAATGTAAAGTCGTTATTTAAATCTATGTAAAATCATAGCATGTGATAACATAGGCTAGAGTAAAAAGCCGCATAGAGGATTGAGTATTTTAAGTTTGATGTAAGATTGCTGAAACAAAAAAAAGTTCAGGGTATGAGTCGTATATGATATTTGCCTATAAGAAATTGTGAGGACACAATTTTTTTAAGGGGAAGTTTGTAACAGCCTTGCTTTCTACGCCGTATAAAAATTTAATTTAATTAAAGTAGAAGTGCTCAAATTCGATTTGTGATAATCAATATTTTGAAAATAAATTTTAATTGATTAAATTCTATTTAATAAAATATTTTGTTATAATAAATTGAATTATATTAATGAATTATTTCTGGATAATTTATTGAAATTAAATAAAATGTTTTAATCAATATGAATTATTTTGAAGGGTAAATAATTTTTATATATGATTGAAATAGTTGGAAAATAAGTTTATTTTTGAAACAGTATAATAAACGATTAAATAAGAATATATAAGTAGTAAATTAAATAAAACCGTGCAACTATCATATTACATTTCATAAAATAAAGTGTTAATCAAATTATAATAGATAAGAATTTATTTACAAATAAATAAATAGAATTATTTTAAAAAACGGAAGAGAAAATTAATTGATTTAGACTAGAGCCTAAATTCAAGGCCCGAGCCCATTCTTTTCTCCTTTTATTTTAGAAAACTATACTCTTATCCATCCTCTTACTTGCTTGGATCCAAACATTACCCTTCCCCTATATAGCCCTAAATTCCTCTAGGAAAAATCACAACCTGAAGTAGAAAAAAAAAATAGTCACACTCGAAGACCCGCGATACTTGGCGATTGATTCTGGAGGGCACACATGAGTGGGCGTGGAAGCTACGCTGGAAGGGGAGAGACGAATGCTGGTGGGCTGAGACATGGGATTGGAACTGCGACCTAGTAGGCGACACGACTTGGAGCCCTTAGTGGTTGAATGTGGCTGGCAAAGTGGAGGAGGGACCATCGATGGGGGATGCCTACATGAATTTCTGTTCATGGTGGCAGTGGCTGAAGCGTTGATGAGGAGGCATCATGTTTTGGGGTTCTTGTGGCTATTGGCAACTTAAGAGCAATGAAGGGATAGTTATTGTCCGTGAGTGCTCGTGAGGGGATGAATGCTACTGGCAACGAAGAAAAAGTAGCAGTTGATGTTGTAAGTGATGTAGTTGCTAGCATTCTTGCTTGGAATGATGATAAGTTTCTAAACTCACATCTATGCTATATCTATTGTTTGATTCATATTGTAAAGACCCACCTTTTTGGACGGTTTAAATCGAAAATAAATCACACGTGTCAATTCAAACCATTCAAAAGGGAGGATTGTTAATGGGGTAAATAAGAAAATAAGAGAAAAGAAAGGAAAACAAAACACAGAATCTCACAGCGGAATGACAAAATATAATAATCAAATAAACAGTTGATGAAGCTGTTTTACAAATAACATTTGATTACACTTTTACAATACATATTAGATTTATACATCTAACATGAGTAAATAAATAATGCAACGGAACAACATGATGCAATGGAATAATACTAGTAACATAATACCAAATCTTTGTCTTAGTCCCCTAGAAATAATGATCTTCAATATACTGAAAAGCTCAGGTTGACCCGAGTGTAATGAAAAGACAAAACACTTGAGTCAGAACTAAAAGATCCTTTGTAAGATTAATCAATAGTAAATAAATAAGAGTGTGACGGATTCAGAGTTGTTTACGGAATTTTACATTTCCTATCCAGTGCCTAACGTGCGTGCAATAACTTAAGAGATGTTCAGGATTCCATCTCCTAAGGATCCGTTAAACTATCTACATATGTAATACAATATGCTATTATAATATGTCTACAGTAAAGTAAAGTATTAAAATAGCGTTAAGGGGTTACCCATATCCCTCTTAACACATTTTTTTAAATGCCATAGTCTATACACACCTGTAATTCCTCCATAAACTAGAGGGCTATCAAAGGGCACTCTATAGTGTACAACACAAACCAAACTCATAGTGGGCGCGATCAGGATAAATATGATAATGCACGCGAAGTAATTCCCAAGGTAGGATATTACCATTTTGCATTCCTGGACTGGTGGTAATGCATAGAAGCTATTACCGCCCACCTCGAGACACACTCCTATAATCAAAATAGAGGGGAAGCCAACAAATCAATCATAAAGTAATAAATATGGTATCGAAGAAATGTGCTCGATAGGGGGAGCGACCCCATTTGGCCCTGTATAGCTCCTGTTTTTGTCATTTAAATTATAACTAGAAAGTCAAGGCTATCCATCATCGTTCTCTTACTTCATTCCAATGGCGTTCGCCAAACCATCCTACTTCATTCTGGATTCTCCACCACATGCACATTTGTTAAAGTGGTTTTCGGTATTAGCAGAGAGTATGACAATATCTGATCCCGGTCTCTTTAACAACCAAACACTTATTTCACACCGGTTGGTTCTTTTACATTTCCAAAACCGATTCATAATTGATGTCAAAATATCATATTCACTTCGAAATCATATCACTTTCGAAATCATATTCACTTTCGAAATCATGATTCACTTTAAATCATATTCATTTCTAAATCATAACCACAAAATAGGTTAAACCATCATATCAAAATATTCGCATTTAAATCAGTTAAATCTAAATCATAACAATGCCAACTTAAACAGTTTGAATATTGAAAGTAGTATATATACTGGAATAGTTATATATTAAAAATAGCATAGATATTAATATATATATATATATATATATTAAAAGTTGTTTATCAATTTAAAAATAATATATATTGAAATAGTTTATATTTTCAAATAGGTTATAGATTTAATGGTTTATATATTAGAAATATTTTATATATTAAAATAGGTTATATGTTAAAAATAACTAATGTATTAAAATTATTAATATATTAAAATGGTTTATATGAGATAAATAGTTTATATGTTAAAAGAGTTTGTACATTAAAAGAGTTTATATCGAAAATATTTTTAAATTAGAATCTTTTCTTCTAATTTCACAAATTAATTCAAATTAGCTTTAGTTCCAAAAATTCAATTTAAATCAATCTCAGTTCAACGATTTCAATTCAAAAGGTCAGAGGTTTCAATTCAAATTCTCATTAAAAACCATTTCAATTTATATCGATTTCAAATCCATGTTTGAACGACAAATTAAACCACTTCAAATTCAGTTGGTTTCAAAGTTTAAATATTCAAACGTGTACAATAACTCAATTTTGATAAATTTCATTTATATTTCAAAATTCAACTTTAAAGATCAATTTAAATTCTTTAAACAAATTCCTTTAAACCAATTTCAATTTCAACATTTAAAGCTTGGATTTTGAAAATAATTCAGTTCATATAAATCTAATTTTATTTCATAATATCATTTAACTGGATT
Source organism: Allium cepa (assembly GCA_030765085.1). NCBI lineage: Eukaryota > Viridiplantae > Streptophyta > Magnoliopsida > Asparagales > Amaryllidaceae > Allium > Allium cepa. The sequence continues at coordinate 111,107,718 of CM060944.1, read as the reverse complement.
CAAAATTTAAGGATTTAAAATCATTTAATTTAACCAAATCCGGTATCCGTTTATAATTTTCTACCCTATGGTCAAGTGGTACAGATATATATCATTTCAACCTGCAATAATTTAAATTTTTGGATATATATCATTTCAACTCGTACCCCGAATCATAATTTTTCAAATCCATAAAACCGCTTGGGTTTATTATTTTAGTTCATAACGATTTTTCCCTAATTTATAAGATCGTTCGGGTATGTATCATTTCAACCCATAGTGATTTTTCTAACAATAACTAAGGGAACTAGCAGTGTGATAACAACATATAGAATAAACATAACATCAAATCATCTAGAATGTCAGCAATTAAGCATCCATCACAATAATCATCGTAATCAACCAATAAATCACAACAATTATCTGGTTATCATTATCAGGCATTTAACTAGCAATTCAATTCCAATATTAATTCAAAATGAAAATTAAATTCAATATAAATTCAAATTAAATTTGAATGACAATTTAAATTTATCAAACAACATTCAATAAATTTCTAAACATAAATTTAATTTAACCAACAAAAGATGGTTTAGTATTTGTGAGTGGGTTAAAACATTCACCTTTGATTTATTGTCGATTAAAAATCGAATTAAAGTCTAAAAATCCAAGTGTCTTAGAATGTAGCAAAGCCAGCTGCTTATTGTTCGGAATTTCGATACGATTGCAAAGAAGAAAAGCACGTCCAAATCCGAGTTCGTATACAAAAGTTATGATCGTTAGAAGTTTGAAAAATTAAATTTAAATATAATTAAAACAAGGGGCAAATTTGTAAATATCAACTAACCCAAATCCTATAGAACAACGATCTCGACCACGAGATAGTGCACCAGCCTCCGCCTCTCATCTCAACCCCACACCACCGACTCTTGCATTCGACCAGATCCACGACCTACATCGAATTCTTGACCTCAGGCCGACCCCACGGTCCACTCTCCATGCCCTCCGCCGACCCCATCAGCCAGCGCCGCCGCCTCTTCCTTTGGCCAATTCTGGCGAATTTGAGCACTTCCAGACCCTAAGTAGCCATAAGATGAACTCGCCTTGATGAACTCTACACACTGCAACTTCCCGATTTATATAAGTAAATTATTACGGTCGGATCGCAATCCCTAGTTTCGACGATCGAGACTAAATCACCAATTTCTGGCCAAGCCATGATTCAATTGCAAAAATTAATTTCAGATTTAGATTGCGCTCATCGAGGGCTTTCCAACGATATGTAGTTTGTTATGATTCGAGAAGTTTGAATTTTTGAAATTAGATTTGAAATTGAAATTGGGAATTAGGTTTTGATTTGTTTGCCACTGGAAATAGGAGATGAGAAGGAAATGTACTACAGACAATTTAAATAAAAAGGCTTCTAGGGTTTATAACAGGCTATATATAGGCAAAGGTAGATAAGAACAAATGGACAGATCGAATTGGGTCAAAACAATAACGATGACCCGAAAAGCCCGTTTCGTTTCTGAAACAAAAATGAGTCATCCAATATATTGAAATATAGGGTTTTGATATTTTTAAACTCAATGGAACTATTTTCAAACCTAAATTCTATTGTATATAGAAGTTAGCTTTTAAAATCAAATTATTTTAATTGAATCCATTAAATTGTTTTCGAGCTCGCATGATCAAACGACATGTCTGATCGCTATGAAACACGAAACCCTACAATAATTCACTGTTATGGATCCGATGAAACTAGCTTCGTCGAAATCCAAGACATTGGCCAAAATGGCTAATTTTCATGTTAATTAAATAAATTTAATCACTTTTAAATTCAAATTTAATAGTTAATAATTTCATCATTCTAGATTTAATAGAAATTAATAATCTATCAAAATAAATTTTCTATGTTAAATTCACTATTAAAATATTTCATTAAATTCAACATTTAATTACAGTGTAATAAAATCCTAGTTAATTATATTTTGAATCCAAATAAATTATTTTATTTGATCTCCACTCTTATTATTAGATCAACCGTCACCTTATGAATATAATTAACATTGGTTTACATTTTATTACTTCAATATTCTATGGTTATCATCTTGATTCATATTAACTGCAATATTTAGTTAGATTAATTTTAATTGATTTACAATTAATTTCAAACTGATTAAATATCAAGATGATAATGAATCAATTGGTATACATTAAAAATTCACCTCTATTAACCTATTGTTTACCAAAAAAGGTTGATAAATTACTTACCAAATATTGATTCCATTCTATATTAACCTATTACAATCAATTACATATAATTTCTCTTTTTGATACAACATTGAATTTATTTTTTGTTATTTACGATTATAACCAATTTAACTTTACAATAATTTCAATCAATTGAAATTACATTAAAATAATTGTCAATAACCTTCAAACAACATTATTAAATCATATTCTAATTATTTTTCTCGTTAATGAATCATAAATTTTTATTCCTCATAATATTAAATTTCAAAATATTATTTAATTTAATAGCTTTCATTATCAAAATTTATGGGTCGTTACACTCTTCCCCACTTAAAACTTTTCGTCCTTGAAAAGGAACAAGAAGGAATTAAGAAGTTTGATATATTTTATTTTAAATTGTTCAATTTATGAACAATTAAATCTTCCAAATTTAAGTTTAATAAAAGTTTGAAAATATTTTCACTTTTAAAGAAAAATTTTAAGTCCTAAATTCACAGAAAAATTCGACGGAGTCTCCTTTGCGTGGTTAGGTTCGAAAAATAATAATATCAATAATTACAATATATAAACACACACACACACATCATATTTCAAAATAAAACATCCCAAACCACAGGAAAAACAATAAAATATCGCTATAAAACCGTCACTCAAAAACGTACCTATTTGTCGGGCAAACAACTTCATTTATGAAACAAAAGCTGTAGCTATTGCATCCATAAACCTGTATTCCATTTATATAATCTAAAATAGTGAGAATTATGTAAAAGAGAAAATATTTAGTTGTTTCAATTAGTAACAAAAGAAAATAAACACAACATATGCATACAAACATCACGGCCATCATATGCAACAAAGGAAACCATCAAACAATCAATATCAACCAAACTCACGGTTTTTTCAGGTTCAGACAGTTTGAATCGTACTAGGGTGATAAATAAACTACTAAGTGTACCATATGCGCAACAGCCTTATATAATAACTTAATAAATTATTCATACAACCTTAAAACAATTTTAAGTATCCTTCCCCAAACTTCCCATTAGCTAAACAATCCAGAATTTAAATATTATTTAAGTTTATTCGATTGATTTCTTTTCATATCATTTTTTACTTTTTTATATATTTTCATTATACATACAATGTCTTCTATTTTCTTCTTATTTTTTTCATTCATTTACTTACATAAATTATTTACATTTAATATCTGAAGTCATCAATAAATCAACTTTTTTTTGAAATATTATATAAGTTTCCTTGAAATTAAATTCACATTCATTTACTTATATAACTTGATTTCCAGTTAAGATAAATATTCATTAGTGAATAAATTCATAATTAAGTTTCCCTACATTTTTTTTCATATTTATTTATTTCAAATACAATATTATTGAATATTAAATCTATTTTCGAATCATTTCAACATTTTCTGAAGTTATAATCATTTACTTAATATAGTATTTAGTATTAACTCCATTTAATTTTAGCATTCTCCACCATTTACTTATGTTTATACATTTCCTTTAACATCTTAATTCTTTAACTTATGACATATGTTCATTTCGAAGCATTTTAGTTATTAAGATTTTACTTGCATACATATCTATATTTAACATTTGAACTTCAAATATTTGGCAAGTCATGTATATGTATTAGAATGTAATTGAATGTTATACAAGTTCCTCTAATTAATTTTAGTTAGCAAAAGTATTAAATAATTTACATCTTCTAATTTCATTACTCTTTTAAATTTACAAATGACAAATCTTCATTTTTTATATATTTTCATTAATCACTTAGCTTCTGACCTCTTATTTTCTATTTTATAAGTTTTCGATTATTGAATAGTTAAGATTTCATTCATTAAAATAATTGAAATCCTTAATTTATAGAAAACTTAAGAACTAAATACCGGGTTTCATTTCATATCATTTTAAAATAATACACACATACACACACTCATATCTTTTATATATCCAAATCATATTTAGAAATTTAAAATTAAGGTTTATTTATCAAACAAATGTGTAGTAAAGCTACTACAGCAGTCTTTACACTTTGAAACTTGAAAATGAATATTGATGATGTGGCCGTCATCACCGAAATTATTTTTCAGCGATAGAAGAGGGGAGTACAGAACTTACTTCCTTTTAAATTTCCTTTAAAACATTTCTTTCAAATCATAGAACTTAAGTTCTCAAATTTCCAATTCATTTTTGCTTTATCTGTAATTTTAATTTGCAACCAATATTTATAAAATTTCACTTCCTAACAAGCATACATACCACATACAACCATATTCATTTATAAAAATTATTATTTTATACACAAAAATATAATATGAGGTAAAATTATTTCAAGTACCTATATTTCAAAACAATATTGTGTCGGTCTCCCTTATAAATTGTTTAGAAATCCCTACCGATGCCATATCGTCCTATGTACTGACCGGAATTTATAAATACTAAATAGAACAAATTAACACAATATAAAAATATTTTTATAACACTAACAAATATGCTCTCATATATATATACACACACACACACTCGAACAACTAATTCTACGGTATTACTACCCTATTTCTAATGATTCAAACCCCACAAACCTAAGGTTATCGCTAAACATGGCTCTAATACCAACTGTAGTGACCTACCTTTTTAGATGGTTTGAATCGATAATAAATCACACATGTCAACTCAAACCATTCAAAAGGGTGGATTGTTAATGGGGTGGATAAGAAAATAAGAGAAAAGAAAGGAAAACATAACACAGAACTCACGGCGGAATGACAAAATATAATAATCAAATAAATAGTTCATAAAGCTGTTTTCAAATAACATTTGATTTTTACTATACAGATTAGAGTTATAAATACAGTAGGAATACATAAATAACGCAGCGGAACAACATGATGCAGTGGAATAATACTAGTAATATGACACCAAATCTTCATCTTCGTCTTCCAGAAATAATGATCTTCAATATACTGAAAAGCTCAGGCTGACCCGAGCTTAATGAAAAGACAAAACACTCGTGTCAGAACTAAAAGATCTTATGTAATTTAAATCAATTGTAAATAAATATGAGTGTAACGACTTCAGATATGTTTACGGGATTTTTCATTTCCTATCAATGTCTAACATGCGTGCAATAATTTAAAAGATGTTTGAGATTACATCTCCTAAGAATCTGTTAAACTATCTACATATGTAATACAATACGCTATTATAATATGTCTACAGTAAAGTAAAGTATTAAAATAGCGTTAAAGTGATACCCATATCCCCCTTGACATATTTTTATAAACGCCATAGTCTACACAGTACTGTAATTCCTCTACAAACTAGAGGGCTATCAAAGGGCACTTCATAGTGTACGACACAAACCAAACTTGTAGTGGGCGTGATCAAGATAATTATGATAATGCACGCGAAGCAATGCCCAGGGTAGGATGCTACTGTTTTGCATTCCCGGACTGATGGTAACGCATAGCAGTTATTACCGCCAACCTCGAGGCACACTCCCATAATCAAAATAGAGGGCGGCCAACAAATCAATCACAAAGCAATAAATATAGTATCGAAGAAATGTGGCCGAAAGGGGGAGCGCCATTTGGCCCTGTATAGCTCCTATTTTTGTCATTTTAATTATGACCTGAAAGTCAAGGCTATCCATCATCGTTCTCTTACTTCATTCCAGTAGCATTCCCCAAAATATCCTACTTTATTCTGGATTCTCCACCACGTGCACGGTTGTTAAACTGGTTTTCGGTATTTACAGAGAGTATGATCATATCTGATCCCGGTCTCTTTAACAACCAAATGCTTATTTCACACCGGTTGGTTCTTTTACATTTCCAAAACTGATTCATAATTGATGTCAAAATATCATATTCACTTCAAAATCATATCACTTTCGAAATCATATTCACTTCCAAAATCATTATTCACTTTAAATCATATTCGTTTCATAATCATAACCATAAAATAGGTTAAACCATCATATCAAAATATTCGCATTTAAATTAATTAAATCTTAGTCATAACAGTTCCAACTTAAACAGTTTGAATACTGAAAGTAGTATAGATATTGGAATAATTATAAATTAAAAATAGTATAGATGTTAAAATATATATATTAAAAGTTGTTTATCAATTTTAAAATAATATATATTAAAATAGTTTATAGTTTTAAATAGGTTAAAGATTAAAAAAGTTTATATATTAGAAATAGTTTATATTCTAAAATATGTTATATATTAAAAATAGTTAATGTACTAAAATTATTAATATATTACAATGGTATATATGAGAAAAATAGTTTATATGTTAAAAGAGTTTGTATATTAAAATAGTTTATATCGAAAATATTTTTCAAATTAGAATCGTTTCTTCCAATTTCACAAATCAATTCAAATCAGCTTTAGTTCCAAAAATTCAATTTAAATCAATCTCAGTTCAGCGATTTCAATACATAAGGCCAAAGGTTTCAATTCAATTTTAATTAAAAACCATTTCAATTTAAATTGATTTCAAATCCGTGTTTGAACTATAAATTCAAACCACTTCAAATTCAATAGGTTTCAAAGTTTAATATTCAAATGTTTACAATAACTCGATTTTGATAAATTTCATTTATATTTCAAAATTCTACTTTAAGATTCCAATTAAAATTCTTTAAACAAATCCATTTAAACCAATTTCGATTTCAACAATTAAAGCAAGGATTTTGAAAATAATTCGTTCATATAAATCTAATTTTATTTCATCATATCATTAACTGGATTCAAAATTTAAGGGTTTAAAACCATTTAATTTAACCAACTCTGGTGTCCGTATATAATTTTCTACCCTATGGTCAAATGTTACAGATATATATCATTTCAACCCACAATAATTTAAATTTTCGGATATATATCATTTCAACCCGTATCCTGAATCACAACTTTCCAAATCCATAAAATCGCTCGAGTTGATTGCTCGGGTTTATCATTTCAACCCATAATGATTTTTCACTAATCTATAAGATCATTCGGGTGTGTATCATTTCAACTCATAGTGATTTTCCTAACAATAACTAAGGGAATTCGCAGTGTGATAACAACATATAAAATAAACATCAAATCATCCAGATTGTCAACAATTAAGCATCCATCACAATCATCATTGAAATCAACCAATAAATCACAACAATTAACTGGTTATGATTATCAGGCATTTGACTATCAATTCAATTCCAATATTAATTCAAATGGCAATTAAATTCAATATAAATTCAAATTAAATTTGAATTAAAATTTAAATATACCAAATAGCAATCAATAAATTTCTAATCACGTCATAAATTTAATTTAACCAACATAAGATGGTTTAGCATTTATGAGTGAGTTAAAACACTCATCTTTGATTTATCGTCGATTAAAAATCCAATTAATGCCCAAAAATATAATAGTTTCAAAATGCAGCCAAACTATTTCCATATTGTCTGGAATTTCGATACGATTGCAACGGTGAAAACCACGTCCAAATCCGAGTTCATATGCAAAAGTTATGATCGTTAGAAATTTGAAAAATTAAATTTAAATAAAATTAAAACAAGGGGAAAATTCATAAATATCAACTCACCCAAACCCTACAGAACAATGATCTCAACCACGAGATGGTGCACCGGCCTCCACCTCTCATTTCAATGCCATGCCACCTACGCTTGCATTTGACCAGGTTCACGACCTCCATCGAATTCCTAACCTTAGGCCGACCCCACAGCCCACTAGCCACGCCTTCCGCCGCCCCCATCAGCCAGCGCCGCTGCCTCTTTCTTTGGCCAATTCTGGCAAATCTGAGCACTCTAGACCCAAGCAGCCATATAAGTGAACTCGCCTTGATGAACTCTACACACTACAACTTCCGATTGATGAATCATTACGAATCCACCGTAGGATTGAAAACCCTAGTTTAGACGACCGAGACTAAATCACTAATTCCGGGACAAACCATGACTCGATTGCAAAAACAAATTTCAGATTTAGATTGCGCTCGTCGAGAGTTTTCCAACAATATATATTTTTCTATGATTTGAGGATGAATTTTTGAAATTGAATTTGGGAGTTAGTATTTGGTTTGCCTGCCATTGAAAAGAGTAGATGAGAAGAAAATGTACGTACAGATAATATAAATAAAAACTGCTAGGGTTTATAAAAGCCTATATATAGGCAAAGGTACATAAGAACAAATGGACAGATCAAATTGGGCCGAAATGATAACGATGACCCGAAAAGCCCGTTTCGTTTCCGAAACGAAAATGAGTCATCCAATATATCGAAATATAGGTTTTCGATATTTTTAAATGCAATGGAACTATTTTCAAACCCAAATTCCATTCTATACAGAAGTTAGCTTTTAAAATCAAATTATTTTAGTTGAATCCATTAAATTGTTTTCTACGCGTTTCGACCTCGCACGAATAAACGATAAGTGTGATCGCTACTTTGACGACTCGGATTCAACACTCGAAAATTGGCATCCAATACATCACCCATATTCGAATGCCAGAGATTCAAATGATGGAGTCCAGTTCGTTGGAGCTTATAACACATTAGGTGAAAAGAACACAACGGAAACAAAGAAGAATTTTCATTGATATACAGCAGACTGATAACAATGCCCAACAATATCAAAGCCAATATACAACAGCGGAACAGATAACAACAGAAAGTTAACACCAATATAGGTCTTCCAGAGAGAGCGATCCAACAAACTGCATCTTCATTGCCAAAGCTCCAAAACTCAAAACCACAATCATGTTGAAGTGAAGCAAATGTGATCCCAAACCAAAGACTTCAAATCTACATCTACTTTCTGAACTAGCTCCACAACCTACTGATAACCCGAATCTAGGCTGCCCGTGTGGAAAATTATGGGCACCCAGAGTTTAGAAATGGAACAATAATCTCTAGGTCAGCCATGAGACTAGTGTGAGAAAACATAAAATAGTTATTTTAACAAAAAGAAATTACAAAAATAAATTCGTTATGCTTTTTGGAAAATGAAACTACCATAGGGCCTCCCGACACATACAATGCAATCACACACTTGGGGGAGATTTCTCCTTATAGCAGTCAAACATGCTTGATACGCGTAAATCCTTTTGATATTATTATTAGTGCATAGTGTAGAAAACATTTCGAAAGTATAATATTAATTTTAGCCAGCATACGTATCACTATAGTATGCCTACTATATCTACCACCTGAGGTGGTAGGTTTTGCAACTGAAATTGTAAAGGGCTCGTATTGAGTGATTGGATTTCCAACAAATGGCCAAGGCTAAGGAACTTCCTTTCCGAATGGGTATGCCTCTGGAGGGATGCCCCGAGAACCTAACCGGATCTCTACCAACACAAGGCCGTGTTGCCTCTGTAACTACGTAACTAACTGTCACGAGTATGCCATCCCCTAGTCGTAACCAACCTTTATCCCGGGATTCCACAAATTCCAATAAACACATAAGTAAAATATATGGGCTCTGTACCATGATACCACTTTTTATCCAGAAGGAAATGCACATACCTTAAGGGACGCGACCCCCATAACCTTGCTGCATCCTTCCTATTTCAACATTTCCGAGGTGTGATGAAGTCTCATCCCACAAAGCTATGCTTTTCACAAAAGCCATGCTTCGATCAACCAATGATCAGAACTTAGCCTGCCACATTACGAAATTGGGAATATATCACTAGTAGCCATCAACTACATAACCTCTGGGCTCGTAAGTCTCAGAGAAGGGTGTTAAGCTAAGAGAATAAATTCTCCACCACCAAACAGAAATGTATTTGATAGAAACCAGCTTTATATCTCAAAGTGTAACGTCAGACACACATCCATACAAGTCCATCCTGGGTCTGAATGGACCCAAGGCACTTCGTCCAATTAAGGAAAAAGTCTTGCAAATCCAAATATCTCCAATCACGTCCGGACTTCTCATCACTTAGGGTAATCTCTATACCGGAGCGACTCGATGTAGAGACAATCAACAGGTAATCCTTTCATTTTCGAAAATACCCGGTCTTCAACCACCGTCTTCAAATGCAATCCCATTTCGTCGTATCATTATTCGAAATGGATTTTATGACTTAATGTCCTCTCCCAGCTTATCCAAATAATGAGCGCTTATTTTAAAACATATGGATACCTTCGAATCTTAGTTAAGTCACAACTTATTTCCCAAAACCTTTCCTTTTTAATGGTTTAAACAAATTTCCATTTTTAAATCTTTTAAACAAAAGATCCATCTTTAAGATCCTCTTCTATTTGAAACAAGGTCTATCAAATCTTTAACAAAGATTCATTCATAGCTTTCAAAACTATTTCCATTTCAAATTTGATTTACCTACAACTCCAAATCCTTTTCAACAAAAATTGGCAATTCTTTCTTTATATGAAAGCTATTGTCATTTGGAAACAAAGGTTTTTTCGTTTCGAGAAAATCCGATTAAATTTGCTCAAGTTATAGCCTTTTAAAGTATAAATTGGGAAATCAGCAAACTGCCGCACCCTTGGCAAGCTCTATTTGAGTTAAATTTAAATTCTCAAAATAATTCATTTAAATACTTTAAAAATGGTTTAAAATCCATATGTATACACATTTTACAATCTGTATAACCCTTTCAAACCATAGTTTCCAAAATTTCAAATTTTCAAAATCAATTATTTATTTAAAATAAATATTCAAAATAATTTTAATTTCAAAACTCCCTTTTCAATTTTTTTTCTTCATATTTAACCCAATTTCACTTCCAACCCATTTTGGATTCAAAATTCAACCTTTAAAATTTTCACCATTTTGAATAAAATAATATTAAACTCAAAATACCCATGACTTAACCAGTTTCCCGCGAAATCCATATCTCTGTGTGTGTTTTGTCTAGGGGTTTTGCAAGCAGTAATAAAATATCACAACCATCATAAATCCAAGCACAACTGATGCATCGGAAATACGAAAATTAAATGAAACGGTGAAAATGGCAATCGGTGGATTGAAAATTCTGCAAGGCCCAAATTCGTTGATCCGAAGATACTGAATTCTAGCTATCTCTGACACGTTGATCGCGCACGATACCGTGAATAGAGATCTGCAATTCTTCGAACGTTGATCAAGCGCACTTGATTCCGCGAATTGGCTTCAACGATCGAAGATTCGAGCGCACTCGAATGTCGAAAGTGGAGATAGGAGATCACACTCAACTACCAATTTAATGAAAGCACAAAGCTAACAAAACAAGAGTTTATTCCAAAAGCAACGAACAAATGAACCCACATGCCTATTTATAGGCTACAACTCACACGTCTCAACAGAACAATGCTACCGACCTAACATACAGAAGTTAACAAGACCCAGGTCATTCACGACCTAACCACATGACGACCTACGAGTTACGACTCATCAACACTACAACGCCACAACAACAAGCGACTCAACGAGTTACGACTTAAGGAAAATGTAATTACAACACAATACACGAGTTAACAAATGTAGGATACATGACCTAAAAACACACGAGTTACTAAACAATGACTCACACGAGACCTACGACCTAACTAGGTCGTTACAACGTCACACTGTACAACATAAGCGACTCAGCATTGGCCAACACCGACCCAACACAAACAACGACTTACACTAGGTCGTTAACGACCTATATTACAAACGACTTACGCCTTATACAACACGACCCAAAAAGAATAGCACATAGCATCTTCACGCGACCTAAGCTCTCAGCGACTTAAAAGCAACGGCTTAGAACAGAGATAGTAGCGACCTATGATCCGAGCGACCTAGCTTTGTTAGGTCGTAACCCGTTAGGTCGGAACAACCTAAGTGCACCAATCCAAGCATATGCGGCATATCCCAGCGACCTAACCCCAGCGACCCAACTCCGAGCGACCTAATTCCGAGCGACTTAATTCTTCATGCAAACCAACTTTGATAGGTCATTTGTCTTGATCTGTTAGGTCGTTTGGTCGAGCTATTTTCATATTAGGTCGTTGCCCATCAAAACCCACTGTAGCTTGCACTTTCGAGCTTACTCCCCTAGGTTGTGAACGACTTAATACACACGAACGACCCAACACTACTGAATTGGTGGACTGGGCTGCATCATCCTCCCCTGGTTGAGAAAAATTCGTCCTCGAATTTAAAAGTTCATCTCCAACGGATGATGTATCTCCAAAATAAGGTACAAGATGTTTAACATTAAACACATCAGAAGTGTACACATCCTCCGGCAGCTCCAACCTATAAGCGTTTTCATTGATCCGTTTCACAATCTTTACAGGACCAATCTTTCGAGCTTTAAGTTTATTGTATGCTCCCACTGGAAAACGATCCTTCGTTAAGACAGTATATACTAAATCTCCTTCATTAAACTCAACACTTCGTCGCTTCAAATCCGCAGATCGTTTATACCTCTCATACGTCTTCTCCAATCGTTCCTGAATGATTCTATGGCATTCTGTCAACCCATTAACGAAATCAGCAGCCCGCTTAACTATCCCCTTCGGTTGTGGCACTATCGTCAAATTAAACGGCCCCTTCGGCAAGCTTGAATATACAATCTGAAATGGACTGAAACCTGTGCTACGATTCATCGCATGATTATGAGCAAACTCTGCTTGACATAACTTCACATCCCAACTCTTCAGATTATCTTTCACAAGACACCGCAATAAATTTCCCAACGATCTATTCACAATTTCCGTTTGTCCATCTGTCTGCGGATGATAAGCGCTACTGAATTTCAGCTTGGTTCCCACCATCTTCCACAAACTTAGCCAAACATGACTCAGAAATCTGGTATCCCTGTCTGAAACTATAGATTCTGGTAACCCATGTAAACGATAGATCTCTTTAAATAACAACTGTGCGACATGAACAACATCCGCCGTCTTCTTACAAGCAATAAAATGTACCATCTTCGAAAAACGATCTACCACAACATATATCGAGTCATTTCCCCGTTGTGTCCTCGACAAACCCAACACGAAATCCATGCTAATGTCCACCCATGGTTTTGTAGGAACAGGTAAAGGCATATACAACCCTGCATTTGTAGCTGTTCCTTTCGAAACTTGACAAATATGACATCTACGCACAAATCTTTCACCTTCACTTCTCATCGACGGTCAATAGTAAGACTGAGAAATCAACTGCAATGTGCGATCCCGTCCAGCATGACCCTCTTCATGTAACTCTTTCACGATTTTCATTCTCAAGCTGCAATCTGGTACGCATAATCGATTTCCTCTGAATAAGAATCCATCCACCAATACAAATTCATCAGTACTCCCATCCTTGACTTTCTCAACAAACTTCGTAAAGTAAGGATCTTCTTCAATCAACTCTGGTAATAGTTCAAATCCTGTCACTTCAACCTTCATTGTTGTCAACAAATGATTCCTCTTGTTCAATGCATCTGCTACACGATTCGTCACCCCTGATTTGTGCTTTACAATAAAAGTAAACTGTTATAGATATGCGACCCATGAAGTGTGCCTAGGTGAAATTTTGTCCTGCCCTTGCAAATGCTTCAAAGCTTCATGATCCATATAAAGAACAAACTCCTTCTGAAACAGATAACGTCTCCAAAGCTTCACAGCTTGGACAATCGCATAAAACTCCACATCATAAGTGCTATATCTCAACTTGGCTCCAGATAACTTCTCACTGAAATAAGCAATTGGTCTTCCCTTCTGACTCAAAACTCCACCAATTCCAACTTTCGAAGCATCAGTATGCAATTCAAACAACAACTGAAAATATGGTAAAACTAGAATTGGCGCTGACGTCAATAGTGTCTTGATCTTCTCAAAAGCAACCCCTGCTTCCTCTGACCATGCAAACTTCTTTCCTTTCATGCAATCGGTTACAGGTGCCATTACACTGCTAAAGTGTGGAATGAATCTTCGGTAAAATGAAACCAACCCATGAAAGCTTCTTACTTCAGTAATTGTCTTGGGTTGTGGCCAACTCCTGACAGCTTCTACTTTACTTTCATCCACTTGAATACCTTCCTTCGACAGAACATATCTCAGAAACAAAACACTGTGCGTCATGAACACACACTTCTTTGCTGTTGCATAGAACTGCTCCTGTCGTAGAATCAACAGTACTTCTCGCAAATGTTGGATGTGCTCTTCCGTACTCCTTCTATAAATCAAAATATCGTCAAAGTATACAACCACGAACTTCCCAACAAATGGTCTGAAAATCTGGTTCATCACTCTCATAAAAGTACTAGGAGCGTTTGACAAGCCAAATGGCATAACCAACCATTCGTATAAACCCTCCCTGGTTTTAAAAGCAGTCTTCCATTCATCACCCGGTCTAATACGAATCTGATGGTATCCACTCTTCAAGTCAATCTTTGAAAACACAACAGCCCTACTCAGCTGATCAATCAAATCATCAAACCTCGCCATAGGAAATCTGTATCTCACGGTGATCTTGTTTAAAGCCCGACTGTCCGTACACATCCTCCACGAACCATCCTTCTTCGGTATCAATAAGGCTGGCATGACACATGGACTCAAACTCTCCTGAACACGCCCTTGTTCTAACAATTCTTCCACCTGCCTTCTGAGTTCTTCATGTTCCTTAGAACTCATCCTGTAATGTGGCCTGTGAGGTAATATTGATCCTGGCACAAGATCAATTTGATGTTGAATATCCCTCAACGGTGGCAACTCCGTTGGCAACTCTTCAGGAAACACATCATTGAATTCTTCTAACACCGGCTTTACTTCCTATGGGACTTCAACAGATTCAGTTACTTCACGTCCAATCAACAAAAATACCTCTGGACTCTCTTCTACTTCTTCAACAAATTCTTTCAAAGTCAACAAAGTCTTCAGCTCCTCAATCTCTTCTGACTTACTTTCTCCTTGTTGTCTCTTCTTTGGAACCAAAATGATCTTAACACCTTCAAACATAAAGCTGTAGCTATTGGTCCGACCGTCATGCTGCACTGCTCGATCATACTGCCATGGTCTTCCCAAAAGCAAGTGACAAACATCCATTTCCACAACATCACACCAAATCTCGTCTTTATACTTCTTCCCAATAGAAAATGGAACTTGAACTCGCCTACCCACCTTCACCTCTCCTCCTTTCCTCAACCATGCTAACTTGTAAGGATTTGGATGCTTCTCCGTTTTCAACTTCAACTTTCCACAGCTTCAGTAGAAATGATATTGTCACAACTTCCTGCGTCAATCACAAATTTACACACCTTCCCCAAAATAGTGCATGTCGACTGAAAGATGTTACTCCTCAACCAACTAGCTTCTTCTTCCTGTTTCGGTGTCAAACATAATCTCCTCATCATAAGATTACATCCTTCATCTCCCGACGCGATATCCTGTTCATTCTCTTCAACTGGACTAGAATAACCTTCTCCATCATCCCCACCTTCAACTTCAGCAATCATAGTTCGTTTCTTTGGCTTCGGACATTCATTACTCTTATGACCCACTTCCTGGCAATTATAACATTTGAAACTGTTGTTAACCTTTGCCTTCGCAATTTCATTCACAACTGGTTTACTGACGGCTTTAGAAACATTGGAACTCCCACTAGCACCCTTGCTCTGAGTATTGGAACTTGGAAACACACCACCTCCTCGTCTTCCCTGCTTCTCCCAAGCCAACGCTTTCTGGTGCGCTTCAGCCACAGATCTCGGATCAAACATATTAACCATATCCTGGATCTGCATTCGCAAACCTCCAACAAACCTAGCAGTCAACTGTTCCTCTGTCTCCATAATGTCATTTCGAGCAATCAGTTGATAGAACTCCTCAGCATAATCATTAACAGTCTTCGTCCCTTGCCTCAAGTTCTGCAACCTCTGATACATAAGTGATTGATAATTGTAAGGTAAAAATGTAGTTTTCATCAGTTTCTTCATCTTCTCCCATGATTCAATCTTCTACTTCCCCATCCGTTCTCGTGTAAGTTTGGTTTGCTGCCACCACGCCATAGCTCTTCCCCTCAACCTAGTAGCAACCAACTTCACTCGACGATTTTCCGGAACCTCCTTGAAATCAAAGATCTCTTCAACATTTGACAACCAGTCAAAAACTCTTCTACAACCATTCCTCCTTTGAATTTCGGAATTTCTGTTTTCATCCCTGATTCCCAGCGTCGATCTTCATCAATCTCCCTATACTGACGTCGTCCCTGATCTCGATCTCGGAAATGAACACTTCCTCTATCACCTTCAAAGTCCTCATCAAAATCTAATGTATATCGTTGTCGATCACGTCCACCACCATCTCTACCACTTCCACTTCTACCACCAACATCCCTTCGATCTTCATTTCTCCTATCACGATCATCAACATTCCTACTACGATTATCAGCACTTCTACGATCATGACTTTCTCTCCTCTCCTGCTCTGAATGTGGTGAGATTCTACTTCCTCCATGGCACGATTCAGGTGAATTTCTTCTTCTACTTTGATTCATCTCGGGCATCATTCTTTCCAACCGACCAATACCTTCATCAAACTTCTCATGCATGCGTTGTTCCATTTGATCGGCCTCTTCTCTTCTATACAATGCTTCAATATTTTGATGGCGGTTAGCTCTCCTTGGTGGCATGATTGATCTTCACAATTTTTCAACAAAACAACTACAAACTTCAATTGCACGGCTACCATTAGCTCGTCTCCAACTCAACTTCAACAAAACAAAGCCACGGCTCAACTAGCTCGAACGAGATGAACGATCTAAGGCTTAGGTCGGCTCGGTTTCAAACAAAGCATGGCTCAAACACACTTCAACAAACAAGGCATGACTCAAGTTCAACACCTTGGCGCGCAAACTTCCCACAAGCAAAAATCCAAACTCCCTTCGAATTTTGATCCAAAATGATATGGATCAAAAACCCCAAACTTGTTGCAACGAACGATGAACACGATGAACAACAAACTTCAACTTCAAACTTCAAACTCGGCTCCAAGACTCGGCTTAGCTATGATTGGCTAAGTCTAGCTCTGATACCAAACTGATGCAGCGGAAATACGAAAATTAAATGAAATGGTGAAAATGGCAATCGGTGGATTGAAAATTCTGCAAGGCCCAAATTCGTTGATCCGAAGATACCGAATTCTAGCTATCTCTGACACGTTGATCGCGCACGATACCGTGAAGAGAGATCTGCAATTCTTCAAGCGTTGATCAAACGCACTTGATTCCGCGAATTGGCTTCAATGATCGAAGATTCGAGCGCACTCTAATGTCGAAAGTGGAGATAGGAGATCACACTCAACTACCAATCTAATGAAAGCACAAAGCTAACAAAACAAGAGTTTATTCCAAAAGCAACAACCTTACAAATGAACCCACATGCCTATTTATAGGCTACAACTCACGCGTCTCAACAGAACAATGCTACCGACCTAACATACAGAAGTTAACAAGACCCAGGTCATTCACGACCTAACCACATGACGACCTACGAGTTATGACTCATCAACACTACAACGCCACAACAACAAGCGACTCAACGAGTTACGACTTAAGGAAAATGTAATTACAACACAATACACGGGTTAACAAATGTAGGATACACGACCTAAAAACACACGAGTTACTAAACAATGACTCACACGAGACCTACGACCTAACTAGGTCGTTACAACGTCACACTGTACAACATAAGCGACTCAGCATTGGCCAACACCGACCCAACACAAACAACGACTTACACTAGGTCGTTAACGACCTATATTACAAATGACTTACGCCCTATACAACACGACCCAAAAAGAATAGCACATAGCATCTTCACGCGACCTAAGCTCTCAGCGACTTAAAAGCAACGGCTTAGAACAGAGACAGTAGCGACCTATGATCCGAGCGACCTAGCTTTGTTAGGTCGTAACCCGTTAGGTCGGAACAACCTAAGTGCACCAATCCAAGCATATGCGGCATATCCCAGCGACCTAACCCCGAGCGACCCAACTCCGAGCGACCTAATTCCGAGCGACTTAATTCTTCATGCAAACCAACTTTGATAGGTCGTTTGTCTTGATCTGTTAGGTCGTTTGGTCGAGCTATTTTCATATTAGGTCGTTGCCCACCAAAACCCACCGTAGCTTGCACTTTCGAGCTTACTCCCCTAGGTTGTAAACGACTTAATACACACGAACGACCCAACACTACTGAATTGGTGGACTGGGCTGCATCAACAACAATATCAATTAGCGGTATAATCCTACAACGCTTATTTTCCGTCCATAGATACATGTGTAAATTCATCACAGATAAATAATTTACATTAATCACAACTCAATCCAAAGCAGTTCATATCACAAAACATTACATATCAAAGATATTAAACAATTCAAGGCATTCAATATAATCCATTCATTCATAAGCAAGATTAATTAATCACATAAATTATGATTAATTTAGTTTAAACCCAATAAATTAATTACCTATGAATTAATCACCTAACTCTGCTTAGTTATCATTAATTAATTACAAACCATGTGTTATTATTTTAATTAATTAATGAAAATTAATTAATCATCCTTAATTATCCATCTTGATTAATTATCCTTTAATTACTGATTAATTATCCCTTATTTAATCACATAAATTAACCATAAGTTAATTACATTAATTAATTAACCCTCAATTAATTACATTAACAAATTAACCCTTAATTAATTACAGTAATTAATTATCCTTTAATCATTAATTAACCTTGATTATTAATTAATTAACCTTTAATTAATTAATTATCCTTTAAGTAATTACATTAAGTAATTGTCCCTTAGTTACATTAAGTAATAATCTTTTATTAATTACATTAAGTAATTATCCTTTGAGTAATTAATTATCCCCTAAGTAATCACATTAAGCAATTACCGTGTAATTAATCACATTAATTAATTAACCTTAAGTTAATTACATAAATTAATTACATTAATCAATTAACATTAATTAATTATAAACCATTTATCTTAGTTGATTGCTTAATTAAATTTACTTAAATTAAAGGTTTATTATACAAAATCATTTGAGATCTGGCTGATTAAAGTTTAATCGCTTACTTTAATCACTTCTTAATTACATCATTTTATTTTTGAAAAAAATTAGAGATTTAATAAGATAACTAACCTGATATAATTATTACCAAACTACATCAATTAATTTTAAAAACATTTGATCTTTAAAAATTAATATTGAAACTTGTTTTTTAAAACTTGATCAACACCTTTATTTGAAACTCGTATAGCAATTTGCTTTGAATACTTGGTTAATATTTTGCGTGGGAACTTATACATTTCCTTTGCTTATTTTTTTATAAAAAAATTTGTTGACTACAAAGTAAGAACCGAGCCCAAACTACAAAATTCCCGAGCCAAACATGATCTGTCCCGAGGCCATACCTGATCAAACCTTTCCTTTTTTTACTTTATTTTGTTTTAAATTTTAAAACCTATTATAAAACCCATTCGAATTACCCGTCACCTTTCTGGAGCCAAAACCCAAACTTCTCGAGGTCCACCCGAGACGATACTCTTCTTCCCTGATGCTTTCTTTTCTCCACAACTACTATCAAATACAGGAAGAAACATGTGCACGTGCACACAAGTTCTGGTCATCTCTGACTAGTGCCGCGATCATCCACAAGTCATCAACGCCAATCTCCATCCAAGCAACCACCCAAAACCCTCATCAGCTTTCTGAATCGAAATCGAATAATCATAAAGGTCTACTGGAGTTAATCTGATTGATAAAACACCCTCGTCCGTAGCCCCAGATCACCAGAAACCGCGGAATTCCGACCAAAGCTCCATCAAAGACCTACGTACCGATTCCCCCTCCTGGGATCCACTCCGATGCTTTGACGTTGACGAACCAAGCTTGCAAACTCAGTCGAACAAAACATGTCTTAAACCCTAGATCGATGTCGTACCATCACCATAATGATCAGAAAACTCTTTGATCATTTTTTCCTTGATCCTCAACCTTCACACTACCTCCAGTATTGATTACGACGTCTAACCTCTTTCCGATCACCAGAAACTGACACGATTTCAATTTCTGTTCAACTTGCAAGTTCTCTCGATTTAAAATCTTAAAAATCATCATTTTACTTTCAAAATTCATGGTTTACAGAAGCAAATCAGCTTACATAAATGAGGCAATAAATCATGGAAGTCGAAATTTTGACATTCTTGAGTTTTCACTATATATTCTTCTTCCAGTTAAAACTATTTCCAAATTATACTTAAAAATATTTTTAAAATTTTGGTCTTGTTAATTCAAACTTATTTTGTTCAAATATTATGAGCTATAAGAGGCTAGAGGAAGAGAATTTGAATTTTGAATAGGTTTTGAAACCTGTAAACTTTAAACAGAGGCAAATATGCCTCTTCCCAGACATGCACACCCATATCATCGTTCATATATACATGAAATTATATTTACATCATCGTGCAAAGCATATTTCATATCATAATTCAATGATCATAACAGCGTAATCTAGATATAATAGATTTAAACTTTTAAAAAAAAGTTTACTCACCTGCATTGATGATGAACATAGAACAGACTTGTTTATGATAGTCTGGAATTTGATTTTGAATCTGATTTGCTTTGAGCTTTGAAAATCTGGAATGTGATCTCGCCTTAAATCTGAAGCTTGATTTAGTTGTTTGATTTTTTGATCTTTGAACTTGAACTGTAAGCTTGAATTTGTAAACTGGAAACTTGATTCTTGAATTTGAATTTTTTAGTTGCTTCAGGTTTGAGATTGTTAATGATGGTCTGAACTTTGATTAAGTTTGAGTTGAATCTTTGCTTTGATTATGTTGCTTTTTTTTTAATTTTTCTTTCCTGGTTTTATTTTCTCTCTAGGTTTGATAAAGTTTGGTTTTGAATAAAAGAAAATGAGAAAAAGAGGAGTTAGATGTGTATATATCTTGTTTACTTATCTTTTTAAAAATAAAAGAAAATTCCAAGAGTATGACACTTGTAATTATATGTTATAATTATCTAAAAAATGTTTAATTACATGCATTTCGGCTTGCACTTGCTAAATTATATGTTAACATGCTTACATTTGTAATTTTGCATGATAAAATTATTAAAGCTTGTTCAATTTTATGTTATATGGTTTACATTTGTCAAATACATGTAGTAATTATCTCACACTTGTCTTTATTCATGTCTTAATGTATTTAATATGTTTATATAACTTTTATATTGTATTTTCTATTTTAATTCATGCATTTTCTTTTATTCATATTTGTATAACTTTAAAGAAAATAATTAAAAATCTAATTATGCATTAATAAATAAACACACACACACACACACACATATATTAGAATTTAACCCTTAAATAGTTTTTGAAAATTATTATGTATTAAATTCAAAATATAACTTTCAAAATATATATATATATATTATAATTAGAAAACAATTTTTTATTAATTTAAAATATAGAGTTTTTAAATCCAATTTTATTTTCAAAATATTTATTTTTGAATTTCAAATCAAAATTCTATTTACAATCTATTTACATAAAAACAAACACATATCTTATTTATTTTGGAAAAATTCAAATTAATTCACCAATTGAGTCCAAAAAAATTATATTAATTACTATATTAATTTGGTTTAAAAACGGGATCGTTACAGATTCCCTTCTTCAGAAAATTTCATCCTCGAAATTGAAAGCAAAGGATAATCCCAAATCTTTTATTTCAAACAATTCAAGCATACATATCAGCCATATACTAACAACCAAACAAACATTTCATTCAACCAAACATTCCTAACTATCTAGACACAAATCCGAATAGGCTTTCCTAATACTATCTAGAGTTTTTCCAGGTACGATCATTTAGATCTCCACTCCATTGTACTTTCCATAATTTAAATACAAGAACTAATTCCTTCAATACTTCACAAAATACTCGGGTCAAAATACCCTAAAGTATACATTAGCTTGTCCCTCTTTGGACTTGGATCCTCATAAGAAATCACAACAAAATTTCCAAATTTGGTTTTGACGAAATCATTTTATTGATACAATTTAATTTAGCTTCATATTTTGTTAAACAATTCATTTCAAGTAAAATTTCAAATTCAATAAAGTTTAAAACGAAAAGACTGATAGGAAACTGATGATGAAAATACGAAATAGGAACCTTCCTACAACGTAAACAAAAATTCACAGGGCCTCCTACCGGGTTCTTTACACAAATAGGTTCGTCTACGAATTCGGGTTTTAAGATTTAACTCTTCTACAATTTGTTGGGAAATAAAACTATGCGTGGCTCTAGTGTTGAATAGAACTCTAATAATTTTATTATAAATAAGAAGTATACCTTCCAAAATTCCTTTAATTAAATAACAAATGTGACGGTCTAGGCTTTGCAACCATCGACAGGGGCCAAAGTAATGGTCTCCCATAATACCAAAGCTTCTTCCTGAAGCTGTCAGGAAGTCATCAAAGGAATGGTCTCAAATTTCAATCCTTTAAAAATCCTCTCACAAGATCGAATGATACGAAGACTATTATAGAAACGCAAGCTTGGATTTGGTCTTTGAATGGTTTCCCTCCAAGTCTTGAGAAATTCCGATATAACTCTGTCATATTTGGCTGGGGTTGGATGAGAAAAAGTTGTTCCTTGTTGTTGCAGAGTTTCGACCATTTGTAGTGGTACTCCCTTATCCCCTACCTCATCCTCTTCTTGCACTCGTTTAGGCATACAGACAAGATATCTTAGGGATACTCATTCTATGGCATTTCTAACCCTATCTCTAACGAGTCACCTAATGAGTTATACTCCAAAGCAAAAGTTCTTACTTAACCTTTAGCTCTGATACCAGATGTGACGACCCGGATTCAGCATTCAAAAATCGACATCCAATACATCACCCGTATTCGAATCTCGGAGATTCAAACGATGGAGTCCAGTTCGCTGGAGCTTATAACACATTAGGTGAAAACAACACAGCGGAAACAAAGAAGAATTTTCATTGATACACAAATGGATACAACAGACTGATAACAATGCCCAACAATATCAGAGCCAATATACAACGGCGGAATAAATAACAACAGAAAGATAACACCAATATAGGTTTTCCAGAGAGCGATCCAACAAACTGCATCTTCACTGCCAAAGCTCCAAAACTCAAAACCAAAACTCAAAACCACAATCATGCTGAAGTGAAGCAAATGCAATCCCAAACCAAAGACTTCAAATCTACATCTACTATCTAAACTAGCTCTACAACCTACTGATAACCTGACTCTAGGCTGCCCGTGTGGAAAATTATAGGCACTCAAAGTTTAGAAAGGGAATAATAAACTCCAGGTCAGTCATGGGACTGGTGTGAGCAAACATAAAATAGTTATTTGAACAAAAAGAAATCACAAAAAGAATTCCGTTATGCTTTTTGGAAAAATGAAACTACCATAAGGCCTCTTGCCACACACACAATGTAATCGCACACTTGGGGGAGGTTTCTCTTTATAGCAGTCAAACATGCTTGATACGCGAAATTCCTTTTGATATTATTATTAGCGCATAGTGTAGAAAACATTTCGAAAGTATAATATTAATCTTAGCTAGCATATGTACCATTACAGTATGCCTACTATAGCTACCACCTGAGGTGACGGGTTTTGCAACTGAAATCGTAAAGGGCTCGCATTGCGTGATTGGATTTCCAATAAATGACCAAGGCTAAGGAACTTCCTTTTCGAAAGGGTACGCTTCTGGAGGGACCCCCCGAGAACCTAACCGGATCTCTGCCAACACAAGGCCGGGTTACCTCTGTAACTAACTATCACGAGTATGCCATCCTACGGTCGTAACCGACCCTTATCCCAGGATTCCAAAAATTCCAACAACCACATAAGTAAAATATCCGGGATCCGTACCATGATACCACTTTTTATCCAGAAGGAAATGCACATATTCAGAGGGGCGCAACCCCCATAACCTTGCTGCATCCTTCCTGTTACGACCATTTCCGGGGTGTGATGAAGTCTCGTCCCACAAAGCTACGCTTTTCACAAAAGTCATGCTTCGATCAACCAATGATCAACACTTAGCCTGCCACATTACCAAATTAGGAACCCATTTCGTCGTATCATTATTCGGAATGGGTTTTATGACTTAATGTCCTCTCCTGGCTTATCCGAATAATGAGCGCATATTTTAAAACATATAGATACCTTCGGATCTTAGTTAAGTCACAACTTATTTACCAAAACCTTTACTTTTGAATGGTTTAAACAAATTCCCATTTTTAAATCTTTTAAACAAAAGATCCATCTTTAAGATCCTCTTCAATTTGAAACAAGGTGTACCAAATCTTTAACAAAGATTCATTTATAGCTTTCAAAACTTTTTCCATTTCAAATTTGATTAACCCACAACTCGAAATCCTTTTCAACAAAAATTGTCAATTCTTTCTTTTTATGAAAGCTATTATCATTTGGAAACAAAGGTTTTTTCGTTTCGAGAAAATCCGATTAAATTTGCTCAAGTTATTGCCTTTTAAAGTATAAATCGGGAAATCAGCAAACTGCCGTACCCTTGGAAAGCTCTATTTGAGTTAAATTTAAACTCTTAAATTAATTCATTTAAAATACTTTAAAAATGATTTAAAATCCATATATATACCCATTTTATAACCTGTATAACCCCTTCAAACATAGTTTCCAAAATTTCAAATTTTCAAAATCAATTATTCATTTAAAGTAAATATTCAAAATAATTTTAATTTCAGAACTTCCTTTTCAAAAGTTTTTTCAAACTTAACCCAATTTCACTTCCAACCCATTTCGAATTCAAAATTCAACCTTTAAAATTTTCACCATTTTGGATAAAATAATATTAAATTCAAAATACCCGTGACTTAACCAATTTCCTGCGAAATCCATATTTGTGTGTGTGTGTGTTTTGTCTAGGGGTTTTGCAAGCAACAATAAAATATCACAACCATCATAAATCCAAGCACAACAATATCAATAAGAGGTATAATCCTACAACGCTTATTTTCCATTCATAGATAAATGTGTACATTCATCACAAATAAATAAATTACATTAATCACAGCTCAATCCAAAGCAATTCATATCACAGAACATTACATATCAGAGATATCAAATAATTCAAGGCATTCAATATAATCTAATCATTCATAAGCAAGATTAATTAATCACATAAATTATGATTAATTTAATTTAAATCAAATAAATTAATTACCTATGAATTAATCACCTGACTCTGCTTAATTATCATTAAGTAATTACAAACCATCTGTTATTATTTTAACCAATTAGTGAAAATTAACTAATCATCCTTAATCATACATCTTGATTAATTATCCTTTAATGACCGATTAATTATCCCTTAATTAATCACATAAATTAACCTTAAGTTAATTACGGTAATTAATTAACCCACAATTAATTACATTAACAAATTAACCCTTAATTAATTACATTAATTAATTATCCTTTAATCATTAATTAACCTTTGATTATTAATTAATTAACCTTAATTAATTAATTATCCTTTAAGTAATTACATTAAGTAATTGTCCCTTACTTACATTAAGTAATAATCTTTTATTAATTACATTAAGTAATTATCCTTTGAGTAATTAATTATCCCCTAAGTAATCACATTAAGCAATTACCCTGTAATTAATCACATTAATTAATTAACCTTAAGTTAATTACATTAATCAATTAGCATTAATTAATTATAAACCATTTATCTTAGTTGATTGCTTAATTAAATTTACTTACATTAAAGGTTTATTATACAAAATCATTTGAGACCTTGTTGATTAAAGTTTAATCGCTTACTTTAATCACTTTTTAAGTACATCATTTTATTTTTGAAAAACAATTAGAGATTTTATAAGATAATTGACCTGATATAATTATTACCAAGCTACATCAATTAATTTTAAAAACACTTACTATTTAAAAATTAATATTGAAACTTATTTTTGAAAACTTGATCAACACCTTTATTTGAAACTCGTATAGCAATTTTCTTTGAATACTTGGTTAATGTTTTGCTTGGGAACTTGTACATTTCCTTTGCTTATTTTTTTATAAAAAAACTGTTGTCTACAAAATAAAAACGAGCCCAAACTACAAAATACCCGAGCCAAACATGATCCATCCCGAGGCCATACCCGAGCAAACCTTTCCCTTTTTTTACTTTATTTTGTTTTAAATTTTAAAACCTATTATTAAACCCATTCGAATTACCCGTCACCTTTCTCGAGCCAAAACCCAATCTTCCCGAGGTCCACCTGAGATGATACTCTTCTTCCCCGATGCTTTCTTTTCTCCACAACTACTATCAGATACAGGAAGAAACATGTGCACATGCACACGAGTTCCGGTCATCTACGACCAGTGCCGTGATCATCCACAAGTCATCAACGACCATCTCCATCCAAGAAACCACCTAGAACCCTCATCGGCTTCCTGAATCGAAATCAAACAATCATAAAGATCTACTGGAATAAACCTGATTGATGAAATCCCCTCATGCCGATGCCCTAGGTCACCAGAGACCACGGCATTCCGACCAAAGCTCTACGGAAGACCTACGTACAGATTCCCCCACCTACGATCCACTCCGATGCCTTGAAGTCGACGAACCAAGCTTGCAAACACAGTTGACCAAAATAAGTCTTAAATCCTAGATCGATGCCGTGCCGTCCCCACAATGATCAGAAAACTCTTCGATCGTTTTCCCTTAATCCTCAACCTTCATACAACGTGCAGTATTGATTACGACGTTTAACCTCTTTTTGATTACCAGAAATTGCCACGATTTCAATTTCTGTTCAACTTGCAAATTCTCTCGATTTAAAATCTTAAAAATCATGATTTTTCTTTCAAAATTAATGGTTTACAAAAGCGAATCGGGTTATATAAACAAGATAATATATCATGGAAGTCGAAATTTGACATTCTTGAGTTTTCACTGTATATTCTTCTTCCAGTTAAAACTATTTCCAAATTATACTTAAAAACTTTTTTAAAATTTTGGTCTGGTTAATTCAAACTTATTTTGTTCAAATATTATGAGCCATAAGAGGTTAGAGGAAGAGAATTTGAATTTTGAATAGGTTTTGAAAACCGTAAACTTTAAACAGAGGCAAATATGCCTGTTCCCAAACATGCACACCCATATCACCATTCATATATACATGAAATTATATTTACATCATCATGCAAAGCATATTTCATATCATACTTCAATGATCATCACAGGGTAATCCAGATATAATATATTTAAACTTTTTAAAAAAAAGTTTACTCACCTGTATTGATGATGAACAGAGAACAAACTTGTTTATAATAGTCTGGATTTGATTTTGAATCTGATTTGCTTTGTTGAAAATCTGGAAAGTGACCTTGCCTTAAATCTGAAGCTTGATTTAGTTGTTTGATTTTTTGATCTTCGTTCTTGAACTGTAAGATTGAATTTGTAAACTGGAAACTTGATTCTTGAATTTGAATTTTTTTAGTTGCTTCAGGTTTGAGATTGTTGTTGATGGTCTAAACTTTGATTAAGTTTGAGTTGAATCTTTGCTTTGATTATGTTGCTTTGTTTTAATTTTTCTTTCCTGGTTTTGTTTTCTCTTTAGGTTTGATAAAGTTTGGTTTTGAATAAAAGAAAATGAGAAAAAGAGGAGTTAGATGTATATATATCTTGTTTACTTATCTTTTTAAAAATAAAAGAAAATCCCAAAAGTATGACACTTGTAATTATGTGTTATAATTATCTTACAAATGTTTAATTACATGCATTTTGGCTTACACTTGTTAAATTATATGTTAATATGCTTACATTTGTAATTTTGCATGATAAAATTATTAACGCTTGTTCAATTTTATGTTATATGGTTTACATTTGTTAAATACATGTAGTAATTATCTCACACTTGTCTTTATTAATGTCTTGATGTATTTAATATGTTTATATAATTTTTATATTGCATTTTCTATTTTAATTCATGAATTTTCTTTTATTTATATTTGTATATCTTTTAAAGAAAATAATTTAAAAATCTAATTATACATTAGTAAATAAACACACACACACACACATATATAAGAATTTAACCCTGAAATAGTTTTTGAAAACTATTATATATTAAATTCAAAATATAACATCCAAAATATATATACATACATATGTATATTATAATTAGAAAACAAATTTTTATTAATTTTAAAATATAGAGTTTTTAAATCCAATTTTATTTTCAAAATATTTATTTTTGAATTTCAAATCAAAATTCTATTTACAATCTATTTACATGTAAAACAAACACATATCTTATTTATTTTAAAAAAATTCAAATTAATTCACCAATTAATTCCAAAAAAAATTATATTAATTACTAAATTAATTTGGTTTAAAAAAGGGATCGTTACAGCCACGAAACTTGAAATATTATAATAATTCACTGTTACAGATTCGATGAAACTAGTTTCATCGAAATCCGAGACAGTGGCCAAAATGGCTAATTTTCACGTTAATTAAATAAATTATTACAAAATAAATATAATTACTTTTAAATTCAAATTTAATATTTAACAATTTCATCATTCTATATTTCATAGAAATTAATAATCTATCAAAAAAAATTTCTATTTTAAATTCACTATTATAATATTTCATTAAATTCAACGTTCAATTACACTATAATAAAATCCTAGTTAGTTATATTTTAAATCCAAATAAATTCTTTTACTAGATCTCCACTCTTATTATTAAACCAACTATCACCTTATGGGTATAATTAACATTCATTTACATTTTACTGCATCAATATTCTACAGTTATCATCTTAATTCATATTAACTCCAATATTTAATTAGATTAACTTTAATTTATTTACAATTAATTTCAAACGGATTAAATATCAAGATGATAATAAATCAATTGGTATACATTAATAGTTCACCTCTATTAACCTATTGTTTACCAAAAAAGGTTGATAAATTACTTACCAAATGTTGATTCCATTCTACATTAACCTATTTCAATCAATTACATATAATTTCTCTTTTTGATACAACATTGAATTTATTTTTTGTTATTTACGATTATAACCAATTTAACTTTAGAATAATTTCAATCGATCGAAAATATATTAAAATAATTGTCAATAACCTTCAAACAACATTGTTAAATCATATTCTAATTATTTTTCTTGTTAATGAATCAAAATTTTTAACTCCTCGCGACATTAAATTTTAAAATCTTATTTAATTTAAAAGTTTTAGTGATCAAAATTTATGGTTCGTTACATATATTTATCCCGTATATTGCATGGTTGAACGGATTATTGGTATATTAGATGAAATTGGTTTTTATTAGATGTTATTAATTGTAAGAGTATTGTGTACCTTCGTTGAATTATGTTGTGTGCGTATTGGTTAAATTTGATGATGATGTTAGTCGAACACATCACTTGAATTTAATAGAAAATGGGATAAATGAACTAGAAGAAATTTTGAGATAAATAAATAATTTTCAAAATAAATAGTGAATTTTGGAACGATTACCTTGTCTAATATTAAAGATGTTATAATTAATGGAAAATTTTGAAAGTAGAATGATTTTGGAAAGATATATTGTAACGATTAGGATTTTTCGCGTTCGAAAATCGACATCCATACTTCACATCATACTCGAATGCCACAGATTCGACCGTTCAAATCCGAGCCTCCGGAGCTTATAACACATTTAAGTATAACAACACAGCGGAAAAAAAATACATTGATATACAGCATTGATATAATATCTGATACAACAGGTGATACAATAGATATCAATATACATCAGAGATATGATACAATAAAATAGCAGCGGAAAGGAAAAATAGATAACACCAGCAGTGGAACGAATAACTCTAAGATAGTCTTCAAGAGAGAACTCCAGCAACAGCTCGACCACCCATCACGAATCACTAAGACAAGCAAGTCTCGTCCACCTTCAAAGATTGAAGTAGCTCTAGATAATCTACTAAACCTAGCTATCTGAAAAACCCAACTCTAGACTGCCCGTATGGAAAAATTTTGAGCACCTAGAGTTTATGAAAGAAACATTAAACTTCAGGTCAGTCATGAGACTGGTATGAGTAACAAAAATAGTTTATCTTTAAAAACAAACAAAGAAATATTTTAAAATAGATTCGCAATGCTTTTAGAAAATGGAACTACCATAAGGCCTCCCGCACACACACACAATGCAAACGCAGAATCGAAGGAGATTTCTACTTATGATAGTCAAACATGCTTGATACACAAATTTCTTTGATATTATGACTATAAGTGCAAAGTGTAGGAAAATATTTCGAAAATATAATATAAATCTTAGCCAACATACGACCATTATCTTATGCCTACTATAGCTACCATGTTCAATAGCAGGTTACCGCCACATTCCATGGCAGGTTATACAACTAAAACCGTACAGGGCTCGTATTGTTTCTTTGGATTTTCAAACAAATGGTCAGGCCAAGGAACCTCCCATTACCACATGGGTACGCCTCTGAAGGACGCCCCGAGACTCCTAACCAGATCTCTTCCAACACAAGGCCGGCTACCCCCTTCCCGGGGAATAAAACCTCAGATATGCCACCCCCGGTCCTCTTGGACCTTTATACGAGAGCTCTCTAAACCAACAACATCATAAAGTAATAAAATACATTGTCCACATGAGTAAGTATCTGGGCTCCATACCATGATACTACCCTTTTCCAGAAGGAATGGCCATACCCTAGGGAAGCTACCCCTGAAACCTTGCTGCATCTTTCCTGTTTCGACCATTACCGGGTTGTGAGGTTCGACGGAATCTCGTCCACAAAGCTACCCATTTCACAAAAGCCACGCTTTGATCAACAAATGATCAGCAGCACTCAGCATGCCACATTACCAAGTTGGAAATATATTACCGATAACCTTCAACTACATAACCTCTGAGCTCGTACGTCTCAGAGAAGGGTGTTAAGCTAAGAGAATAAATTCTCCGACACCAACATAAATGTATTTGAAAGAAATCTGCTTTATATCTCAAAATGTAATGTCAGACATACAATCCATACAAGTCTGTTCTAGGTTCGAACAGAACTGAAGACACTTCCGAAAAAGACCTTGCAAATTCGGATAATCCCTAATCACGTCCGGACTTCCCATCACATATAGAGTCTCCATACCGGGGACCATTCGATGCAAAGACATTTGACGAGTTATCCTTTTGCTTTCGAAAGTATCCGGTCTTCACCACCAGTCTTCAAATGCTATCCATAACGTCGTATCACATATTCGGAATGGGCTATATGACACAAAGGTCCTCTCCTGACTAAACCGAATAGTGAGCGCAATATTTAGAAGAGACATATGGATATTGGGATCTCAGTTAAGTCACAACTTATTACCCAAAACTTTTCTTCCAAATGGTTTAAACAAATTACCATTTCAAATCCTTTTAAACAAAAAGATTCATTCCACTAAGTTCATCCAGTTTCATAAAGATTCATTCATAGATTTCAAAACAATTTCCATTTCAATTGGATTAACTCGTTTAAAATCTTTAAATTAAAGATTTAACTTATAGCTTTCAAACTGTTTCCATAACTTGGAAAATCATTTTCATTTTTAACTTGAAATTCCTTTTTAACAAAATTTGGAAGTTCACTACCTATATTAAAGCTTTAATTATTTCAAAACAAATAGTTTTCATTTCAGAAAGATCCAAATTTTTATTTGCACGAGTTTAAGCCCTTGAATTAAATTCAAATTCCCTAATCAATACTTTTAAAATGGTTTAACCCATATATAACTTATATAACACCTTTAATCCCTAGTTTCAAATCATGGGATTCAGTTTCAAATTTCAAATTTAATTTAAAACAAATTATTTAAATTTCAAGCTTTATCAAGTTATTCTAAATAAATTTTACCTTTGAAATCCCATTTCAAAAGCTTTTCACTTTAAACCCAATCCATTTCCAAAACCATTTGGATTTAAATATCGTCTATTTAAAAATCATTTCAAAAATCTGTGACTTAATCGATTTCCTCGCGAAATCCATATTTGTGTGTGTATGGTGTGGTCCAGGGGTTTAACACAATGGTGCAACAACATCATCATCATAGATCAAAACACAGAAATATAGTTGATAAGCGTATAAGTTATAACGCTTATTGCACATTCACAGATTCACCGATAATATACAGATGTATAATCAATAAATGAATAAAATACACAACTCAATCCATAGAACAAAATATCATAAGATTAGATAGGACAATCAATTAAAGGCATCTCATACAATAAAATCATTCATAAGTAGGGTCAAGCATTTAATAATCACTTATAAGAAGATTTAATTAATTGACTAATCCTAATTAATTCAATTTATTTCCAATTAAATTAATTACTTATGAATTAATCCAATCCTGATTAATCAATTACAAATCATTTAATATAAATTAATTTAATAAAAACTTCAATAAATTATTTTTAATGAATTATTTAATTAGTTTAACCGTAAGTTAATTACATAATCATTTAACCTTAATTGATTTCATTAAATAATTATCTTTAAGTGATTAATTACATTTATAAATAAATCAACATTTAATTACATTAAATGTAATTATATCTTAATCACTTGATTAATTAACTTTAATCATTATTTATAGAAATTGACTAACCATTAATAATCCATTAATTAATCCTAATTATTTAATTAATTAGGTGCTTGTTGCAACTTAATTAGTTCTTAATTACAATTAATTAATTTCTAATAATAAATTATCATTTTCATTTCAAATTGAAATTCCTTTAACACAAATTGGAAATCTGTGATTCTTAATTACACATTAACTATCTCTTAATTAATTAACTTAAACCTTAATTTATAAATTTAAACTCCTAATTACTAATTTAATTAATACAAAACATTAATTATTCCATCCTAATTAACTTCAAAATTTATGAATTACAAACTATTGAATCTTTATTTACTTAAAAGAAAAACTCATACTTATTAATGATTTAATTAACACTCACAAAAATATTTGAAACATTGATTTTCAACTTGCTTTAAATTCACATGTTAAAGTACTACTTTTGTTATAAGGAAATTTAAAAGAGGTTAAATTCAAATTCCTTTTAGATTCAACATATTTAAAATTATAAACTTGATTTAATTTCAAATCTGGGATTCAACTTCGACTTTCAGTCCAAGTTTAAATTCTTGATCCTTGTTTAAATCCTTCCTTTACAACTTTCAAATTCCATTTGACTTCAAATCTTTTGATTTTTCTTAAATATTTTAAAGTCTTTAAACAAGTTTATTCCAAATCTAAGTTACAACTACACTTGAATTTATATTTAAACCTATGATTTTAAAGCTCAATTTAAGCTTTGTTATATAACTTGATTTTTTTTTAAAACTTCAAAATCAAAACAGAACAGGTTCTCTGTTTTTAAACCCTGGACACTTCTACCCGAGCCATCCCGTTTTTTGCTTCGAGTCAACACGTATCGACTTTGAGCCATCACTCAAGACAATCACACGAATTCACCCAGCACCCAACTGAACAAACCCAGACCATCCAATCACACCTCCGTGCATGTGCACATGGACGCTGACCAACTCAGATCTTCGCCGATGATCCCCTCACGTCAATAACCACCCAAACACCCAAATACGATCTTCAGATCGTCTCCCAAATCTCGAATTCTAATTCGAGGCGTTCATTCCAACCTTGGAAA
Organism: Allium cepa; assembly: GCA_030765085.1. Lineage (NCBI taxonomy): Eukaryota > Viridiplantae > Streptophyta > Magnoliopsida > Asparagales > Amaryllidaceae > Allium > Allium cepa. The sequence goes on along the minus strand of CM060944.1, from coordinate 111,073,607 downwards.
CCACAAAAGCCATTACCTCCTCAACCTGTTAACCCCTCATACTCGCTGCCTAGACCACCAAAAAATCCCATACCCTGGCCATCACTTCGTCATCAACCCTTCCACCATCTCCCAAAGCCACGAGACACTCGATCAATCCAAGATGGAGAACGAATCGAAGATTTCAACCTCACAAAAACTAGGGCTACGAAAGGAAATTGCCTGCCGCTGTCACCACCGTGCCGGGAACACCAACCCGACATTTTTCCCAGCTACCCCGATCACTCCGCTACCTCTAGGAAGAAACACGACGCTTCCGACCCTCTATATCAACCGAGACAACTCGAAATGCTCAAATCAGACAAACTCAAACTGCTCTCTTATCTTTGATCTAAAAATTTAGATTTTTGCTTTAAAATTCATGTTAAAGTATGACAATTCAATTTATATACTTGAATTTGTAAATTAAAATATTTGAAATTCGACCAGTTTAAAGTTTACTCAAATTCTTTATTTTCCAGGGATATTTACAAATCATTTTAACTCAAATAAATTTTTAAGCTTTAACAAATGCTATAACAAACAGTTTTGTTTATATTCCAAGTGCTAATAGTTGTTAGATCGAGAGAAACGAATTTATTTGCATAACCGGGTCTATGCCTCTCACTGTGCATGCATAAATATACACTCACAGAACAAAGCTCAACATACATAATTCCAGACTTAAAACTTGTAAAATTTCATATACTTAGAGTTGTTAAAAGAAATAGAAATGAAGGTACTCACATGGAATGTGAAGTGGAGAAGAACAGAGACAAAGAACAGGACTTTGTTGTTTAAATATGAGATTTGGGTTGATCTTGAGTTTCCAAATTTTAAACTGAAGCTTTGCATTGCTTTTGTTTTATCATTTTCAGATTGAACTCAAGTTGTAGCTATTTGCTTGATGGAATTGAAATGAAAAGCTTGATATATATAAAAGGAAGTTTACAGGCTATAATATGGTTTGTACAATAGGTAGAGATCTTTTTTTCTTTCTTTTGTTTTATTTTATTTTGTACACAAACACTTTGTTTCTTGCCTTGCATTTTGGCTGAGATGTATTATATTGTGTACTAAAGATAGTGGCATTAATTGCCTTGTACAAATCTACACTTATACCATACTTTTGTTTGCACTTGAATGTATATATTTTATAAGCTTATACCTTCATTCTTTTATTTGTTTGTGCTGAGAAAATTTTGTATTGATTTTCTTTTACTTTGTTTATGTTCTTGCCTGCATATTAAACTTACAAGCCATTTTTTTCTTCTCTCAGTCTACAAACCTATCTTCTTTTGCAAGCTAATGCATATCTTTGTTTACTTGTTTCTCAGCCTACATACTTACTTTTATATCTGTACTTTGTTAGCTTGTTTCATACCTGCATATTTATATTTTGTCTTGCCTACACATTTGAATAAAATTTTACCTTTTTGCTTTGTAATACAAAGGAAGTTGTAAAATCAATATGCTGTTGGAATTCATCTTAACTTTATACTTTATTCTGTAATACTTTCATATATATATATATATATATATATATATATATATATGTATAGCTCTTCTTTTCTTTTGCTTTGTCTTATTACTTTATAATATAATTCAACTTCTATTTTAATATGTTGTTGGATCTTAAATCAATATGTTTACTTTCTTATATATATATATATATTTTAATTTCCATTTCTAACCTAAATATTTATTTTTAACTTAAATACTAATTGTCTTTACATTATTCGTAAAATCCAATTCAAATTAAATTCAAATACATTTCTCTATTAATTCATATTTTACCTAATATTTTATATAAATTTTTAATTAATTCACGATTTTTATTCAAAAATTTAGTTAATTAACAATTTTAACTTAATTAAAATTCGGGATCGTTACAGATTCCCCCCTTAAAGAAATTTCGTCCCCGAAATTTACAGGCACGAAGACAACAAAGATATAGAAATATCTTTCCAAATCAAACTGAATATTTATTCTACATTTGGCTTATTAAATAAGAATATCAACAATATATACAAAAACAAATCTATTTAACACTTCATAAGATACTCGGGTTATCCACATCTACGAAACATGCAGGGGCATTGGTTAGTCCAATGGATAACTAACCATTCGTAAAATATATTGGATCCCAGAGAATAGGTAGACAAATGGATTCCAAATGCAAGTCAGAATACCCAAAGTATATGCCATCTTGTCCCTCTTCGGACTTCGATCTACCCAAGAAATTATAACAGAATTTCAAAATTCAAATTTGGTTTAAATGAAATCGTTTATCGATACAATTAAAATTTATCTTCATATTCTATTAACCAATTTAACTCAATTTAAAACTTTCAATTTATTTAAACTTTCTAATTTCAAATTTGTATCCATAAAGGTTTAAATCAAAAACTGGTAAGAAATCGATGAAATACGAAGTAAGGATTTCCTACAATGATACGTATGACCATCATCACACCGAAACTTCTTTCTGGAGCTGTCACGAAGCAATCAAAGAATTGAAATCGAATCAAAGAAGATTGATAGAGAAAATTATTTCCCACTGTTGCAGGGTATCGACCATTAATACTCGTACTCCCATGTCCCCTATCTCGTTCTCTTCTGCAATCATACTCACTATCGGTGGATAGTAAGAGAATTTACTGAGGCATTCGAACGGATATCTTAGGGATTACTCATTCTAGGGTATACTTCACCCTATCTCTAATGAGCTACTAAACGTGTTATACTCCTGAGCTAAAGTTTAACCTAAGCTCTGATACCAAATGTGACGCTCCGAATTTTCGCTTTCGAAAATCGACATCCATACTTTACATCGTACTCGAATGCCGCAGATTTTGACCGTTCAAATCCGAGTCATCGGAGCTTATAACACATTTAAGTATAATAACACAGCGGAAAATAATAATAATACATTGATATACAGCATTGATACAATATCTGATACAACATATGATGCAATAGATATCAATATACATCAGAGATATGATACAATAAAATAGCAGCGGAAAGGAAAAATAGATAACACCAGCAGCGGAACGAATAATTCTAAGATAGTCTTCAAGAGATAACTCCAGCAACAGCTCGACCCCCCATCACGATTCACTAAGACAAGCAAGTTTCATCCACCTTCAAAGATTGAACCAGCTCCAGATAATCTACTAAACCTAGCTATCTGAAAAACCCAACTCTAGATTGCCCGTGTGGAAAAATTTTGAGCACCCAGAGTTTAGGAAAGAAACAATAAACTCCAGGTCAGTCATGAGACTGGTATGAGTAACAAAAATAGTTTATCTTTAAAAAAAACAAAGAAATATTTTAAAATAGATTCACAGTGCTTTTAGAAAATGGAACTACCATAAGGCCTCCCGCACACACACACAATGCAAACGCAGAATCAGAGGAGATTTCTCCTTATGATAGTCAAACATGCTTGATACGCAAATTTCTTTGATATTATTACTATAAGTGCAAATTGTAGGAAAATATTTTGAAAGTATAATATAAATCTTAGCCAACATACGACCATTATCGTATGCATACTATAGCTACCATGTTCAATAGCAGGTTACCGCCACATTCCATGGCAGGTTATACAACTAAAACCGTACATGGCTCGTATTGTTTCTTTGGATTTTTCAACAAATGGTCAGGCCAAGGAACCTCCCATTGCCACGTGGGTACGCCTCTGGAAGAACGCCCCGAGACTCTTAACCGGATCTCTGCCGACACAAGGCCGGCTACCCCCTTCCCGGGGAATAAAACCTTAAATATGCCACCCCTGGTCCTCTTGGACCTTTATACGAGAGCTCTCTAAACCAACAACATCATAAAGCAATAAAATACAGTGTCCACATGAGTAAGTATCTGGGCTCCATACCATGATACTACCCTTTTCCAGAAGGAATGACCATACCCTAGGGAAGCTACCCCTGAAACCTTGCTGCATCTTTCCTGTTTCGACCATTACCGGGTTGTGAGGTTCGACGAAATCTCGGCCACAAAGCTACGCTTTTCACAAAAGCCACGCTTTGATCAACAAATGATCAGCAGCACTCAGCATGCCACATTACCAAGTTGGGAATATATTACCGATAACCTTCAACAACATAACCTCTAAGCTCGTACGTCTCAGAGAAGAGTGTTAAGCTAAGAGAATAAATTCTCCGCCACCAACAGAAATGTATTTGAAAGAAATCCGCTTTATATTTCAAAATGTAATGTCAGACATACAATCCATACAAGTCTACTCTGGGTTCGAACAGAACAGAAGGCACTTCCGAAGAAGCCCTTGCAAATCCGGATAATCCCTAATCACGTCCGGACTTCCCATCACATATGGAGTCTCCATACCAGGGACCATTCGATGCAAAGACATTCGACGAGTTATCCTTTCGTTTTCGAAAGTATCCGGTCTTCACCACCGGTCTTCAAATGCTATCCATAACGTCGTATTACATATTCAGAATGGGCTATATGACACAAAGGTCCTCTCCCGACTAAACCGAATAGTGAGCGCAATATTTACAAGAAACATATGGATATTGGGATCTCAGTTAAGTCACAACTTATTACCCAAAACTTTTCTTCTAAATGGTTTAAACAAATTACCATTTCAAATCCTTTTAAACAAAAAGATTCATTCCACTAAGTTCATCCAGTTTCATAAAGATTCATTCATAGATTTCAAAAAATTTTCCATTTCAATTGGATTAACTCGTTTAAAATCTTTAAATTAAAGATTTAACTTATAGCTTTCAAACCGTTTCCATAAATTAGAAAATAATTTTCATTTTTAACTTGAAATTCCTTTTTAACAAAATTTGGAAGTTCACTTCTTATATGAAAGCTTTAATTATTTGAAAACAAATAGTTTTCGTTTCAGAAAGATCCAAATTTTTATTCGCACGAGTTAAAGCCCTTGAATTAAATTCAAATTCCCTAATCAATACTTTTAAAATGGTTTAACCCATATATAACTTATATAACACCTTTAATCCCTAGTTTCAAATCATGGGGTTCGGTTTCAAATTTCAAATTTAATTTAAAACAAATTATTTAAACTTCAAGCTTTATCAAGTAATTCTAAATAAATTTTATCTTTGAAATCCCATTTCAAAACCTTTTCACTTTAAACCCAATCCATTTCCAAAACCATTTGGATTTAAATATCGTCTATTTAAAAATCATTTCAAAAATCTGTGACTTAATCGATTTCCTCGCGAAATCCATATTTGTGTGTGTATGGTGTGGTCCAGGGGTTTAACACAATGGTGCAACAACATCATCATCACAGATCAAAACACAGAAATATAGTTGATAAGCGTATAAGTTATAACGCTTATTGCACATTCACAGATTCACCGATAATATACAGATGTATAATCAATAAATGAATAAAATACACAACTCAATCCATAGAACAAAATATCATAAGATTAGATAGGACAATCAATTAAAGGCATCTCATACAATAAAATCATTCATAAGTAGGGTCAAGCATTTAATAATCACTTATAAGAAGATTTAATTAATTGACTAATCCTAATTAATTCAATTTATTTCCAATTAAATTAATTACTTATGAATTAATCCAATCCTGATTAATCAATTACAAATCATTTAATATAAATTAATTTAATAAAAACTTCAATAAATTATTTTTAATGAATTATTTAATTAGTTTAACCGTAAGTTAATTACATAATCATTTAACCTTAATTGATTTCATTAAATAATTATCTTTAAGTGATTAATTACATTTATAAATAAATCAACATTTAATTACATTAAATGTAATTATATCTTAATCACTTGATTAATTAACTTTAATCATTATTTATAGAAATTGACTAACCATTAATAATCCATTAATTAATCCTAATTATTTAATTAATTAGGTATTAGTTGCAACTTAATTAGTTCTTAATTACAATTCATTAATTTCTAATCATAAATTATCATTTTCATTTCAAATTGAAATTCCTTTAACACAAATTGGAAATCTATGATTCTTAATTACACATTGACTAACTCTTAATTAATTAACTTAAACCTTAATTTATAAATTTAAACTCCTAATTACTAACTTAATTAATACAAAACATTAATTATTCCATCCTAATTAACTTCAACATTTATGAATTACAAACTATTGAATTTTTATTTACTTATAAGCAAAACTCACACTTATTAATGATTTAATTAACACTCACAAAAATATTTGAAACATTGATTTTCAACTTGCTTTAAATTCACATGTTAAAGTACTACTTTTGTTATAAGGAAATTTAAAAGTGGTTAAATTCAAATTCCTTTTAGATTCAACATATTTAAAATTATAAACTTGATTTAATTTCAAATCTGGGATTCAACTTCGACTTTCAGTCCAGGTTAAAATTCTTGATCCTTGTTTAAATCCTTCCTTTACAACTTTCAAATTCCATTTTTATTCAAATTCCATTTGACTTCAAATCTTTTGATTTTTCTTAAATATTTTAAAGTCTTTAAACAAGTTTATTCCAAATCTTAGTTTACAACTACACTTGAATTTATATTTAAACCTATGATTTTAAAACTCAATTTAAGCTTTGTTATATAACTTGAAATTTATTTATTTTTATAACTTCAAAATCAAAACAGAACAGGTGCTCTGTTTTTAAACCTTGGACACTTCTACCCGAGCCATCCCGTTTCTTGCTTTGAGTCAACACGTATCGACTTCGAGCCATCACTCAAGACAATCACACGAATTCACCCAGCACCCAACTGAACAAACCCAGACCATCCAATCACACCTCCGTGCATGTGCACATGGACGCCGACCAACTCAGATCATCGCCGATGATCCCCTCACGTCAATAACCACCCAAACACCCAAATACGATCATCATATCGTCTCCCAAATCTCGAATTCGAATTCGAGGCCTTCATTCCAACCTTGGAAACCACAAAAGCCATTACCTCCTCAACCTGTCAACGCCTCAAACTCGCCACCTAGACCACTAGAAAATCCCAAACCCTGGCCATCACTTTGTCATCAACCCTTCCACCATCTCCCAAAGCCATGAGACACTCGGTAAATCCAAGATGGCGAACGAATCAAAGATTTCAACCTCACAAAAACTAGGGCTACGAAATGAAATTGCCTGCCGCTGTCACCACCGTGCCTGGAACACCAACCCGACATTTTTCTCAGCTACCCGATCACTCCACTACCTCTAGGAAGAAACCCAACGCCTCCGACCCTTTAGATCAACCGAGACAACTCAAAATGCTCAAATCAAACAAACTCAAACTGCTCTCTTATCTTTGATCTAAAAATTTAGATTTTTGCTTTAAAATTCATGTTAAAGTTTGAGAATTCAATTTATATACTTGAATTTGTAAATTAAAATATTTGAAATTCGACCAGTTTAAAGTTTACTCAGATTCTTTAATTTCCAGGGATATTTACAAATCATTTTAACTCAAGTAAATTTTTAAGCTTTAACAAATGCTATAACAAACAATTTTTGTTTATATTCCAATTGCTAATAGTTGTTAGATCGAGAGAAACGAATTTATTTGCATAACCGGGTCTATGCCTCTCATTGTACAGGCATAAATATACATTCACAGAACAAAGCTCAACATACATAATTCCAGACTTAAAACTTGTAAAATTTTAGATACTTAGAGTTGTTAAAAGAAATAGAAATGAAGTTACTCACATGGAATGTGAAGTGGAGAAGAACAGAGACAAAGAACAGGACTTTGTTGTTTAAATCTAGGATTTGGGTTGATCTTGAGTTTCCAAATTTTAAACTGAAGCTTTGAATTGCTTTTGTTTTATCATTTTCAGATTGAACTCAAGTTGTAGCTGTTTGCTTGATGGAATTGAAATGAAAAGCTTGATATATATAAAAGGAAATTTACAGGCTATAATATGGTTTGTACAATAAGTAGAGATCTTTTTTTTTCTTTTGTTTATTTTATTTTCTACATAAACACTTTGTTTCTTGCCTTGCATTTAGGCTGAGATGTATTATATTGTGTACTAAAGATAGTGGCATTAATTGCCTTGTACAAATCTACACTTATACCATTCTTTTGTTTGTACTTGAATGTATATATTTTATAAGCTTATACCTTCATTCTTTTATTTGTTTGTGCTGAGAAAATTTTGTATTGATTTTCTTTTACTTTGTTTTTGTTCTTTCTTGCATACTAAACTTACAAGCTATTTTTTTCTTCTCTCAGTCTACAAACATATCTTCTTTTGCAAGCCAATACATATCTTTGTTTACTTGTTTCTCAGCCTACATACTTACTTTTATACTTGTACTTTGTTAGCTTGTTTCATACCTGCATATTTATATTTTGTCTTGCCTACACATTTTAATAAAAATTTACCTTTTTGCTTTGTAATACAAAGGAAGTTGTAAAATCAATATGCTGTTGGAATTCATCTTAACTTTATATTTTATTCTGTAATACTTTCATATATATATATATATGTATAGCTCTTCTTTTCTTTGTTTTGTCTCATTAGTATATAATATAATTAAACTTCTATTTTAATATGTTGTTGGATCTTAAATCAATATGTTTACTTTCTTATATATATATATATATATATATATTTTAATTTCCATTTCTAACCTAAATATTTATTTTTAACTTAAATACTAATTGTCTTTACATTATTCGTAAAATCCAATTCAAATTAAATTCAAATACATTTCTCTATTAATTCATATTTTAACTAATATTTTATATAAAATTTTAATTAATTCATGATTTTGATTCAAAAATTTAGTTAATTAACAATTTAAACTTAATTAAAATTCGGGATCGTTACATACAAAGTGGAATAATTTTGAGGATTCTTGAATAGAAATTATTTGTCAATTGATAAGTTCTGGGATTAGCAAATAAGTGAATTTTAATATTTAATATTTATATTTATCTCCTATTGGTTATAAAAGTATTCAAAGGGTATTATGAAATGATATTTGAAATCTATCTTTTCAAAGTGATAAGTTAATTTTATTTGGATTTTATAGATTGGAAGTTTACAAAGTAATATTTTGAAGTAATCGTAAGCTTAACACAATTTATTTATTGAATGAAAATTATCGTTTATGGGATTTGTTATATTTATTGTTAAGTGAATTTTCGAAGGTAATATATTACTATGTTTGATTATTGAATTATTAGGAATGTATTATATAAGGTAAATTTTTAGTTTGATAGATTACTTCTTAATAATAATAGTTTTAAAAGGATTTGCAAAAAATGAGGATTTTAAATAATGATTTGGGAATCAAATATTTGGATTCTGGAAATTTTTTTGGATTGAAAATAGTGTATTTTTAATTGATGTTCAAAAGTAATTGGAAATTGCAAATTTCTTTATGGTATTTCCATGATACTATTGAAGTAGAAATTAGAAATGAGATGATTTAGTTTTCTAAATTAATTAGTTGGTTCCAATAAAGGTTTCTTTAAAAAAAAATAAGTTTATTTAAAATATGGGTTGGAATTAAATAAGAGAATTAATATTTTTTATTTTAAAAGAGAGGGATATAAATAAAAAAGGTGTTATGTTGTTAAATTAAATTGAAGTGTTTTTATAAAAGAATGGAAAAAGTGAATGTATTTGAATAAAACCATTCTTCTCGTTAATAACTAATTAAATACTATTTTGACGTGTGTATGATTGGTTGTCAATTGTATTGGTAAGAACGAGATGTAGTCAAATTACACATTGTGCTGAATTATAAAGTAATGAAAATGAACAATTATGACAAAAGTAAAATTAAGCGAAGAGTGAATTAATAAGCGAAGTGGAAATTTATTTAATGTTGATTAATTATCGGTGTTGTGTATGTAATTGAATTTCACGGGACGATATGTGATGTCCGTGTGAAGTAATTTATTCACTCAACACTAATATAATGTCGGGTTACTCATTGAAGACCTAGTATTTAATACTTGGATTTTGGTGAATTATTCTATATTATACGCATATATTAGTAGATATTACTTAGATTTCTGACTTGACGTGTGAGGTGTATTATATTATTTCCTTATTTTATTTTAAAGCGGGAATATGATTATCTTTGCTTTTGAGTGGATCGAGGTGTGAGGTGTGAATTTTTTTTGTAGATGTGATAGCCAGAAGTTGCTTGCCCATCCTAGTTTGTCCGACCGTGGGGTCACTCCCTATTGTTTATGATTATTTAGCCCCAACGTCATATGGTCACACTCTATTACATGGGCCAATGGGAAGAGGAGTACCGAATGAAACAAGGTGGTTGACGATGGAAAGCGACGTATGAAGAAGCAAGGAAACAAAGTGCATTTATAGTACTACTAAGGACTTGTGAGGATGCTTATAAAATTTACGAGTAGGGTCTCTCATTGCATCTGAGGAGTGGCGAGGGTCATTTGTAGACTCGGCTTTTGACAGTTGCAGTAATGAAGATAAAACTAAAAAATAAAAGCTGAATAAATATTAATGAATTCGTCTGCGATGTGCGATGTGTGCAGTGTGTGATCTGTGTGATATGTATGGTGTTCGTTGTGTGTGATGTGTGCGGATGTGTTCGATGTGTGATATGTGTAATGGATTCTTGAAGTGTGATGTGCAATATGTGTGATGGCGTGCAATGTTTTATGGGTGCTTTTGATGTGTGATATGCGCGATGATGTTTAATAATTTTTTTTGTGTTGTTGATGTTTTATTATTCCATTGGTTAGATTTCTTTACGATATTGTGTATTTTTTATCCTTTTGACACATCGTTTATGAACTCATCTTTGAATTTAGACATAGTCTGACCCATTTATTATTTAAATAATACTTGAGTCAATCTGAGACATTTCAGGTTCAGGGATAGGATGACCGGTTTATGGATGTTGGGCATAGATGGAAGATAGAGTATTATTATGTATCATTGCTTATTATGATATTTCCTGTATGTAAGATATTATGTTGTATACTGGACATACATTGTATATTTTTGCTATAGTGGGAGTTTGACCTATTTTATATCCAACTAAGACTTGTGTATATTTATATTATATGTTATCGCTGTGTTATTGCTCTATGATCTTTATTATTTATATTATGTATTGTTCTATCCTCGAGAACCACATATGTTTATTGCTTTGTGCCGAGACTGTTTACTTCGAGGTGAGTGGTTTCTATATTATGAGACATATTTGGTGGTGGATCCAAGGGAATTTTCACGTGTATTTTACCTACATTGCCTCATTCCCTGTGTTACTTGATAGTATTACATAGTAATACTCTTGGGTAATAGGATATAGAGGTGGGATTTTACAATATAAGCTTACAATATGAATATATCATAGAACCCATTGTACATGGTGTACTACAATTATATATGTAAGGTCAAAGAAAAATGTAACACCTCGATATTTTCAACCATTCACATCTGCACATGTCGGACATAAATTGCTCAAAATATCTGATTGTTAATTTTTTATTGGGCAAAACTCAGCATATATAGTAAATAAATAAACCGCAGAATCACAGATGTAGAGTAATATAACAATAAGCAACGGAAACAAATGAATAGTAGTTCATTAAGCTACTATATACACATATATAAGGGTTAAAAGAAGATACAGCAGAAGTCACGAAGACATAAAAGTCCCAATATTGTAGTCGAATAACAAACTGAATATATCAGTGAAGTCAACTGAATAACTGAAAGCTGGATAGATATATGGATCTCCAACTGAAGCTCCAACTCCAAAGGCGAGTCTCAAATGCGGTGATACTCAGTCTGGCCCGAGCGTAAAGTAAAACACAAAATATTCGAGTCATGATTAACATTCTTATATCAATCAATCCAACTCAAGTGAAATATCGACTGAAATACAAGTAACTTAAAGGATGTTTGGGATAACCATCCTCTAAGGATCCGTGGAACTATCTCTAATGCAGTAATATACACTATTAACAACCAAACATTATTACAACACCGTGGTCATTTCAAAATATCATACTTCAAAACCAAAATATCATATCTCTTTCAAAACCATATCAATACAATATCATTTCTCACTTAAAATAATATTCATTTCAAAAATCATAGTACTTCAAGGTTGTAACACTTTCGAAACCAAACACTTGAAATCATAACACTTCGAAAATCATAACACCTTGAAATCGTAACACTTTCCTCTAAATAATTTGATATTAATCATAGTATATATAATAGAATAATTTATAAAAGAAAATAGTTTTATAAAATAATTATAAGTTAAAATAGTGTATAATAAAATAGCTAGCATATTAAAATAGTTTACATTAAAAATAGTTTATATTAAGAATGATTTATATTAAAATAGTTTATATTAAAATAATTCATAAAGTAAAATATATAAATATTTTAAATATAAATTAATAAAATACTTTATATAATAAAATAGCTTACTCAAATTAACAAATCGATTCAAATCAACCCGAATTCCACAAATCAAATTTAATTCATTCTCAATTCATCAATTTCAACTCAATTCAGTTTCTCAATAAACCATTTCAAATTAAATCGATTTCAAATACGAATTTAAAGTACAAAATAAACCATTTCAACTTCAATATATTTCAAAACTTTAAATATTCCACATTTCAAAACTAAATTTGATAATTTATATATATCTTAATTTAAGTTCATTAATATTTAGTTTTGAAATATTCACTTAATAAATCCAATATCATTTAAATAAAATCCTAAATTCAAATCATTAAATATTTCCTTCAGTTTATTTAAACTTGAAATATTCATTTAATCACCTTAAACCAAAATCAAGTTATAAAATCATATCTTTAAAATCTCAAATTAAATTATTTGTCCAGGTTGAAACCCAATAGTCATTAACCTAAAATAGTCCCTGAATTTAGCATTTTGATTTTTGATATTCCACCGGTTGTTATTTGGGTCATTGCAATTCTTTTGAAAAAACTTATATAATAATAAACGTATATTACTGAGTAGACCGCTCTCCTCATTGCAAACTTTCCTCTCCATTTTTTCGTTTTCCTGCATAACTCATGTCCATTTTTTTTGAGAAGCCTATCGTCTTCCCATTCTCAAAAATTCCTTTAATCTCTTCCCCTCTTCACCTCTTCCATTCGAACGCTCCTTCACCCAAACCGAACCCCCTCGCCGTCGGGCTCTGCCCCTTGCATCTCTAGACTACCATGGCCTGGCCTTCCACCTCTACCACTTCGCCATTGTTCCTAGACTTTGCCTCGTCACTGCCTTTGCCTCGTGCTTCTCCTCCATGCCACCAAGCCGAGTGATGCATATATTTGTAAGAAATTATCTTTGTTTTATGAAATATTGGTTTTAATATATATGTATGTAGTCTGTTTTATAGTTTACTTTATAATATAAGCGATGGCAGTCTTTCTTCTACATATAAATAAGTTGTTTATGTTATATAAATTATATACATGGCTTATACTTTTTGTAGTTTCCAGTTGCTTGCTTTTACTGTATAAACTTATATTGGTGTTTTCTTATCTGGTTATATGAATTTTTATTTGATATGTAGGTAAGCAATATATGTTAGTCTAGAAGGAATAGTATATATGTGATATTGTTTATATATCTACATTAATATATATTAATTTTGTTTAAGTATGATATATACAGTGATGATTTGGTTTTAAGTGTATGGTGTCTGCATATATGTGTGAGTAGCCTGCATGTATGCATACATATTCAGTCTACATTTTTATCTATTGTTATTAATAGTCTGTAATGTATAAAAAGTATATAATGATAATATGTTTAAAGTGTTAACATTTATGTAGTTACATATACATAGTTATGTGCTATATTACCTGGGTTACATAAGTAAGATGATATACTGTTTATATAATATTGATGTTTAAAATGTATATATTTATATTTGTTTTACAATTAATGGTCATAGCCTGATGCATATAATTGTTTAGAAGTATAAGTATTAGCATACTGACATTTGTTGTTTATATACATATTTATATATGTTACATAAATTTATGTGTTTGCATGTGTATTATATTATATATATGTTAGATTTGTTTGTTATATGATAATATGTTAAGTTATATATATGTTACAGGTCGGTTTATATTTTAGTTATATATATATATATGTTGTTTTAAAATATAACTTGTAGGTAAGTTTTAATGGTTTACAAATATATATTTATTATAGCAGCCATAAGTATAGTCTGTTAGCTTAATATAAGGGTGACATTTTTGTTTTATAAAATGCTGATTTTTAAAATTGTTTTATATAATATAAGTGTGTACAATGAATGGTTATACTTGTTGTAATCTGGGTTTTATAATTTTTGATTTGAATATAATAATAATGTATATATGTTGATATTAATATATGTGTTTTAATTTGAATATTAGAATTTGAAATACATATATATTCAATATAAATGTGTTTGAATTTAAAATATGATTTATATATATAGTTATATACAAGTTCACTTATACCAATTATATTCACCGATCCAGTTCTGATTTGATTTCGTCAATTCCTTATCTATCGGCTTTTCCATCGAATCCGTGCCAATCTTGATTTGCTATGGAATTCATAGCTTGTTCTGTTGTCAGACTCCTCTAGCCTCAAAAAATGGAAATCACTCACGATTAACGTTCATATATCTATTAAATTTGATTTCGATTGAAATGACAATTGAAATATGCTGTTGTTAGTTATTTACATTGCTATATATATGCTATTATCTGTATCCATTCACCTGTGAAATTTGACACCAATATCTGTTATTTATATTGATGATATATGCCTGTTATATTATTATCATATCTGTTTTCACTCTACAAGTTCCATGTTAGTATAGAATTCCCTATGGGTTGAAATGATACATACCCGAACAATCTATAGAATATGAGAGAATCGTTACGGGTTGATTTAAAATATGTACAAATCAGTTTAGTATAAATAGATTTAATAATAAGCTTTAATTTAAGTAAGTTGATTTAAATAATACAATATGTTTAAGTATTTATTTAAAATTTTATTTTAAAATAGATTTTTATAATGATTTTTATAATTTAAGGTTTGGAAGATAAATTTGAATTTATTTGAAATTGTATTTAATTAAGAATTTTATTTAATTAAATCGATTTGAAACTTATATGGACAAGGAACCCGAAAGGTTGAAAATTGGGTAACGATGCAGTTATCGGTTTATTGATTTCACTCGGTACTAGAAGTTGGAAACACAGATATGAATATAGTGCGGATATCAGCACGACAGGACGATCAAAATGGTATATAGATATTAGTGGTACGATCATCCTATCAAAAGTCAATAATCGGTACCGGAAATGCTGCTAAAACATCCGAAATATATGAACGGAGCAATAGAAGTCCGAATTTGATGAAATGGAAGATGATACCTCACTCAGAAGATGATTTACAAATTAAATATGTAAAAATATTTAAGTATGGAAAAACATTTTATTATCATCAGTTTTAACTAATTTAAATTTAAATAAAATTACAGAAGAAACTAAACTTTCGTATTATTAGATGAAAATTTACCATTTGTTATTTTAAATAGATGTATTCCAAGTATTAAATTTTATTTTCAAATTCAATTATCTAAAATTTCATAAAAGTTCAGTTAATTACGTTATTAAAACCATTTAAAATTTATGGGTCGTTACACTCTCCACCACTCAAAACTTTTCGTCCTCGAAAAGTAACGAGGTAGGAGAATAAAAACAACCAGAAAGAAAATGGATTTGAAATACATATCACAACAATAAATTTAAAACCATATAAATTTCAATTTTAAATTAGTTAATATTCAACAATTTTGTTTAGTCCATTTTATTAAATCAATAAATAGTCATTCAATTCAAATTTATTGGTTCAAACTATCAATTCAAATCATATAATTTCCATTCAGTTTTTTCTTCTTCTTCTTTCTTTTTTATATTGATTTGCATTTAAAAACTTTTTTTTCAAGTTTTAAATATTTATTCAAAATTTTGGCTTTATTGAAATCATCCTTTAATAAAATTTAAGAGTTAAATTCCCGATTTACTTCAAACCATCTAGATAAAGGTATATATAGATACTGTATGTATCAAATCAAACTTATATATTAAACTGTAAATTATAGTTAAGAAAATCAAATCAATTTCATTTTCCAAAACAAAATGTAGCAAGGCTACAAAGTGGTATCTCCACTCTGAAACTCGAAGATGAATGTCGATGATGCTACAGTCGTCACTAAAATTATTTTCCAGCGACAATATAGGAGAGTACCGATTTAAACATTTTAAAATTCTTTGGAAATGATTTATATTTGAAAAAACTTTTGAATAATATAATTATAAAAATTTAAAACCAAAGTTTGGAATCACCGAAAATTAAATTCTCAAATTCTTAATTTATATTCATTTAAATCCCAAATCAATTTATAACCATGCTATACATAAATAGACAATATTTTAAAAATTTTAAAGTATTAAGAAAAGATAGAAAAAATGACCAAAATATCCTTTATATAATACTTTATCAAAATACTTTTATAACTTGATGTCTTAAGAGGTTTATCCTCGTTCTTGCAAACTTTGGTCGTACGTTGATCAGGCATAGGACCAGAAATCTCTAAGTACTTAGTAGACCTGTTTCAATACCCAGTGAAAAATACTTAAAAACAGGTATGAGAAGTACCGCTCAAAATCTAATGTCAAACAATGATGATATAATAGCTGTGGCCCGCTGCAGATCCAGTATTTATGCAATGGACACAAAACTTTCCAGAAGATCCTTCCACCTTTCGGAATCCAAAAAAATATCGTAGCTACTTCGTAAACATGGGACCATTAACCCTTGCTATAGTGGTACGCTGCTGATTCAATGATTTACACAATGGATGCACTTCCTTCCCGGAAGATCCATAAACAACAGATCCCAGGATCCAAAGCACCTCCATTGGGAAAACTAAATAACCATCTACCCTGAAGAAAAAAATCGAGGAACTCATGAGTTTAAGTCCGGACAACCATATCATTTCGAGTCCATTTCTGAATTCGCCCAAGTCCATTAGGGTTTATCGGTCAAATCCATTCCTAGATTCCCCAAGTCCATCTGGGTCAAAGCATAACGTACTATACTTCTTTGCAGAGGTACTTTCCCATACCTCTTACTTTAAAATATAACATACCATATACAGTACCCTTTCAAAATCATAGCTTCATATATCGCACTTATATAAATTCCATTATATATAAGATTTCAATTTCAGATAAAGTACTTTCCAAAATCAATAATCTCGAATATATCAAATCATTCTTATATAAATTCCATTATATATAAGGTTTATCTCTTCAAATCAAATACCTTCCAAAATCAACAGTTTTGAAAATCACTTTACAATTATATAAAGTCCGTCTTAAACAAGAATAAAAAAATTTCCAAGATTAACTTCATTGTATCAAAAGCCATATCATATTCAAAATTAGAGGAGTCCTAATCTAAGAGAACTCAAATCACGAAAATCGACTCGGGAGGAAGATATGATAATTGAATTACAAACCATGAAGGTGGATAGATTTATATTAATCACAGTGACCTTAACCGGGTCAACCATGACTTCAAGAATAAGGCCGATGCAGAATTCTGAGGCAAATCGGCATTCGATCGCAGGAGATAGAATTCGAGAATAGAAAAAGATAGCAGCATCTAAACCGAGGATACAGAAATCCCCGGTGAATCAATGCCCGTTGTAAAGGAGTTTCACCCTTTTACAAATCATTCTAAGATTGGTGGGACCGCCGATTCATTATAGAGATCGATAGGAGTGGAGTTATGGGATACTCCATAATCAAAAGAACATGAATAGGAAGATAAAGATGGATTCCAGAACAAAAGGGGAGTCCCGAAATTCAAAGGAGATTCGAATCAAAGAGGAAGAGATTCAAGCTCGAATGAAAGTAATTCTGTAATTAAATTTACTCTATATGCTAAGTTTTGCCTAAAACCAGAGCTCCGATACCACATGTAACATCCTGCATGGAAGTGGGGTAACGCCCATCGTAGCATACATTGGCACCTGTGTTCTGCCTATACAGCTAGCCTCTCGACTGAACTAACCCCTACAGGGACATGTAGGAGTAAGAGTCATCTGTTCGCTACCAAACCAAGAAACGAGAACCCCTTATCATGCTGCACCCACAAAGTGCATAGGTAGACACACATGTCGAACTTGAATTGCTCAAAATATCGGATTGTTAATTTTTTTATTTGGCAAAACTCAGCATATACGGTAAATAAATAAATCACAGAACCACAGACACAAAGTAATATAACAATAAGCAGCAGAAACAAATGAACAGTAGTTCATGAAGCTACTATATATATAATGGTTAAAAGAAGATACAACAGAAGTCTCGAAGACATACAAGTCCCAATATAGTAGTCGAATAACAAACTGAATATATCAGTGAAGTCAACCGAATAGCTGAAAGCTGGATAGATAGATGGATCACCAATCGAAGCTCCAACTCCAAAGGTGAGCCTCAAATGCTGTGACACTCAGTCTGACCCGAGTGTAAAGCAAAACACAAAACACTCGAGTCAGGATTAGCATTCTTATATCAATAAATCCAACTCAAGTGAAATATCAACTGAAATACAAGTAACTTAAAGGATGTTTGTGATAACCATCCTCTAAGGATCCATGAAACTATCTACTATGCGGTAATATACGCTATTAACAACCAAACATTATTACAACACCGCGATCATTTCAAAATATCATACTTCAAAACCAAAATATCACATCCCTTTCAAAACCATATCAATACGATATCATTTTTCATTTAAAATAATATTCATTTCAAAAATCATAGTACTTCAAGGTTATAATACTTTCGAAACCAAACATATGAAATTATAACACTTCGGAAATCATAACACTTTGAAATCATAACACTTTCCTTTAAACAATTTTGATATTAAAAATATTATATATAATAGAATAGTTTATAAAATAAAATAGTTATATAAATAATTATAAGTTAAAATTGTTTATAATAAAATAGTTAGCATATTACAATAGTTTATATTAAAAATAGTTTATATAAAAAATGATTTATGTTAAAATAGTTTATATTAAAATAATTCATAAAGTAAAATGTATAAATAATTTAAATATAAATTAAAAAATACACTATATAATAAAATAGCTTACTCAATTTCATAAATTGATTCAACACAACCCGAATTCCACAAATCAAATTTAATTCAATCTCAATTTATCAGTTTCAACTCAATTCAGTTTCTCAATAAACCATTTCAAATTAAATTGATTTCAAATACGGATTTGTCGTACAAAATAAACCATTTCAACTTCAATATATTTCAAAACTTTAAATATTCCACATTTCAAAACTAAATTTGATAATTTATATATATCTTAATTTAACTTCATTATTATTTAATTTTAAAATATTCACTTAATAAATCCAATATCATTTAAATAAAACCCCAAATTCAAATCAGTATATATTTCCTTCAATTTATTCAAACTTGAAATATTCATTTAATCACCTTAAACCAAAATAAAGTTATAAAATCATATCCTTAAAATCTCAAATTAAATAAGTTTCAAATCGATTTAATTAAATAAAATTCTTAATTAAATGCAATTTCAAATAAATCCAAATTTATCTTCCCAACCTTAACTTATAAAATCATTACAAAAATCTATTTTAAAATAAAATTTTAAATAAATACTTAAACATATTATGTATTATTTAAATCAACTTATTTAAATTAAATTTTATTATTAAATCTATTTATACTAAACTAATTTATACATATTTTAAAATAGTAAAATTATAAGTATATTCTTAAAATTTATAATTTCAAACTAACTTAAATTTTAAAATTTCCAGAACATATAATTTTAAAATCAAGAATTTGACTATATATAAAATAACATTTATATATAATATTTCAAAAATAAGTATTTATTAAACCATATATTTCTTTCCAAAACCATAGAAATCATTTTCAAAATATTTATATATAGACCAACGGTATCTGTATAATTTTCTACCATATGGTCAAGTGATACGAATATTTATCATTTCAATCCGCAGTTTAAATATATACGGGTACATATCTTTTCAACCTATAATCCCAAATTCAATTCAATGAAAATCGCTTGGGTTTATCATTTCAACCCATAACGATTCTCTCATATTCTACAGATTGTTCGGGTATGTATCATTTCAACCCATAGGGAATTCTATACAAAAAGGGAACTTGTAGAGTGAAAACAGATATGATAATAATATAACATGCATATATCATCAATATAAATAACAGATAATGGTGTCAGATATCACAGGTGAACAGATATAGATAATAACATACATATAGCAATGTAAATAACTAATAGCAGCATATTTCAATTATCGTTTCAATTGAAATCAAATTTAATAGATATAAGAACGTTAATCATGAGTGATTACTCACCTTTTGAGGCTAGAGGAGTTTGATAACAGAACAAGATACGAATTTCAAAGCAAATCAAGGTTGGCACAGATACGATGGAAAAGCTAATAGATAAGGAATTGACGAAATCAAATCAGAACTGGATTGATGAATATAATTGGTATAAGTGAACTATATATAACTATATATATTTATATATATAAAAATCATATTTTAAATTCAAACACATTTATATTGAATATATATGTATTTCAAATTCTATTATTCAAATTAAAACACATATTTTAATTTCAACATATATACATTATTATTATATTTAAATCAAAAATTATAAAACCCGGATTACTACAAATATAACCATTCATTGTACACACTTATATTATATAATTTTTTAAAAAAAATCAGCATTTTGTAAAACAAAAATATCACCCTTATATTAAGCTAACAGACTATACATATGGCTGCTATATTAAATATATATATGTAAACCATTAAAACTTACCTACAAGTTATATTTTAAAACTACATACATACATACATACATACATACATATATATATATATATATATATATATATATATAACTAAAATATAAACTGAGCTGTAACATATATATATATATACATATATATATATATATATATAACTTAACATATTATCATATAACAAACAAATCTAACATATATATAGTATAATATACATGTAAACACATAGGTTTATGTAATATATATATATATATATATATATATATATATACATATATATATTTGTATATATAAACAAAAAATACTAGTATGTTAATACTTATACTTATAAACAGTTATATGCATCAGGCTATGAACCATTAATTGTAAAACAAATATACATATATACATTTTAAACATCAATATTATATAAACAGTATATCATCTTACTTATATAACCTAGGTAATATAGCATATAACTATATATATGTAGCTACATAAATGTTAACACTTTAAACATATTATCATTATATACTTTTTATACATTACAGACCATATAATAACAATAAATAAAAATGTAGACTGAATATATATGCATACATGCAGGCTACTCACACCTATATGCAGACACCATACACTAAAAACCAAATCATCACTGTATATATCATACTTAAGCAAAATCAGTATATATTACTGTAAACATATAAACAGTATCACATATATATACACACTATTCCTACTAGACTAATATATATAGCTTACCAACATATCAAATAAAAATTCATACAACCATACAAGAAAATACCAATATAAGTTTATACAGTAAAAGCAAGCAACTGGAAGCTATAAAAAGTATAAACCATATATATAATTTATATAACATAAACAACTTATTTATATGTAGAAAAAAGACTGCCATAGCTTATATTATAAAGTAAACTATAAAACAGACTATATACATATATATTAAAACCAATATTTCATAAAACAAAGATATTTTCTTACAAATATATGCATCGTTCGGCTTGGTGGTGTTGAGGAGAAGAACGAGGCGAAGGCAGCGACGAAGCAAAGTCTGGGAACAGTGGCGAAGTGGCATAGGTGGAAGGCCTAGGCCATGGTAGTCTGGAGATGCGGAGGGGCAGAGCCCGGTGGCGAGGGGGTTCGTTTGGGTGGAGGAGCGCTTGAATGGAAGAGGTGAAGAGGGGAAGAGATTAAAGGAATTTTGGAGAATGGGAAGACGACAGGCTTCTCCAAAAAATGGACACGACTTATGCAGGAAAACGAAAAAAAATGGAGAGGAAATGTAACAATGAGGAGAGCAGTCTACTCAGCAATATACGTTTATTATTATATAAATTTTTTCAAAAGAATTGCATAAACCCAAATAACAACCAGTGGAATACCAAAAATCAAAATGCTAAATTCTGGGACCATTTAAGGTTAGTGACTATTGGGTTTCAACCAGGACAAATAAATGGACAAGGAACGCGAAAGGTTGAAAATTGGGTACCGGTGCAGTTATCGGTTTATTGATTTCACTCGGTACTAGAAGTCGAAACACATAAATGAATATACTACAAAGATCAGCACGACAGGATGAACAAAAAGGTATACAGATATTAATGGAACGATCATCCTATCAAAGGTCGATAATCAGTACCGGAAGTGCTACTAAAACGCTGAAAATAAATGAACAGAACAATTGCAGTCCGAATTTGATGAAATAGAAGATGACGTCTCACTCAGAAGATGATTTACAAATTTATTACGTAAAAATATTTAAGTTCGGAAAAACATTTTATTACCATCAATTTTAACTAATTTAAATTTAAATAAAATTACACTAGAAAATAAACTTTCATATTATTAGATGAAAATTTACCATTTGTTATGTTTAAATAGACTATTCCAAATATTAAATTTTATTTCCAAATTTTATTACTTAAATTTCACAAAAATCAGTTAATTACTTTATTAAAACCATTTAAAATTTACAGGACGTTACAAAAAATCTGGCAGACCCATTAACTAAGGGGTTGCCAAGAGATATGGTTAGAACAATTAGTTGTGGACTGGGTCTAAAGTCTCTCTAATCTCCTACAATTGAAACCCTACCTTTTTCTTTATTCCCTAAGATTTAAAGTATAATAATAAGTTGCAGCCAAGAGATGGATAAACATTGGTTATCAAATATTTATTGTTATGATTATAGTGTCTGTTTGTCATAGTAACAAGGACGAATCAAAATAGACACTATATGAACATACGAAACAATGTTTTGATAAAGTTTAGAGTTATTTTATAAATGTTCATGAACACCAAGAGAATGATTATATACTATATAATGTTATTGTGACTTTGTTGAAATATATATGCATTTATCTATTTAGATATTTCTTTTAACATAAAGTATTCTGGTTTAAGCTATTGGCCACCAAATTTTCCATTGAATTCAGATTTCTAACCTAACAAGGTAGTTTAAACCAAAAGGTGCTTTTTCTTATATGTAAATGTACAAATAAGATATTACAATCTAGTGAAGAATTGTTGCAATGATTGTAATACTTTAAGTCGTACATCATCTTAGATTAGGGAATCTCTTACTATATATACAAAAGGAGAAGAAATGGAATATGAATAGAAACAAGCATGAAGAAGATGTGTAGACATACATACTAGATGTCAAAAATTAGGCACTTAAGCACTTAGGGCACGTGGGCGCATGCAAGGCAAAGGGTACTGAATATTTAAAACAACCAGGACCTTTTATTTTTGAATTTCTTTTTTTATCAATGGCCACATCCATTGGCATGGTGACCGTTACAAACAATTGCATATGTGCCACTTTATATCTTATATAAAGAGATCAGATTCACTCATGATGAATTATCATAAAGAAAAATGAATTCCTTAAAGAAAGTGTCACTCTGACATTCCTCCGAGACAAAGTCATGGTTCAATATCGCATGTTTATCTGACAGCATCCATGATGATAATGGAGTGAATGATTTTGTTAAGTTGGAGTTGCACACCTAGCTATACATCTAATTATTGTCCTTAATGCCTATATTATTGATACAGAGTGTACAACCCAGTCGAGATAGAATGCATGCCTCGAATTGCGAAGAAGTGACTGGTGGAATATTAGTACAGCACCACCTGTAAATGTATGTTTTAATGAATAACATTAATACTTCCAACATTCAAACTGATAATTTTAACAATAATTACTAATAAAGTAAACTCTATATGATAGCTAATCAAGTAAAGCGGTGAGTCTTGACTGTGTATATGTTGATGGACAATGTTGAGTAACATGTTTTTACTCCTTTCAGCAATAAGGATGGCCAGAATTTACATGATGTATTAAATATTAAAAACCATATTATATAGATTAAGAAACATGTTGCCTATATTTAGAGATAAATCACCTTGATCGGTTCTAAAAATTGAGTAGAGCTTATGAGGCCATAACACCCTCTATATATCAGTAAATTTAAGTGGATTTTGCCAGAAGAATGATAGCCAACCTTACAAGCAACTCTTATAGAAACTTGCATAACAAAACTAGATCTGATTATATTTAAGTAGGCTATTAAGAAACATATAGAGTATGATAATATACTCCTTTTCTCGAAAATGGCTTAAAATTATACAAAGAACCTTTAGTGCTTCATGAGAGCATTACGTACATTATACTCCTAAATCTATAGCAGTCGCCCGCATTGGAAATTTTGTAGTAAATTTAAGATGTAACTATTTTTTTGACAAAAACGAGCGATCCTCTATTAGTAGAGTAGAACACTTACGTAATTTATTCCACAATTAAAGAAGGAGCTATCAACATGCCTGACAGGTTGCGATAACCCCAATATAATAAAAAATAGAAAATAGAATAAATAATTAAAGCCCCCAATCCTATGAACTAAGTCCATAATATAAAATAAATAACAATAGAAAACTACAAAATGCAAAGTGCTCATATCCTCAAAAACTGCTAAATCCATCCAATCTAGCAACTATAATTGCAGCTGCTAAGAGAAAAACTATACCCAAACATGTAAGATCATACATATATGCACACACATATATATATATATGTGTATATATATATATTTATATACATATATATGTAAAATAAAACAAACTATTCTAATAATAAAAGACGTAGAACAAGCGTCAATCTTATAACCACTGAATAGAGAACCAATAATGAATATAACTCAATCTTAATATACAAAATGAAACAAATAAAAGATATAGAACAAGGCTAATAACCTTAAAAAACAAAGAATCAAAAGTTACTGTATTAAGGTTATCCAAAAAAATTAAAATTAGCTCTTTACTATTTTTTCTATTCTTTAAAATGATATTGTTCTTTAAAAAATCAATGTGAGCTTTTAACTTTTTAAGGAACTCTTTTAAACTCAATTTTTTATTTAATAATAGCCAGGATTTAAAATCCAATTAAAATTAAATACAGAAATTACATATATTAAAATTTTCAAATCCATACTATTATTGTTAAACACATGTTTATTTCTTTCGAACCAAAAATACCTACATGCTATTGTGTAAATAATATCCAATAAAACCCCACCGTGACGCTTATAAAAAAAATTCTAAGATTATTCCAATATAATTCATAATTAATATGTCTATAATTTAAATTCAAATAAAAAATATTAAGAATTTTTACCATTATAGTTATATTTTTTGGAGAAAAATGTGTGATCCTCTGTAAATAGAGGAGAGCACACATGCAAAAATATATATAACACAATAGTAAGGTGCTGCCAACATGCCTGCCAGGTAACAAAACTGAATATGAGTAACAAAGAAATTATCAGGTATCCCTTAGATGAGTTCCGGCAAGGCCACCACCCATCACACCCCAATATCGAGTTCCGACACGGCCACCACCCGATACTAAGGTGTTAGAAGTACCTAGAAACAAGAGAAAATGATGCTCTATGCATCTCGATAGCTCTATGCATAAAACAAAAACGAGATACTCCGTGCATTTGGAATGGAATGATGCTCCATGCATCTCGGTAGCTCTATGCAACACAAACAAAGAAGAAAACTCCATGCATCTAGATTGGAAAGAATGAAGAAGCCTCAAATCTGAAGTGTAAACAAATGTGATGATGGATGGGATAATCTGCACTAGAAACACTGAACATAGGAAGAAATGCCAAGCTGTAGCATGGATCCTCCTGAAGATAATACTCCATAATAGAGATGAAAGAATCCTGCATCGATGGAGGAATCGGAAGAAATCTTGAGTGGAAAACTCTACTCTGAAAGCCTCTCTACAAACCGTATCGTGCAATCTGAAGATATGGGAACCTGTGAAAAGAACCTGATATCCTTTCACCTATACCTGTATCTGAGGGGTGACTAAGGAAAAAGTAAGAATTATACTTATATATGTATATTTATATAGTTAATATACATATACATATATATATATGTATATATATATATGTATGTATGTATGCATGCATGGTATGTATGTATGAGGAAGGAAGTAACTTATATAAGACTAGACTAGTAACAATTGAATTAAGATAGTTCTAAACTAATACACCAAAAAAGAACAAAAAAATAGAACCACATTTAAAAGAAAACTATGAATCTTTAATCATAAGTAAGTTATGATTAACAGTTAGATCATCATATGAATTTGAAAAATATTCATATTAATACTGATGGCGTTAAAAAAACAATTGTTGTGTTTAAATAAGTTAATATTTTAGCTAACCTTCTTAAGATACCCTTTAAAAAAAATTATTTTAGCTAATTTATATTTTGGATTAGAAACCCAATTAAAACAGAATGAAGAAATAGTAAAAATCAAATTATTAAAATGGCTATCACTATTATTAAAAACTATTTGATTTCTTTCAAACTATATATACCAACTAATGATAATGAATAAAGAGTAAAGTAAAAATCTAATATTCTTTTTAAACCTAAATCTAAAATTATTCCAGTAAAAGTCACAATCCGAAATTTTAGTTATAATATTAAAATTGAAAATTTTAAGAATATTGTTAAGAATGTAATAAGAATCTGTGCAATCATAGTATATATGCTTAATGTCTTCAAGATGCAAATTTTAAAAATAACATTTATTATCATTATGAATGTTCTTTCTTTTTAAGTATTCAATGGTATTAAGTTTTCCATGCAATATTAACCACATGTGTATTTTAGATTTAGGAGGAGCATTTGATTTCCAAATAAATTTGAACGAGTTGCTTATAGTACCCGAAAAATTAATAAATCTGTAAAAAGAGTTAGAAGTATATTTCTTACTTCTATCCCATTCCCAACAAAAAATACCATTATCATTATCAATATTATAAAGATTTAATCTTGCATAAAGCAAGTAAAGCAGCCTAAGAGTTGAACCTACTAAAATTCTGTTAAAACTAAAATTCCAAGGAGGATCATTATCAGGAGAATAAACTTCATTAATTAGAGAAAACTTAAAATTACAGAATGAACTATAGTATTTATTCCTGAGTTAAAAATCTCAAGACATTTTAAAATGTTTTTCCAAAAATTAGAAATATTTTGAGTGGCTGGAGAAACAATTTGATATAAATTACTATTTCTATTATAGTAATGTTTAGAAATGATCTCTTTCCAAATAGCATTATCATTAATATCTTTAAGCTTCCATAAACATTTACTTAGCAAGGACAAATTCATATTACGCAAATTAATAACCCCTAAGCAACCTTCCTTCTTGGCCTTACAGACGGTTTTCCAATTTACTAGACATTTAATATGATTATTTGAATTTTCTCCGCTCCAAAGGAAGTTTCTTCTAATTTTATCAATTTTACCAATAACTCAATCTGGAAACAAATGCCCAATAAACCGGAAGGGCTGATAAAACCGAATTAATTAAAACTAGTCTTCCTGCTTTAGATAAAAATCTTCCGTTCCAGTTAGAAATCTTATTTTTGATTTTATCAATAATAATGAACCAATCGTCATGTTTTAGTTTAGTGGGTCTAATCAAAACCAAGGTAGTAAAAAAGAAAGCTCATAGTTTTGCAATTTAGAGTATTAGCAACTAAGTTTTCAACTTTATCAAAATCATTTAAGACTAACACTGAACTTTTGTCAAAATTTATTTTTAAACCTGATAAAAGTTTAAAACTGTAAAGAATAAACTTGACTGTTATAATGTGTCTAGGAAGATGCGAAGAAAAAAGTAAGGTATCATCAGCAAATTGGAGAACCGATATACCATTACGAGAAATATCATTTCCAACACCATCAAGAGATCCATTATCCACTGTTTTTTTAATAATTTTAGCAAAAACATCAACAGTTAAATTAAATAATAAAGGCGATAAAGGATCTCCTTGCCTTAAACTTCTCTTGGATTGAATTTTGTTACCTAATGTACAGTTAACCATAATACTAGAGTTTCCGGTTCTAAGCGAAGTCATAATCCAATTGATCCATCTATGACCAAAACCTCTAGCATGAAAAATATCAACAATAAAATTCCAGTCTACCGAATCAAAAGCTTTAGCAAAATCAAGTTCTTAAATCGCATAGGTTATGTTATTCTTACAATGGAAATTAATATATTCTTAAACAACAGCCACTCTATCAGTGAAATTTCTTCCTTTAATAAAAGCTGATTGTGAACAATTAATTAATTCGTTCATTCTTTTACTAAGTCTATTAGCTAAAACTTTAGAAAAGATTTTAACTAAACAGTTAATTAAAGAAATAGGTCTAAAATCTTTAAGGTTATTAGCTCCTACTTTTTTGTGTAATAAAATAACATTTGCAAAATTAAATCTCCCCAATTGCAAATTACCATTATAAAAATCATTAAACATATTAACTAAATCAAATTTTAAACATCCCAAAAAGTATTATAAAATAAAATTGGAAACCCATCTGGTCTGGCGATTTATCACTAGGCATGTCATTAATAGCTTTTCTATTTCTTCTTCAGTAAAAGGATTATCTAACTCTGATAAATCAACAAGAAAATCAAGTGGATACAGATCAATCGATCTTACAATGATTTTATGGTTAATTTTAGAACCAAATATATCGTTATAATAGTCTGTAAAAGCCTTGTTAAGATCTCTTTGATCAACTAGTTCTATATTATTAAGAAATATAGACTTAATTGTATTACTGCATTTCCTACCATTAGCTATATTATGAAAAAACTTAGTATTAATATCACCTTCATTGATCCATTGAATTCTGAATCGCTATTTCCACATAACCTCCTCCTTTTCTAAAATAGAATTTAATTTATCTTTTAAATTAGTAAGAACATTACATTCACCTAGATTTAGAGGTCTAGATTCTTCTATCTTAAATTTTAAGCATTTCATTAAGAATATTATCTTTTTTATTTATAAATTGCCAAAAACATTTTTGTTCCAATTTTTAAGGAAAATCCCAAGGTCTCTAAGCTTAGAAACAAAAGCTTTTGCGGAGTTTTCCTTATTTCTGATACTATGGAAACTCAAAGAAACCCATTTACCTTTAATTAAATTCACAAAGTCATTTTCCAAAAGCCACATCTTTTCAAACTTAAGATTCTTTATAATAACTCTATGATACTCACATGTTAGTATAATAGGACAATGATCTGATAGGGTAAAAGGTAAAACATTTACTTTACAAATTGGAAATATGTCTTCAATTTCATCACTAACAAAAAAATCTATCAAGAAAAGCCATGGATGGGAACTCTCTAGCATTACTCCAAGTAAACTCTCTATTAGAAAGAGGAATTTCTATCAAA
This sequence comes from Allium cepa, assembly GCA_030765085.1. Classification (NCBI taxonomy): domain Eukaryota; kingdom Viridiplantae; phylum Streptophyta; class Magnoliopsida; order Asparagales; family Amaryllidaceae; genus Allium; species Allium cepa. The sequence continues at coordinate 111,043,768 of CM060944.1, read as the reverse complement.
TTAAAAGTAATAATAAATTGATCGAATTCCTCCATAGCAAAGTAACCCCCTTCCCTAGGATATCTCTCACCAATGAAATGCATAACATTAACATCACACCCCAAAATCCAAGACCCCGGGGCAAAGGATCTAAATTCTAGGCAAATCGTTCCATAAAATTCTCCTATTAATTTTAGAATTAGGCCCGTAAACATTATAAATATTTAAAAAAGAATTATCAGAAAGATTGATAAGAATAACATGAAGAGAATGCTGTTTAACAATACATTGAACTAGTTTAAAGTAATTATCATGCCAAGCAATCATTAAACCCCCTGAAGAACCCAGAGAAGTTAAAAAAAACCATTTCCTAAAGTGATAACCACCTAATCTTCTAAAAAACGAATGCCAGAGCAATTAATTTTGGTTTCTTGAATAAGAGCGATGTCAATGGAATAATCTTTTAAGAACATCCTAACCTTATCACATCTATTCAAATCATTTAAACCTCTAATGTTCAAACTAATGATCCTCATAAACTAACTGTACTAGCCGTATCTAGTTCCTTACATCTAATATACTCCTTATCTATCTCCACATCAGAAAAAATAAAAGAAGTGTCTCTGGCTAACTGACTAAACTCAGCAGAAGAAAGACTGCTAATGCATAAGTAGAGAACGTACTACCTAAAAAAGTACTCATACCTGAGCCTGAATTCGTAGTGCCAATCGCGCAACTCGAACCAGGTAACTCACTCAAAGCCTGCAACTGACAGCTACAAATCCTGGCACTCCGACTAACGGATCCACTACTGATTTCCTTCCCTTAACTTTCTTCGACGAAGAGACCGAATCCTTAACAATATTATTCTTTACTACCGCATAAGAGCTCGAAGAAAAGTCACAAACCCCCGAATCCAATACTAGAACCACACTAAAACATCTTACAGCAAAAATCTCATCCAATTGTACAGGTTGACAATACTGATTATCTTCACCTATAACCTCATTAGAAACAGTAGCGTGCACGCCCTCTGATGTGTGCATATCAGTTAAATCCATTAATGAAGAAGATCTCTTTCCCTCACTAACCTCCAGTAACTTGTCAAAATAAACAACAGCCTCTAACTCGAAATCATTTACAATTATATCAGATTCATTTAACCATTCCAGCAAATTAGGGTCAGAAGAAAATTTTGAATCGCACGGGTAGATATTATCCAATTTCGAATATCTCACTAATACAAGATCTTCATGAAAGATCTCTGAGTCATTTATCATTATAGGAGATTGTAACTCACAAAAGATTAAGGAATCTAACATTTTGTCGAAGCTGCATAACTCATCAAAAATAGAAAATGCACCAGAGCTCATTATTCCAGAATTCAAATTGTCTCCAGAGTTGTTGCAACCAACTATCAAAGCATCCTGATCCAAAATTTCAAAATCTACAGATTCATAACCAACAGACCAATCCATCTTTAATATACTCAAATGACTACTGTCAATTGGGTTCACTTCGATACTTCTATCATCGGTTGAAATACAAGCACTCAAAGTATTTAGATGTTCATGAAAATATTGCTCAGCAATAACCATCGAACCACCATCTAAACCTTCTATATTAAGGTCAACAACTGATTTTGAAGATAAACAATCGAATCTGTTGAATGTAGATATCTCAAAGTTATCTTTCACTCGACTATTATATTTATAATTTTTTCCATGATAAAAAATGAATTTGAGATTCTGAACTTCAACATTTTCACATCTATTCAAATAAAATATTAGACAAGGCGATTCCATGCATGAAGTAACATCAGGATCTAAGAGAACAGGATCGAAACCCAAAATTAAATCTTTAACAAAAGAACAGAGAGAATTGTCTGGACTTATTATAGTGGCTTCCGAAAGTTTAGATCAATTGCACGAGACTTCAAACTTGCCACCAAAATCAGCAGAATTTTCATTGTACCCCTTGCCAATATTCGGCTCATTAATAATATCAAAATGATAAAACAAATCACCAGGATAACTGATACCTACTGCTTTCTCAAACCAAAGATAATCGATCAATAAACCCCTCAAAATCAAATATTTCAGCATGAACTGAAATCCATGGTTAACCAAAGATGGTGAAGAATATCCCCGTTCTCGATGATTTGAATTGCTAGAAACAATCTGTTTCTTGAATACACCAGTACTTGCTTTGCTAAAATATACTTCAGGATTTCCAAATCTTTCCCTATACCCTTTTCCAATGTTTGGCTCGTTGATATTGTTAAAGTGATAAAGTAACTCATCAAGATATCTGATACCTTCATCTTCCATAAACCAGTGCGTATCTAGTAAAACTTCTCTCAGCTTCAAAAATTTCAAAACGAATTGGAATCCATGATTAATCGAAATCGAACTAGTATAGGAAAATAAATTCGAATTACTGACAGAAGCCAAATTCTTCCCGTAACCTTTACATTTATGCCCAAAAGAACCACAAGCGAAACATCTTACTGGATCGCGAAATGAATTAGCGAGATGATTGAGATCACCACATCTAAAACAATATTTCATACCCTTCCTTGTATTTATCCAATACGAATTAGGTTTACATTCTTGAATTCGATTGGGGAGATGTTTCTTAACGGCTTGGGCATATGAATAGGGAGTGGGATTTCTATTTGAGAACTAGAGAAACCAGAATATAATGAAGATTTCAGATGAAAATCTTAGTTATATTACATTCGAAATATAAGTGTATAATATTTTCCATTTTATTATTACAAAAATAACATTTTTGTCATTAAAAATATTTTTCTTTTTTAAAACTTTTATTGCATTCTATTTGTCATGTAAAATTAACCACATATGCACTTTTCCTTTAGGTGGAACACTAATTTCCACTATATTTAAATATTTTCAGTTTAGTTTTCGAAAGTTTATAAAATTATAAAAAAATGAGCTGAATATTTCTTTCCCATATCCCAACATCAATTTTTAATGTCTTTTTCATTATCGATATTGTAAAGCTCTAATTTAGAACACAATAATGCAAACTGTTCTAAGTATTATCCGCTAGCGTACGATTAAAATTGGATTCTCAAGGAAAATTTAAATTTGGCCTATAAACTGAAATTAGTACATTTTTGTAATTGCATATATCATATAATTCACGAAGTTCTACTTTAAGTGGACGAGCTGAGATCCAATAATCATGCCAAAAAGAAGTATTATTACTAGAATGAACAACATTATTAATACTTAGGTTATAAATATCAACATTTAATATTACCGATTTCCAAAAGTGAGATATATCATTAATAGTATTGTGGTAAATATTAAAAGCATCACCATAATGTTGATCGAAATTATTTCTTTCCGTAGTAAAATTTTCTTATTATTATTAAATTTCCATAACCATTTACCTCATAAAGATATATTTAAGTTATGTGAATCTTAATTCCTAACCCTTCCTCATTTTTAGTCTTATAAATCATTTTACATTTAACAAGACATTTTGAACTACAATTTGAGATATCTCCGCTCCATAAAAAATCTTCCTGATTTTTATCAATTACCCATTTAGGAAAAAGATAAAACGACATCCAGTAAATATATAATGCATATGAAACAGAAGCGATGAGAACTATCCTACGTGCTCTTATAAGAAATTACCATTCCATTTGGACAATTTTTATTAATCTTATCTAGTATAATTATCCAATCATCATATTTGATTTTTTGCGGCCTAATTAAAAATCCTAAACAATCAATAGGAAACTTCATGTTTTATAATTCAATGTGCATGCAATTTGGTTTTCTATATTATCTATGTCATTTAAAACCAATGTCGAACTCTTATCAAAATTAATCTATAAACCAGATAGTGGTTCAAAACTACATAAAATGAATTTAAAAGCAATAATATGCTTAGGCAAATGGGATGTAAAAATAATAGTATCATTTGCAAACTGAAGAACAGAAATACCATTACAAGTGATCTCATTTCCTATGTTCTCTAATAACCTATTACTATTGTCCACTTTGATATTTTTAGTAAATACATGAGCTGCTCGATTAAACAGTAAATGTGACAATGGATCACCTTGTCTAAGACCACGTCTCGATTGAATTTTATTCCTAGAACAGCATTAACCGTAATACTTGAATTATCGGTTTTAAGCAAGGACTAATCCATCCTACCCAACTAGAACTAAAACTCATAGCCATCAATAAATCCTTAAGGAAAACTCAATCAACCGAGTCAAAAGCTTTAGAAAAATCAAGTTTTAAAAGCTCAAAGGTGATATTATATTTATAGTAGCAATTAATATATTCTTGAACCACTACCACATCGTATGTGATATTTCTACCATTAATAAATGATGTTTGTGTAATATGTACTAATTCATTCATTTTAGAATTTTAATTTACTCAAAACCTTATAAATGATTTTAAAATAGCAGTATAATAATGATATTAGTTTGATATTTTTCAATTGATTAGCACATATTTTCTTATGTAAAAAAATTACATTCACCATATTTAACCTATCTAACTGTAACAAACCATTATAAAATTCATTGACATTTTTATTGTATATACTTTTAAAACATTTCAAAAAGTTTCGTAGAATAACATAGAAAATCCATCCCGACCCGGACCTTTGTCATTAGGCTTATCCTTAATAGCCTTCTGAATTTTCTCTTATACAAATGGATCATCTAACCCTACTAGATCAATCTTAAAATCTTCAGGGTACAACATAACCCAATTAGTTCTAATCCTGTGCCTTTTGTTAGTTTCAAAAATTCTCTATAATAATTGATAAATTCATTATTCAGTTTCATTTGGTCAAAATTCTCAATATTATTAATTAAAATAGAATTGATGGTATTACTACATTTTCTACTATTATTTAGTATTCAAATCTCTCCCATCCATCCATTGGACTCTAGATCTTTGCTTCCACATTACTTCTTCTGATAAATGATTTTATTTAAATCTTCTTATAAATATGAAACACTACAACAAAACAACCATATTACAACTTTTCATTTACAACCAGCAAAAATCGACAGTTGTAATAGGTATTTTTTAACAACTATTTTGTCTCAGCAGTTGTAACAGGTATTTTGTAACAACTGTTCTATTTCAACAGTTGTAATCAAGACACTTTTAACAACTATATTTGTATAGCAGTTGTAATATTTATTTATAACAACTATTTTTAATAGTTGTAACAAATATTATATTTCATTAGACAGCGCCACTTCAATTTCCTTCTTTCATTTCTTCGGCCGCCCAAACGTGAGAAGAAAAAAAAACCTAAATTGCTCCTTTCTTGTTTCTGAAAACCTAAATCAAAAAACCTAAATAGCAAAAAAATTCGTTTTTCCCTCCTTGTAATAATTTAGTCGCAGATCTAAAATATCCTAGATCGTCATCGTCGATCGCAGGTTGCAACTACCGCTTCTAGATCGCTCATGCTCGTTGCTTGTACTTGCTCGTGCTATCACTCAAAAGGTTTGGTCTTTTTCGTTCTTCTTTAATCTGTTGATTTTAATTTTGTTTTTTTGGATTTTTTTTGTTTGCATTTGGTTGCTGGAGACACTGTGGGTATTTTTATTTCTCTTTGCAGTTGTACTAGTTGGAGAATCAATTGTGTATCAAAAGTTTTGGAATAAACTTTTATAAGCAACTTGTAAGGCTGTAAATTTGGTTTCGGTTATCGTCTTTTTTACTTGTCATTGTTCTTATTTTCCATTCATTTAGTGAATGATTATGTCAACAGCCACTTAGGACAAATCTATGTAATTCTGTCGTTGAAGATAATAAGATCCAACTCATATTGGCAAACTTTTGAACTCGTATATATATATTTGCTAATATAAATGTATGATATGAGATCTGAGAACGAACTGAAGTAATGGGATGGATTCTTTATTTTATTGGTTGTGATAAAACATTCGTTACTAATGCCAACCTTTTTAAGCCCTAGAACTATTTATTCAACTTTTAGTTTTTAATTATATTAACCTAAATGAGCTGCATAGACAATCTTTTTACTGTATTTGATTGTCTCCATAAGATTTTGATATCAATATGTGTCAGACTACATTTCAAACCGATGAATAAGATTAATATTGTTTTGGTGGTTAATATTGACATACTATTTTGAATGTGTAGTGGTCTAGGAATGATATAAGCTTTCATGTGTATTCAATCTTGAGTTTAGTTTCCATTATGTTTGCAAACATTATACAGATTTACTAGGTTAAACATTTTTGAATGATGTGCATCTTTTTTATGTCATTGCTTTTATGTAAGTACAGATGAATAAACATACATCTATACATTTGTGTGTGAATCTGTGTGTATCCATTTGTATGTGTATAAACAAACATATGAGTTTAAGTAGGTATACATTTGTATCTAAATTCACTAAAAAGGCATTCTTGCACAAAATAACGATATCAATGTATCTTTAGGTCCTCAGGAAGCAAGCAAAAATGAAGATTGACCCATGGACAAATTTTGGTAAAGTGTTTCCCTAAAGCTTTTATTAATGAACACTTGATTTCTAATTGAATGCTATAAAAGTTGAGAAGCTAGTTGTAACAATAGTTCAGGTATTCTATGAAGCTCCAAATATGTTGCATGCATTTTGGTCAAAAGGTCTTTAAAGGTATATGTTTCTTTTGTAAATGCTTATATTGATGGCCATATGTTATAATTTCTTCGTTCTTATACTGAATTTGTACATTAATTGATAGTTACTATACACCATTCTACTGTTTATATATTTTTGGAAGTCCAGTGATAATTTATGCTTATGCTTACAAGGTCATCTATACTTGGTTACTTATAGAGACTATATGCAGATACTTCTTGTAGTGACGAAACCTACAAATTAAAAGTACTAATGTCAATAGATGCCAGTTTCATGTTTACTTAACTTACATGTATCTTTCATATTTCTTACATGTATTCGGATAGAAATTTGAAACCTATTGAGCTTTGGTTGTCGCAGCCTGTGGAGCGTATGGCAGCATGAATTCAGACCATAACAGTATTGTAATTTTTTCTAATACGTTTCCAGACTAATTTTAATCTGTAACGATTGTCTTTGAGCATTAGCCAAGCCCAGCACTGAAAATTAGTTGCATGAATTTTATGACTAATACTTCCAAGGTAGCTAAATCAGTCTGATTTCAACTCACCTTGCCCCAAAATATCCTTGACCAACAACCCTTTGCCTCTGACTCTTCAACAACATCATCCCTTAGTTTCTAAATTAATCTACCCCCTTGCAAACATAGTTCGTACCATAACAATGTAGTTTTACCATTGATTATTCTTTTTTAATACACTTCAAGGCATCCTCCCTAATCTTTATTACGAATTCCAAGGCATGAATCCTCATTTCTACTCGACATCTCCCATAAAGACCGCTTTTGATGTATTTCTTACTCATAAACTTAACCCATGTCCCTTCATCATTAAAAACCCTTCATACAAGGTAATCATTTGTATATGTCATACCATGGTAAAATTTGTATGTCTGAATTATAACACAATTTACATAGATTTGTACATGTTAAGAGATTCAGCACATATATCAGTTTGCATAGCTTACTAGTATACACATTAGCTTACTAACACAGTTTGCATAGATGTCTGCATATAATTGCTTTACTGTGTTTATATTGGAATTTTGAGTGCTTGCTTTGTAACCTGGTTTTGGGTAGTGTTAACAAGTGATGCAGTAGCTTGTATGGTGATTCTGTACATTTTTTTGAATTGAAAGCATCAAAAGGGTACCATTTTTTAAATTTCGAATTATTAAGATACGAAACATAAAATAATGAACTTGCCTTGTTTGACATGAAGCAGTTGATATATAGCTTAATTGCAATGTCCAAAGAAGAAAGAATGCAACTTCTTCGGTTTATTGAAATCAAAAGATAATAAAAATTGCGTGATGTGAAGAATAAAAATAGATTTAAAGGCAGAGTGATTCGGGTTCTTCCCTTTTGAGTCATTTTTTTGGGCAATTTTTTATATTAGTCTTAGAATCTGATTCTAGTTAAGTACGCAGATAGTTTGTGCCACTCGATCATGTTTTAGGACTTCCTTTTTTGTTAAGTCTTAGAATCCAACTTATATAAGGCTTTATTTGCAAATAAATGTTTTATAAAGCAGCTTACACTACCCATAATTATAATTTCTGTAGTTTGATAATTCATCTCTTAGCTAACTTTCTTGTTCTTTGTTTTGAAGAGCATGATTATTTTATCATTGTGCAGAAATAACCCGATCTATGAATCTAGAAAAACATTTATATATTACTCAAATGCAAAGGATGCTTTATATTAAAACTGAATCTTTTTTCTTATACTCTACAGATAAACTATTTATTTTTGACAGAAACTATTAGAACATATCCTGCATCACAATTCATCTTGTTTTTCTTCTTCTTTTAAATGTTAACCACTGCTAGGAAGGTCAAACTACGACGTATATCTATTTAGGCTGTCACAATTGTGGGAAATTATTAAAAAAAAAATCTTTATATTACATGTTAATTAGTACCAACCTGTTTTCCTATCTAACATTGAGTGCATGTCTTTTTCCTTATGTTCTATTTAATGTGAGTTTATTTATAAATGTGAAGCTTGAATTTTTATTACAAGGAAAAGAGCTCAATTTAAAACAAATCAAGGTGTTGGTTGGATTTGATTGCATTATACGAATCAAGGTGTTGGTTGGATTTGATTGCATTATCCATAGAATGATGTAATGTCTCCCAATATAAGATAACTATGAGGCTAAAATTTGGTGCGTCACAGAGAGCTTATCTAGCAAACCGGATATAACCTGATGTACTGGGAAACACCCTTATATTTCAAAGGTAAAATAGTTACAAGCCTTCTCCTTCTGTTTTGAAATAGTTACAAGCCTTCTCCTTTTATTTCCTGGATGTTGTTGAAAAGCATGTAATACTACTATCCAAAATATAGTTTCAGTTTTGGCTGTGTATTTGAATCATTTAGGAATCTGGATACAATTTTAGACATGTAATAGTATTGGATATAGTTTTGCTTGAGGTTTCCCTCATGTTATCCAATCTTAGCGGTACATTTTATGTATTATAATTCTTTCAAGTGTTTATGTCATGATATTGAAAATAAATAATGTGTAGTTCAGACAGCATTGTATTTGACCTGGTAACTCTTTACATGCAACTAACTAAAATATGGTTATGCAGGGATGGCTACGTACGGTGGCTGTTGTGATGAGGTTGTGGTGTGGATGATGGAGTGGAATGTATGGATGGATGGTGTGGCCGAAGTGCAACAGTGCATTATGACAGTTTGCTAAGGGAAATGTATAGGATGATTGAAGTTGTTGTGAAGCGGTGATGTTGTGGAGCAGTCATGTTTATGGCAAGAAGAAGTGGAATGCTGAAGGCATTGAGTGTGTTAGTGAGAATGATGGACAGTGGGATGGTGTGTATGTGATGTAGTTGTATAAAAAGCAGGGTGATGTCTGGTGGGGATGTATGTGATGCTGTGTGTTTATATGAAGTTCGTCAGTGCCGTTTTTTAGGTGTTGTGTTGTTGAGGTGGTTGGTAGAGGATGTGGAGTGGTGTGTAGGCAGAAGGCAGTGGAGAGGTGGTGAAGCAAGGCAGTGTTAGGAACTTATTGGCTGTGGTGTTGTGAGATGTTGGAGTTTTGTTTAATGGTGACAGAAGTAAGGGGATGTGAATGTTTGTAATGTTGGTGATGGTTGATGAAGTATGGTATGGAAGAGTTGAGGATGCATCCTGTACCACTAGGAGCAGATATTTGAAAAGTTTAGGTCGATGCGGTGGTGGATCCTTAAGCTCTTCTATCTAGGCCCACTGTAGATATCTATACGGGTGAAATAGCGGTTGGGACGTCTATTGCTTGACATAAAAAAGTTATCTCTTTTGATTAGTACGTATATGTACTTTTACTAATTATGTTATGTATTTAGTTATGTTTTGGAACGAAGTTATGAATTCATAAATGGTGTAAACTTGAATTTTTTTCCGAATGGAATGGTTCAGGTTGTTTGAAGTATTTAAATAATTGTGGTTATTATTAACGAAATATTGGTTTTAACTATAATATCATGAAATTTATGGTTAATAGCAATTATGAAACGATAAATTATAGCAGTTGTAAAATTATTTGTTGCAACTGTCATCATTAGTTGTAGTAGATCCTACAACAACTATTACCGTTGTTGTAAACTTGTTAATGCAACAGGCGGAAACAGTTGTTAAAATATTTATTACAACTGTCGTAAACGGTTGTAAATAAGTAATTTACAATTGTCGAAAGCATTGTAAATAACTCTTTTACAACTGCTATTTGCAGTTGTAAAAAGCCTTTTTACAACTGCTTTTGCAACTGTACGTATCCCTTGTAAAATAATCCCGCTCTATTACAACTGCGGATATAAAGACTGGCGGGTGCCAGTTGTAATAGACCTTTTACAACTGTTTTTGGCAGTTGTGAAAGAGTATTTTTGTTGTAGTGAAAGAACATTTTTCCTGAAATATTCAACTCTTTAATTCTTCAATTTTATATAAATTTAATATCTCATTTGTTAATTTCTCCTTCTTAATTTTAATATTACCAAAAACATCTCTACTCCACTTTTTTAGAAAAAAATGTTAAATCTCTATGTTTACTAATCCATACTTTGGCTATTTTAGCTGGAAATATGTAGTTATAACTATTCATAGAAAGCCATTTCTTAATAACTAATTCTTCAAAATTATTCTCTAACAACTACATCTTTTCAAGTCTAAAAATTCTATTCTGAATATTTTGATGAGTACAGGATACGATAATTAGGCAGTGGTTTGAATAAATATTTGAAAGACCAACAACCTTACAAGAAGGAAATTTGTCTCAATTTCATTACTAATAAAAATTCTGTTTAAAAGTACCATCGAAGGATTTTTTTTCTACCATTTGTCTAAGTAAACTGTCTGTTACTTATTTTTGTCTCAATTAAGTTACAATCGACAATAAATTGGTCAAACTCCTCCATAGCAACAAAAGCTCCTTCCCTAAGTGATATTTCTCCTTAATATTTTGTAACCTAAATATCTCCCTATAACCCATAGATCTGGAGCGAGTAATCTAAATTTTAGACACTCATTCCATAGAACTCTATGATCTATCTTAGAGTTCGGCTCATAAACATTTGTAATATTTAATATTGAATCATCGCTAATGACAACAGTAATCAAATTAATTGAATGATTTTTAATAATAGATTGTAAAAGTCTAACACAATGATCTTTCCAACCTATTATAACTTGTCCTGCACTGCCCCTAGCAGAAAGGTAAGACCAATGATTTATATCAGATCTCTCAAATACCTATAAAATCTATATCCGGATGTTGTATTTTAGTTTCTTGTAAAATTTAATGTCAACATTATTGCCTTTAAAAACGATCTAATTTTTACTACATTTTCCTAAATCGTGCAATTGCTTAACATTTCAATTGATATATCTCATGGTCCAAGTCATCTGATTCGCTCTAATTGTTACTCTTAATACACTAGCTGTCAATTTGAGTATCATCAAACATAAACCAGAATTTCTAGCTAAATATTGCATATCGCCAGTGGATAAACTATTTAAAATATAGGATACCAACTGAAACGACCTTGACTCGACCTTCGAAAATCGACACCGAATACGACACTCGTTGTGACGCCCCACCTCTATACCCACGCTAGCCAAGAACACTACGGTATAGTGCTGTCAACTAGCACGGAAATAAGGCTGTTGAGGAGCGACCATCCATGTAATTGCTTATCACACGGTGGCTATAAATAATCTTCGGAAACAAACATAGAAATAAGCATCACAAATCAGTCACAGTCATCCATATCACAAAGGCGAAAGAAGATATGAATATATAACTAACACATGAAAGTGTACATCAGAGTAGTGGTCAAAAAGATCCACAATAATACAAAAGAATAGCATCACGTGCTATACAAAAGATTACAACTATGAGTCTATATCTCAAGTGTATACAACAAAAACTGCTAATCTAAATAGTTAGCCAAAAGTCAGGGTAGCAAATCCCGGGAGGAAGTCAAGCAGAAGCACCTGTAACATCTCGGTCTGACCCGAGTATTATTTAAGAAAATAATAAACGGATCAGTCTAGCTATAAATATCAAATGAAATGATATAAAGATAAAAGATATGGCATAAACATAAAATATCCATACTGACATATTACTATAAGTATGCAAATGATGATCAACAGAAGATCAATCAATATCATAAGAATCTTCTCAAAGATCCAAAGAGGGCATCATACCCTAAACTTGTACTCATAACAAGTCAATGACATAAATTCTAGAAATCAACACAAGAAATCCAGAAATCACAGAAAAAGGAAAAGAGGCCTATCACATGACGGTCCGAAAACCATGGGGAGCTACCCCATACGGGTGAGTCAGATCACCCAGATGAGGTCTAGGCTAACCAAAAGGCATAAAGGTATGTGTGAGTGGAATCACACAAATGGTGTCTAGCCTAACCTCGCAACAAAAAGGTATGTGTGAGTGGAATCACACAAATGGTGTCTAGACTAACCTTGCGGACAAGGAGATATGTGTGAGTCGGAATCACACCAATGAGGTCTAGTCTAACCTTGCAAACAAAGAGACATCGCACAATTGCTAGTCTAAATCATAAAATGATCATCATGATCAACGAGAAGTGTCAGTTACACTAAGTTAGTAAATATAAAAGTTTAGTTTCATGTCCCATAACCACTAGCATAACTTAAATATTTACGAACATACCGTAAATCTTCACTAATAAAATTGTCACTAGAGGTTCAATCGAACAAGTCCAAGAATTAACCGACGAAGCAAACACAAGCGTTTCATACCACTTGTTTTACTAAGCCGTTTAATTAGATTTCTCATCCGAGTGAGGTAAAGTTTTGTATATACTAATAGATTGGAAAACGGGTTAAGAAAAGAGCTTTGTTATTAAAATAGAGTTGAAATCATTTTGTTGAAAGAGTTTTGATATTTACTACAGGTATTGAAACCTTTATATTTTAAAGTGACAAATCACAGAAGCGATTGTAGAAACAATCAATCACAAAGATCACATTCGAAGATGTGATAAAAATCCAAGGAAATCAGCTCAACAAGTTCTGTTGAATGTTTTTCAGATAAGATCCCCTATGGAAGGGGGTGGCAACCCCCCAAGGTGGGGGTGCGGGGGCAACGCCCTTGCTACGGGATTCGACCTGCCCGGTCAGGTCGCGGGGGTCCAGGGGGCAGCGCCCCGTCCAAAACGGTACGACCTAGTGAAGACCAAAGGGAGCATAGGATCGAGCGACCTAAGGGAGGCGAGCGACTTAAGGGACTCGTGGGTTAAAAGAGGTGAGCGACCTAAGGTCTTAACGGCTCGCGACCTAAGGTCACACGACCTAACGGCCTAAGGTCACACGACCTAACGGCCTAAGTTCACACGACCTAACAAGCTAACAGGTAGCGACTTAAGGGATGAAGGCCAAGCTGCATCGTTGAACGACCTAACGAATGAAGGCCGAGCGACCTAGCGACCTATGCGCGCCAACGACCTTATGGTTCATGCGACCTAACAGAGACGAGCGACTTAAGAGACTCGAGACCTAACAAGGTAATAAGGTCGAGCGACCTACGACTTAACGAGGTAAAGGCCTAACGGCCTAGTGAAACACGAGACCTAAAATAGACGCGACCTAAAAGAAGCGCGACCTAACGTGGGAACGACCCAAAGAGGCACGCGACCTAACGACCTAACTAGGTCAAGCGAGTTAAGTGGGGACGAGTTATCTGCCAAGCGACTTAGTGGGTAAACGACCTAACCCATGCGTGCGACCTAATGGGTAGACGACCTAAGGTCCAACGACCTAACCCATGCGAGCGACTTAAGGTCATGCGACCTAAAAGGGAACGACCTAAGGTCACGCGACCTAACGAGGTAGGCAAGGCCGAGCGACCTAAAGGGGCATGACTTAAAGGTCAGCGACCTACGACTTACGACCTATCTCCAAGGCAGTGCGACCTAAATGTAGAAAATTCACCAAAACGCTAAAAATTGGAGTTTTTTCGTCAATCCAATCGAAACCAAATGCAAATATACATGCAAAAGTGATAGGGAATTATTCCCAACAGTCCAATATAGTTATAGGCTAGAACTGTGAGATAAAAATCTCACCTTTGCACCAAATATCAATGAAAATGAAGTTTTAAGCAAGCAAGAATCAATCCCTCTTCTATCTAAGCACAAGAAGATTGAATCCAATGTCTTCTTCTTGAATTTGGAGTAGAAAGATGGATTGCAATTGAATTTGATTTTTAGAATTTTAATTTCTCATTCCCTCCACCATTTTTGAAGAAGCTTGAAGGCTTAGGCAAATAGAAATGAAGTTATGAAGAGGAGGGGTGAAGGTTGGGTCTAATAGGCTAAAAGCCCAACCCAAAGTCTCATGTGAAAAAGTAGTGAAATTTCACTATCTCCAATCATATCAATGTTTATACTTAAAAATGTTGTAAACAACATTTCGAACTCAATGGAAGTGGTCTCGAGTCCTAATTTGTCCGTTTGCAAAAAGTAGCTTTTCGGACCAAAATCCGATTAATGATAAAATATTCAAATAAAATATTTAAATATAAAATCGATAAATATGCGGGTTGTTACAGACTCCCCTCCTTAAATAAATTGCGTCCTCGCAATATATAAGATGGAAATAAAAAGTAACAACCATAAAAGCATATTAACACAAAAGAAATTTGAAATAGAAAGTTCACCTCAAAGAGCAGGAGTAAGCAAGTTAGGATGTGTTTACTCGATGAATTCTCTGGATTCCCAAGAGCAGTCCTTAGGATTTGAGGACCATTGAACCTTCACAAGCGGAACATCTTTATTTCGAAGTCGTTTGACCTCCGAAGCAATAATTCGAATAAGATGCTGCTCGTAAGTTAAATTCGGTGAAACTTCAATTTCTTCCACAATACCAGGCTCAAGAATAGAATCGGAATTTCGTAGGCATTTCCGTAATTGAGAAACATGAAACACGTCATGCATAGCAGAAAACTGAGCCGGTAATGTAAGGCGATAAGCCATAGAACCAATACGTTCAGTGATAGGAAATGGCCCAATATATCGGGTGCTAACTTTCCCGATCGACTGAAACGTACAACACCTTTCATAGGTGAAACACGAATAAAAACAGAATCTCCCACAGAAAATTCTAACTTCCTTCTTCGATTATCGGCATAGGATTTTTGTCTGCCCTGGGCTTCTTTCGTCCCATGTCGAATAAGTTCAATCTTCTCTGTGGAATCACGAATAAAGTCTGGACCTAAAACCAGCTTCTCACTGGCCTCAAGCCAACAAGAAGGAGATCGGCATGGCCTTTCATAGAGTGCTTCGAAAGGTGCCATACCAATACTAGATTGGAAGCTATTATTATAGGAAAATTCAAAAAGTGAAATATGATCTTCCCAACTTCCACCAAAATCGAGCACACAAGCACGAAAAAGATCTTCAAGAGTTTGATTCACACGCTCGGTTTGTCCATCGGACTGGGGGTGATAAGCGGTGCTAAAATTAAGCTTCGTTCCCAAAGCTTTTTGAAGACTCTTCCAAAATCCACTAGTAAATAATGGATCACGATCGCTAACAATAGAAGTAGGAACTCCATGCAATTTAACAATTTCTTTGATAAAAAGCTTGGCCAAAAGAGGAATGGTTCGGTTGGACCGAACGGGAATAAAATGGGCAGATTTAGTAAGTCTGTCAACAATCACCCATAAGCTATCATGACCCGAATGAGAACGAGGAAGACCATCAATAAAATCCATGAAAATTTGGTCCCACTTCCAAATTGGAATTTCTAAAGGTTGCAATAACCCACCAGGCCTTTGATGTTCGGCCTTGACAAGTTGGCAAGTCATGCAACACTTAACAAAGTTAGCAATAACAGATTTCATTCCCTCCCAATAATAAAGTCGCTTCATATCAGCGTACATTTTACTACTACCGGGATGAATGGTGAATTTAGAACGATGGGAATCTTCTAAAATATCTTTACGAAGATCACCAATATTTGGTACGATAAGTCTACAAAATTTTCGAATGCCGCCATGAGAATCAATATCAAAGTCTTTCAAACCTTCCATATCAATTTTATCCTTAACATTTTGGCCAAGAAGAGCCAATTCAGGATCTAGCCCTTGAGCTTCAAGAATGCGGTCAAAAAGGGAAGGATGAGCCTCAAGGCTACATAAAACAAGTGATGAGCTTAAATCAGATACGCGCTCTCGAATCTCACAAGTGGATAAAATCTCGAGATCGTTCCATTCAGATATTATCATAGAAACAACTGCTTGTTGTTTACGGCTAAGAGCATCGGCGACACGATTACCCTTATCGGGGGTATAAAGAATATCAAGATCATAAGGTGCAAGGAACTCGAGCCAACGCTGTTGACGCAAATTAAGTTCCTTTTGAGAAAATAAATATTTCAAAGACTTAGCATCCGTGTAAAGAATAAACTTCTCTCCCAATAGATAATGACGCCAAATTCGAAGGGCGAAAACAATAGCCCGAGTTCTAAATCATGTGTGGCATATCTAGTCTCGGCCGGCTTCAATTGCCTAGAAGCATAAGCAATAACACGTTCTTTTTGCATAAGAACGGCACCCAAACCAACATGACTAGCATCAGTATAAACAACAAAATCTTGATTCCCTTCGGGAATAACAAGAATAAGAGCATCAGAAAGGAGTTCTTTCAATTTTTGAAAAGAGGCCTCACATTTATCTGACCAAATGTTTTTAACTCCCTTCTTAGTCAAGCCAGTAAGAGGCACGACAATCTTAGAAAAGTCTTTAATGAAACGACGGTAATAACCCGCCAATCCGAGAAAACTACGAATCTCTATCACACTTTTCGGTCTTTTCCAATCTTGAATCGCTTCAATCTTTGAAGGATCCATAGAAATTCCGGATTCGGAAATAATATGACTGAGAAACTTCACACGAGATTGCCAAAAGTGGCATTTAGAAAATTTCGCCTTTAATTGATTACTCCTAAGAGTTTCCAATACAATCCGCAGATGCTTTTCATGCTCCTCCTCGGTTTTAGAATACACAAGGATATCATCAATGAAGATAAGAACAAACCGATCGAGGAAAGCCTTGAAAACTCGATTCATGAGGTCAACGAAGTAAGCCGGAGCATTCGTTAAACCAAATGGCATAACAAGCCATTCGTAAGATCCATAACGAGTACGGAACGATGTCAAAGGAATACTATCCTCAGCAATACGAAGCCGATGGAAACCGGTAGCCAAGTCTAATTGTGAAAAGACCTTAGCACCACTAAGCTGATCGAATAGATCATCAATCCGAGGTAAAGGATATTTATTTTTAATAGTAAGATCGTTAAGCTTGCGATAATCAACGTAGAGCCTAAGAGTACCATCGGATTTCTTTACGAAAATAGCCGAAGCTCCCCAAGACGAGGAACTAGAGCGAATAAATTGCTTCGTCTCCAATTCGGATAATTGTTTGCGCATCTCCTCATTTTCCTTGTTGGACATTCGATAAGGAGGACGAGTAATAGGTTGAGCTGCAGAAATAAGATTAATTCTGAACTCAATTGCTCGCTTAGGTGGTAATCCTAAAACGGGCTCGAATATGTCGGAAAATTCATGAACAACGTGAATACGAGAAATTATATCATCTTCATCATCATCATCGTCATCACGAGGATTTAAAGAATATAAAGATGCAACCAAACAGGATTCTGGATCTTTAAGATTAACAGAAATTGGATTAACAGTTAGTGGATGTCGAAGATGAATAGTCCGCTCAGGACATAGGATATGGGCTTGATAACGGTTAAGCCAATCCATTCTCAAAATTATTCCAAAGCCTAAATAACGCATGACATGCAAATCGGCTAGGAAAGAAAAATCACACAAAATAATCTCCACATCTTTACAAAGCAAACTAAGAGTTGCGGATCCACCAACATGATTCGCAATTTTTAAAGAAGTCATTAATGCAGTAACACTTAAGGAAATAGTGTCTACCAGTTCCTTTGATATAAAAGAATGTGATGCACCCGTATCAAAGAGAACTCTAATAGGTTGATCATGAAATAAAATAATACCATCAAGAATGGAGTGAGAAATACCTTGGCCACGAGATGTGTTGCCAGGGGCTTGAGCCACATTCAACTTTCCTTCCTTCTTGCCTTCACGTTTGAGGCATTGATGTATGTAGTGATCCGAGCTCTTACAATAGCGACAAGATTTGGGCTTAGAGCACTTATTCCCAAAATGATCCCCAGATCCACAGTTGAAGCATCTCGCACTACTAGGAGAAGGAGACTTTGCCGCAAGGGTTGCTTCCTTACCCTTTTTATTGGGATAAGGGCCTTTGAATTTACTGGGCCGCTTTTTGTTGTTATTGAAGTTTGGTTTGACACCCACCACTTCAACATCACTTTCCTTTTCGGCCTCTTCGAGACGAAGAGCGATATCAATTAGTTGATCAAATGCGACTTCTAGTTTCAGCAGTAGTGGCTTCTTAAGATTCTTATTTAAGCCATAAACGAACCTCTGGTTCTTCTTCAATGGGGTGTTGATGTATTCAACCCCATATTTGGAAAGCGACTCGAAGGCTGCGACGTAATCAGCCACAGAGGATTGACCTTGAACAAGGTCTATAAAACGTCGAGCCAAGGTTACTTTCCCAGCTTCTAGTACAAACTTTAACTCGAAGCGTCCCTGAAATTGCTCCCAGGTGAGATCCGCTTCATTAATTTCTGAAATAAGGAGTTCGTACTAGTCCAATGCTCTCTCCTGGAGCATGCTGGAAGCCACCTGAACGCGGTGGAGATCGATAAGGTTCATGCGAGAAAAGATTCGATCGCATGATTTTAACCAAGCCTGGACCTCGATGATAGTTTCCGAACCTTTGAAGGGCTTCCCACCCAAGTTGGTGTAATCGCTGCACAAGCGTGCAAATCCCGACTTTGGGTGAGTAGGTTCCGGATTAGCTCCAGCTGCTTGAGCATTTGTTACTAAATCAATAAGCTGTTGAACAGTCATAAAAACTCCATCCTGCGGAGCAGCATTAGATGATCCAGTTCTGGGACGGCCTGGTCTAGACATTCTCTTCCTTTAAGAAAGAAAGAAGAGAAGGAAGAAGGTTATTCACCAATGAATATCAAGCAATCTTCATAGATAAAATAAGGAATCATAAATGAAATAGGATGAATCGGTACGAAGACTCGAATTAATCCTATGGTATAACTCCTAGGTTAGACTTAGGACGATGATCCTTGTTAAGTTATTCTACATTGTTCCGAAGTTTGGCTCTGATACCAAGCTGTGACGCCCCACCTCTATACCCACGCTAGCCAAGAACACTACGGTGTAGTGCTGTCAACTAGCACGAAGAATAAGGCTGTTGAGAAGCGACCATCCATGTAATTTCTTATCACACGGTGGCTATAAATAATCTTCGGAAACAAATATAGAAATAAGCATCACAAATCAGTCACAGTCATTCATATCACAAAGGCGGAAGAAGATATGAATATATAACTAACACATGAAAGTGTACATCAGAGTAGTGGTCAAAAAGATCCACAATAATACAAAAGAATAGCATCACGTGCTATACAAAAGAATACAACTATGAGTCTATATCTCAAGTGTATACAACAAAAACTGCTAATCTAAATAGTTAGCCAAAAGTCAGGGTAGCAAATCCCGGGAGGAAGTCAAGCAGAAGCAGCTGTAACATCTTGGTCTGACCCGAGTATTATTTAAGAAAATAATAAACGGATCAGTCTAGCTATAAATATCAGATGACATGATATAAAAATAAAAGATATGACATAAACATAAAATAACCATACTGACATACTACTATAAGTATGCAAATGATGATCAACAGAAGATCAATCAATATCATAAGAATCTTCTCAAAGATCCAAAGAGGGCATCATACCCTAAACTTGTACTCATAACAAGTCAATGGCATACCACTTGTTTTACGAACATACTGTAAATATTTACGAACATACTGTAAATCTTCACTAATAAAATTGTCACCAGAGGTTCAATCGAACAAGTCCAAGAATTAACCGACGAAGCAAACGCAAGTGTTTCATACCACTTGTTTTACTAAGCCGTTTAATTAGATTTCTCATCCGAGTGAGGTAAAGGTTTGTATATACTAATAGATTGGAAAACGGGTTAAGAAAAGAGCTTTGTTATTAAAATAGAGTTGAAATCATTTTGTTGAAAGAGTTTTGATATTTACTACTAGTATTGAAACCTTTATATTTTAAAGTGACAAATCATAAAAGCGATTGTAGAAACAATCAATCACAAAGATCACATTCGAAAATGTGATAAAAATCCAAGGAAATCAGCTCAACAAGTTCTGTTGAATGTTTTTCAGATAAGATCCCCTACGGAGGGGGGTCCAGGGAGGTGGCAACCCCCCAAGGTGGGGGTGCGGGGACAACGCCCCTGCTACGGGGTTCGACCTGCCCGGTCAGGTCGCGGGGGTCCAGGGGGCAGCGCCCCGTCCAAAACGGTACGACCTAATGAAGACCAAAGGGAGGATATGATCAAGCGACCTAAGGGAGGCGAGCGACTTAAGGGACTCGTAGGTTAAAAGAGGTGAGCGACCTAAGGTCTTAACGGCTCGCGACCTAAGGTCACACGACCTAACGGCCTAAGGTCACATGACCTAACGGCCTAAGTGTAACGAGCTAACAGGTAGCGGCTTAAGGGATGAAGGCCAAGCTGCATCGTTGAACGACCTAACGAATGAAGGCCGAGCGACCTAGCGACCTATGCGTGCCAACGATCTTATGGTTCATGCGACCTAATAGAGATGAGCGACTTAAGGAACTCGCGACCTGACAAGGTAATAAGGTCAAGCGACCTACGACTTAACGAGGTAAAGGCCTAACGGCCTAGTGAAACACGCGACCTAAAATAGACGCGACCTAAAAGAGGCGCGACCTAACGTGGGAACGACCCAAAGAGGCACGCGACCTAACGACCTAACTAGGTCGAGCGAGTTAAGTGGGGACGAGTTATCTGCCAAGCGACTTAGTGGGTAAACGGCCTAACCCATGCGTGCGACCTAATGGGTAGACGACCTAAGGTCCAACGACCTAACCCATGCGAGCGACTTAAGGTCATACGACCTAAAAGGGAACGACCTAAGGTCACGCGACCTAACGAGGTAGGCAAGGCCGAGCGACCTAAAGGGGCATGACCTAAAGGTCAGCGACCTACGACTTACGACCTAACTCCAAGGCAGTGCGACCTAAATGTAGAAAATTCACCAAAACGCTAAAAATTGGAGTTTTTTCGTCAATCCAATCGAAACCAAATGCAAATATACATGCAAAAGTGATAGGGAATTATTTCCAACAGTCCAATATAGTTATAGGCTAGAACTGTGAGATAAAAATCTCACCTTTGCACCAAATATCAATGAAAATGAAGTTTTAAGCAAGCAAGAATCAATCCCTCTTCTATCTAAGCACAAGAAGCTTGAATCCAATGTCTTCTTCTTGAATTTGGAGTAGAAAGATGGATTGCAATTGAATTTGGGTTTTAGAATTTTAATTTCCCATTCCCTCCACCATTTTTGAAGAAGCTTGAAGGCTTAGGCAAATAGAAATGAAGTTATGAAGAGGAGGGGTGAAGGTTGGGTCTAATAGGCTAAAAGCCCAACCCAAAGTCTCATGTGAAAAAGTAGTGAAATTTCACTATCTCCAATCATATCAATGTTTATACTTAAAAATGTTGTAAACAACATTTCGAACTCAATGGAAGTGGTCTCGAGTCCTAATTTGTCCGTTTGCAAAAAGTAGCTTTTCGGACCAAAATCCGATTAATGATAAAATATTCAAATAAAATATTTAAATATAAAATCGATAAATATGCGGGTTGTTACACTCGTATTCAAATGCCGCAAATCCAAACGTCGAATCTGATTCGCCGGAGCTTATAACACATTAAGTACAACACAGCGGAAGAAAAAGAATATATCAATATACAACATTGATACAATAAATATCGATATACATCAGAGATATGATACAAGACAATAGCAGTGGAAAGAAAAAAGATAACACCAGCAGCGAAACAAAATCTCCAATATGGTCTTCAAGAGAGAACTCCAACATCGTAAATCTCCATCTCCAAGGCACCAATGCAGAAATAGCTCGAACTCCCAATAACGATGCACTAAGCTAAGCAAGTGGAGTCATAACCTAATACCCAAAACTCGAGTGGCTGCTTTACTGAGATGAACACTCTTCCTCACCAATCTAGAACCACTCGAGCTAAAACCAATTTGTCTATGCACTGCTAAATCAGACTCTCGGCTCCCTGAACTCGAATACTCAGACTCTCTACATGAAGCTCTACTGGGACACTTTCTCCTCTTCATCTAACTACTACAACAAATATCCGAATCCCGAACACCATCTCCTTTAATAACTTGCTTATTCGACTTCTGCTCTAATGCTAGCTGAGTAGGCCCTACTTTCCCATGCAAAGAACAGTTGACAGAATATACACTTGTGCGTGCAGCGGCATATTGATCCACATCCTGCTCTTTCAATACATTACCTTGCATTGAAACCCCAGCACAACAGTTACTATAAAAGAAATCATCCCCCCATCTTAGTTTTGCCTTTATTTGAGTTCACACCACGATAGAACTTGTCCCACACGCAACCATGAAGGTGACTAAACGTATTATTGTAATCAAAAACACCCATGCTCTCAACTATGTGTTGATATATGTAAGTTTTAGCCACACCTTTATATCTATGTACAGTATTAATTGTTTGTTAACAATGTTATCAAACCCAGCCTTATCATTTATAACATCATGATTTATCACCTTTTAACCTCCAAAAAAGTTACAGCTAAACTGTCTAAGTTAGAGAAAGAAGCCTTAAACGCTTACGATCATTTCCACTATGGTTTACATGCTAATGAGTATAGGATATACAATATACATATAAGTTATCAATCCAATTAACGACAAAACCACGGAATATAGCCAATATGTTTTACTTATTCCATGTCTAAATCTTATAGAACAACAAATTTATACTTCATATGTGGATGTGAACCCTGTGTAAACAATCTCTTTCACCGTCATAAGCTAAAACTTTGTAACCAAGCTTATAAGCATAATATTGATGTAATTTTATTTATTTTTTTAAATTTACAGCCAATTGCTTTGCTATAAACAGATCGAGTATCTTTGTATATCAGGTTCGCCTACATGTTGGAAAGTTAATGGTTGTGTTGCATCATTCAACCAGACGATAATTTAAAGATCCTGAAAACTCTTTTAGCGACATGTACAATAAGACTTCTTACCATCAATCTTCCTGTAGAACATATACTCTTCAGATATTATCAACCGTTGCTCGTATGTAAATAGCAGTTCGTAAAAGGAAGCATGACTAGGAGAACAAGAAATAGAACCTCCTAACTAAATAATTTTGTTGCCTAAAGTTAACAAAAATACAACTAAAGGAGGCGGTATAGAAAATAAACGACGGTAAAAATATTTGAAATGACTCAAATGAATATGTATGAAAGCATGCACTACTACTGAAAATTGGTAATAATTGTACCGAGTTCAACACCTTTAAATTTCCATAGGATTTGCTGGTTGGGTATTCAGAATTTATACCAAATATTTGTATCTCATATACCACTTGACGTCATGAAATATGTTTTTTTTTTTTCATTTTGTATATATTATCCAGCCTTTTGACCAGTAGAATCTGGACAGACCAGACTTATGAAACTTGGATTTAAAGCTTGGAAAAAAAAGCCTAGGAGTCTAGAAACCAAACACATACAGGATCACAAAGTCGGAACCAAGACAGCCCAAGACAACAAGATAGTAGGATCTCCATAGTTGGAGATCGTTACTGACTTCCAATTGAGAATCGGTACCGACTCTCAAATAAGATATAGGAGGACCTCATCTTCTACCTGCATGCTTATCTTGGTGCCAATGGTCTATTTCCAAAATTGGTTTTCTGATTCAATGCAATTCTCCATCGATCTCCATGAACATGTGAAACCGCAATTTTTTCTCCTTCAATTCATCATTTGGACACAGAAGCAAGCTGATATGAGTGCAAACGACTACGAAATCACAAAGCTAACTATAAGACAATCCGAAGCAAGAAGATGAAGGCACCAAAAGTGATGAACTTAGGGATCGGTACCGACTCCTACTTGTGGATCGGTACCGACTCTCAGATATTGTTAAGGTGGAACCTATTATTTTGAAAGAATTGGTCAAATTCGTGCACAGTCTCTTAAAGATATTGTAGACGAGATTTTAGGCCATTACCTCTATAAATAGGGGAGTAGGGCTCATTTTTCCAAATTTTTTAGTTCTCGCTCTATTATTTCATATGTTCTTGTAACTCTAAAATTCTAAGTGTTCTAGTTGTACCAACCTCCAAGATCTTCTACCTCTAAATCAGAAATAAGCAATAAAACTTCAAAGTGAACATATGCCCTGCTTTGTCGAACCACTATAAACGATCGTGTCTTGTTTATTTTCTCTTTTTCATTTACTTTTATTTATTTAATCTCTACTACATAGACTTTATGGTGTTTGTGACATTTTTAGCTCACACATTTTGGTGTTTTCATTGAGAACTTCATTCTCAAGCTACTTATCTACTATTGGATTTCTTACATCCAAGAGATAGATCCAATTTCTCTTTCTTCTAGTTTCTACAACTTAGATTTTTCAAGATATACTTGAAGCGTTTTGCCATAGCTCTATCAAGGAAGGACTCCAAACTTGAACCGCAACTAACAGAGCTACCACTAATGACGTTGAAAATTAGAATCCTCAACAAAAAGATGGAGTTGTCCAACCAACTCAACCTTAGATCCAAACTCCAACTGAAATTGTGACTAGAATGCAACTGGATATGTTGATGAAGCAAATGGAAGACAGATTCCAAGCTAGCCAACAGAAGATGAACAACACGATGCAATAGAGCTTGAGGCTGCTGAACTAACTGACTCAAAATAGTCACAGAAGGAGTAGAAGGGATAAAAGCTCAGAATTAGAGAGTTCTTCTTTATCCAAGCGAAGATGAAGAAAAAGAAGGCAGAAGAAAACTCAATACGCTGCTGGAACATCTGCACAAGGAAGAGGATGAGCCCCAAGCTCGAGTTCATGGATCGATGCTGACCCTCACTTAGGACGTGGTATCAACCTCCAAAATGGTGGGCCCAAGGTCCATCCTGTGGAAGACGATGCGGATGACGTCCCTGGACATGTTGTTGAAGGTCTGAATCTAGAAAATCATAATACTGATGATGATGCTGCTCAAGGGAATCAAACATGGGGGAATGTTGGACGAATGGGTCCCCCGGAGTTTGGGGAGCTAGATATCGAGCACCTTCCCAAGAGAGTTCGCCAGGCTGAACACTTGGGGTAGGACCCGATTACCGTCGTTCAGTCAAACCTGTTGATTCGAACTATTTGAAGGATATAGTTAAAAGGGTGGTTAGTGAAAACAGATCCAGAACTAATGATGATTGAGGAACTTATGTTAGTCAGAATCCATTTATAGAGGGCATCTTTCATGTAAGATTAGGGTTGTCGACGGATGCAAACGGATGCAGATATAGCTGTATCCGCATCCGCATCCAAAAATTTAAATTCGAATCCGCATCTGATATCCACGGATATCTAAGAATTAACATCCGTATCCACATCCGCAGATATTTTTCGGATATCCAAAAATATCCATATCCGAAAATAAAAGCGAATATTTTCGATATTCGAAAATATCCACATCTGAAATTGAATAAGATTTTTATTATACTAATATTTTTGAACTAAAATAATCACTTTCTCAAATGATAATATACACACTACAATACTAATCATTTTTTCAATTGACAAAATGGCAACACATATAATATCAAACAAGTTTACACGATATTACATCAACTCAAATGATAAAATAACAACATATATAATAACAAAATGACAACACACATAAAATTTCGGATCGAACGGATGTTTTTCGGATACGGATATGCCCATATCCGCATCCGCATCCGATTTTCTTTTCGAATATCGGATATCCACATCAGCTTTTCGGATATCAGATAATATCTGTTTTTTCGAATACAGATCCGGACGGATTTCGGATTTTTTGGGTATCCATTGACAGGCCTATGTAAGATATCCCTGGAGATTCAACATGCCAATGATGCCATTGTATGGAGGAATGACGGATCATATGCAATACTTATTAAGAGATGAATGACACATGAATTCAATCAAGGCTTCAGACGCCGTGAAGTGCCGCTGTTTTCTAATTTTCTTAGAAGGGGGCTACGATATGGTTCAATCAGCTTTCGCCGATATCCATATCATCTTTTGCTAAATTATCATGGAAATTCATAGAGCAATTTCGTTTGCACATCTCATGTCCAAAACACGTGATATCATTGTCTAATGTTTATCAGGCTAGGGGAGAGTTATTGAGGGAATATTTGAATCAGTTCCACACAGCTGTAACGAAGATAACAGATCCAAAGGAAGACATGATACTGATGGCGCTTTGTAGAGGTGTTCACCTCGACTCGAATTTTAGGGATTGGATAAAAAGAAAGCAACCATCGACAATGGAAGCTTTTTATAGAAAAGCTAATGAATACTTTCATTGGGAGGATGTGTGCAAGCATCCACGGAGGATTGAAGCTAAGGTTTGAATGAGCCGATTCAAAGTAATATTACGGTAAATCAATCTGAAGGAAGCTCTAGGAATGTTGATGTGAAAGTTGGTAATTAGAACAAAGGAGGAAAACTAAATAATGATGGGGCAAAGACGGAAAAACCAGATAATAGGAGTCGTTTCAAAGGTCCCAAGTATGACAATTACACTTAATTGAACAACTTGATAGAGAATATTTATCTGCCTACTTAGAATACCAAACCGTATAGGAAGCCGACTCCTAGCGAGTCAACTGAGAAGCAGAGGACATCAGGCAAGTTCTGCAGTTTCCATGAAACTCACAGTTATAATACTGATGAGTGCATGCACTTACGTGATATGATTGAAGATTTGATAACCGAAAAAAAATTGCAACAATATGTGAAAGCCCCATAGGATGGCGGGCAAGGAAATTCAAGCGGCCCTGGGCCGTCTGCCTAGCGGAGGCAAGCTGAGTCTTATGCTGATGTGTTTAGGCAGTCAAATAAACGATAAGTGATTAATGCAATCATCGGTGGGCCTCATCCTACCGATAATATTTTTGCGAAAATGGATAAATACATTAAAGCCTTAAAGCATGCTGATAATGAAGGTGCTATGCTGTTAAGGATGAAGCTCCGGAAAAAGAATCTCGAACAATGAAAGACGATATTATTTTCTAGAATAGGGATGCTAATGGAGTGGAGGCTCCGACAATTGACCCACTTGTGGTCTTAGTCGCGATTGGTCGTGCAATTGTACAAAAGGTGCTTGTTGATTGTAAGAGTTTAGTCAATATTTTGTTCAAAAAAGCTTATGGTCAAATGATGTTGGAGGAGAAATTTGAACCCTTGTAGGTCTCGTATACAAAGGTTCAACAGGATAGCACTGAAGCTATAAGATATGTCGGATTACCAGTGGAACTTGATAAGGGCAACCACATGCGAGTGTGGGTCATGTTGTTTTTAGTGTTCGATATTTATTCTTCTTATAATGCATTCTTGGGCTGACCGACCATATTGAATTTAGAGCGACCATCACTCTCTTGTTTTAACTGTGAAATTCCCTACAGGCAATGGAGTGGGGATCGTGCACAGAGGGTGGACGAGCAACTCCCGTCGAGCTAAAAAAAACGTGTTCCACTCAACAGGGATGACCTGAGTAAAGTCCTGAAGGTTGGATCTCAGCTTGGTACTAGTGTGATGAGGGAGTTGGTTGGTTTTCTCTGGGGAAACCTCGATGTGTTTATCGAACACACTTGGATATGTATAGAATCTTGCCCGGGACAACGAGCCATACATCAAACATCAGTCCTAAATGTGTTCCTATAAAAAAGAAACGCCGTAGCCTGGGTCCAAAAAGATCCGTTGCACATAAGGAGAAAGTGGATAAGCTAAAGGACAATGACTTTACCTACGATGCTATATCCCTGGATTGGGTATCTAAGCCTATTTTGTTAAAGAAAGCGAGTGGGAAGTGGATGACATGCATTGACTGTTCGAAATTGAATAAAGCATACCCGAAGGAAACCTTCCCGCTTTTAAAGATAGATTAGTTGGCGGACTCAACTGTATGACATGAGCTACTCTCCTTTATGGATGCGTACTCTAGATATAATCAAATTCTGATGCACGTCATGGATCAAGAACACACCAGATTACTGATCTCGGACTCTATTGTTATCTGGTCATGCCCTTCGGATTAAAGAACACAGGAGCAACTTACCAATGACTTGTGAATCGGATGTTTAAGGACTAGATTGGACGATCAATGGAGGTTTATTTGAATGATATGCTTGTGAAGTCACGTCATTCGAGAAATCACATTGATGATTTGGAAAAGATGTTTGATGTCCTCCAATAGCACGGAATGAAGCTCGATTCCTTGAAATGCTCTTTCAACATGACGTTAGGAAAATTCCTAGGTTTAATTGTCAACTCCTCTAGGATTGAAGCCAATATAGAAAATATCAAGGCATTGAGAGAAATTGAAGTGCCAAAGACGATCAAGGAGGTCCAATGCTTGAATGGAAGGTTGCTGACCCGATTCGATTCATTTCTAGGGCCATTGAAAATTGCATCCCTTTCTTCGAGGTGATCAAGAAAGAAAGAGAAACTTTGAGTGGAACCAAGACTGTAAAAACGTATTCCAGGCTCTGGTGAATCACTTGGAGAGACCTCATATTCTCTCAAAACCAAGGGATGATGAGGATTTGTTCTTATATCTGGCGGTGTTGGTGCATGCCCTGAGCACCGCACTTGTATGCAAGGAATCTCGCATCCAGCGATCGGTATACTACATCAACAAGCAGTTGACAGGAGCAGAAAGAAACTATTCAAGGTTGAAAAAGCAGTAGACTTTTGGAAGGCTTTTGAAATGGAACATTGAATTGAGTCAATATGATATCATCTATCACCCTCGGAGAGCAATCCAAGGTTAGGACTTAGCAGATTTTATAGCTGAGTTCACTACACGAGATGACCCTCCAAAGAGCAGTGGAGAAAAGGAAGTTGAATGGAAGATGTACAAAGATGGTGCACCCAATGATCGATGTTCCGATGCAAAGAGTCATACTTGTCATTCACAAAGAACACCCGATCAACCATGCCTTGAAACTCAATTTTTCGGCAATGAATAATGGAGTTGAATACAAGGCCATGATTGTAGGACTCAAGATTGCCAAGGAACTAGGAATACAGACTTTACACATTTTTTGCAACTCCCAACTTATGTATGCTAAGTTTGAAAAAAGTATCAAGCGAAAGGAGCAAGGCTAGCTCCCCATCTAAACCGGGTTCTTGATTTGCTGGATGACTTTGAATCTTACATGATCACTAATATTCCTATAGAGGAAAAATGAGAAATCTGACTCACTTGCTAAGTTGGCTAGTTCCGGATATGCACCTTGTAAGTTAGGTTCCAGTGGAAGTACACAGATCCGAACATCGACAAGATGGATGTCAATTTGATCTTGAAGACTGAGCCTGAACCGGAGTCACGGATGACTTGAATTCGAGATTATTTGCAAAGAGGGATCCTTTCGAAGAAAAGGAATAAATGATGAAAAATCCTTTATCAAGCTTCGAGATACTTCATGTGAGAAGGATTACTATATAGGAAGGGTTTCTCTGTCCTCATGCTTTGGTGTGTCGCTCACGACGAAGCCAAGCTAGTCCTAAGAGAAGTCCATGTAAGGCCTTGTGGCAACCACATTAGGGGGCAAACCTTAGCGAAGAAGATTCTTCGATAATAGTTTTGGCCAACTGTCAATTGAGATGCTGCTGACTACACAAGAAGAAGTGATAGGTGTCAGAGATTTGCTAAAATTTGGATAGCTCCGTCGATGGAAATCACTCAAATGGTAAGTCCTTAGTCGTTTGCAGTTTGGGGGTATTGCTAGCATCGGTGTATTGCCAATATCTAAAGGTGGCGCAAAGTACGCCATTGTGGTAGTTGATTACTTTGCTAAATGGGTTGTGAAGTGAAGCTGCCGGCCATGATTACCATGAGGAAAGTAATCAACTTTTTTGTTCGGAATATCATCTATTATTTTGGAGTTCTGCAAGCGATCGTCACCGATAACGAAACCCAATTCATAGTACAGAGTTTAAGTATTTCTGCCGTCGACACCACATATAGAAGAGATTCGCCATAGTAGCACACCCTCAAGCAAATGGATAGGTCGAATTTGTAAATAAAATTATCAAGTCCATTCTTAGGAAGCAATTAGAGAAGACCAAAGCAAGTGGGTCGATGAACTTCCGTTAATGCCTTTGGCTTATTTAACCACCCACAAATCAGCGACCGACCATTCTCCATTTGCCTTGGCATACGGATCGGAGGCTATGATTCTAATCGAATTGGAAGTTCTTTCTCATCGGTTACTATTTATGATCAGGGATAAACGAGTAACTCGTTTTGGAGTCTCTTGGCATAATCGATGAGAAGCCGACCGAAGCTGAGTTCAGAGCAGCTGTGCATAGACACCAAGTCGCACGATATTACAACACCAAAAATAGGAGTTAAACCTTTGGAATCAACAATTTGGTCCTCAAACGAATCTTCCTTAGTCCTAAGAACTTGGGCCCGAGCTAGAAAGGTCTGTATGCAATAGAGGTAAAGCTTGGAGATGGCACTTTCAAGCGGGCAACTATGCACGGGATTTTGCTCCAAAGGGCATGGAATAATGAGCACCTATGATGCTATTTCACTTAGAATAAACTTGTAAAAAATGGGCTAGAGCCGTGCAATAAGGAAGATTCCATCATTTTTGGTCTTTTATGAAATAGACTGCCATTTCAGCGCAAACTCCTGTCTTTCCGTTTCTTAAGAGTTATGACTTGATCGACTCAAATGAATCTACATATGATTAATGTAGGTGTGCAGGTACCTACAGATAGGTGCTGGTCAAACTTCTACGGTCCATGATTGGACCTATGAGGTTCCTCTTGATGTCTTGAGATTGACATCGGCTAATTCTTACTTTCAAATTGAGGGCAAAAGTATAAGCATAAGTCGGACATGATACGATTGTCCGCACTCTAACTCTCGCTTTTAGAAAAGGAGAAAGAGTATAAACATAAGCCAGACATGATATGATAGTCCGCATCCCAACTTTTACCTTCACATTGAGGGCAGGAGTACAAACGCAAACCGATGCGATACAAGCATCTATACCCTAACTCTCATTCCTAGAGTAGGAGCCAGAGTATAAATCTAAGCTGGATGAAACACGATCGTCCGTAAACTAGATCTTGCTTTCGAGTTAGGGGCAAGAGCACAAAATTAAATGGGACATGACACAACCGTCAATACGCCAACTCTTACCCTTAGACGAAATGTAGGAGTATAAATCAAAAAGAGCGTGATACGACCGATCGCTCACTCGACTCTCATCGTCGGACCGGGAGCAGAAGTATATATGGAAACAGGCATGACAAGTTTGTCTGATCCTTAACATTTTACACAAAGTGGGCAGAATGGAAGGTCCATGCCGTAATAAAGGGGGACCAATTTTTAATCCTTCGGTCAATGCCCAGAGTTAGACATGATCAAATGCTAACATCCTAGATGAGGATGTATAGACTACAATTCTAAGTAGTTAAATTAAACTCGCATCCGGAGTTTGTTGCGGTTGGAACTAATTATCCTAGAAAAGGAAACTCAAGCCACTATTTTAAGTGGTTTATCTTAAGGATTGCTATACATTCACTAGAGCGATGCGAGTTGGAAAATTATAAAATGGATTAAGGACTTAATCCAAAAACGATCACTAAAAGAAATAAATCGCAAGTACATTGAATGGAAAGCGCATTTCTTAAGTACTTAGACAAATTCGAACAAAAAATTTACAAAAAAAAAACATATTTGTTATAATATTGAACCAGGAAAGCTACGTACAAATGGGTCACACCAGAAACCAAAAGGCAGAAACCTGGGCCAAACCCATACAAAGCTGGCAGAAAAACAAAAAGAGTCTATATATAGAGAAACAAACCAGTAACTAGTTCTTCTTTGACTTCTTCTTCTTAAAACTAGGGAGACTTCACTCAAGATCTCTCCTTGTCTCTTTTCACCTCTTCCTTTATCACCTTGACCTTCGAAAGGAGGGCTTTGCGAATATCCAACAGGCGCACTTGGGTCGTTCCTGAGTGGAGAAATGGAGGTTGGAACGCTTTGTGAAAATACCGTTGATGTACTTTGAGCACTCCCGGGTGGAGGAATGTAAAGTGTAGCAAAAATGGTTTGTCCAGGCAAAGCGATCGATAATGGAGGAGGGAAAATTTCTAATCGCTCCTACTTGATTTGACTGGCAAGGAGGATATCCACAGTTTTTCCTCAAGCTCCTACATGAGGAACCTGACAGGGATTGGGAGAACCCATTAATAATAACATCCTCAGCAACTTAAGTCCCCTGATTCTCATCATTTCCTTCTTCCAATAAAGCATCTATCATGCGCTTGTCAGGGCTCGAGATCTCCCGAACCGGGATGTTAGGAGTAGATTCGAAGTCGTGATGGTTGTAGACTCCATCGCCGATACTTGATGCTCCGGTTGAGAGTCCTTTGGAGGAAATGGAGCAATTGCAAGCTGGCCTTGAGCCAAAGAAATACAAAAAGAGAGATTAGTGACGTTGATCGGTGACATGTCAACTCTCTAGAAAATAGGAGAAGTCGACGAGATACCTACTTTTTTTCAAACTTCTGCGTGAGCTGGAGTGCTTCCCGGAGTCCCTTAGGAACAGGGAGGGAATGGTGGATTTCTGGAGTTTTGCCTTCTTCTAGTCATAACTAATGTCGACAGAGGAATAAATGGCGGAACTAGGAGCAGCTTGCGTCCTAGGAGTTTGACTAGTTGTGGCATCATGATGGGCAGAGCCGAAACCTTCACCTAATTCTTTTTGAGCGGTTGCATCAAGTTCTAGATGAATAAGATGTTGGTTATCATGATGGATTTTGGGCAAATTTCCCTTCAAAATCTCTTTTTCCAACAGCTCTATATCAATATTGCCACTTTTAAGAAATTCTTTCTTTTCCCTGACAGCCCATTCTGAAGCACAGTTGAGCACTAAAGGGTAGTTCTCTCTAAGCCACTCTAAATTTCGAAACTTGAGAACATTGGCATTGTATCGAGTGATCAGTGGCTCGAATCTCTGCATTATCTACTCTTTTATTCACTCATCATGTTTTACTACAACTTTAACTTCTCTTTTAACAATGGAATCCACGTCCCTGACTTTCTCGAGTGCTTCATCCCTTTCTATTCCGACGATGACTAGCTCGTCACATGCATCCTAAACAATTTTCTACGCTTCATCGTTTTCCTTGGTCTTACGCTCGAGATTGGTTTTCAATTCAGTCGCATTGCTCTTGACAGCATCCCTTTTCATTATGAGCTCGTGTTTTCGATGATACGCTTGCTCGATTTCGTTCACATGCTTGGATCTCTCGGCTTCGAGTGCTTTGATGGCCTCCTTGACCTTCTTCTCTGCTTCAGCTTAGGATTTTCTTGAGTTCTCAATCTCATAGTCAAGAGCAGCTATGATTTTGTTTACTTGCCTTCAATAAGGTTTCAGTTCTCTATCTCCTACAACCTATCTCTTGAAACTTTTGAAATCTTTTCAGCTAGCTTCGCACATTCATTGTATTGATTATAGACATCGATCGTGTAGATGATGGTCCTCTGTTGGACTTCGGCAGGAATTCTCTTTATGTTTGGCAAAATCATAACCCCATCAAAGAAAATATTGAGAAATTCATTCTTAAACTCTGTCATCCGAGCCTGTCTATCTACTGCTCCTCTGTAATGGTTGGAGCAACAACACTTTCTTTACCCGACCCGTGATGGATAGTATCGAAGCTGCCCTTATGATGTTTGTGCTCGAAAGATCTATTGGAATGGGATAACGTTGTGGGTTGTAAAGGAACAGAGGCAGTTGGTAGAGCTCGAGAAGAGTTAGCCGGTGGAATTTCATCATGGCGGTCAGGTTTCCAATTCAGGCCTCTAGAAGGATGTGATCTGGATCTGGGTTAGCGCTTAGAAGCAGAATCATGAGAGGAGCGATCCCAGTCGTAACTACTTATGTCCTGGTCGTCTCTGTCGCAATTGGAGCAGTAACTTGAGTCATGGTCTCGACCACTCTTTTTATGGTATGAACTCGACCGACAGCATTAAACATGATACACTTTCTCTTTCAAGAATTGAAATGAATGCTTTCTCTTATCCATCGAACCTGTAAAGCAAACAGGAATGAATTAGATCAAACGTGCAAGGACATGGGTCAAGTGCGAGTGTCGTGCATGTGTGTCCTAGTGTCCCTTTCCTCGATGGACCATGGATTCGAGCTTTACTCATGGGGGTAACCTCTCCCACACCAGTTGGAATGGTGTCCTTCTCAAAACGGATCAAGGAATCGATGTTACCGAAGCTAATGTTACCAACGTCTAAAGAGCCGAACTCTATTGGGATGGACCCTAAGCCGGCAAACGTGCCCGTTAAATGAATAGATGGAGTCTTCACTGCACTTAAGAATGGTGGATATTGAGTGGAAGTCTATGCGTCTTCTGAATTTTCACAATCAACCTCTTTTTATTTGCAAGCGGTGGGTCGTCTTTGGGTTGGTCGGTCTGAAACCCGTGGCCTACTTCAATGTTACTTTAGTCGGCTTCGCCACTCCAATAATTTCGCCTTTCTGGGCCCCTTCATGTTCTATTTCTATGTTTTCTACAATTTCAGCCTAGGACTTGGGGCTGGGGGAAATCAGGATCGCCTTCGCCTTCTATGAGCGAATTGTTATCATCATTATCACCATCATCTTCAATGTCGACAACTAAAACTATGTCGGTGCTACATCCTTCCTCTAATAAACCATGGGCGAGAAGATTCTCATCTACTTATAGATTTCTTACGTCCCTATCCTCGACTGGGACTGCCGTAAGAGTATTAACGGTATCCGAAAGTGATCCGCCGCTAGATCACGTCGAAACATCTATATAGCAGAGAAAGGTAAGCTAAGTGTGCAAACTATAAGAAAAATGCACGAACATCGTTTGAAATAAGACTTACGTTCAAATATCTATCTAAGAGAGAACCCGAGTGGATAGTGTACATAAAACCATTTAACCTTAAAATAACTTAGCTTGTTCCAAACTCCCATACCTATTCTGCAACCCCTCATCAGCTCCAAGTAAATAAGACATGTGTTTTCTTTACGACTCTTAAAGACATAGATGTATCAGGTTTCTTCATCTCTAGGCACTTCATTATAATGCTCAAAAAAGACCATATAAGTACTAAGAAGAAAAGTGTAGCTGTTTGGATGCATCCGTGTAGGAGCCAGTCTCATTAAGCTCAGGACTCGACAGACGAATTGATCGAATGGGGGGATGCAACCCACTAGGTACATATATCTATTGCAAGCTATATATCCTTCTGGAGGATCGTGAGCTCTTTGGTCATGCTACAGTACTAGAACATTGTCAAACGGTATTTTATGCTTATTTCATATACTTCAAAGAGATCCTTCATTGATTTTGGAGGGAACTGAATCAACTGGATCATTCAGTATTACTACATCCTAAAAAGTATTGGATGGTGGATCTATTTGAGGCTCATCTACCAGTTCAACTGGATTTTCAGGAATCTATTGATCTACTTTGAGATTCTCAAGATTTTGTTGATCAATATATGGAATTTTTGGTTGCTACCTGCTGGATAGAAGTTTGATGTGCCTGTGAAGTTGTGGCTGAGCTTGACTCTGTATCAAATTTGATGTATTTGGAAGTTGAGGTACTCGTGGCCTGAGCAGGCGACATTTAGAACATCTGTGATCCAATTCTATAAAATAAACTTGATAGATAATCGATGTTAGAAGATTAGTACAAACTGTACCCTCCGTGCTAAAGCAAATTCTATCACAGTGTGGTGTATTCCGGATTTCGATTATTATTTAACTGTTAATCTTAGCATTTCATTTTAAAGGCTGGATGTTGCTCGATGTGACCATCATCACTAACCATCCCGACTAACTTAATGATATCAGTCGTGCTTTATAAAAGTTCGAGATGAAAGAGGAATTCAGCATGAATTCCACCTTCCTTCGTCATCCCTGCCGAGTCCAAAACCACGACCAACAACACCCTCGTTCCACCATATTCACGGCCATGTCGATTCTTCTCCATCGACGAGTACACCATACACCCACCCATTAAGGACGATTCAAGTCGAGATGGGTTATGGAGCTAGGATTCAGGTCAATGGAGTTGGGTCTAACCGAGGCAAGGACATGGTGGACCGGGCGACGTTAGGTGCTAGCAAGGATGAGCGGTGGCGGTCTCAAGTTCATGTGAAGGCAAAGATTGGTTCAAAGATCGAAGATTTTTCGATAGTAGGAGTTCAAGCACTTTTTGCTCAGTAAAGGCAAAGTGAGAAAGTAGAATGGAGGAGATGGGTTACATAGTGCCATCATCCTGTATTCTCACATAAACTTGGAAATCTTCCAAGTGCAGAGTCAGTACTGACTCCAAAATTGAGGTTCAGCATCGTGTCCCAAATATTTAAAAAAACATGTACACAAGCATACTAATAGTATATGCATATGTGTGTGAATGCGTGCACATATGATTGACCATCTACATGTACTCATTCGACTCAAAAACATGCACATTGATGCATCTACGTACGATTACCCAATTCTTGGCAACTACAGTTAAAGGAAAATCGAATTCATATGTGAGGAACTCATGGAGTTAGTTATGAAACTAATTATTAACTCATATACCCCATTTCAGAACGAGCGCCAAAGTTAGAGTTTGGGTTTTGATTTGAAAATAAGCAGACTGTTTTTCCCACCAACGATTTATGAAACTATTTCTTAACTCATGTACCCCATTTCAGAAAACCACTCGACTACTTTCTTCCTCCTCCTTCTTCCTGTCAACTACCTAAGATTCAATTCAAATATCTTCCTCTAAACTCCACCAAATCGAGCGATACTAGCAGTGTTACGAAGCTATTGGATAAGGCTATGTACCAGCAATGGTTTGGAGGTAGAAATTTGAATCGAGGAGGTACAACATGCCAGACAGTGGAGGTTTTGGCTGAAAACAAAGAGTTGGTGTGTTATTCATCCCCTACCTTCGTATAACGAAATTATAATGCTATATACGTGACTGCTAGCTACATTGGTATATTTTAACACCTATACACACTTAATCACATTAAATAGGGAATCATAAGGGGTTTTGCTAATTGCAACACTTAGAAACTAGATTTTGATGAGATATTGTAATTTGAGAATAATATGATGAAATAAATGTTCAAATCAAACTTAAGGACGTAACGCTAGGTACAATGGACGTTCTCAGGTGACCAGACACGAAGCAGAGGCGGGTAGAGGTAGATAACGGTAATGAAAACAACTAAATTCAAAATTGGAAATTTGCTAGAAACCATTTGCACTAGTCCACCGGTGGGTGGAACCGGGGCACCGGTCTCCTATTCTAGGAATAAGTTGAGCCTGGACCCATAAAAGCCTGCATAAATAATAAATGATCGATGCGAGTCTTGTTTGTCTTGTGTTTTGGAAGATGATTGAAGGCTAATGATGAGGAAAATGATGGTGATATGAACTGAACGAATGGTTGTGATAATTGGTTGCGATTTAGAATAAATATATATGTTATTGCAATGCGGAGACGTGGCCAATGGTGAAAGTGAAATGTGAATGAGCCTGTGGTGTAGGCAGACGTTCAGGATAAAGATATAAACATGGACATGATGCGAATATGGATACAGATATGGATATGGATACAAATATGGATGCAGATACGAATGCGAAAGCATATCTGTGACACTAGCATGTGATCTAGGCATTACGTTGCTCCCTTGTAGTGTTTTGACGCATCAGGTGGAGGCGGTGGATGTTAAGCGAACCTGTAGGCTATGGGCAGACCATGGCATGAGTCCAATTAGCACAAGGACAACAGGCTTTCATGTAGGCTTAGGATGGTCTAAGAAAGTGAGTTCTATATACGATTTACGTGAAGATGGGCAACATGTGACACTGTAGGGTATGAGGCCAGTCAAGGGAAGTGAGTGTATATAAAGATGATGCAGTATGACTGGACGTGTATGGTAGTTAGGCATGATGTGATGATAGGACATGAGATGACCGAACAATAGACTCATGTCATGGTATAATATTGTTTTCATAGTATATTTAAAGTAGTGTATAGTTCACTCATCAGAATTCTATCTGACCTACTCCTATTTTTCCTTTTATATATACCTAGCATGATGGAGCTTGAATATGAGATGGCATTAGAGACAAGGACTCATCTATTTATGATTATATATGATGTATATATGTGTGGTGACCTAGTTTGATAATATGTATGGATTGGGTTGTATTTGTATTATTCAGACATATGTATTTGACATTGTAGATAAGTTATAGTGTAACGACCCAAAATTTTCGATCTCGAAAATCCCGGATAGTTAAGGAAAAGAAAGAGAAAGAAGAAGAAGAAACAGAAAACCAAACTCATAATCTCACATTCGCAGCGAATAAAATATAATATCGAATAATAATAGTTACACAAAGAAAACTATACTTATCAAATTACATTTTTTTTATACATCAGAGTTACACATTTCACAATCACTGGACAGTTAAAACAACTTGTCCTAGATATACAACAACAACAAAACACAACGGATACACTCCATACGTTCCTGTCTTCCAACTCGCCTCCTGAGCTCCAGAACGTTCTTACTTGAAAATCTGTAATACTCGGTCTGACCCAAGCATTACATCAAAGTAACACCCGGGTCAGGCTAGAAACCAGCGTGAGTAAACCCATCTAACAAAAAGTACTAGTACAAAAAGGCTGACTTAAAACCCGGGTAACTCGTCTCAATTTACAAAATCAAAATTTGCTATAGGCGTTGCTTATTTTACACATCAATTACTAAGTACCAAAACTTAAATTAAATGGTTCACTTCACTTAACTCATACTATTCTAGCCTATTGATCCCACATATCAAATAAGTACAGAATTATTATAGGTTATAAATCGAGGTGGTTTCGGGTTTAAAAAAAATACCCGGCTCCCGACTCTTCGAATCCTACGTCATCTAAACCCAAGTTATTCAAATGAAAAACAATTTAAACTTTAAATATAGGATGTCTCTTCTATCACAGCAATTCATCATTAATAGAGAATCACATTTATTATTATCCATTCAAATATCACATATCAAAACATTTCATATCAGAGATATCATCCAATTCAAGGCCTTTAATTATCATTTAACTTTTCATAAGCAAGATGGATGATTTCCAAAATTAGTTAATTACAAATTAATTAACTAATCATATTTTACTTATCCATCTTAATTAATTATCCTTGATCCAATATAATAAGTAATTAACTCTTAATTAATTACAAAAATTAATAAATCTTTATCCATTCTTATTAATTACTCAAATTAATTATCCTTCAGTAAATCACACTTATAATTTATTAACTCTTAATAAGTTATCTTATTTAATCCATTCTTTAATTAATTACAAAGTAATTAATCCTCAAGTACTTCCATTAAGTACTTTATCATTAAGTAATTAACTAATCTCTAATTACCAAGAGATTGATCTTTAATCAACTAAATTACCGTATTAATTTAATTAATCATTATATCTTAATTAACTTTAAGATGAAACATTAACCTTTTAAATGACTCAATTACCATTACCAAAACCTTTGAACTTCTAAATCTTCTTTTAAATTTATTCAAATTAAAGATTTAAAATAAATTACAAGTTTAACTTTAACAAAATCTAAATCAATTTACAAACCCCTTTTTAATCCAAATATTAAAGAAACACTTATCATTTATAAAAGAATTTAAAAGAGTTTTAAATCAATTCATTTTGAATTCGAATCCTTATTAAAATATACTTTAACATTTTAAACTTATAAACCTTATTCTACTTTTAAAACTGAGATTTTAAACTTAAATCCGACTTAAGCTTAGATTTAAACTTTACTTATATCGAAAACTCAGTTTCAATAATTTCATTTCAAATATTTAAAAACAGAACAAACATGTTTCGTTACAACCTGAACTAACTATTAACCCGAGTTTTCCTTCTATTTTCCCCGAGACTTTCTTCCACTTTGATTATCATCAGTAATAAAATTTTGAGAACCAGGTACTACACATTCACGCAAGCAACCATAAGAGAGACTCGAGTAAAACCGATCATCATCTCGAGCATAACCCCGAGAACTCAAAACTTCCAGAAAACAAACATGCACGCGACCCACCGTGCACTTGCACCCACCGCCGATGAACCTTCGTCGCTTGAGATGATCACCAACAAGTCAACAATCACTCCCTCTTGTGATCTCAGCAGCCAAAAATAGAGATCGATCATAAGAATGAAATACGACTCATTCGAGCTTCCAATCGAAAAATACCCCGACCATCGATCGCCTCGTCCAGGCAGTGCCGACCCCCATATGCCACCAAACTTCACCAGCGTCATCGCTATTCTCCCCGCTATCACTACTCCAATCCACTTGCAGCTCGATACATCAAGGAATCCACAGCGACCATTTCTCCTAAGCCTAGAAAAACTAGGGTTAAAATCGAAATCGGACCATCGCCACTGCCACAGCGAACTGGAACGACCACGACCATTTTTCCCGTCTTCACCCATTGTCAAGCAAGCCATGACCAAAAATTCGACACCCACTATGCTACCGATCGCTGGTAGGTGATTAAAACTCATTTCATGATCATCTACCAACTGCTCTTAGCATACCCAATGAAAACCCACCATTTAAACCTTAAAAATCCTATTTTCTCAAGATGATTCAGGATATATAATTGAATTTATATTTTATAACATTCTAATTTAGCATATATTTAAATGTTTCTTTGTAAAACTAAATTCAAAGATGAAATTCCTCACCATCATGCTTAAACAAATTTAGACCATAATTATGTTTAAAAAAACTTGTTTTTATGTGATACTTCAAGCCTAATAATGGCTAAATGAAGATGTATTGTGTCCTCTTGTTTACTTTCCACTCTGTAACCAAAAACCAGAGATGAAACTGTCACATTCAAAATAGGCAGAACAATCACATATATACATATAGAGTTACATATAAATACCCAAACATTCAACACAACAATCATCCAGAATTTCGCATGCACTATCATTCATTACCCTAAGAAATTTAGTTAAGTGTTTACTCACCTGTTTATTTAAAAACAGAGAACAGCTCCCCATTTTCCTTTGAATTCTGTTGTACTTGATTTGAATTTCATAGTTGATCTTGGATTGAGTTCGAATTTGCTTATTTGAAGCTTTAATTCCTTGCTCTGCTTGTGGTTAAGTTGTTGAATTGAACCGATCCTTGCTTTAAAACTGAAATGATTCAAGCTTTGATAATTTTTCCTGGGTTTGAAAATTTTCTACAGGCTTTCCCTTTTTTTCCTTAAGCCTTTGTTACTTAAAATTAAAAAGAAAATAAAGTTTTTGCCACTTGTTCTTTTTCTAAGTTAACACTTGTAAATGCATGTTATATTTATTTTACAAATGTCTTAATTATGAATTTTATGTTTAAATCCTTGCTAAATTTTTATTTATATAGATTATTTATTTATGTGTTATCTTTATATATGTGCATTATGTTTACATATGTTATATATTTATATAAATTATGTAATTTAGAAAGAAAGAATATTAACTCTTGTATTAATTCTTATTAAAATTTTATACTTAAGTTGTTATTATACTTAAATTGATAACA
The DNA here is from genome assembly GCA_030765085.1 of Allium cepa. Taxonomy (NCBI): domain Eukaryota; kingdom Viridiplantae; phylum Streptophyta; class Magnoliopsida; order Asparagales; family Amaryllidaceae; genus Allium; species Allium cepa. The sequence continues at coordinate 111,001,567 of CM060944.1, read as the reverse complement.
ATACATAATTACTAGTGTCCAATTTACTTAATTAATAATTTTTTTTAATATTCAAATCAATGCTTCCAAATTATTTTACATATATGCATATATATATATATATATATGCACACCTATATACTTGTATGTGTATACTAAAATATTTCAACATTATAAAGTTTATACACATCTATTAACCTATTTTAATCTACCATCAGGTTTATCATTTCTAGATAATTATTTATTATAGTTTAAATTCATACACATATATCTAGATATTTCTAAATTATCAGAATTCCGTTTTATTTTAAAAATAAAGATTTATAAAAGAAGATCATTAAATAAATATTATCAAATGAATATTTATCTAAATATTTATAAGTCAATATTTATAGTTCAAGTTCAACAATATACATATCAGATATATTCTAATTATCAGAATTTTACTTATTAATCCCAATAAAATCAGTATTTCTATAATTAACCCAGTTAATTATCAATTAATAGATGCTTAAAAATTCGGGTTATCACATATGGTGATGTGATTATTGTATTTATTGATGTATTATATTTTACTTCCTTCCGCTTTGAAACTCTGAAAGTAGATAATTATTAGATAGTGTTAGTTAGAACTATATCTGATCTAATATCTACCTTTTTCTATAATTGTATATAATTTATCTCACCCCTATTGACTCATTCTATCGACTTTCAAGTGCAGGTTGCGTGCCGGACTCGGGTTCGAAGGGGTAGGTTGGTACAATCATGCATGATATTATACCCTCATACGACTCCCCATTTTGTTCTTTCATAGTAACCAGATCATTTTCTTCATTCGAGAATCAATTTCCTTCTTCCACTCTTCCTCAAAAATAACTAAGACCAATTCATTCATGTTTTAATGTTTCTGTAAAACATTTTCCGTCTAGGATAAAAGAAGAAGATTATTCTTTTACTAAACATATGTGGATCAAATCACAATCTTCTATTCAAATCTAATAAGAACAATAGATCTTTCTCGATCAGCCCCTTTACTGCCCTCCATTCTTTGGGAATAAGAAAAATCATTTTTGAGTTTGAGTTTTGTTCATATCAAATCTGGGCTACTATATTTTCTACTTATTTCTTTTAATTTTTATTTCATTCCAATTTTCTTTCTCTCTCATATATTTTTATTTCCTTCCATCATTCCTTAAATCCTATAAGTTTTGGTGAACCTGTAAAATTTGACTCATTTTCTCCTCAAGCGAGGGGTATGAAGTAAATAAGTTTGATTTTACAATCAAAAAATTACTATGTGAAAATGTATGTGTATGCATGTGTGTGAGAGAGTGTGAGTGTAATGCATGAGTATAAGAATTCATACTTTTCCCCGTAAGAATTGTCATGACACTTGCCTACTTCATTGTGCTCGTACAACTCTCTTGCAAACATGAGCATAACACATAAACTAAATATCTTTAATATATCAATATGGTATAGTAACATAGTTCAACAACTCACCTTTTACAGCCCTCTGATTCTATGTCCAAATCGACACACAACTCCTAAACATAGTAAAAAGTGGATCGTGGGGTAAAATGTGAAATAACAACATATTTAGCTATCTATTTTATATACATTTTTTGAATTCACTGTGAAAGGAAAAAAAATATAACTGAACATTCGGATTCAGTATCTAGAGTACTCTCCAAAATAACCATTAATGTTGTTACATAATACCAAAAACAACACTCTACGTTTTATAGTTCTACAATAAATAAATACTAAATAGTGAAATAACATAGAATAGATAACTAGGAAACTCCAGCTCTCCGTTGCTCCATTTAACATCCATGCCCTCTATTTCCTGCCATCCTACTATATATAGCTAGGAAAAATAGAAATATAAAGGTGTTGGGCATAAGATTGGTGAGTGATAAAATATTTCTAATCATTTGACTATATCATATTACTAAGACATCACCGAAGGCTAATCTCACCTTTTTCATTTCAAGGTTTCCTATTTTTGTTAATTTGTACTTTTTGAATAACAGGTCAGTTTTAACCATTCTATAATTTTATTAATTGTCCATGATATAACTAAATTAGGGTCGCTGCATATTGAATAACATTCTCTATTCATTTAGGGGTAACACCTTATGTTGTACATACCAACACTGAGATCATCTGGACAATGACCGTAATATATGTCGATCCCATGGACAATGATTGTACATCATATACACCCCTAAGACACTAATAGTATGTTGTATATGCGCCACAGTCCACATATAAGGCAACGACCATATGTTGTACTTACCATGATCTATTGAAAGGCAACAATCATCCAGTTGTATACACCGGTCAATGAATCATTCATTAAAGCAACGACCATATGTCGTATACGCTCTTTCAATTATCTATAACTAAGGTTATTATATGCATATATAAATATAATATTTATAACATTATATTATTGTGTATTGACCCACCTTCTACATATTTGCATTATATAATGTTATAATATCATAAACAAGTCAAAACAAAGTAGCCATAATCACAATCATTCGCACCGGCCTTGATGTTGGCGAGTGTTGTTTTTTTTTTTGTTTTTCTTTTCCTTTCCTTTTCTTTTCTTTTTCAATCCTTTTACCATTCTTTTGCTTCCCTTTTTCTGTACTCTTTATTTTCTTTTCCGTTATTTTTCTTTTTTCCTTTTCTTTTTCTTTTTTTCCTTTAATTTTTATCTTTTTGGTGTATTCCTCTTTCTTTTCTTCTTAAGGTTGTTTTTGGCATATTTCTTCCCCTTATTCAGTGAATTCATTACCCGAACAATTTCTACCATGTTTCATTTGTCTATTTCTTCCCCCTTTCAATTCATCATATTTTCATTGACCCAAAGTCATTGGTTAATTGTTTAGTTATCCAATTTGGTCTATCCTTTTTCTCTTTTAGATGGATTATCAAATTTATTGTTTATCCATGTTGTACTAGTCATCTTCTTCTTATGAATATATGAAGTACAATTGAAGTTCAACCATAGATGCAATTTCATCTTATTTCACTGTCTTCCCCATTTTATAAATTCAATTATTCCTACCAACCAAATATAAATTATTTCTTTTTACCAATTTCAACATAAACCTATTCCTTTTCTATTTCATTAAAGTGGAAATCCTTTTTATATAATTTATCCCTGTTATTTCGATATGTTCTTTTTTTAAATAAAATCCAATTCACTTTCAATGTAAATAAGCTCAATTTAATTTCAATATAAATAAACCCAATTCAATTTTAAATGTTAAGTAACCCAATTCAATTTCAATGTATATAAACCCAATTCATAATATTTGTATGTCAGTTATGACATACGTATAAACTAAAAACAGTTTCATAAAAATAAAATTTTAATATTCCTTTATCCTAACCATTCAACAATGGTTTAATAATATGAGTAAAATCATATAAAAGAAGTAAAAACCAACTCATCAAGATTTTCTAAACACTATATAATTTAGTTTACTCTTCTTCCAATTTGATTTGCATTAACACATCCCCTTCTCGATTTGATTTGGATTAGAATGATCTATCCTTTCAATTTGATTTGATGTTGTTTTTGAAGTAACTTAATCTAGATTTGAAGGAGAAGAAGAAAATAATGGAGTTTTAGATTTAAACAGTTTTCTTCTGAGTGGAGGCTATGGTTTTAAGGAGAAAGAGACAAAGTCAAGTGTACACCTATAAGCTAGAGTTAGTGGCCTTAGGGTTGAAACCCAAAATTGATATTTATAATAATGTCATTGGGTCAACTTTTGCCAATTCTGACCCGTATTATCAAATTTGACAAGTTGCATATGTTTTCTTACTTGAAATCGCATTTTGAACCCAATGGGAAAGTTCTTAATTCCTAGTTCCAACTTTTGTACTATTTTCCCCTTTTATACAAAATTATAATTTCACCCCTATTAATATTTTAGTTTACTCTTTTAATCATAACATTTTAATGTGCGCTCGCTTTTAACATGTTTATAGTGAAACATGGCTAGAAGAACGCGCTCCACGCAATGGTGTAAATTTCATTACTTGATTCTTTCGTTTTTAATCCATATTTTGTCCTTATTAAAAAATTAACATTTTACCTTTTTATTTAATATTCAATTTAGTACTATAATTTGCAAGGTGTTACACTCTTCCATCCTTAAAAGAATTTCATCCACGAAATTCTAAAGGATCGGGAAAAATTTAATGCACTCTCTAGCGTTTAACATGCACTACCTTAACATACATTTATGCATCCATGCATACATCCATGTAAATATCCTACAACAAGATACTTACTAACATACACAAAATAAATATGTAATCATGCATATGAGAATGAGCATCTCATGGTATAAAATGCAAAAATGCAATCAATGGTCTCCATATGTACGCAAAGAGTATGAAATATGTACATGTATGTAAAGCATCCTAGTATGAGCATATAATTTCTATATCTATGCAACAACCACTCAATCCCACATCTCATAGAGTGAATATATAAATCTTTAAGCTATAAAAATCAAGGAATATAAAACACATCAAGATCAAACTAGTACAATTTAGATCATAAAAACAAAAAATCAAACAACCAAATCATACAATTGTACCATAATCAAATAATAATAGTATATATCAACCATTCATCCATACTTAGATAAATTAATTAAGCTAACAAACATGCATACAGAAGATCCTTCAGAGAAAGAGTCAAATGAAAAGATTGGATTCTCTCTTTCGCTTTCCAAGTACGCTCAACTGAATCATCCTTTCCAACTCAACTTGTCGACTTTACTACTAACATATACACTCAATCCAAATTACCAACCACTGATGCACGTGCACAACTACAACTTATGAAATCGAACAACCAACGAATGTAAGTTGATGTCGAAATGTAACACAACCAGTAACCTTGGTCGAAATATTGCCCAACTAGAGTGCAATCTCATAAACTCCAAAATGCACATACACTATGCCTTCAATCATCTTAGTACTATACCCATTATTTCATCTTATGAATACTAGAATTAAACAACTTAAAAGCGAGAGGCGTCTCACCTAACATCAAATAACTTGGACCATTTTCCATTCCACATTCTCCACTAAGAATAATAAAATTCAATTTAAAGGCAAATCCACTTTTCTATATTTTTCACATAAATCAACATAAAATCAAATGATGATCTCTTTTTAATCTAAGTAGGATTAATGATGTATTTATCATAAGCTCGGCCTATTTGAGTTATTAATTAACACAAATCAAACCAACAAACTATAATACAAATCTGGTCCTACTTTTTCAAATCTCATGACACAAGGCATAGAAAATGAAACGAAAATCTAGTTTAAGCACGATCTATTTACTATTAATTAGTAACATAGATCATCAAATTTTGATTAAAACTTCACCTCATTGCATGATCATATTTAGATGAAGAGGCAATTTGTGATTAATAAGGTAAGCATAGCCTATTTGTTATGAACAAAGTAGGCTATCAAATTCAACATACAACAAAAACAAACATAAACATCCATTGTCTCATGAAGCACAAAAGAGATCATACATAGAAAATTATGTTGAATCTACATGATAAACAAAAGGTTCATTACCTCTAAATTGTAGGGATTTAGCCTCTCATTTGTGTTATCATTTCAACACATAGAGATTTCAACATAGAAAATAAAATAAAGTAGAAAATAAAAAAGAAAAAGAAGATTAACTACCAGAAGGAAATGAACTAAACTAAGTGCATAAATGTAAATCTAAGCTATGAACATGAAATGGAAGAGAACATAAGAATAAAAATGAGCATAAAAGTAAATAAAAGCATGTAGAAAAGAAAAGAGAAAGAGGCTAGGAAGCCATTTTTATTTCATGTAACATTGAGTTTACAACTTGCTTCCTTAATTTCCTAAGTAAATGAAAGGTAAGAAGATCTTTATATGTACATAAGAGGGATATTTAAACATGCATAAAACCCTAATCTAATTTTTATGGCGCTTCCCAAAATACCTTTTAGGAAGTGTGACCATCAAGTAACCATTAGCCACTAATTAATCCATCATTAAGTATCCATGAAGCTTTAACCTCCACTTACTTGTCCATTAGCTTTTGATTGTAGATTTAAGTAAGTGGGTAGGGTCCTCCATGATCATGAGCTTGAATTATTTCCCTCTTAATTCCTTTGTATTCATTTGTGCATGCATGTATCTTCATAAAACCCTCTTCCATATGCATCCAAATTCCTATAAAAATCAAAAAAATGTCGAAGTAAAAATTCTCAAATTGACGCATGCACAAAAATGACCATTTTCCCCTGAACGAAGATGAATATATAATGATGTAAAAATAATTGAATTTTGATTTTAAACATGTTAAAATGCCCAAATATTACATTTATTTAAATAAAAATAGATAAAATATGGATGTAAATATATGCACATTTATGTGCACATCAAATACCCCCACACTTATCTTTTTATTCATCCTCGAATGAAGGAAAACTAAGATAAATCCATTTTCATAGGAAGCACGATTGCATTGAGCATATGAAACAAGTCGTTAAACCTTTGGGTGTCCCCAATAGGACGAGTGTTGTCTCTTGAGGGTTTTCAGCGGATACTACCTACAAAATTCGAATGGAAAGTGAAAATATTTACAAAATGTAAGATTTATTTACAAAGAGATGAATGCAAGTTTTTGAAAATATTTACAATGAAGATTTACTTTTAAATTGACACAAACAAATAAAATATAAGTTTTGGTCATTATCTTGAAAAAGTCATTTACTCGTCAAACTTTCCAATAAAACGAAGTTATCAAAACAAATGGGATATAGTTTAACTCGTTGTTTCGGTCGATAATATATTGTAACTATGAAATAGATCCTTAGTTGATTATCAAAGTTTATCAAAGTGGTATTTTCATTCTTTCAAATAATAAGAAATCAAACCAGTTAAAATGGTGGTTCTTGGATTTTAATTGCTTACTCTCTCGTATTTGAAATTTTTGTTGATATTAATAATATTTACATATGTCTAACTCAGGTAAACTGAGGCCAGATATATTACCTATGCACTGCCTTACGGACTGATGTGAGGGGAATACAGGGCGTGGTGAGTGAACACACAAGTGTGAACACTTATCGACTGTAGGCGTTATTGAAAATAATTTTTATATACATACACCTAACTCAAATAAACCGAGGCCAGATATACCGATCGTGCACCGACTTTCGAGCTTACGTGAGAAGGGTACAGAGCATGGCGAGTTAACACACAAGTGTGAACACATGACTCTAGGTGTTAAAAATATATACATATATACAATTTTTATTCTTATATATATTTTGTGTTTTCTTTCTATGTTTTTTTTTGAAAAGAGAGAGTTTTGCAAAACCATCTTAGCACCATTTAACTTAGAAAATAAAAATGTTATATCCTTTACTTTAAATTTACCACTTTGTTTTTTCATTTAGAATATACTACATAATTAACACATATGTATCTTCTCTATATCCTAGTTAAACCATTGTTATTTGTAATCAAACTTCATTTTTATTTTGTTAAGACAAATAAATTTTCAAAAATTTCAATTTATTAACCAAAACTTATATTTATCCTATAGGTTTTCTTCAAAAATAAATCAAAAGCTAAAGAGAAAATGTTTTTGAGATATAGAAGTTTTGATATTTTTTTAGCTAAAAGAAAATGGAAATTCAAAAATGCCATGAAACTTAAAAAAAAATGAAAATGAGACTCCCCCCACACTTAATATTTAACTATGTCTCCATAGTCAATGCATGATATAATGAGTGTAACGGGGAAAAATATGTACATATTTAAAAAAGAGGGTTAACATTCTTACTAGACGTAGCTTGGCTCATGAAGAATCATGAGCTCCTCCTCTTCATTATTTGGCGATTCCAAGAAAGGTTTCAAACGATGACCTTTGACTTTGAAAATCGATCCACCCCTGGATTTTTCTATTTCTATGGAACTATGTGGAAAAACAGTTTGTACCACAAATTGTCCGGTCCATCTCGATTTATGTTTTCCAGGGAATAATGAAGTCTTGAGTCATATAAAATAACTTTCACGAAAACATTTACCTTACGATTGAATTGTCATGAATTTTTTGTTTCTTTGTAAATTTTCTAGTTTTCATACGCGTCGTTCCTAAGTTCTTCAAGTTTGTTGAGTTGTAGTTTTTGAGTTTCGCTAGCTTTCTCAAGATTAAAGTTTAAATTCTTTATTGCCCACAACACTTTGTGTTCGAATTCAACGGGTACATTGAAATCTTCACCGTAAACTAAACGAAATGGGGACATCACAAGGTTAGTTTTAAAAGCAGTACGGTAAGCCCAAAGCACGTCGGTCAATTTCTAGGTGCAATCTTTTCGATTTTTGTTAACAGTTTTCTCCAAGATTTGTTTTATTTATTGATTTGAAACTTCAACTTGGCCATAAATCTGAGGATGATATGGAGTGGATAACTCGTGGGTTATCAAGTATTTTTTTATTAAAGTTTTAAAAGAACGGTTGCAAAAATGGGTTCTGTTATCACTGATTATTGTGCAAGGTGTGTCGAACCTTGAAAAGATGTTTTTTTTGAGAAATTTCACAACAATTCTATGGTAGTTGGTTTTGCAAGGAACGACTTTGACCCATTTTGAGAAGTAATCGATAGCGAGAATGCTATACAAGTGTCCAAACGAATTGGGAAAAGGTCCCATAAAGTCGATACCCCAAACATCAAAGATTTCAATCATAAGAATGGGGTTTACATGCATCATATCTCATCGAGAAATTTTTCCAAGCATTTGACATCGATCGCAAGTTTTGCAAAATTCGAATAAGTCATTGAAGAGAGAAGGCTAATAGAAACCACACCAAAGCACCTTTTCCGTAGTTTTTCAAGGACCAAAATGTCCACTGCACACTTGATCGTGGAAAAACGAAAGAACACTTCGAATCTCATTATTCGGAATACAACGTCAGATGATTTGGTCTGGGCAACGGCACCAAAAAATTGTTTAATGATGAATTTTCTATTAGTTTAGAAAATCACCGCTAAATTTTGAACTAAAATTACCGCAAGTGCACGACGTACAATTTTAGTACGTGGCAAGTACGTATCGATCCACAAGAAAATTTTAAAATTTTAAAATTTTCTAATCAATCAAATTAAACCAAAAGTGGAGATTGTTTTGAAAGCTAGAAAATTAAGGAAATGTTGAGATTAAAAACTATGTGATTAAAATTCAATTTGGAGGCAAATCCACTTTCTTATATTTTTCACATAAATCAACATAAAATCAAATGATGATCTCTTTTTAACCTAAGTAGGATTGCTGATGTATTTATCATAAGCATGGCCTATTTGAGTTATTAATTAACACAAATCAAACCATTAAACTATAATACAAATCTTGTCCTACTTATTCAAATCTCATGAAACGTGGCATAGAAAACGAAACCAAAATATAGTTTAAGTATGATCTATTTACTATTAATTAGTAACATAGATCATCAAATTTTAATTAAAACTTCACTTAGTTGCCATGATCATATTTAGATGAAGAGGCAATTTGTGATTAATGAGATAAGCATAGCCTATTTTTTATGAACAAAGTAGGCTATCAAATTCAACATAAAACACAAACAAACATAAACATCCATTGTCTCATGAACCACAAAAGAGATCATACATAAACAACTATGTTGAATCTGTTGAATCACATATTTTGATTCATGACAAAGCAATAAATTATACTATATGGACAAGCGACAAAAAGAAAAGGAAGTATGCTGTACAAAAATACAAAGGAGACAAGGCTACAAAACTACGTATAGCATGTTGATCTATTGAAGGTTTTTAGTCATAGAAATGTTAAAATCTATTCTCAAGTAGTTAAGTTAGTTTAAAAACTTTTAAATTCTATAAAATGTGAGAAGTGTGCTTTGACTGTCAGGTCAGTCGACTGACTGTATATGGCCAGTCGACTGAACCTGTACAGGTGCACAGAAACGCTCTGGTTTTAAACAACTTTGAATATTCAGTTGACTGATCGTTTTGGGTCAGTCGACTGAATTCTTTCAATAGCTATTTTTTCTAAATGGACACTTCTTTTCGCCAAGAGGCACGTTCTAATATGAAGAGGTATGGATGCTTCTGTTGACCATTACTCTTCATGAACGGTTGCAACTTTTTAACTATTATATAAACACTCAAAATCCACTTCACAAATCACCGATTTACTAATTTCTTTCTGATCTTACTTTCTACTATCTCTGCATTTTAAAAAGCAATCATAACTTTCATATATTGCTTTAATCTCTAAAACAATTGACTTATTCTTTGATTCTAAGCAATATTTTTCCTTTCTAAATCTTTATACACACATATATACTTGAGGAAAGATTATAGGAAGGTTGTACTATCAAAGACATATCTGTGTTATTAAGAACACATAGTGTCAAAGCAATTCAATTGAAACTGTTGAAGTCCTGTTCGGTTGTTCAGGCGGGTAAAGTCCTCTTTCGGCTGCTAGAGGCAGAAAAATCCTGTTCGGTTGTTCAGGTGTTGTATACATATTCCTTTGGCTTAAGAGAGGGTTATTGTGAGAAATTACAGAGGGAAGTCTGGGACTAGACGTAGAACGGAAAGTTCGAACTAGTATAAAAATTCCTGGTGTGCTTATTTTTATTTACTTTGCTATTATCATCTATTTCCGCATTTATATTTAATTATATTCCATATTATACGATCCTAAGTGATAGCTAGCCACCGTAGTCACTTTCAGAATCTACATGATAAAAGAAAGCTTCATTGCCCCTAAATTATTGGGATTTAGCCTCTCGTTTGTGTTATCATTTCAACACATAGAGATTTCAACATAGAAAATAAAATAAAGTAGAAAATAAACAAAGAAAAAGAAGATTAACTACTAGAAGGAAATGAACTAAACTAAGTGCATAAATGTAAATCTAAGCTATGAACATGAAATGGAAGAGAGCATAAGAATAAAAATGAGCATAAAAGTCAATAAAAGAATGTAGAAAAGAAAAGAGAAAGAGGCTAGGAATCCATTTTTATTTCATGTAACATTGAGCTTACAACTTGCTTGCTTAATTTCCTAAGTAAAATGAAAGGTAAGAAGATCTTTACTTGTACATAAGAGGGCTATTTATACATGCATAAAACGCTAATTCAATTTTTAGGTGCTTTCCAAAATGTCCTTTAGGAAGTGTGGCCACCAAGTAACCATTAGCCACTAACTAATCCATCATTATGTATGCATGAAGCTTTAACCTTCACTTAGTTGTCCATTAGCTTCTAATTGTAGATTTAGGTAAGTGGGTAGGGTCCTCCATGATCATGAGCTTGAATTATTTCCCTCTTCATTCCTTTGTATTCATTTGTGCATGTATGTATCTTCATAAAACCCTCTTCCATATGCGTCTAAATTCCTATAAAAAAAGTCCAAGTAAAAATTCTCAAATTGACACATGCACAAAAATGACCATTTTGCCCCTGAATGAAGATAAATATATGATGATTTGAAAATAATTAAATTTTGGTTTTAAACATGCTAAAATGCCCAAATATGACATTTATTTAAATAAAATAGATGAAATATGGATGTAAATATATACACATTTACGTGCACATCAAGCACCGAGTGAAATGAGTCGATGTCGAGTGATTTCGTTAGGCGATCTTAGGATGAAACTTTCTAGTATCTCTTCTTTCCCTCTTCTAAGCATGCCTTCAAGTTTCATGTTTTGCACATTCATCTCGATGTTCTAACTACTTTTAACTTCTACTTAAATAAAAACCCTAGTTAACATTTGCCCCCCATAATATACTTCGTTGGAAACAAAGTGTGCTTTGGAACGAAACAGTCCTGGATTGCTATATTACGAATTTCACTTGGTCATTTGAATATCGTCTCGAGATGTTTGATTTTTCGCTAACCATTCATCTTAGCTTCAATTGAAATTTCATTCTTTGCATTGGCGATGTAATCTGCATTCCGGAGACCGTCTTGTGCTTTTGATTGATGTGTATCCTCTGTAGTGATTTTGGGTTGGGAAAAGTGAAGAAAATAATCTTGTACCGAGCTATTTAACTCAACATTGAGTCAAACTATTTTCTTGTAAATCTAATGCTTAGTTGAAATATAGACTTCACTTTACTTTTTTTCGTTTCACATCCCTCCGAGTCTTTAACCATCGATTCATTTTACGGTTCCACCCGAATTCACCTGCTACGAACCAATTATTGACTGATCCATCCATTTATAATCTGCCCCAACACCACCTCCAATCAACCACTTATCGTCGTCGCTTGCTTCTAGTCGCCACTATCAACAGAGTTCGTCGCCTTCATCTTGTGCTTCCTTGAATCATTTGGACCCGAGCCAAACATACAAACTAGCACTCGACCCGATTCAAACTTGAAGGTTGGTGATGGCTTGGTTGAGATGGCCGGGCAATTTTCAACTTAGGTGATCGCGGTTTGAAGGGAGATAGTTGATTTAGGGCATGTTGGATTGATTGTAGAAGTCATCCTTTGACCCGATCGAATATGCATGGTCTCGGAGACAAGTCCTATTCTACGGCTTCAATTGTCCTTCTTTATAAAATTGACTTAGTTCATATCACCAAGTAGATTCTGATACGATGATTTTCATTAAACTTGGGTATATCAATCCCATCGCATCACATTCTATTTCTGTACTTCTAGTGCCCTGAAAAGAAAGGCTTTCCATGTCGCTTTAGACAATGAATCTGTTATCGATTTTCAATTGATAACGGGTAAATTCCAAAAAAGAACATCTTAAAGTATGATGCAACTTGTTTTTCATGTGCGAGAGAGCTATCTACACGGGATGGTCCATTCGTGATGTTTGGGATACTGGACTGACTTCGAATAGAGAACACAATGCACTTGCTCCGATCAATGCTCAGAATTCGACTGATCGACACTTCGACCTCCTTTGGACTTCGAGACTTAGCTACATGGGAATTTCATTTAAAATACAACACACCTAACCATGCTAACCTTTGAGTTTTATTATCTAGAATGACACGCCGGTCACCTCGTCTTAAGCTTAGTGAGGGAGCATCTACTTCTTCAGAAGCTAGATCTTTGAGTTTTTGATATCACCATATGTTCCCGCCACACTAAGACAACCAGTCACCTTAGAATATTATGGCCCACTAATCCTACTGTCCTTTTTTCTAGATTACTCCACAACATATGTCATCAGCATGGCAATTCGAGAGATGATGTACTTTTTACCGACAAATGCTGAACTTGAACAGAACACTTGGTGGACTTTGCTACTTGCAATCGTTATATGCTTAGGTGGTTCCATTCCACCATTCAACTGATTCTTGATGGTGGTGCTACAAGAACTTGGACTGGCATAATTTCAAGTACATTCGAACGGTTATGCACTATTAAGTTCTCTATATGCCTTTTTTTATAAATAGACTTAATCGACCTCCAAGACTCAACGAGCTAACTTATCTCCTTCACTTCAAAAGAAGAAGAGATTGTCCCTTCTACATTATTATCAAGGCATTGAAGGGACATATGCTAAGAGAAAACCTTTATAATAAACGCTCAGCTTTTAAGAACGAATACTTCTTCGTTCGATGTCCAAAGGGGTTCAACCATCTCTGGATATGCCCTTCTAGGAGTTCCATGTCTCTAACTTGCTTCATATTTCATTGCGGATGATGACGATGACTACGATTTTCACTCCACGGAGGGAGAGGATGAATCTTACGGTGAATCATCGAAAATAAAGCCCTATCTCCCTTTCCTACCTCCTCAAAAATAGCTAATTATTTAGAATTCCCAATCAACTGGAGGTCAATTCATGGAGACTCTCGTTGGAGATACTACATATTCACGAACTCTGAGAGACGTCACCATTAATTTGAGTGAATTTGGGGACTTCACTGTAATGTCCCACCTCTATATCTACATTATTAAAGAGTGTTACTAACTAATATCGTCTAATAATACAGAGAATGAGGTTTCTTAAGAGCGACACATGAATATTCCCTTAGGCTAACACCGTCACGTCTTTCTTATGAAAATTTGGAGATCTAAACCGAATAGTTGACATGAACGATATCGGCACAAAGCAGTACACATGATGCATATAGCTAAAATTTCAGATTAATATAACATTCAACATAGGACACATAACCAGATAACAAAGCAGAATATATAATATATAGACACGAGTGTACATAAATAAGTGAATTTACAAAATAGAAGGCTAAACTCACATAATACAAATATGGACATGGACTATAACACATCTCAAATATACATGATCTCAAAAATCGACATCTCATATAAATTCTACCGAATACGTGAATTTCTAATATTCTAATGATGTAGAATACATATATCACTTTATCTTTATGGCTAGTCCAACATTCATGTTCTTTGAGTCCCAATACTGGAAATGTCTCGGTCAGACCCGAGCATAGAATAACCTCAAGATCAGACTATCTCTAAATATCAAAGGGTAAGATCTCAATAATAAAGATATCAACTTGAATAAGATATATCAAACAATACTTAACAAAGAAATGATCTCGACAATACTCAAGTATTTTCTAGACTATCATACACAATTATGGCGATTCATACATAGCCCTTTAAAATCAATAAAACTAAAGCGAATTACACCATGTCATAAAATCATATCAAGTCTCTCGTGGACTATCATCTTAAACATGGTGCTATCATATAAAAATCTTTTAAGCACAAAGAGGGAGTTCATAACCAACATAAAACGCTACAAAGAATGAACAATCGAATACAATAATATATAATCACTAGCAATTTGGTCGGTCGCTAACACCACACTAGAAGTTTGGTCGATTGCTAACATCACACTAGCAGTTTGGCTGGTCGCTAACACCATATTAGTTTGGTCGGTTGCTAACAACAAACCAATTATCTTGACCAATAACTTAGTGTGATTTCTTTCTTCCAAGGGAAGACTAATAAGAAAAGCTCCAAGAGTTTATCCCGCTAAACTCCTACATTCCATCGGTACCTGATATTCATAACATGTGTTCAACCGTACTATTAAGGTGCCATGCCTAATAACGGATGACGCAAGTATTATGATATCGAATATAACCCGCAGTATAGATTGCTGATTCAGTGGTACAGGGATAGAAACTAAAACGAATACCACAACTCAGGGTGCCTCCTCCTCTGTCAAGCAACTAGGTTGAACAACTAGCCTACAAGGTCAAGTTAACGTATGCACTAACGAATATAATAAGTTATACAATAACTCGGTCCCTAAGATATTATTCAATCTCATGGTGTCACATACTATTTTAGTAGTAATTATCAAAGTAAAATCCAGGTCTGATAACTACTGGGTGTTGCTAAAGTATTTGCTATTGATTAGTAAATTTTACTACACACAAACACGATGCAAACAAGTCATATAGTTAAGCAATAAAGTGATAATTAATTACCCAAACCACTTATTATTACTAAATTGTTTAAATATAGTTCTCATCTCATTGCAATATTTTCTTAGCGTAAAATCTAAATTCCACAATATCCATCACTTAAATTACATACGAAATAGTTTATTTTCCCTTCTATTATAAAATATTCTATTTCATTTGAAAACCAAGATTTATAAAATAAAATACTAATATGGTTTTATATAAGTTAAAAAGGATTTTTAGAGCTGAAATTATATATATAACTATAGTTTATAAATTTCTACTTTGAAATCAATTTATAAAACATTTCTATAAAACCATATATGTAATAACAATTTCCTTTTATCAAATCAATGTATCATACAACTTTAAAGCATTTTATATACTATATTTAAACCAGAGAAACAAAAAACACCAAAATGAAATATATTGAAAATAGGGTAAAAATCTAGAGTGAATGCTCTAGTTCAATTCGCGATCGGTGCACCGGTAGACCCTACCGGTCCATAGGTGACGCGAACTTTTCTGGAGCTTTGCTCTAGATTTCGCGCCCAGTCTCAGGAAATCTTTCAAATAATTTCTACTAGTGTTTTGTCATCTTTTGGGAGTGCAATTTAAGTGGAACATGTAGGATCGATTTCATCATAGAGGGGAGGGTTAAATAGGGTGATACTAATAATTATAAAAATTTAATGCGAAAGTATAAAATAATTTCAACACAGATCACAACAGAATAATAGCAGTACAGATAATAGCAGAATATAAAAAATAGAAAATAGAATATTCAGATTTACCCAGCTTCGACAAAACCCTGCCTATGTGCAACCTCCAAGGTTTCTACTAAAAATTAAGTAATCAGAAGCTTACACACGTAAAATCGCGACATCCGCCATCGAATAACCTAACTCTATGCTCAAAACCCTGCCACAACTCAACTATTGAGTTGCAAATTCTCGAACTACACCACCGTCCCCTAGTCACACGACTAGAAATCACAAATGTTAAAAAGTAAATTATAAATAAAAACAATTAAAAATGCTGAAATCCTAATTTAAATAATTTGTAGCCCAAAATGAATTATCAGAAGCCGGCCCAAAATCTTTAAGTAAATTCATGCCTCATTGTGTTCATTATGTAGTGAGTTGCTTGTACATGCCTTTCTGAACATATATTGATTTGGAACTTCATCATTTTGTTGCTCCTTGATGTTCTGGCCTATCTTTCTTGTATCTGGTCTGGTGGCACTCATTTTAGTATATGCAGTCTTTGTTTTGGTTGTCAGGTATAGTTGCTTCATTCTTGTCACTTCAAGTCTGAGTGTTATTTATGCATGTATATTGATCATGCTGAAATTTATGGCTTGGTTTCACTCGATAATTAATTGCATTTTGAATTGCACCTGTGTTGAATCCAGCTTAAACTTGGGTTTGAACTTGTGCTCGTGTTGTGACTTTATTTGTATTGCACTCAAGTTAAACCCAGCTTTTGATTGGGTTTGACCTTATGCTCACCTATCCCTGTAATTTGATCAAGTGTACATTTGGTGTGCATGGCCTTGTAGAATGTACAGTGATATACTGTGCTTGTCACAAGCTGTTCGTGTATGATGAAGTCAAAGTTAAATGATGACAAACAACCCAAATAACTAAGGCAAATAATATTTTTAAATTCCTTTTATTTTACACTGCAAAATATTTCTTTTTCAATTTTACTACGTCAGTGTTTATTTTACAGATCGCTCAGATGCTGGATTCAATCTAAAATAGAGTTGAAGATAAATAAGAGTGTGAGTGACATGTAGTGAGATGCACATGTATAGTGAAAAATGTGATGTGATTGAAATTGTAATGTAATTGAAATTTCTATATATATAGTGAGAGCTCAATTTTGTAATATTCAAATTTGTAATAAATATTTATTTGAATAAAATATCCGTTTGAATTTAAATTCTGTGTTATTTATTTTATTCGAGAAATATTTATTTATTTATGTGAAAAATAAAATAGTACATTAACAAATACATTTAAATGAATATATATATATATATGTTTATTATCATCAAACAAAAATCATATATTAGCATATTCAACAATCTCTCCCTTTTGATGATAACAAACATATATTTAAGATTTTGAATTTGTTAAATGTATTTCATCATTTAATTTTCTCCCCCTATTTAAGTGCTCCCTCTCTACACAAAGCTCTCTCTTCGTATATGTATGTAAATAATAAAAATGAATAAATAAACATAGATGCATATAGAAAATACAAAATAAAATATTTGACTTTTATTTGCCAAAATCTTAACCTTTCTCTCCCTCTTTTATCATCAGCAAAAGAGTAATAGTGTTAGACATATAGAGATAAAGTGATAGACATTAATACAACATTAATTCCCAATCGAGCATAAATATTAAATTTAATAAAAAAATCAAACAAAAAATCACAAATACTCTATTTGATGCATATTCCACTTTTAAAATGATAGGGATGATGCAAAAACTATATAGTTGTGTCTATTTGTGGTATATTTATATCAGGAATTTGAATATCTACTAACCATGCATAATCGTTAGGACTTTTGAATGAGATTAGTAGTATTCCAAATTTAAAAAAAAAACGAGTTCAAGTATCTTCTAACCGCACATAACCGTGAGGAATTTTAAATGGAATTAGAATCAACTTGTCCATTTAATCAATCGATTTTGATATGTGTTCCATACATGCATAATCGTGAGGACTTTTAAATGAGCATGAAAGCACATAATCAAAAATTTCAAGTAATTCACCTATGCATAACCGTGAGGACTTTTAAATGCGAATGAATACTTTGGATGTTTTTATTGATAGAAATATAATAAAACAAAGAATGAATAATTTTCCGTTTAAAATACCACATATTGACATACTATATTGGATTTTGATGAGTGATAGTTGATAGAAATATGATAGAATTAGAGATGGTCATGGAATTTTTTACCAACAAAAAGTTTTTATAATTCTTGTTTAAATTTCTAAAGAAATTTATTAAATATACTGTCTCAAGTTATAATGTATGATTAATATCAACACTCATCACTTTTTCAATCACTATTTATTTAGATAATCAGTAGGAGTCAAATTAGTCAATGTAGTCATTTGAAATCAAATCCAAAAATAATTATAAATCAAATTTTCTAAAATGACTAATCTGAAAAAAGGTCAACAAAAAATGATTTTTTGGAAGGGGTTTTATAAGAAAAATGTCCGCTATTTGAAAATTATTTGAAATGAAAAATATGCAGATGTTTCTTCGAAAATGTGATGCAACTAATGAATGTCTCTACATAAAATATGCTCCACTAGTAATTTTTCTATCAACTAGATTACCTGTGTAATCTGTAACCGAATTTTCTTTGACTCAAGAATATCAAATATCATTAATTGGATGTTATAGACTAGACTGTGAAGTTGCAAAAAAATTCCTTAAAATCAGCATTTAAATGGAATTGAATTGAATCCATGCAAATAAACAAATTGTAAACGTAGTATCAGATCCAAAAAATGAATATATCCTACTAGTATCATGAGTAATCAACAATCAATAAAATAACATCATTAGTTCAAACAAATTTATATGAACCAGTCTAGAGATTATAGATGTATTTATAGTGTTCTCGGCATAAAAATATAATTGGCCAACAATTTTGAAAAAGTCAGAATCAATATCAACATTCGTTATTTCATCACATAACTGGCTGATTTAATTTAGATTATGGTGCAGATTATTACATTTAATAAATCATTCAAGATGAATATATCATTACCTATTTCACCTTTACCGATAATTTTTCATTGCTCCCCATTGTGATTTTTCCACCTTTGTACTAGGCTAAGGAACTTTGAATTGTCGCCCGTTGTGTGTCTGGAACAGCCAGAATCTAGATAACGCTGTTGTTCCTTAGCCCGCCACCACACCTACACGAGAAAAGAGTTTTGTGACCTATTTGTTGTTATAGATCTATGGTTGTTAGTTGCAAAAGATTTTGAAAAATAAGTTTGTGGAGACCCAAAATTATTTATATATGTTCATTTTGACACCCAGATTTGTTTAACTTCAAGGGATTTTATATTCGTGTCTTTTGGAACCTAAATTGGAATTTTTTTTTCATGTGTTTGGATCTATACCAGCAATTATTATGGTTGTGTCCAATTCTTCTACGGATTATGCACTCGGTTTTGATATGATTAATCTCGTTTCTAACACGTTCAGATTGATTATATCCAAGTACTTGTCTAATAGTATTAACAGTTTGTTTCCCTAATAGCACATTCAGTGATCTTTCACTTTTGGAGAATTTTTCTAAAGTTGTAGACAATTTTTGGACTTGTATTTTAAGAGATTCATTTTCATTCACTAATTCTGTGCACTTTTTAATAGAATTCTCTCTCCTAGTATTTTCACTTTCTTTCAAAATCAGAATTTCATTTTCAAGTGATTTGATTTTAATTTTTGATTTTTTAATCTCTTCTTCAAATGATGGACACTTATCACACTTAGGGCTCTTGCTATGATAGTTTTTAACCAATTGATCGAGCTGCTTATTTAAATATATCAAAGTATCTCTTTGTGATTCAATTTTAGTGTATTTCTCCCTAAATTGTTCGGAATGGCCATTTACTTCGTGGAAATATATAATTAATTCTGAATGAGTGAGTTTTGATACCTTCTTAGCTCATTATCATCATCGTTATCAGTTAAATCACCTTGAAGACACGGATCTGCTTTTTCACTCTCACTCCTAGTACTTTTATTATCATCAACACTTTTATTCCACATGGTTGAAAAACTTCTCCTTTTCGATTTCTTTCTTGGCCGTGTCTATTTTGAAGACAATTGGGCTTGATATGACCAGGTTTATTGCACTTGTGATAGATGATTTCCTACTCTTCTGGGTTGTCTAGTATTTTGACTATTCTACTTTTTAGTTTTTGATTTAGAGCTAGATTTCCGTATTTGCGGTTCCACTTTTTGATTCTCTTCATTAGTAGTGCTAGCTCAGCTGCTCCATCATTATCACCATCATCACTTTCAGTTGTTCCTTTCAAAGCATTGATTTCTTTCGTATATCACCTCCTTCACGTTCTTCCTTGAATTTCATTTCTTGCTCATAGGTGGTGAGATTTCCGATGAGTTCTTCAACTTTGATTTGTTTCAAATCCTTTGACTCTTGAATGGCATTAACTTTTGCTTCAAAATTTTATGGAAGGACTCTGAAGATTTTTCGAACCATTTCCAACTCTATGTATGATTTTCCAAGAGCTTTTGATTTGTATACGAGATTGGAAATTCGTCCATACATCTCTTTAACATTCTCATCCTTGGCCATTGTGAAGTTCTCGTATTCGCTACTAAGCATTGCAAGGCAAGATTCTTTGACTTGAGGTGTTCCTTCGTGAGTCGCTTCAAGTGTATGCCATATTTCCTGCATAGCTAGACAATGTGAGACAAGATTAAATTCGATTTGATCCAATGAACAAATAATAGAATTCATAACTTTAACATTAGCTTTCTGTAGTCTATTTTCAAGATGTGTCCATTGATCTATTGGTTTATCTATTTCCTGATTATTTACAACTATAGTTGGTGCTCTATAACCTGTCTCAACAATATTCCAAGCATCAATGGTTTTCAGAAAAATTATCATTATATTTTTCCAGTAAGCATATTCACCATTGAACATTGGTGGTCTAACTATGGACTGACCCTTAGCAAAAGATTTCTAAAATAAGCCATTTTAAAAATTCAGTTTTTTATAAAAAAAGTTGGTTTTTTAAAAATCAATTTCTTAAAACAAAATTTTGCTTTCGTTCCTAGCTCTAATACCACTTGTAGGATCGATTTCACCTTAGAGTGGGGAGGGGGGGTGAATAGGGTGATACTAAGAATTATAAAAATTTAATGCGGATGTATAAAATAATTTCAACACAGATCACAACAGAATAATAGCAGCACAGATTATAGTAGAATATAAAAAATCAGAAAATAGAACACATAGATTTACTCAGCTTCGGCAAAACCCTGCCTACATGCTGCCCCAAGGTTTCTACTAGAAATTAAGTAGTCAAACGCTTACACACGTAAACTCACGACACCGGCTATCGACTAACCTAACTCTATGCTCAAAACCCTGCCATAACTCAGCCACTGAGTTGCGAATTCTCGAACTATACCATCGTAGTTCGTCCCCTAGTCACACGACTAGAAATCACAAACACTAAAAAGTAAATTAAAAATAAAAACAACTAAAAAGCACTGAAACCCTAATTTAAATAATTTAAATAATTTAAATCCCAAAATGAATTATCAGAAGCCGGCCCAAAAACTTTAAGTGATAAAAATAAACCATCCCCTTTTCTTTTTATATTTCTTTGGCCTGGCCTTGCATTGAAAATATGGTTGCTTCCTACTTTTTCGTTCATTATTCTTCGTTCTCGCTTAGGGCTTCTAGAATTGAATGTATACTAGTTGATCAATCGAATAATTGTTTAGAGTTGATTGCTTCGTCAATTGATCAGTTCTTTGATTTGCACACGGCTAATTCAACTTCGTTGAGTTCAATATGACTTTGGTATGTAATTTATACCTTTTGCTTTTGTCGTTGGCTTGCTTGAACTCGATGACCTATCTGTCGATGATGTTAACAGTTAAATAGGATTCAAAGTCCTATAAATTCATTCGTATATTTTTTTTAATTATTCTGTTAATTTAATCTCGGCCACTTGATTATGTTTGAATGACTGTGATTTCTTTAGACTTGTTAAATTCATATATTATTGATTTCTTGGTTATCACGACTTTTATTTGCGTTGACAATGTTTTCCTTGCTCACCACGGTTTCGAATTTTCAGCTTTTGAACTTGACTTTACTTCCTTGGCAACCATAGTTTGATTTGGTTTGAAACCGTTGTTCCATGATTTTTGAAATGCAGTTGTCTTTTACTTGGTTTGTTCATTTTCATCATATTATTTATTGACTTCGGCATTGCATTGTTCAATTTGAAACTTAAACTTTGAATCTTTTCTGGTTTTTGTAAAACCTGCTATTGACTTCAGTTACTTTGATTATGTGATGATATTGAAAACACCCCTAACTTTGTTTGAAACTGCTACTTGACTTGGTTTCACTATCATGTGCTTTAATATGCATTGTTCGGTTCAATCTTTGATATGTGACTTGAATAGTCTGTTACCTGTGCACTAGCTGAAGCTCTGTTTGTCTTCAGGTATATTGGTTTTTTTGATTTGAACCATTGACTGTGTACCCGTGTAGATCTGTTGTCCTGGTGCACTTGCTCAGTCAAGATTATATATGCACTGTGCATTTGTTAGCATGGTCTAAATAGTTGCCTTGCTTGTATATGGTTTGTGTTGTATTCACCTCTTTGTACCTTTCCTTGAGTCTAGTTCCAATGTGTATGCACACATGTCGTTGCATCACTTGTTGTTGGTGAATTCATGCCTCATTGTGTTCATTATGTAGTGAGTTGCTTGTACATGCCTCTCTGAACTTATGTTGATTTGGAACTTCATCATTTTGTCGCTCCTTGATGTTCTGGCCTATCTTTCTTATATATGGTCTGGTGGCATTCATTTCAGTATATGCAATCTTTGTTTTGGTTGCCAGGTCTAGTTGCTTCATTCTTATCACTTCAAGTCTGAGTGTTATTTATGCATTTATATTGATCATGCTGAAATTTATGGCCTAGGCTCGAGAATTATTTGCATTTCGAATTGCACCAGTGTCGAATTCAGCTTATAGCTCGGGTTTGACCTTGTGCTCGTATCATGAATTTATTTGCATTGCATAGTTGAACCCGCTTTTGATTGGGTTTGACCTTGTGCTCACCTGTCCCTGTAATTTTATCAAGTGTACATTTGGTGTGCACTGCTTTGTGGCATGTACAGTGATACACTATACATGTCACAAGCTATTCGTGCATGACGAATTCAAAGTTAAATGATGATGAACAACCCAAATAACCGAGGCAAATAATATTCTCAAAATGATTTTGTTTTACATTGCAAAAATATTTCTTTTTCAATTTTCTACGCCAGTTTTTATTTTACTGATCGCTCAGATGCTGGATTCAATCTAGAATAGATTTGAAGATAAATACGAGTGTGAGTGATATGTAGCGAGGTGCATATATATAGTGAAAAATGTGAGGTGATCGAAATTGTAATGTAATTGAAATATATATATATAGTGAGAGCTCAATTTTGTATTATTCAAAATTGTAATAAATATTTGTTTGAATAAAATATCTGTTTGAATTTCAATTCTGTGTTATTTATTTTATTCAGCAAATATTTATTTAATTATGTGAAAAATAAAATAATACATTAGAAAATACATTTAAATGAATATACATATGTTTATTATCATTAAACAAAAATCATATACTAGCATATTCAACAGAATGCGTAGATACAAAATCAAGGAACTAGTATGCAACCATAAGCAACAAATCAAGCATTAAAACTTGCATTTTCTATAAGGTTTCTATTTTCGGTCCACTGTAAAATCAACCAGGCATCAAACAATAGAGATTGAGCAACATGCAAACCCTTTTACTTAGATTCAATTACTAATAACATGCAGTTCATATTTTAGAAATAATTGTGAGAGCAAATTCTCACAATTCTCCTTAGCTAACACAAATCAACAACTATAGCAGCCTCCTTCTCTAACCTTTACAAAACCCTTGATTATACACGAATTTCTGGAGATTTCAATTTATTTTGAGTAGATTTGCTAAATTTTGAAAGAAGAAGAAAGAGTTTTTCGTTATCCGTTTCTAAGGTTTTGAGCAGTATATGTACTAACTTAGAGAATGAGAAAGAAGGTTTCTTTTGTTATCTTTGTAAGTGGGCTTGACCTAATAAACCTTTTATTACCTTTCGTTTCCTTATGAAAGAAGTTATACTTCACTTTTAAAACAGTATCTTTTTATTTAACCAAACTTTCCAAAGGCTAGTGAACTCTATTTTGCTACAAACTTAAGAATAAAACTAACATTTCATATTTTCAAAAAAGTATTCCTTTTAGTTTATAAACCAATTTAATTCTAATTAAATTCTCATTTTTCCAATTTAAATTATAATTCAATTAAATAATCATGAAAGAGAAATTTACACTTTAAAACACTTATTGAGATTTTACAATAATTCCATCTTACATTTTATATTATAATAAAATCATAACATTTATATTTAATTAGAAAAATTATAATTTCTCTAATTTCATTTATATAAATAAGACATTTCAAAACAATTTAATCTCCTTTAATTACACAAAATCCACAATTTGTCTTATCCAAATTAATTAAAATATTGAATTCTCATAATTATTCTCGGAATAATTATTACAAAATTTTAATCAAGGTAATTACTAATTCAATGAAGGTATGGAATAAAGAGGTTTATTACAAAACTCCTCTCCCTTTAAAATTGCATCCTCACAATTCGATTTCAAAGAAAAGCTCAAAATAAAATAGATTACTATAAGAAACCCAGTATAACATAACATTCAACCATAAAAAAATTCCATATCCAAAAATTCTTTCCAACCAAAAGTTCAGAAAGCTCTACATTTACCCTATCAGTGTAGCAAGAATTTGTGAGAAATGCAGATTATAGATCTTAAGGCTGGAATAACACTAGAGGAGGGGTGAATAGTTTTTTTTGGATTTTCTAAATCTTTTTAAAACTTATGTAATTTAATTACCAACAAATGCAATTCGTAGACACATATATAATCACAGAATCAAGCATAGATGTAAATACTAGATAAAAGCAGGAAAGGAAAGAACACACTAGGATTTTATACTAGTTTGGAGTTACCCAACATCCAGTCTCGTACAATCGTACGGATTTCTTATCAAAATAATCTCCCAGATTACACCCTCGGTTTCAAGGCTACGATGTACATCCTCCTGTATTCAAGTCTAGGGCAAACTCTCTTGATTTAACCAAGTACAAGATCACCTAATTGATTTCTGGGGCTACCATCACATCCAATTGATTTCAGGGCTCAACCACACCTTTACTTAACAATTTGATTTACAAAAGATTCTATAACTCTGAATAGCACCGAGATCTTATGGAGAGAGTGGCAGAGAATCAAAGTACGAGATAATCAAGTTTGATTCACTTGGTATTTTGGCAGAGT
The DNA here is from genome assembly GCA_030765085.1 of Allium cepa. Taxonomy (NCBI): domain Eukaryota; kingdom Viridiplantae; phylum Streptophyta; class Magnoliopsida; order Asparagales; family Amaryllidaceae; genus Allium; species Allium cepa. The sequence goes on along the minus strand of CM060944.1, from coordinate 110,975,843 downwards.
ATTAGAATAAATGTGGAAAATGAAGAGAGAAAATAAACGAAATCTGATAAAAAAATTCGTTTAGAATTTACTATAATTTATAGTAGAGCAACAACCGTATCTATTCGTGGAAGGATACGACAAATAGACACTTCTTTTGAAAATTGAAAATAACGGACAACATGTCAACATGGGGGGTTGAGGGATTTCGACATGCTCAAGACAAAATTGATGTTTCGATGTTCTTATTAAAATTGGTTTCTATAATTTGTCAAAAATAATTTCTAAACTTTGCACATATATTTGAATATAGTTTAAACGTATAAAAGAGTTTAGAAAGTAATTTTTAATATATATAATCTTAATCTATAAAGTTATTTTAAATCTGAGTATATAAATATTTTAAAGCTAAATATTTAAAACAAGAGATGGTTTAAAAACAATAATAATTTTGAAATCAAAATACTAAAAATGATAAAAATAGTTTTGAGGCGAAAATATTTTAAACCAAGAGAGATGTCGTTTTGAAAAGAAAGTTTTGAAAACATTTTTTTAAAAGAAAGAGATATATTTTTGAAAAGCATTTTTATAAAATTAGTGGATAGTAAAGTTGGACCACTATATGTTCCACTAGAGATTGTCGTACGGTCCATCCCACTAGGGTTCCATCCCTTTAACAGGCTCGAAGTGGATTCCATTTCACGAATAAATCTCAAATAAAGATGTTGGTGCGTTCAAGAAGTTTTAACATAATTCAAGACTCAATATTTATCTTGTACTATTGAAATCTTGAACTTTTGATGTCTTGATACTCATGAGCCTTCAATCTTGATATCTTCAGTCTTGAATCTCTATACCGTACATTCTTCATTCTTGTTACCTGAATGTTTATATCCTGCATATACATATATCTCTAAACTATAATGTTAGTATTTATATTTTATAACAAGTCCTAAGGTTGTTGTCATCAAAACCATCATCTCAAGGACTAACAATCTCCTCCTTTTTGATGATGACAACCTATGTTTATAAAATATACTTCCCCTTCACAATATCTCCCCCTAAAACTAATAACTCCCCCTTAATCTAAGCCTAACTACTCTACCTACTCTATTTTATATTTCTCCCATTTTGTCATTAACAAAAACTTATCCTAAACTAATATAAATCCCCTTAGTCTTATACTGGAGTACCTGTGACAAATTGTGATGGAGTGTGTGTGTGTGTGTGTTTCAATATATATATATATATATATATATATATATATATATATATATAATAACATGAGTTAATAATAAAGACATGACAAATATGAAAGTTTAATCCCAATAAATATATACTATGTTTAAGATAATGTTATACAATCCATTCAAATCAAATCCAATCACACAATTCAAAAACAAGCAATTCAAACCGTAAGGGGATCAAATATTTCTAGGAACTTCAACCCATCATTCTTGTCCAAAGATGGGATCCTTTTTAATAACTTCCCAATCTTCATTATCTTGAATCAAAGTTCTTACAGGATTTGCATCGAGATCATCTTTGTTGGGGGCAAAAATCATCCAACGAAGAGCATCGAAATACTTCTCTTGTTCTTTTATCATCTGCATGTTACTTAGTTCTAAATGCCTTTGATTGCAGAGCATAAAAGTAAAAATATTCTTGAATGAATTGAGAGTTTCTTCAAGATTATCACTTAGAGTTTGAGAAGAGGAAGCCATTTTTGAGAAGTAGTGAACATGCAAATAGAGATAAGTAGAAATGAAAAGATTACAAATTTCTAGAAGAAACAGGTGTTTAAATAGGTAGAAATTCGTTTAAAATGAATAGACACGAGTTAGTTATTTTAATTTCAAAATTTAAAAATAACCAAATCTGACAGTTATATGTCGACATAGGGTGGTAGAGGCATGTCGACATGGGTTTGTTAATTTATGTGTCTTATTTTTTTGTGAATAAGTATGTATATATATATAAACTTATACACTAGACTAACATTTATTCTAGAGACACGATAAGGTAGAAAAACATAAGATAGACGATTTTTATAAATAGATGAGATGATACATAAGATACTACATAATATGATAAAAAGAAAAACACAAGCTCACACAAAACAAATTAATACATCACAACCTAGTTCTTAGAATGTGCCAGAGGATGATGATAAGCTAAGTTTCTGACCAACTTTAGCAAAGAATTAGATCATTTTAGTGGACATTTTATCCAATTTCTTACTAACGGATCTTTTGAGAATCCGTTGATATTCACTATAATCTTTTGATTTTTGAGGAGAGTTTTGTTGAAAGGATTGTTAATATTGGTAGCATATTAAATACTTTTCAAGAAGGTTTCTTCATTATCTTCTCAATTTCCATTTCCTCCCCTTCTTCTTCTTCTTCATCTTCTTCCTCCACATCTTCATGTGCCAATCTTTCATCCTTTTCGGCAAGAGATTCATATTGTTGAAATATGAAAATAATTTTCATAAGATAAATGTGGTATGATTAAACACTTTTCTTGAAACAAATTCTTCCCTTTTGTAATCAACGCCAAAATAATTAAAAATCCGAGTGAGATAGATCCCATGATACAACGTATTCTCACCCATTTCCAAATTTTTAGGACGAAGTTCATCCATAATCACTTGCGTCCAATTAATGTCGTAATGGCTAAAGATAGTAAAAAGAGCTTTATAAACTTTTAAAGTCGGTTAACTAAATTTCTCGATCTAGGAGTCATAGTATGTTGCAAAAGAAGATTGGCAATATGTGCTTCCGGACGAAAGTTACGATTTTTAAGTTCAAAGTTGTCATCTTCTTCGAAAATGTGATGAAAAATCTCATGATCATGTTCATCAATATTAAAAGTAGAAATATCTATTTTGAATTCTTGCAATTGAGAATGTTACCCAAAATTTCACAATCCGCGCTTTAAATTCGCATAAAACATCTAAACAAGATTTGGGTAATGAACAAAATCATTTTGAGAGTTGTCAAAAAGATTAAGGATATGATTCTCTTCAAGAAGAGTATTGGTTTCATATGAAGAGAAATCGCTAAAGATAGAAAACATCCCCGTGTGAACTTTTTCGAAATTAGCATAGCTTATATAAGCCTTGATTGCTTCTGGATCATTATAGAGATACTCTTTAATGGTTTTAGACAGCTCATTATGGATGGAGTGCTTGAAGAAGCCATTTTTAAAGAGAGTAGAAAGTTTGAAAGAGTGAAAGAGAGTTTGAATTTTAAAATGAAAGTAAAAAGGCATGATAAGATAATGGAAATAAATGGATATTTAATAGACATGTTCTCTGGTCAAGAGGTACCTTTCCAGAACATTGGGATTGGTGAAAAGGTGAAGGGAAATTCAAATATTTGAATTCAAATTTGAATTTCAAATTTCCAACAAGGATGTCGACATGGATCAGAGAATTCATGTGACTTATATTTTCCTATATACTTTAATATCTATATACATATATTATTTTTAATGTCTATATATTTTCTGAAGTAATATTAAATATAATAATACTCTTTTAATAAAAAATATTATAATATTAAAAATAAAAATAAACTGTAACAACCCGCATATTTAACGATTTTATATTTAAATATTTTATTTAAATATAGCGTCGTTAGTCGGATTTAGGTCCGAAATGTTACTTTCTGCAAGTGGCCGAATTGGAACTCGAAACTACCTCCATTGGTTCCAAAATGGCGTTTGCGATCTTTTTGAGTATAATCTTTGATATGTTTGGAGTTTGTGAAATTTTGACCCTTTTTCTATTGGGTTTTGGGTTTGGGTTCAGCCCCAATCTCCACTTAACCCTCTAACTCAACCCCTTCTCTTCATTCATCCTCATTTCATTTCATTTCTTAAGCTAGAACTGAAAATGGTGGAAGGGAAGAGGAAATAGAAATTGCAAGCCCTAATTTCTTCTTGTAAACTTGATTCTTGCTCCAAAATCAAAGAGAATCCATTGGTAATCTCTTCTTCATCTTCTCCAACTCTTCTCCTCTTCAATTTCAGAAAATTACCTAAACCTAAATTAGGAAATACTTGTTTTATTCTTAGATTGAAGCTTATTGAGTTGGAGTAGAGTTTGGTTGGTCTTCTCCTTGTTATTGAGCTTCATCTTCTTTGTTTTGGGTAAAAGGTGAGTTTTGAGATCACATCTACTTCTCTTGATTTCATTGATGTTGGGTATGAATTCCTAACAAGTATGCATGTGCCATTGTTTTGGATTTGGAAAGAATTTGCATTTCAATGAAAATAGGGCAGGAAGTGCAAACCATCAGGTTCGGCCGACCGACCCAGAGGTCCGGTCGACCGACCTGCTACTTGGCACTTCCCTGCCTTTGTTTTGGAAGTGCAGTAATTTGGCTTCGGCCGACCGAGCTCTGCAACCGGTCGACCGACCTGCTACCCCGAGCCATGTTATGCTTCCTGCATCTGGCCAGCCGACCGAGCCATGCAACCGGTCGACCGACCTGCTCATGTTTTGCCTGTTTTGCCTATTTTTGCATATTTTGATTGGTTATCCAAATTTTATCGATTCAAGTTGCTTTTTAGTAGTTGTTATTGCATCTTTGACTTTGATAACTTATTCTTGACTTCATCCACGGGTTTTTATAAAATAATCTCTCGGATCACGTTTAAAAGCTCGTTTCTCCAATTTATAAATTCTATTTAAAACACACGCTTTCGCACTTCGAGCGAAGTGGAAGGGTGATTAAATGGTTAGGTAAAACACGGACCATGAATCTGTGCGTTTATCTTTCCGATTAGTCCCCGACCTATTCAATTGATCGTTTTGACCTTCGGGTTTGGTTTATCGATGACATGAGGTAAACTTTGTACTGCTTTGAGTGTGAAAGTGACTGACGGATAGTAAATCGTTTAGTGCGAACAAGTGGTTATGGGACATATGTTAACACTTTTCGGATTCCTCTTCGAGAGTTGTGACACATTCCGCCAGTTAGTGGTGTCCAGTACTGGGTCTCTGACCTTCACCACTACGGTTTGTTGCCTTCGGGTATGTTGCCTTCGGGTATGTGCCTTCGGGTTTGTGCCTTTGGGTTTGTGCCTTCGGGTTTGTTGCCCTTTAGTATCGCTTCCGATGTTGGTCGTTATGAGCCGCATGGGTGATATTGGGTTACCCTTTTGTATCGCTTCCGATGTTGGTCGTTATGAGCCGCATGGGTGATATTGGGTTTGGAGTCTTCGGGCTCATGGATCCTTGTTTATACAGTACTGAGATCGAGCAATTTTCTGATGTTTCATTCATATGTATATTCCCTTGGTATCGCCCTTCGGTGTTGGTCATTATGAGCCGCATGATGCGTAGCGTTTACCTTGCGGAACTTGTGTACCTTATTGGTAATTGTTATTGCCTTATGGCTTGCTTTGGGATATTCCTATCCTTTGTTTTTATATGTTGCCGATGATATGAGGCTTGTTATCATATGATTCATCTTTTGTTAGATGATTGTGTTATCTCTTTTAGAGATATTTGTTATACTTGTAATCTTGCAGGTGTATTGTTGTTCAGTTTATCTAACTGATTTGTTTAGCTAGACTGACCCGTGTATTTTATACTCGGGTCAGACCGATATGTTTCAGGTTAGGTGCTTTTGGACTTAGCTTATTTTGCTTCCGCATGGACTACTCTGCTAGCTTCTTTTTGTTATAGCTTTTTGTGTAGTCCTATTTTGTTGTAACTCTGATATGCATTCTATTGACTCGTCTGTATATTGTGGTCTGCTATACCACTTGACTTGTATTGTTTTGTAAACTCTGTTATGTATCAGTATATGTGTATATATGATCTACTGTTCTGTGATGTATATTACATTTGAGTTGTTATATTCTGTTCTGATAGATCCTTCAACCACCTATGGTTTTGTTTTAAGTAGTCATTGGGTATGTCGACCTGCTTGGTATGTTTATTGTTGATGTATTCAATAGATAGTTAGAGCAAGGCTATAGATGGTCGCTCCCAACCAGCCTTATTCTCCGTATTAGTTGACGGCACTACCCTGTAGTGTCCTTGGCTAGCGTGGGTATAGAGGTGGGGCGTCACATAAACATAATAATAAAAAATTTAAAATTCAAACAACACATAATTTCAAAAACAATCAAACAATTTTAAGTAAACAATTTCAACCAATATATTGTAAACGTGTACCTTTTTCTAGATTCATATCTTCGAGATCATCGGAATTATGAATAGTCGTAAAGCACATATTTGAATTTTCCATCTTCTGATCATCATTGCTTGAGGATGAGTCTGAGTCTGAATCGTCTAGTGTAATGGTATACGATCTATTCCTTTTCATTGTATAATCATTGCTTGTAGGAAACTTTTGCTTATCAGAATGCATACAGTCTTTTTTGAGATGGCCTGGTTCATCATAGTTGAAACATTTGACGTGGTATGGTACTTTATTATGATTTTCAGAATTCCTGTGATCATTCTTTATTATGATTTCCATAATTCCTGTGATCATTCTTTTTGAAGTTGTTCTTCTTTCTGTATTTCAGAAACTTCCAAAAATTCTTTGTCATGAAAGTTATTTCTTCATCATCATCACTTCCCGAGTCTGATCCATCTATTAGTGCATTGAATGCAATTGACTTCTTTTCGAATGCCTTGCTAACTCTTCTCCCTTGAATTAGTACTTAGAACGACATTAGAATTCAAATTAATTCATCAATCTTTGAAGTACTGATATCATTTGCATCTTCAATTGCAAGAGTTTACTGATCCCATTCCGGAGTAAAAGAATTTAGAATTTTTCCGACTTGATCTTCTTCGAAAAAACTTTTTCCCAATGATATTAGAGAATGCACAATATCCTAAAATCTACTATGCATATCTGAAATAGGCTCATTAGAATTCATCTTGAATAATTGAAACTCATTTGTGAGTATGGATATTTTGGTCTATTTGACTTTTGCTTGTTCCTTCATGAGTAACTTGCAAAGTTTTCCAAATATCATATGCGGACTTACAAATAGGTACTCTATTGAATTCATTCCTATCAAGTGAACAAAATAAAATATTCATGGCTTTGGAATTATTTTGTGCAATGCTCAACATATTCAGTTTGTGTGATATTCAAAGTGTCTAATCCTATTGACTGTAAATATATTTCCATTCTACATGACCAATATGCATAGTTACTGCCATTAATATGTGGTGATCTCGCAGTAGACTGACCCTCTACAAATGAACTAGTGATAGTGTTATCAGAACCGGTGTTGGTAGCCATTTTTCAAACTTTTCAAAATTCAGATTAAGAAAACTTTGAAAACCAATGATTTGATACCAAATGTGAGAAATGCGGATTACGGATCTTAAGGCTGGAATAACATTAGAGGGAGATGGATAGTGTTTTGTGGATTTTCTAAATCTTTTTGAAACTTATGTAATATAATCACCAACAAATGCAATTCACAGACACAGATATAATCATAGAATCAAGCACAGATGCAAATACTAAATAAAAGTAGTAAACGAAAAAACAGACGAGGATTTTATACTGGTACGGAGTTACCCTACATCCAGTCCCATACAATCATATGGATTTCTTATCAAAATAATCTCCCAGATTACGCCCTCGGTTTCAAGGCTATGAGCTACACCCTCCTGTATTCGAGTCCAAGGTAAACTCTCTTGATTTAACCAGGCTACAAGAACACCTAATTGATTTTTAGGGATACAACCACACCCAGTTGATTTCAAGGCTCAACTGCACCTTTTACTTAACAGTTTGATTTACAGAACATTCTATAACTCTGAATAGCACCGAGATCTTATGGAGAGAGTCGAAGAGAATCAAAAAAGAGATAATCAAGTTTGATTCACTTGGTATTTTGGTAGAATATAGTTTATGATTCTTTAGAATATATATAGAAGATGAAGAGGAGAGAAAATAAATGAAATCTGATAAAAAAATCATTTAGAACTTACTGGTATTTATAATAGAGCAACAGCCATATCTGTTTGTGAAAGGATACGACGAGTAGACACTTCTTTTGAAAATTAAAATTTGAAAAGAAAAAAAATGAAACCTTGTCGACATAGGGGGTTGAGGGATGTGGACATGCTCAAGGCAAAATTGATGTTTTGATTTCTTATTAAAATTGGTTTCTATAATTTTCTAAAACAATTTCTAAACTTTTAAATATATTCGAATATAGTTTAAACATATAAAAGAGTTTAGAAAGTAAATTTTAATATATATAATATTTATCTATAAATGATTTTAAATCTGAGTATATAAATATTTTAAAGCTAAATATTTAAAACAAGAGATGGTTTAAAAACAAGGACAATTCTGAAATCAAAATATTAAAAATGATAAAAATTGTTTTGAGGCTAAAATATTTAAAAACAAGAGAGATGACTTTTTGAAAAGAAAGTTTTGAAAACATTTTTAAAAAATAAGATATATATATATATATATATATATATTTGAAAAGCATTAAATTATTGGATATCAAAATAGGACCATTATATGTTTCACTAGATATTGTCATGGGTTCCATCCCATTATGGTTCCATCCCTTTAACAGGCTCGAAGTGGATTCCATTCCCCGAATAAATTACGAATAAAGATGTTAGTGCTTTCAAGAAGTTTTAACATAATTCTAGACTCAATACTTATCTTGTACTATTGAAATCTTGAACTCTTGATATCTTGATACTCATGAGTCTTCAATCTTGATATCTTCAGTCTTAAATCTCTATACTGTACAGTCTTCATTCTTGGTACCTACATGTTTATATCTTGCATATACATATATATCTAAACTATAATATTAGTATTTATATTTTATAACAAGTCCTAAGGTTGTTGTCATCAAAACCATTGTCCCAAGGACTAACAGAATTGGGATCTATTTCGACCAAACAAGCATAAATAGCACAATCTAAGACATTTATTAAACCCTTTATATTGATGGCTACTCAAACTTGGAGCTGTCTTCCTAGCCCATTATTTATTGTTAAGGACTATGAGTTGTATACGAACTCATTTAGAAGATATAACAATAACGCAATCAATTAAACTAATTTTTTAAATGTTCAAATTTTCCAAAAAAAATTCAGAGTAAACTCTAAAGTACAAAGTATATATATTTTGAAGAATTTGCAACCAAAATTATCACAAAAAACACTATTGTAGTTAAAATTCCAAATCTTTTTGTCACATCAAATAATTTTAAATTTATAAATCATCTTTTATACTTAAAGGCGAAAAAAGATTTCGAAGATCTCCTTTTATTTCAAAATATTCAAAAAAATTATTCCCCTCAAATCAATTTCTTATCTTGATAATTTAAACATTGAGTATTAGGAACTCAATCCAATAATTAAATTAAAATTTGATAATTTATAAGTTCAACGCTCTTGTTAATAATATTTCCCATTGTTTTTCAAAGTTTCAAAACACTTCCGCTTATTACTCTCTTCAGTATAAATTCTAAAATCAAGCTATAGTACTTCTATTTTACACAAATACCTTTATTATTGTACTTTAATCTTTACAATAAAATAGAAGAATAATCTCTTCATAACTCAGTTTCAAATTACACACTTTTCATTTATTAACAATTTAAATACTACCCATCTCTTTATATTTATCATATTGAAATAAAATCAAAATATTATTTCAAGTGTGATTTCTATACTTTAGTTTTCTTTAAATTTTATACAAAGGATTTCTAACCAAAATTGTATCATTTATATATCAAAGTGAATTGTGACGACCCGAAATTTCTAACCATTTAAAATTTGAAAAATTAATTGATTTTAAATATTTAAAAGTTAACTTTAAAATTGAATTCCAAATATTAATATTTACTTGATAATTAAATTGTTGAATTATATAATTTGAAATTGGGTAAGATGTTGAATTTGGAATTTTAAGTCTGTTTAAAATAATTTGAAGGCTTATAAAATTTATAATGATATACTAAAGAAAATAGAATGGTTGAAATTTAATTTAAAGGTGATTTGTTCAGTTTTGAAATCATATCGTTTAAATTGAATATAAAAATAGCCTTCTGAGACACAGTCTCGGAATTCGATGAAACAAGTTCCATTGGATCCGTAATAGTTAGTTATTATTGGATTTCAATTTTCGTAGCAATCGGAATTGTCGTTTGACCCTGACAACTCAAAACGCTTAGAAATATTTTAATCAATTTAATTTAGAATTGATCGTTTATTTCCATAACTCGTGCATACGATCGAACTAGCCTCCGAAACATGTCCCATTATGTTCGGAATGCCGGTAAAACCTTATAAACGCCTACCGCCAGGTCTGATTCGGAGTTTGAGATTTCGAGTTATGGTAAACAAGATATTTTGAAAATTAATAATATTAAAATATAAAAATATAAAGGTTAAATTAGCAGCGGAAATAATGTCGCATCTTCTTTTCGTTTCTCTGCAAACCATTATACCCAACAAGCAGCACGAAAAAATCAGATCATGTCTCCTATTCTCGTTTAAAATTCACGCACTCGTCAAAATCAAAGGGAGGACTTTCCTTTTATAAAATAACAAGGACTGAACTTTCCCTTCAATTTCTTCGTTTGAAAACCCTCTTCACTCTAAATAAAAATGGCGACCAGGACCGAAACCCAATCCACGATTTTAAGTAATAAAGGATCGCGTTCGAACGCGAGGACAATCTCGAGCACGGCGAAGAAGAAACCCGGTCGAATCTATTCGCGGTGGTGTGAATCGAGCTCAAGCTCGAGTAGTTTAACCGTAGGCACGAAGGTCGAGGGTCGCGAAGGGAGGCGGCGCACTGGGTTTAGCAGGAGCGGCTCGCGCGTGCGAAGGAGGATCGAGCCGATTTGGGCACGCTCGATTATGGGGTTTGGCAGCGGCAATAGAAGGTGAAGTCGTGATGCGTACAAGCGCGAGTTGAGGTCACGAGCACGTAAATGGCGACGAGGTGCGTGAGCGCGGGGAAGATGATGCTTTTTGGCAGGCTATCTTTGAATCGTGGATCTAGTCGAGAACGAAGTGGGTGGTAATCAGAAACTATGGTGAGTAATCTTCGATCTGTGCAACTGATTTGCTGTTATGAATTTGTGAAAGCTTTAGTTATATTGGTTGCTGTTATCTATCTGTATTGGATGAAAGAAAATAGTTTTAAATTTAAAAATGAATTTGAAAAAAAAACACTTTAAATGTGTTTTGAGGATGATAAGTAAATCAGTTATAAAATGATATTTTTAAAGTTAATTAATTGAAAACTTAAGGATAATAAATCAAGTGATAGTTACTTAATAATCAAATAGGTATAATTTTTAGGGTTGTTAAAGAATAATTACTTGAATAATTAAAAAGGATTAATTACTTAAAGTAATTAATTTAATAATTAATTAAAATATGATTTGTTAAAGGTTAGTTAATCTCTGAATATGATTAGTTAATGAGTAATGGAAGAATGAGATTGATGGAAATAATTAAGGATGGTTGATTATTTAATGAAATTAAATTAGATTAGAATAAACTGAAATGTAAATGAGAAATCGTTAATTTATATAATAAATGATGTAAATAGAGATTGATTAGTTAAGAAAATAAATCAATATAAGTGACTTATGAGAAGTTAATTAATATAAGTAATTATGGATTAATGTAATTAAAATAGTTATTAATTCATGATGTAATTAAGATTACTTATTGATTTTGGGTTAAGAATAATTAATATCATGAAATTAATTAAAGATAATTACTTGAATGTAATTGGAAGATAATTAATCCAGGGACATTAATTAAGATGAATGGATAGGGCAGGGTTGATTGATTTATTGATTTGAAATTAATTAATGTTTAATGAAGAAATCTAAGTGGTTGAGATGAGTCATTCAATCAGGATTAATTAAATTAAATTTGTATGTGATTAAGCATTGCTTATGGATGATTGAATGGTATTGAATGCATTGAATGAGTAGATATCTCTGATATGAAATGTTGTGTATTTCATAAGGATAACTTGGGTTAGGATGACATGAGGTTCGAAGAGACCGGGGTCGGGTATTAGGAAATATCCGAAACCACTTCGAATATCTATAGATTGATATGTAAAATCTATATGCTGGAGTGAAGTGATTTGGAGGAATTGGACTATTTTAATTCTAAACCTATGTATTAGAAACTTATATGTGAAATAAGTGATGTTTAGAATAAATTGTGGCTTTGTGATTTGCTTTGAGTTACCCCGGGTTTGATATAAGTTTGTTTTGCTAGTCCATGTTAGATGGGTTTACTCACGCTAGTTTCCAGCCTGACCCGGGGGCTACTTTGGTGTAATGCTCGGGTCAGACCGAGTATTACAAATTTTCAGGTAGGAACGTTCTGGAGCTTGGAGACGGGCTGGATGGCAAGAATGTATAGAGTATTTCCGCTGTATTATATTATGGTAAACCTGAGACTTGATAATTGTGTATATCCAGTGTCTGTATAAATATGTAACCATGATGTATTAAAATGTCATCGACAGATATAATATTCTTTTGTAAACAGTTATAATTTATTATTATATTTTATCCACTGCAAATGTGAGATGTTGTTGTTTTTGATCTTCTTCTTCTATCTCTTTTTTTTTCATAACTATCTGGAATTTTCGGCTTCGAAAATTTCGGGTCGTTACAGTTGGTATCAGAGCTGAAAGGTTAAGCGAGAACCTTGGCTCTGGTGGGAATTACTCATTAAATAGAGTCCAAAGTACTCTAGAATGAGTTGAGTGTATATATATGAGAGCATACTTGTTATTTTCTTATATAAAGGTTTTAAATGATTTTATATAAAAATATATTTTGATATATAAAGCAATATTCCCTACTAATAAATTATTGGGTGATTGATTGCTAAATCATTGGAATTAAATTAAGAAGTAATATAAAATACAACATAGCCGAAATCTTGAATTGGAATTAAATTAAGTGGTAATAGAAATACAATCAAATTAAAATTGAATTGATTTAAATGAAATTCTAAAATTTGAGCTCAGAAATTAAATTGTTTAAAATTAAATAAAGGTAAGTTTGAAATGGATTCAAACTGAAATTTAATCTTGAATTTATAGAAGTAAGAATAATATAAAAAGGAATTGGTATTTGGACATGATAACCTTGGGTATTGTTATAAATAGTTATTGTGTTTAATAATGAAATATTTGTTATTAAGTAAGCCAAATGAAGTAAATTTATAAGATGAGTATAACTTCTTAATTGAAGTGGGTTTTAAAGATTGTGAAGTTTTAAAACCTAAGTTTAGAAACAATCAATTGTTTGAAAGAGTTAAAGAAAATAACAATAACAAAATTCAGACTAGTTTGAATATAGACTTATTTAAAACAAGAAATGTTTGGCAGATTTTTAAGGGATTTGTTTTGAAATTAAAACCAAGGGTGGTTTAAAATGTAAAAGTAGCCTGGTGTGTAAAGGAAATAAATATGAAAATTAACTCTAGGATAGAGTTTTGAATTTTCTTTGGAATTTGATATGATGTGAAACCCAAAGTGAAGCAAATTTTAAACTTAAGTGGAAAGGTTAATAATCTGAAGGTTTAAAATTTGAATGAGAATTGGGATTAGATTCAAGCAGGGATTGAAATGATTTGAATTTGAAATGGGTTCAATTGATAATAGTCCAAAATTTATTGGAATAATTTGAAATTGTAATTAAAGTTGAATAGAATTAAAATCAAATGGAATTTGATTTAAATTGGGAAAGAAATCAAGATTTATTTAACTTGGATTGGGGTTAATTCAATTTCAATAGAAATTGGAGTTATTCAAATTGGAATGGAGTCAATTTAAATGGAAGTGTAAATTTAAATTGAATTGTTGGGGAAGTGAACAGTTTGACTCTTGACTATTGTCAATATAAATTATTTTAATATAAATTTATTTTTCCAAGTTATTGATTATATATACAACATTTCTTATTAAACCCAAAACTATCTTATGCTTATTTTATAACTACTTTTGGAGTATTTAACTATTTTGTAACTATTTTATAAACTAATTACTGTTTTTCAACTATATCACAAATTAATTACTATTTTACAACTATTTTGCAATTATCTAAAATTTGTAACGACCCACTATTTTGGACTATTCGCATCAGCACATGTCGGACTTGAATAAACTCAAAATACCGAATTGTTAATTTAAATTTGGCAAGACTCAGATATACAGTAAATAAATAATCAAAGAATCACAGACACAGAGTAATAATATGCAGCGTAAGTAAAAGAGATATAGTTCATGAAGCTACTATATAAATATATAAGATACATCAGAGTTTATAACAGAAGAGTAATACGATACATCAAATACAAACTTAAAATACATCATTGGAATCATCGAATACTGAAAGCAGAATAGATGGCTGGATCTTCAAGAAAAGCTCCAACTCCAAAGGTGAGTCTCGAAAGCTGAACCTCTCAGTCTGACCCGAGCGTAAAGAAAAACACAAAACACTCGAGTCAGGATTAATATTCTTATATCAATAAATCCAACTCAAGTGAAATAACAATCGAAATACAGGTAACTCAAAGGATGTTGGAATCATCATCCTCTAAGGATCGGTTAAACTATCTACTATGTAGTAGCGTACGCTAAATAGATAATGTCTATCAGTAATATAAAATATCAAAATAGTGTTAAGGCGTTACCATTATCCCCCTTAACACATTTTATATAAGCATCATAGTCTATACAGCACTGTAAACTCCACCGTAAACTAGTGGGATATCAGGGAGTACTCCATAGATATAACACAAAACAAATTCGTAGTGGTCGCGTATATAGGGATACAAGTATGACAAGGCACATGAGGCAATACCCAAGGTAGTGAAACTACCGTTTGCCTGATCCGGACTGGTGAAAACGCATCGCCGCAACAATCGCAACACCGTGAAACAACACTCCTGAAATTCCGAGGGTGCACCAATCAATAACAAGTAATGAGTAGTATTCGAAGAAGTATGTTCGCTCGATGTGGCTAAACCCATTTGGCCCGGCACGGCTCCTGATTTTAGTCATTTCCAATTTGACACAAGTGTCAAGGCTATCCATTATCGTTCTCTTTCTTCAGTCATCACGTACGTCATTCCAACCACTTCATTCTGGATCATCACTCCGCATATAGTTATTAAAGTGGTTTTTGGTTTAGACAGAGAGTATGTCCATAACCGATTCCGGTCTCTTTAATAACTTTCGTAATTATTATACCGATTGGTCGTTTAGTAAATTTCAAACCAAATCAATTTCAATTTCAATTTCAATTCGAAAATCAACATTTGGTTTGTCTTTCTAAATCAATTTCCCAAGTTTACGTTTCAAAACATCCAAATTACCATTTCGAAATCTTATAATTCGATTTCAACTTTTATTTAAACAATTCAAATATCGATTCAATTTCGTATATAAGTTTCATTCCGAAATCATTTAAATGGTTTAATTTTCACTCAAATCAATTTAATTCATTTATCGATTTCATTCAATATTCATTAAGTGGATTTGTCATTCAAAACCACTTCTATTTAAATTCCAATTCATTTAGATCAATTACTTACGTTGAACTTCATTATATCAAAACATCAAATTGAAATAAATTAAATTCGTCAAATCAATTCTTTAATTACAAGTCTTACGTTAATTTCAATAAATCTCATTCATTCCAATAAATCACATTTTATTTCTTGTTAAAGAAATTCAATTTTCACTTATTTATTGACCTCGTTACAAATTTCAAACTCAATTAATAAAGAACTAAATTTCACATAATTGGGAAATTTCGATTTCACTTATTAACTTACATAAATATTTTTCCAAACCTCATAAATAATGAAACCCCATTTCATTTATTAACGAAGGTCAAATTCACTTAATCAAAAGTTCGATTTTCTCTTATCAAAGAATTCAAATTTTACTCAATTATCAAATAATTCAATCTTATTCACTTATTTAATAATTTCAATCTTAATTATTAATAATTTCAAAACTTAATAATTACAAACTTGATTATCAATTCAAACTTAATTATTAAATCATTTCCACTTAATTATGAATTCAAACTTAATTATCAAATCATTTCAACTTAATTATAAATTCAACTTAATAATTTCAAACTTAATTATAATTTCAAATTTAATTATCAAATGATTTCAAAATTAGTAATTTCAAACTCAATTATTACTAATTCCAAATTATTTATTAATAATTCCAAATTTCAGTATCAAATAATTAAATTTCAAACAGCGTTCTTTCTGTAACGATCCCGAATTCTAATTTATTTTAAATTGATAATTTAATTCATTTTTGATTTAAAATTGTGAAATTAAATGATAAATTGATTCGAGTTTTTCCAAATTCAGATAAAAATATGTTATTTATTAAAATAAAGATAGTTTCTTTTATAAATTGTTTTAATTAAATAATGAGTTGTATTTAAACAATATTAATAGTATAATATTTATACAAATGGATTTTTATAGATAGAAATGGTTATTTCAGATTTATATATATATATATATATATATATATATAAGTATGTATGTATTTTTAAAGAAAGCTAGGATTTGTAAATTTAAAATGAAATAAATTACAAACAAATGTATGCATACAAACATAATTAAAATAGAAAATTATTTGCAATACAAAGTAAACTAAACAAAATAACAAAACAAAAGATAAAAACAAAAGAAAAAGTAACAAATCAAATACAAGAGCTTGTAAATTAAATCAAGCAAGTTATGTTATATAAAATAGAAATTTATTTAAGTTATTAAAAGCAAAGTAAAAGAAAAGAAAACACAAGATACATTCAAGTGAACAAACAAAAGAAACAGTACAAGCATATTTACATCTATATTACATAAGTCAAAGCAAGCAAATTAACAAAGTAAAATAAAATAAAGTAAATACATTGGCAACAATTCCAACAATAATTATAATAGCTTTATATCTATGTAAATGAAGTATAAAAGTATAACTAAAACAAAAGTATATATTTTCATTTAAGTTTTATAACAAAGGACTAAAACAACTTTATAGTTATACATAAAGTAAAATAATAAAATGTCTAAGAAAATATAAAGTAAACAAATCAAATTAGATGTGAATTATAATATGAAACAAAGTTGTAAATAGAGTAAGTAAATAAACAAATGAAGACAAGAATCTAGGCTGTAAACAAAAGCATAAACAAATCAAAATATAAATATACATAAACAAGTACAAGCAAACATCCTAAGTACATACAACATCTTTTACCATACCTATTGTACAAACAAAAGTATCAGCTTGTACCCAAAAATAAAAATATTAACTTGTACAAAGTGATGTCCCCGGGTAACTCATTTCTTTCCTATATATCAATCCATCTATCTCTATTTCGTCCATCAAGCTATGAAAATCTGAAGCATAGGTGCATTAATTCAGAGCAAGCTTGAATCAAAGGCAGCAATCTGAAGCCTGAATAATTCAAAGTTTCTCAACATCAAGCCTTGAATCTTAACAGCAGTTAGCAAGCTCTAGTCAAAATACAGATTTAAACAAATGCAAAGATAAGCAGATCATCTCAAATTAAGCTCAGGTTCAACTGCAAGTGAATTAAAGATTTCAAATAAATCATTCTCAGGCTTGTCCTCTGTCTTCATCCCCTGTGAGCAAACTTTCTAAACCCCAAATATATTTATATGTTTTTGCATGCCTGTGTGATGACTTGGAAATATGTTGAGAAATTGCTTACTTGTCTGTATGTCTTGTGTGCATACTATACATCCCTCTGTTCTTGGCTACAGGCTACAAAGCCTATATGAAATTGGAAATCCCATCCTCTAAATTTTTTTTTTATATGGGATCTGATCTTTAGAAGGAACCTGTAAGTAATAACAACATCTAATTTTTTTAAAGACAAATTTGAAGATAGCTCTTAAATATGCAGTGAAACTCAGATTAATGTCAAAATTTAAGTACCGTAAATTTTTGATTCACTTATATGATAAGTTTTACTTTAGAAAATCCTGATTTTTAAAAGAAGAACCATGATTTTTAATTCAGTGAATCATGAGAACTTGCTAGTTGAACATGAATGGAGTTTTGACGAAAATCTGATGATTTCAATAATGATAAATCTTGTGATCAAACCTGGAGTACGCTTGTAGATCAAGGATCATCAGAAAAATGGTCGTTGATTTTATAATTCATTATGGTTGAGGGACGAGAACGATTTAGGGTTTAAAGGATGTTTTTGTTCTTCGAATTTTGACAATTAAATTTGTCGTCGACAGTGGATTTTTGGTGATCGGACCGATGGGAAAGAGTTGGTGGATAATCAGAGCAGCTTGTCTCGTTGTCACGTGGCGTCAGGTGGTGGAGATGTTCGGAGCGAGGCGTTTTTACGCAATGGGTTTTGTTCCAGCCTCGAATCGAAGTGCTCGATTTTGATTGCCGATGAAATGATGGATCCTGGGTGATTGTACCGATTGAGGGGGACGTAGTCGAGATGCTGATGATCAGAGAGGTGATCGGAGAAGCCCAGATATGTGTGCACGATGCACATGGCTACGCTAGTATCAGTGATAAAAGAGAAGAAGAAGAAAGAAAGGGGAAAGAAAGATTAAGGAAAAAGGAAGGAAGAGGAAACTCGAGTTTGAAGACGTGAAAAAGCATATTTGGCTTGAAGCACGTTCGAGTTTGACTCGAAGTATTTTTTTGTCTGGCCTCGGGAATTGTTTGTTCCAGGCATTTAAAAACAGAAGCCTGTTCTGTTTAAATTCAAGTCTGGGTTTGTTAAATTAAGTAAGACTTAAACTTAAGTTTAAATCGAGATTTTAAAACCTGGACTAAAAGTGAAATTTAAATACAAGTTGAAATAAATTCAGTTTTAAATCTGAAGGTGTTTTAAACAAGTTTAAATTCAATTTAAATTTGGTTAAAGTTCTAAATGGTAAATTATTTTGAACCTTATATTCAAAATGTGATTTAAATTTAAATTTAAAAAGGGTAATGTTCTACACATTAATATTTATTTAATCATTAATAAAGAAATAAATAAATTACCTTAGAGATAATTAAGGTATTAAATGATTCAATTAATAAGATAATTAAGGAATGATTTATTTATCGAATTTATAAATTAATGATTTAGATTAATTTATAATTAGAGATTAATTTAAATGTAATTAAGAAATTTTATTAGTTAATGAAGATAATTAACTAGAAATTATTAAGTAATTAAATTAATGTGATTAATTTTGATGATTTATTAGATTAAATTAATTAAGATAATCAATTGTAAATTGTTAATTACTTAATGAAAGAAATTAAGGGGTTAATTACTAATTGTAATTAAACTTGAATATTTTGATTAAATTAATAATAAAGATAAATTGGTAATTCATGATTTGTTATTATGAGATGATTCTTAATGATAAGTAATTAAAGAGTAAATTTCTTGAAATAATGAATTAAGAAGTTAATTAATTATATAATTGGTTCAAGAGTCGATTTAATTAATATGATTGATTAAGAATAATTTAATTAATTAAAGTGTTTGATAAATTAATTTATATCAAATGATTTGAATTAAGAAACCAGAATGGGATGATAAATTCATAAGTAATTTAATTTTATTTACTTGGAAATAAATTGAATTGATTAGGATTAAAACAATTAATTAATCCTGCTTATAAATGATTATTAAATGCTTGACCTTACTTATGAATGATTGTATTGTATGAGATGTCTTGAATTGATTGTCCTATCCGATCTGTGATATTTTGTTCTATGTATTGAGCTGTGTATGATTCATTTATTTATTTATATTTGTATATTATCTGTGAATGGACGATGAGCGTTATAGTTATATCGCTTATCAACTATATTCCTGTATTCTGATCTGTGATGATTGTATGCTGTTGCACTATTGTGTTAAACCCCTGGACCACACCATACACACAATTATGGATTTCACGAGGAAATCGGTTAAGTCACAGATTTTTGAAATAGTTTAAAATTTGAATTTTTAAATTCAACTGTTTTGGAAATGGAATCGGAATAAATGTGAAAAGCTTTTAGAATGAAATTTCAAAATAAAATTTATTATTTTTAAATTACTTGATTAAGTTTTGGAATTTAAATAATTTGATTTAAATTTAAATTCAATACTTGAAATTGAATTCTATGATTTGAAATTAGGGATTAAAGATGTTATATTGGTTATATAGGGATTAAACCACTTTTAAGTATTGTTTTTTGGGAATTTGAATTTAACCCAAGGATTTCAACTCGTATAAATGAATCAAATTTCCAAAATGAAAACTGTCGTTTTCAAATGATAAACACTTTTAGATAAGAACTGAGATTCCAGTTAATTAGGGGAATTTCAAGATTTAATAGAGAAATGATTTTCCTAAGTTATGAATGAATTCTTTTTGAAAGCTATGAATTAAATCTGTTTATTTTTAACAGATTTAAATTGATGATTTGTTTAAATCAAATTGAAATGAAATTGTTTTGAAGGCTATAAGTTAAATCTTTGATTTAAAGATTTAACGAGTTAATCAAATTGAAATGAAAATTGATTTGGAAAATCTGTGAATGAATCTTTTATTTAAAAGATTAAAATGTGAAAATTGTTTAAAACCGTGAAAGGTTGTGAAAATGAATCTTTTTGTTTAAAGATTGAAAATGATAATTTGTTAAGCCATTTGAAGAAAAGTTTTGGGTAATAAGTTGTAAATTAATTGAAATCCCATATCCATATGTTTTGAAAATATTTTCGCTCACTATTCGGTTTAGCCGGGAAAGGACCTTTGTGTCGTATAACCCATTCCGAATATGTGATACGTCGTTATGGATAGCATTTGAAGACCGGTGATGAAGACCGGGTGTTTGCGAAAACGATAGGATGACCTATCGATTGTTTCTGCACCGAGTCGCGCCGGTATAGAGACTTCCTAAGTGATGGGAAATTCGATCGGGATTGTGGATATCTGGATTGCAAGGACTTCTTTGGAAGTGCCTTCGGTTCTGTTCGAACCCAGAACAGACTTGTATGGATAGTATGCCTGACATTACAAATTGAGATATAAAGCCGATTTCTTTCAAATATATTTCTGTTGGTGGCGGAGAATTTATTCTCTTAGCTTAACACCCTTCTCTGAGACGTACGAACTCAGAGGTTATATAGTTGAAGTTATCAGCGATATATTCCCAATTTGGTAATGTGACATGCTGAGTGTTGCTGTGAAATGATCATTGTGTTGATTATTTGTGATAGGATCATTTATTTGATCGTCTATCTTGGTGGTCATTTCTATGATCATTTATTGACCCAAAGCATGACTTTTGTATAAAGTATGTTTTTGTGGACGAGACTTCGTCGAGCCTCACACCCCGGAAATGGTCAAAACAGGAAAGATGTGGCAAGGTTATGAGGGGTAGCTCCCTTTAGGGTATGTGCATTTCCTTCTGGATAGAGGTGGTATCATGGTATGGAGCCCAGATATTTAACCTATGTGGTTACTGCGAATTTATTACTTTGTGGTTGTTGGTTATCGGGATCCCGTGAGAAAGGTCGTTTACGATCGGGGGATGGCATGCTCGTGTCAGTAGTTACCCAGTTAGGGGTAACCCGGCCTTGTGTTGGCAGAGATCCGGTTTGGTTCTCGGGGACGTCCTTCCAGAGGCGTTCTCATGTGGCAATGGGAAGTTCCTTGGCCTGACCATTTGTTGGAAATCCAATTCCCAATACGAAACCCTGTACGGTTTTAGTTGTAGAACCTGCCATTTACTTATGGTGGCGCCCCACTGTTTAGATGGTAGCTATAGTAGGCATACGATAATGGTCGTATGTTGGCTAAGATTTATATCTTTATGTTTGAAATAATGTTCTACACTATGCACTAGTAATAATATCAAATGTTTCTTTTTAATGCGTATCAAGCATCTTTGACTATCATAAGGAGAAATCTCCTCCGATTCTGCGTTTGCATTGTGTGTGTGTGCGGGAGGCCTTATGGTAGTCTCATTTTTAAAAAGCATTGCGAATTGACTTTGAAAATCTTTTGTTGAATGTTTTAAAAGATAAACTGTTTTTGTTGCTCACACCAGTCCCACGACTGATCCGGAGTTTATTGTTTTCTTTCCTAAACTCTGGGTGCTCATTATTTTCTACACGAGCAGTCTAGAGTTGGTTTTTTCAGATAGTCAGGTTTAGTAGATTATCTAGAGTTAGTTCAGTCTTTGGATCGCACCAGTCTTGCTCGTCTTGGTGCATCGTTATTGGGAGTTCGAGCTATTGCTGGATTGGTTATTGGAAATGGAGTTGCAGTTATTTCTGGAGTTCTTCCTTGAAGACTATCTTAGAGTTATATTGTTCCGCTGCTAGATGTTATCTATTTTTCTTTTCCGCTGCTATTTTATTGTATCATATCTCTGATGTATATTGATATCTATTGGATCATCTGTTGTATCAGATATTGTATCAAAGCTGTACATTAATGTATTATTCTTTTATTCCGCTGTGTTGTTTACTTAATGATTGTTATAAGCTCCGGCGAATCGGATTTGAACGGTCGAATCTATGGCATTCGAATACGATATGAAGTATGGATGTCGATTTTCGAGCGGGCAAAATCCGAAACGTTATACTTTCATTAATTACTACGTTAATATTTATTTCAGATTTCAATCTTTACATTTTCCTTTCATGAAATTCAAATTCCAATTGCATTTCAAAACTTATTCTTTGCTCGAATAAAATCATTATTTTATTTTAAAAATCAATTTATTGACTAATCAGATTTTATTTAATTCTCTATCCTATGTTAAATTCATTTGGGTATATATCATTTCAACCCGATTCCATTTCAATTCAAAAATCAAAGCATAACAAAGGGAACTTGCAGTGTGATAACAGGGACGGTGCCAAAGTAAATAAACAAGCAATAACATCAATAACGATCCAATAATCAATTCAAATAATCCCGAAATAATCGTATTAATTCACATTGTTGTTTGTGCAAATAATATAATTATTTTTAGAATCTACACTATCATTTCATGTAGATTAAAGATTATTACTCTAATATAAATACGGTTCTTCACTTGTCATTCATTACTCCATTTTATACAACATCAATTTATACAACATACATTCAAATGATTCAAGGGGTAATTAAAAATATTTCTACATGTCAATTTATTTACACATTTAAAGGGGTCATATTATGCAAATTTGTCTAATTAAATTCAACACATATATTAATTTCAAGTCGCTAACTATCATACGCCAATTTCAATTTCAATTCATTTATCACTTGAAACATTAACAATTTAACGTCCAATAACTACATCAAACAATCAAACATTTATCAACCAAACTGTATTATCATCGCATAAATAACTAACAGATAATAGTGTCAGATGTCATAGGTGAACAGATACAGGTGATAGCATATATAATAGTATAATTAACTAACAACGATATATTCAATTGTCGTTCCAATTGAAATCAAATTTAATAAATAAAAGAATATTAATCGTGAGTGATTGCTCACCTTTCGAGGCTAGGGATATAGATAATGAAGCTGAGTCGGGTCGCGAATCCAAGTACGAACCTAGATAATAGAACGAATCCAACAACAATCTCAAAGCAAAGTAAAACTGGAAGCGGACTTGACGGACAAAGCTGATAGAAAGGAATCGATGAGAAAATTCAAATCAATTAAGATATACAGAAAATGTGTATATATATATTATTAATATTATATTTTTTTTTATGAAAATCAAGGTTTAACTTAAGACACGTATTAAAATAGAATATATAAAGTCATTATTCTTAAGACACGTATATTCTAAAGTCAATATATACATATTATATTTAAACTCAGCATTTAAAATTCATATAAACGAGTAAACCTTATAGTATATACATATAATATCCCTTTATATATTTACTTTAAAAAAATAAACATATCTTCATAATTATATCGTATATACATATACATCCTGACCTCGGTATTATTATCAACACGACGAATAAGTTTCAAACTAAAAACATTTGCATATATATAGTTGCAAGCTTCAGATGTCCGAAAAATTTCTTCATCCACATATGACAGTTTCAAGTATGACTTTGTATATATAGGATTCACACAACACAATATAATAACCTTAACCAATATAACCCGCACTTTACTGGAAAATTATAAAATCCGAGTTTAATCTATAACTACTGTTAAACATACATAGACATACTTTATAACTCATATAGAATAAAAGAAATAAAACTGTATACTATATAGGTTATAAACTAAACTCTACGCATTTTTAAAAGAAGCAGACACTATTATATAGAACCAGTAAACAAAATATACAATTGAAAAAGAGAAAGAAAATTCTGAAGCCATATAAACTGAAATAGAATATTTATACATTCAAAACTGACCATATATATACAAACTAAATAGATAGTATTTGTATACAAACACTTGAGCAAATTAATATTTACACTGTAATCACGTATAAGCTTTTTTGTACTGGCAACACAGAATTTTAGTTGAGACTGAACTTACCCAATATAAACTGGTGTAGACTTATGAGAACACACATATTATATGTATTTTAATATATCACCTAACCCCTATATAGCTTACTGTCTACTATATAACTATATATACACATAAAAAAAAATCGAATAGTATATATATAAAATAAACCTTATACTGTATAGATAAAACGAATTATACTTTTAAAACAATACATATATTCAGTAAGTAAAACAAAATATAATATTTAAATCCAAATTCATATTACTTACATAGAATATTGGAAGGGAATTAGGGGTCGTTGCTGCAAATGCTCGGACGTAGGCTAGAATGGAAGGAAGGCTCGAATAGGGCAGGGACGACGGCCGCGTGAGGATTTGATGGCTGGGAACGGAAGGTGCTGTGTCACGCGAGCTAGAGATGGTAAGACGCAGGAGGAGGCGATCCTCAAGTAGCGTCTTAGGCTTGCGGGTGAAGAGGAGGAGAAGGGTGATTGCGTTGGGGAGCGGAGGAAGAGGAGCAAGCCGAGACCTTGTCAAGTGGTGGGAATCCGTGGGTTGTGCGGAGGGTACGGCTTGGAGAAGGGGAAGGATGACAAGGCTATCGGCTGGCTTGGTGAGCGGAAGGAGGGGAAAGATGTTTGGGTTGCCGCCATGGTGGAGATGCGCTCGGCTAGAATGGTGGAGGCTGTGAGTGATAACGTGGCGGAGGCCATTTTGAAGGAGAAAAGCAAGTTATAGGAAATGACGTGCATGCTTTGGAATATATGAACAGGCAAGGGAAAAATGTTGGAATGAAAGGCTTAACCAGTGAAAACAACAATGAAGAAGGAGGTGGAAATGAATATCATATTGGGAAAATGAAGCATGGGGAAGTGTAACCTGCATGCTACAAAATGTTGAACGGTGCGTGCTAATTATTTTCACAAAATGAATCACAATATTGGAACCACCAAACAAGCACAAAAAAAGAAAAATAAAAAATAAATGCAACAGCTGTATGGTGGTCAGGCAGGTAGAAAAGAGACAAGTGAAACCCAAAAGGTTTTAAAACGGATGTCGATACGGTTACCCATTTTACTGACTTCGTCGCGTGCTGGACTCCAAAACACACAACTGAATATACCACGGTGATCAGTACGATGAGACGATCAAAACGACATACAGATATCAGTGGTGCGATTGAATTATAAAAATTCGAAATTTTATACTACGAAAACGCAATAAAATCGCAGAAAAATAAGATCGACGGAGCCAAAAATGTCCGAATTTGGAAAAACGACAAACTGACATCTTGCTCAGAAGATGGTTTAGAATTTTTCTATGTAAAAATATTTACAACTATTTTGCAATTATCTAAAATTTCTGAAGCTATTTAACTATTTTCCGACCATTTTACAATTACGTAATTATTTTACAGCTATTTTGTAAACTAATAATTATTTTTCAACTACTTATCTATTTTTAAAATTTTCAAGCTATTTTCTAAATATAAACTAGTCGGGGTTCAAACTATTATTAATTAAATACCCAACCGAGATAAGGATTGAAGTGATAATCTAAATGGGGATTAAGGTAATTGTAAATAAGTGAATGAAAATTTAAGTGAATGTGAACAGAAAGAGAAATTGATTTGGTTAATAATCAATGAAGTTAAATATGTAGGATGTACGTATATTATTCTATTCGCATAGTGGTTTGATCCAGATTCGAGCGTAGAATTTTGAGATAGTTTATCGATCCGAGTTGGGATTTTTCACTCGATTTTCGACGGCGAACCTGGATATGAATTGTTGATTGGTTCTGGATATTCTCTATCATAGTTATGACTATGCAAGGAGAATGACGGTTTCTAATCAAGAAACCAGATCTATGTCCACACTAGGAGGTCGGGTGGACGATACTAGTTCGAAAGTGAAATTGTGTGATCGAGTGAGCGCTCAGATTGGTATAGCGTACAGATAATATACGGATTTGAATGAAATTGATATTGGAAAGAGTAATCAAATTGGAATATTTGATTTTGAATAAACAAAGTTTATATCTTTGTTATATATGATCAATCTCCCCTTGTTAAATCTATTGCCATAAGAAAAGGATTTTTGAAGATGTTTGAAGTATAAAAGGAGTTTTATACAAGTTTGAAAGGATCCAAAGTTTTAAATATATATATATATATATATATATATATAAAGGATCTTATGAGGATTTTGGAAAAAGGTTTTGGGAACCTTTGGATTTAGAAAGGCTTTTGATTTTTGGGTAAATCAAGATTGGAATTTGGAAAAGCCTAGTTTGAGAATTATCGATTTTGGGATAATCGATTTTATGTAAATGAGCCTTGTATGAGATCATACTAGGTGTATGATTTGAAAGATACTATATGTGTATAGTATAAAGTGTTTTGATGATGGCTCTGGAGAAAAAGGCGCTCCCTTAAAATGAACTTCTCAGGAGTGCCACCGGGTGGTGCTGCCTTGAGCCCCAAGGGGGATTCTAAAATTGATCCTGTGAGGAGTCCGAACAAAACTAGTTCCTGGTATTATGAGTAGTGTATACCATAGCGAAAGTCGTGTGTGCCGCTGAGAGCCAATAGTCTGCGTTTGATTTTATATCGGTAGACTACGACCTATGGTAACATAGTGAAAGTTGCGTGTGCCGCTGAGATCCAATAGTGCGTTTGATTTTATATCGGTCGACTGCGACCTATATAGGAGTGGAGAAGTTTCATTTCGACAGCGAAAATCAGAGGCCGCAGAGAGCCTGCAGTTACATGGAGTTTTGCTGTGATGGCAACGTAACCCTGGAATGTAACTGCGATCTGTCGTGGGTTCCATGGCGTAATCGAGAGGCCACGGAGAGCCTGCAGTTACATGGACTTTTGCTACGATGGCAATGTAACCCTGAAATGTAACTGCGACCATAGATGGGGGTGATGATTTCCAGTGCATTCTCACCAAAGATATTTCTTCTATTTTCAAAAACCGTTTTCTATATTTTCAATAAAATTATTTTCCAAGTATTTTCACTAGGTGTTGAAAACAGGTTTACCAAGTACTTATAGATTTTCAGTCCTATGCCTGATCAACGTATGACTGAATTTCTATGAGAATAAGGATGGACTGGTTGAGACATCGAGTTATAAGAAGTATTTTTTTTATAAAGAGCTATTTTATTAGTATGATGTGAATTTAAAAGCATTTCTAATTTTTTTAAATAAAAGTGTTGGAATTTTGGGGAAATAAAAAGAAATCCAAACTGGAATTTTAATGAAGTGATTTTGTAATTAAAATCGAATATTGATTTAGAAATTGGATGAAAGCTAATTGGTTAAATAATTATTTGATAGAATATATTAATGAAATTTAACTCAGTTAAATAAATGGATTGCGAGTTAATAATGAAGTTTGGAAATGAATTCGAATTGTAAATAAAATTTGACCTGGATTTGATGATGAATTAAAATAAGTGGTGATGTTGTAAAAAGAAATAGAGTGGAATCGAAATAGTAATGGTTTGAATGACAAACAAATTTCAAGTGTGATATGAATAGTATTTAACGAAATTTGCAAGTAAATTAGATATAAGAGAAGTGTTGTCGATTGAAATGAAAGTGAATTATACTAGAAACGGTTTGAGTGTAAACAAAACCCAAGTAAGTAGAAATAAATAGAGAATGGCTTTGCATAAATAAAATAAATTCGAAATGAACTAAATAAGTGAATTAAAAATATAAAATGGGTTAATGGGATTAAATAATAAATGGATGAAGTCTGATGAATAATAAAAAGAAATTTTGAATCAAAGTTTTAATTGGAATTGGATTATCAGAATGGACTTAAGTTATGAGGCGAATTAATTTGAAGCAAAATTACTTAAATAAAAGCTTGGTTTCGAGTGAGAATAGTAGACCATTAAATAAGGATTTGGGTTAAATATATCTGGAAAATGGATATTAATATAAGAAATGAGTATTGTCAAGCTCAATGGAGTAGTTTTAAAAATGAAACGATGCGGAGATGAAATGAAATGCATATGTATGGTTAGTGAATAAATTTGTAATGGAATTACATACAGAATGAGTTGAAATTAATTTAAAGTAGTTATAAACTAAAATAAATACTCTGTTAAGCGAATATCGTCAAAATTGCATAAAAATAATTGTCGTTTAGCGTAAATAAAAGTAATTAAAATTCTATGAGTTGATAGAGATTAAATAAACTTGATTTTGAATCATTTGAAGTGAATGTGGACTGTTTGGATTAAAAATCAATTGAATGTAAGAAGTTGAGTTGCAAACCATTAAAATTGAATGAAATGGCTTATGAATTGGTTGAAAGCAATTGAATTATCTTTAAAGTTTTATAAATCGCTTATGGAAGCGTTATGATGCTTGTTGCTTATGAAATACATGTGTTTAGCTATTGAAAATAAGTGAAATGCTAATAGATTTTCTATATATGGCACTTACATATTTAAATTAAGTAAGTACAGGTACCTGAAGCCCGTTTGGCTGGATTCAGATGCACTAATTGCTAAAATAAATAAGCCGCATGCTTAAATTGCTAAATAAGGCACGCCTACGCAATAAAAATAGGAAATATGAACTGTTTTTGCTTTTTCCGACCGGGTAGGTCGATGTATATATATTTATATCTCTTGTCAAATTGCAAAAGCTCCTCCATACAAAGGAGACTCTGCAAAAAAATTTTGAAAATTTTGGGAGTTAGAAATTTTTTTGTTAGCAATAAAACGATTTCAAATTTGAAACCAAAATAAATTAGTGAATGAAACTAATTTAAAATAACGATATGAATCAGTTATAAACGAAAGATAAAATTTAACATTCAGAATTGAAGACAAATTGAAATCATATGGAAATGGGAAAAACTAATTTGAATAGAAGTGGGTATGAAACTTATGTAGGAAAATGTATACAATGATTTGAAAGGTTACTATTGGATATTATTGCTAAGGAGGAGATGCAGGTATTATAAAAAGAAAAGGGAATTTGGATTTGATATCAGAAGATAAATTTGAATTGCTCGACTAAAAGGTATATATTTAAAAATTCTGTATGAAATTGTATTGGGTTTTTGATCTAGCCACTCAACTTTTGTTTTCTTTTGGAATTTGGGAGCCCGTAGAGGCCTTTTGTAGTTGTACCGAGCTAGCGCGCAAAGGAGACGCTGACAAAAAAATTCGAAAATTTGGAGAGTTAGAAATTTTTTGAAAAAGTTTTGATAATTTGAATTTGAATTTGAAATTTAAATTTGAATAAGTGGAGTAAATAATGTTGGAAACTATTGGTTTTGGAGGAAAAAGTAAACGGGTATTGCACCATTCTTCCTAACTAGTAATTTCGGGGATGAAATTCTTTTAAGGAGGGAGGAATGTGACGACCCGGAATTTCTAACCATTTAAAATTTGAAAAATTAATTGATTTTAAATATTTAAAAGTTAACTTTAAAATTGAATTTCAAATATTAATATTTACTTGATAATTAAATTATTGAATTATATAATTCGAAATTGGGTAAGATGTTGAATCTGGAATTTTAATTTGAAGGTTTATAAAATTTATAACGATGATACTGAAGAAAATAGAATGGTTGAAATTTAATTTAAAGGTGATTTGTTCAGTTTTGAAATCATATCGTTTAAATTGAATTTAAAAATAGCCTTCCGAGACACAGTTTCAGAATTCGATGAAACAAGTTCCATTGGATCCGTAATAGTTAGTTATTATTGGATTTCAATTTTCGTAGCAATCGGAGTTGTCGTTTGACCCTGGCAGCTCAAAACGCTTAGAACTATTTTAATCAATTTAATTTAGAATTGATCGTTTATTTCCGTAACTCGTGCATACGATCGAATTAGCCTCCAAAACATGTCCCATTGTGTTCGGAATGCGGGTAAAACCTTATAAACGCCTGCCGCCAGGTCTGATTCGGAGTTTGGGATTTCGAGTTATGCTAAACAAGATATTTTGAAAATTAATAATATTAAAATATAAAAATGTAAAGGTTAAATCAGCAACCGAAATAGTGTCGCATCTTCTTTTTGTTTCTCTGCAAACCATTATACCCAACAAGCAGCGCGAAAAAATCAAATCATGTCTCCTATTCTCGTTTAAAATTCACGCACTCGTCAAAATCAAAGGGAGGACTTTCCTTTGATAAAATAACAAGGACTGAACTTTCCCTTCAATTTCTTCATTTGAAAACCCTCTTCACTCTAAAAAAAATGGCGACCAGGACCGAAACCCAATCCACGATTTTAAGTAATAAAGAATCGTGTTCGAACGCGAGGACAATCTCGAGCACGGCGAAGAAGAAACCCGGTCGAATCTATTCATGGTGGTGTGAATCGAGCTCAAGCTCGAGTAGTTTAACCATAGGCGCGATGGTCGAGGGTCGCGAAGGGAGGCGACGCACTGGGTTTAGCAGGAGCGGCTCGCGCGCGCGAAGGAGGATCAAGCCGATTTGGGCACGCTCGATTTTGGGGTTTGGCAGCGACAATGGAAGGTGAAGTCGTGATGCGTACAAGCGTGAGTTGAGTTCACAAGCACGTCAATGGCGATGAGGCGCGTGCGCGTGGGGAAGATGATGCTTTGTGGCCGGATTTCTTTGAATCGTGGATCTAATCGAGAACGAAGTGGGTGGTAATCAGAAACTAAGGTGAGTAATCTTCGATCTGTGCAACTGATTTGCTGTTATGAATTTGTGAAAGCTTTAGTTATATTGGTTGCTGTTATCTATCTGTGTTGGATGAAAGAAAATAGTTTTAAATTTAAAAATGAATTTGAAAAAAAACACTTTAAATGTGTTTTGAGGATGATATGTAAATCAGTTATAAAATGATATTTTTAAAGTTAATTAATTAAAAACTTAAGGATAATAAATCAAGTGATAGTTACTTAATAATCAAATAAGTATAATTTTTAGGGTTGTTAAAGAATAATTACTTGAATAATTAAAAAGGGTTAATTACTTAAAGTAATTAATTTAATAATTAATTAAAATATGATTTGTTAAAGGTTAGTTAATCTCTGAATATGATTAGTTAATGAGTAATGGAAGAATGAGATTGATGGAAATAATAAGGATGGTTGATTATTTAATGAAATTAAATTAGATTGGAATAAATTGAAATGTAAATGAGAAATCATTAATTTATATAATCAATGATGTAAATAGAGATTGATTAGTTAAGAAAATAAATCAATATAAGTGACTTATGAGAAGTTAATTAATATAAGTAATTATGGATTAATGTAATTAAAATAGTTAATTAATTCATGAGGTAATTAAGATTATTTATTGATTTTGGATTAAGAATAATTAATATCATGAAACTGATTAAAGATAATTACTTGAATGTAATTGGAAGATAATTAATCCAGGGAGATTAATTAAGATGAATGGATAGGGAAGGGTTGATTGATTTATTGATTTGAAATTAATTAATGTTTATGAAGAAATCTAAGTGGTTGAGATGAGTCATTCAATCGGGATTAATTAAATTAAATTTGTATGTGTTTAAGCATTGATTATGGATGATTGAATGGTATTGAATGCTTTGAATGTGTAGATATCTCTGATATGAAATATTGTGTATGTCATAAGGATAACTTGGGTTAGGACGACATGATGTTCGAAGAGATCAGGGTCAGGTATTAGGAAATATCCAAAACCACTTCGAATATCTATAGATTAATATGTAAAGTCTATATGCTGGAGTGAAGTGATTTGGAGGAATTGGATTATTTTGAATCTAAACCTTTGTATTAGAAACTTATATGTGAAATAAGTGATGTTTAGAATAAATTGTGGCTTTGTGATTTGCTTTGAGTTACCCGAGGTTTTATATAAGTTTGTTTTGCTATTCCATGTTAGATGGGTTTACTCACGCTGGTTTCCAGCCTGACCCGGGAGTTACTTTGGTGTAATGCTCGGATCAGACCGAGTATTACAGATTTTCAGGTAGGAACGTTCTAGAGCTTGGAGACGGGCTGGATGGCAAGAATGTATAGAGTATTTTCGCTGTATTATATTATGGTAAATCTGAGACTTGATAATTGTGTATATATTCAGTGTCTGTATGAATATGTAACTCTGATGTATTAAAATGTAATCGACAGATATAATATTCTTTTGTAAACTGTTATAATTTATTATTATATTTTATCCGCTGCGAATGTGAGATGTTGTTGTTTTTGATCTTCTTCTTCTTCTTCTATCTCTTTCTTCTTTTTCATAACTATCTAGAATTTTCGGCTTCGAAAATTTCGGGTCGTTACATGAATTTACTCTGAATATATTACTACACTTTGCAATTTTTTCATTAATTTAGAATTACCCTTCTAAAATGGATTATCCCTTTTTTACTAAATTTTCAAATTGTCTGATTTATTAAAATTTTGATTTCCCATTTTAAGAAAACTCTTTTGGTCTTAAATCTCTTACTTTCCAAAATACTTTCTTCCCAAAAATTTAATCTTGAATTTTCTTCTCTACTCGTAAATAAGTCTCACTAATATAATGGATTCTTTTAACTTGTAAGTAAGATTTACAAAAATACTTTTCCTTTTTTTCTTTAATGAAAATAAAATTTACACAAGTAGTTCATATTTCTTATAAGGGTTTAAGAAGCTTAACCCCTTTATTATTCTATAATGAGGATGTAAAATAATTTAAAGATTTCTTCGGTACAAGTATTACTACTTAACCATTTGGATTATTTTAATCAAATTTCATTTCTCAAGGAATCATTTTCATAAACTATAAATTTCTAAAAGTTTAATATTTACTTTAATTCAAGTTAAATTTCTATATTTGAAATTTAAAAAATGAAAAAAAATAAACTTCTATCAAGAAGCTCCATTTATATAAAAACATAAAGGATTTTCTTTCTATAATAATGACTTAAAATTTTATTTTGTCAACGATATCCTTTATACACAAATAATATTTTACTCTACAAAAAATTTCCACCAAATTTTCATATAGTATATTCAGCTTTCAATAATTTGAGAGAAATTACTTTTTATTCACAATTCAAACTATTCAACTTCTAATAAATTATCATGCTTATAAATGAATTATAGTCTTATTTCACACTTCTCTTATATTAGAAATTTCTGCATAGAAGTTTTATACAATTCCGTACCATATTCAATTATGAATTCTAAAATTCAATTTAACACAATCTAATATGCATTATTATCAAAATTATCACACAAAATTTATTTAACATACAACAATACAATTGAATTTTTAAATTTCACAATTATTCACAAATTACTAAACCATCCTTTCAAGCAATTCTTTAGTTTTCTAAACAAGGCATTTTCTCATTTTTGAATACTTGGTTTTAATTATCAAAATATCACATGATACTTTTTCACAAAATATAATTATATATTTCCATAAAATCATTTTTCTTCCGAAACACTTTTGCATATTTTCCACTTTATCTTTCAAAATACTATTTTCTTTTCAAAAATATTATATACGTACTTTTAGCACTTATGGAAACCATAATGGTTATATTTAATCAACCCTAGTAACATACTTAATTTATTTAAGCATACATTTTATACAAGAGCACAAAAAATTGCTCAATTATCAAATAATATAATCCTCAAATTTACATAAAAACACTTTTCATTCTAATTATAGTTTTCTTTTCATAATA
Source organism: Allium cepa (assembly GCA_030765085.1). Lineage (NCBI taxonomy): Eukaryota > Viridiplantae > Streptophyta > Magnoliopsida > Asparagales > Amaryllidaceae > Allium > Allium cepa. Next base: position 110,941,565 of record CM060944.1, on the reverse strand, counting down.
TTTACTAAGATAATTTTCAAAATATTTTCCATTTTCAGAGAACTCCTTTCAAAAACTATCACACATGTGTATACATACACAAAAAACATTCATCTTTATATTTATAACTCTTTCATAATTATTATCATACTTCAATTCTTTTTAACTCAAAATACCATGTTCGATTGTCTTGTCTAAGTGTTTAGAAAATTCCTATCGATTACGTTGATCAGGCGCATCGACCAAAACTCTTAAAGCACTCAACGAGCAGTTCTTTACACAAAAATTAATTTCCATATTAAATACACATATCTGTTTATATTTTATTTCTATTCAGAATATCTGCTTGCCTTAAAACAACAAAATAAAATTTCACTCATATGTATATCTTTTATTATAAAGATTTTTAATTTAAATGAATGCCTTTTTATTTAAATTCTTCTGGTAAATCTCAATTGTTTACATCCAACTAATTCTTTACTAATACCATTTCCATAATGCATCCATTCATTCATAACTACTACAAGCATCATCAAAAAAAATTATTCATCTTAATCTTTGGTTAATAATACACATGAATTAAAATTTCATTTTACACAAATTCAACTTTTCAATATTCCTTGCGGTGGTTACACCATCGAAGACATCGCAAGTCCTTATTATATAAATTAAGTAAGTTTTTAATTCTAAATGATGATTCCTTCTATATATTAATTTTAAACAATTACTTAAAATTTCAAAATATCCAACGTTAATCAACCAATAGTCATACACAAGAGAATAACTAATAAATGTGCTTAGCATAAAATAGTTCATATGTTCTCGTTGCGCATCTGATCACTAGTAGATCGGTATGCAAACAATTCAATCCAGTGGTATCTGAGGTCTAATGTGCACTATCTTTAAATTTTACTTTTGAAAAAAGTATGTTCCAACATTTGGTAAAAGCATTCATAGCAATAATTAGCATAGTATTACAAAAAATTTCAAGTACGTTCCGATGATTATTCCTCAAATAATCTTTATATTCCTAACCTAAATAGGAAACAAGTTCTATATTCAACCCTTATATTCTAAGGAACGGGACTCTAAGTCCATATAGACTAAGATTCGTGTCTCTTATATTCTATATTGTTCTGAAATACAACTCTGATACCTAGCTATAACACCCCGCCTCTACACATAATTACTAAAGAGTATTATTAAGTAATATCGTCTAATAATATAGAGAATGAGGTTTGTTAAGGGTAACTAAACATGAATATTCCCTCTGGCTAACACCATCATGTCTTTCATGCCAAAATTTGGAGATGAACTGAATAGTTGACATGAACGGTATCGACACAAAGCAATACACATGATGGATACAAATAAAATTTTAGATCAATATAACTAACAATACAGAACGAAGAATTAGATAACACAATAGAGTACATAATACATAGACATGAGTGTACATAAATAAATGAGTCTACAAAATGGAAGACAAAATCATATAATACAAATATGGATATGGACTATAAAACATCTCAAATATACATGATCTCAAAAGTCGGCATCTCATACAAAATCTACTAAATACATGAATTTTAAATATTCTAATGACATAGAATACATATATCACTTTATCCTCATAGTTAGTCCAACATCCATGATCTTTGAGTCCTAATACCTGAAATGTCTCAGTATGATCCGAGCATGAAATAACACCCGGATCAAACTATCTCTAAATCTCAAAGGTTGACATCTCAATTATAATGATATCGAATTCAATAAGATATATCCTTAACAAGCAAATGATCTTGATAGTACATAAGTCTTTTCTAGACTATCATACACAATTATGGCGGTCATACATAGCCCTTTAAAATCAATAAAACCAAAATAATCACACCATGTCATAAAATCATATCAAGTCTCCCATGTACTATCATCTTAAATATGGTGCTATCTTATCAAAATCTTCGAAGAACAAAAAGGGAATTCATACCCAACATAAAATCGCTATGAAGATTACGCAGAAATAGATACTCAAATACACTAATATATAATCACTAGCAGTTTGGTCAGTCGATAACACCACACTAGCAGTTTGGCCGGTTGCTAACACCACATCAGAAGTTTGGTTGACTGCTAACACCATATTAGCAGATTGGTAGGGCTCTGACAACACACTAGCTATTTGGTCGGTTGCTAACAGCATAGTAATTATCTTGACCAATAAAATATTCTTCGAACGAATTGCTCTATTCCAAAGGAAGCCTGATAAGAAAGCTCCAAAAGTTTAGCCAGCTAAACTCCTATGGTACATCAGTACCGGATATCTATAACATGTGTTCAACATGAAATCGCACTGTTAAGGTGCCACACCTACTAACAGATGGTGCAAATGTTATGAAATCAAATATAGCCCATGGTACCGATTGTTGACTCGGTGATATATGGCTAGAAACTAAAATAAATACCACGAATCATGGTGCGACCTTGTGGTCAAGCCGCTAGGTCGAACAACTAGCCTACAAGGTCAAGCTAACGAATGCACTAACAAACATAATGAGTTATACAATTACTCACATCCTAAGATATCACTTAATCTCATAGTGTTACATACTCTTTTAATAGTAATTATCAAAGTAAAACTCGTGTCCCATAATCATTGGGCATATCTAAAGTATTTACAATTACTTAGTAAATTTCACTACACACAAAGACCAAGCAATCAAGTCATATAGTTAAGCAATAAAGTGATAAGTAATGTTCCATAACCACTTATTATTAGTAAATTGTTTAAATATAGTTCTCATCTCATAGCAAAATATTTGCTTAGCTTAATGCTAAATTCCACAATATCCATTACTCAAATCACGCATGTTATCAGCAAATTAGCAACCATCCTTGAAGAAGAAATTAAAGATTTACTTCATGATTTCCTTGCATTTATTACCTTAAATAATTAATAAAAAGTAGCCATATCTCCACCATAAATACCGATTCATTACTTAATAAAAAGCAGCCATATCTTCACCATAAATACCAATTCATTACCCATCAAAGCCGGATTTAATACTCAATAAATGCCATGATAACCTACTTATTTATTACTAATTAATGCCAACCATTTCCTTATCAAATATTCCTTAATTACCTTTATCCTTACCTTAAATAAGAAGATTACGGTTCAACTAATATCAGCCTAATCAGCGTCACTACAATTCCACACCATCATTGGGTCAAGGCTTATAGCTATAAATACACCTAGTATTGCAAAAGAAAAAGTGAAGAAATTGAAACAGAAAATATGAATTCTCCTCTCCTCCTCAAAATCTCTTGTAATATGAAACTACAAGTGATAAACAAACTATAAAGTGCATATAGGCCATAGATTTTTTTGAACCACTATAAAAATTTCGTGTCCCTTTTATCTTTTCTTATCTTTATTTGCTTATTTTTATGATCTATGTTCCTGTTTTTTGGATTTCCGTTAAGGCTGGTGCTTTCATAGTTGATCCAGGGTGTTGATCCATTTTTTGGATTAATATTTTAGTGCTTTCACTGAGAACCTTGAACGAGATCTGAAGAACTAAAGTTTGAATCTAAGATTTAGAGAAGATGAGTAGGCCTAATACTAGATCTAGAGCTATAGCAAGTCAACCGGAGCCTGGGGGAAACCAAGAGGTGTCCTCAATTTATCACCAATGATCAAAAAAAAATGGAAAGGAAAGTGAAGGAGATGCAAGATGGGATCTTTCCTAGGCAACAAGAGATAATGGATAGCTTCTTCCAGGGTATGGTGCAACAAAGTATAACTAGATCTACAGGGAATAGAAAACAAACTCCAAGGAACAAAATAGGAGCTTCTGAATTTGGATTGGAATGAGGTGGAGTCTTGCCCCCATGCCCAGAGCAACCGATACTTAGGGGAAATGCTGGAAGAAACAATAGGCCCCAATGCAGGAGCATCTGAAGTTAGAGCATAAGAAACTAAAATACTGCCCACATGACTTGGGAGTATGACATATTTGAATCTAGGATAAGCTTTAACGCTTGGAACAGGTGATGTTGGAGCTAGAGTAGCAATTCAGAGTATGAATACATAACCTTATGAGTCGAAACCAGAGTCCCACAGTTGGAATAGGGGGCAGGTTTGTCTCTTGCTCTCTGCCTTCTGCTTTTTCTGCCTTTAATAACCTTCGGCTGCTTACACGTGTACGGGATCCCAAATGGTCCCTAGGCACACTCTAAGTCGGATGCCTAAGATGAATATTTAGGACAACAATACCCCAAATCGCTTAGACGTTTGCTAAACCTAGATTGTTTCCTAGTCGCGCTCTGAGTTGGATATCCGGGATAATTGCTTAGGGTAATAATCTCAGACCGCTTGGACATGCACAAAACCTAGATTGGTCCCTTACAACGCTCTGAGTTGGATGTCTGGGATAGAAATTCAACTGATTTTGAATGCTATAAAGTCCCAATCGAAGAGACGGGATTGGAGTGCAAAGTGCAAGTCCTCTTGCCGAAGAGCGAGTGGATAGACTTGTACGATATGGAACGCCATAGAGTCCTGACCGGAGAGATGAGACCGAAGTGTAAGATGTAAGTCCCCTCACCGGAGTAGATGGGCTTACCTAATCCCCCTTAATTTAATAAGCAAGTGATCTAGAGAGATCATTCCTCTTAACTTAATAAACAAATGATATGGAGAGATCGTCCCCTTAACTTAAAACACTAAACAATCTGGAGAGATCGCACATTAAACTAAACATTAAATGATCCAAAGAGATCGCGCATTAACTAAACATTAAATGATCTGGAGAGATCATGCATTAAACTTAAACGGTCGGGAGAAATTGAGCCTTAAAGTAGATTTGATTTAATAAAAGGATTTGAATATCATATAAATATAATAGAACTGATAAATCCTAGATGAACACATGATGATTTCGATATATGCTGTGATTATGATATACGATATGATTTTGATACATGATCTGATTCTAATATTTGATGTGGTTTTGATATATAATGTGGTTTTGATGTGAAGCAAAAATTGATAGTGATGTAGATCCCGAATGTAAGTGGTTCAATGCTCTGATTCCTTCCCAGGAGCGACGCCTCATAAAAAATGATTTCTTGCGTTAAACCAGTTTTAATGGTTAGTGCTTAGAGAACGACTTATACATGTGATGAGCGACCCCGAACGGTCCACAGCCATGCTCTGATTCGTTCCTAAGGGCGACATCTTTCAAAAATCTTTGCAGCATCGTTCTTGCTTTCAATCAAAGGTTATAGAAGCAACCTGAGAACTGCTCTCTAAAGTATCTCTTGAATATGAATGCTCTTGAATATGAATGATTATATGAATGATTAACTCTATCTCCTTGTGTAAGAATGGTATGTCACTTAACATTTGTCAAACATCCAGAGAGATATGAATTTGATGCCAACAAATTTGCTTTCAACAACACAAGTTCTTGAGCGAAGCATACCTCGTTGCCAACAAGGCATACATCAGGGGGCAAATTTTATCCATCAAATTAGTCACCATCCTTAAAGAAGAAATTAAAGGCTTACTTTCTGATTTCCTTGCAATTATTACCTAAAATAATTAATAAAAAGTAGCCATATCTTCACCATAAATACCGATTCATTACTTAATAAAAATTAGCCATATTTCCACCATAAATACCAATTCATTACCCATCAAAGCCGGATTTAATGCTCAATAAATGCCATGATAACCTACTTATTTATTATTAATTAATGCCTACTATTTACATATCAAATATTCCTCAATTTCCTTCATCCTTACCTTAAATAAGAAGATTTTGGTGTAATTAATATCAGCATAATCAGCGTCATTACAATTCCTCACCATCATTGGGTCATGGCTTATAGCTATAAATACACCAGTATTGCAAAAGAAGAGGGAAGTAAATGAAACATAAAATATGACTTCTCATCTGTTTCTCAAAATCTCTTGTAACATAAAACTGCAAGTGATAAATAAATTATAAAGTGGACAAAGGCTATAGAATTTGCCGAACCACTATAAAAATTTCGTGTCTCTTTTATCTTTTCTTCTTTTTATATGCTTATTTATGTGATCTGTGTTGCTGTTTTCTCGATTGCTGTTAAGGCTGGTGCTTTCATACTTGATCTAGGGTGTTGATCCATTTTTGGGATTAACAACGTACGAAATAGTTTGTTTCCCCCTTTTTGATAAAATATTCTATTTTATTTTAAAAATAAGATTTCTGAAATAAAATGCTACTATGTTTTATATAAGCTAGAAATTATTTTCAGAGCTAAAATAATGTATATACGTAACTATATTTTATAAATTCCTTCTTTGAAATCAATTTATTAAACACTTCTATAAAACCATATATGTAATAACAATTTTCTTTTATTAAATCAATGTATCGTACACCTTTAAAGCAGTTTATATACTATATTTAAAGTCAAGGGAAAAAAATCATCAAAACAAAATATATCGAAACTGGGTAAAAATCGGGCATGGATGCTCTAGTTCAGTTTGTCACTAGTGCATCGATAGACCTTACCGGTCCACTAGTGACGTGAACTTTTCTTGAGCTTTGCTCCAGAATTAACATCCGGTCTCAAGTGATCTTTCTAATGATTTCTGGAAATGTTTTATCATCTTTTAGGAGTGCAATCTCTGTCTAACACATATATACAACATCAAGGAACTAGCATGTAACCATAAGCAAAAAATCACACACTAAAACTTGCATTTTCTACAGGGTTTCTATTTTTAATTTACTATAAAATCAATTAGGCATTACATAATAGAGATTGAACAACATGCAAACCCTATTTACTTAGATTTAACTACTAATAACATGTAGTTCATATTTTAGAGATAATTGTGAGACGAAATTCTCATCTTTCTCTTTAGCTAACACAAATCAACAACTACAACATCATCCTTCACTAACCTTTGCAAAATCCTTGAATTTACATGAATTTCTGGAGATTTATTTCAATTTATTTTGAGGAGATTTTTTAACTTTTTCAAAGCGGACGAAAGAATATTTCGTTCTCTGTTTCTACGTTTTTGAGTAATACACGTACTAACTTAGAGAATGAGAAAGAAAGTTTATTTTGTTATCTTTGTAAGTGGGCTTGACCCAATAAAACTTTTATTACCTTTCCTTTTATTATAAAAGAATTTTTCTTCTCTTTTAAACAACAAGAAATTTTCTTTTTATTTAACCATTCTTTTTATAAAAAATTTAAAGGCTTGTGAACCCTATTTGGCTATAAACTTAAGAATAAAACTAAATTTTCTTATTTTCAAAAATGTATTCCTTTTAGTTTATAAACCAATTTAACTCTAATTAAATTTTCATTTTTCCTATTTAAAATTATAATCCAACTAAATGATCATACAAGAGAATATTACACATTAAAACACTGATTGAGATTTTAAAATAATTTAATCTTACATTGTATATTGCAATAAGATCATAGAATTTATTTCATTAGAATAATTATCGTTTCTCTAATTTTCCATTAGTTTAAATAAGATATTTCAAAGCAACCTTTTCTCCTTTAATTAAACAAAATCCATAATTTATCTTATCTTAATTAATTAAAATCTTAAATTCCCATAATTATGCATAGAATAATTATTACAAAATTCTAATCAAGGTAATTACTAATTCAATCAAGGTATGGAATGAAGAGGGTTGTTACATTTACAATTAGTGAGATGATATATGAGATTGGTTCAGATATCTCCCTACCTCCAGGTGGTTTCATAAACTAAGGTGGGGAGACTCTAACTTTGAGACCATGCCAATATGGTTGGTAGAGTATATATGGGGTCATTGACACTACGCACTTTACTTTAGGTTCATGGATACCCATCTCTGCATTGAGTAAAGTGTAAAGTTCCAACGCTAACTTTATTCTTTTTCTTGTTTCAAGTTCCATGAGTTGTGAACTGTTTAATCAATTATATTAACATTCCAGTGTGATATCCTGGAATTTCAAGGAATTTAAAATGTGATAATCTCCTCATTAAGTTATTTAAAATTGGCAAAATTGTTATTTTAAACAATATAATGTGATGTTTTTAAATATAGTTATAAATAGATTTTTAAATAGAACATTTTTTTTCAAATTTAATTTGTGTTGTTAAATAGATTTTAAATAGAATTATTATTTTCAAATTTAATAATGTGTTTGTTTAAATTAATATACATAAATATATGTTTAAGTTGATTTTAAATTGGATTTTTAAAATTTGAATTTGGATTTGAATTTGAATTTTAAAAGATAAATATTTTATAATTATTTTCGATATAAAAATATATCAATAAGGTTTTATTTAAAGTAAAATTTGTGTTATAATGTTTTTCCTTGAAGAATTTTATGTATATAAATTTGGAAAGTAATTATTAAATAATAAAATAATAAATTTTTTTTACATTAACACTTAAAATGGATTAAATATATTTTATATGATTTTATTTAGAATATGATTGGTTTTAATTTTATTTTCTTTTAAAGATTTTATTTATACAAGAAAAGCATTTATTTATTAATAAAAGTACTTATTTAATAGGAAAATTAATTTAAAAACTTTTAAAATAATATGAAAATAAATTATTAAAAGTGTTTAATTTTAAAGCATATTGATAATATGTGTAAGATAATTGCTAATGAAATTTGACAAATGTTGACAATTTGGGCAAGTGTCATTCTTTTATTTTCTTTTTCTTTAATTTTAATAAATCATAATTAAGCACTACATAAACATTCACCTTCTTCCTTCTTTTCCTTTTCTTATCTTCTTATTTTCTAAGCAAGAAACTCAAACTAATCAACTATCTACAAACCAAAAAAAGAAATAGCTAAGCCCTGTAATCATTTCTTCAAAAACAAATCAAACCTGTAAAACATTTTATCAAAAACAAAGGTTATTCTCTAATGCAACCTGAAGCAAGTTTATCAAGCAACCATCAGCAAACAAGCTTCAATCTGAATCAACTAAGCAAGTTTTCAGTGTTTAAATCAAAAGCAGTAATAAAGCTTTTCAAGTTTCAAAAGAAGTCAGCAATTCAGTTTTCAATCCAGTTTCAAGTCCTCTGCGTTTTTTTAACAATGAGTAAACAACTAAATTTTGATTTAAACCATGGTTTGTGATGTGAAAATTGTTTGCATATGTGTAATTTGGTTTGAATGCTATAAATAGGTAGGTGTTTGTGTGTGCATGTCAGAAACCCTCTGTATATCCCTGTTTTATAACTGACAGGTCTTAAATTTTGATCAAATATCAAGTGCTCTTCAAAATTTCACATATAGGTTGTGAAATTTGAACAAAATATGTTTATTTTTACTTAAGCTAAGTATTAAAAATATAATTAAGCATGGTAAGTAGGAAACTGTCTGTAAATTTAGAAATACAGTAGATTTCTAAAAATATGTTAAAAAACAAACATCTAAATTTGTTGATTCATGTTTATAACTTGAATCTACTTTGGAAGTTAGGATTTTTAAAACAAAAATCAAAATTTTTAGCATTGGGATGAATGTGCATTTCGGGGATGATTAAAATTTGGTTTTTGGAAAATTCTGGTAGCCTGGAGATATAGAGTGATTGGGAACTTCATTGGAGGTGGAGGAGGGCCTTGTGGTCCAGGCAAAAATAGCAAGAAAGTGAATAATTCACCATGGCATCGACGGTGAGTCGATTTGGTTTTAAACCCTAGATAGGTCGAGTCTGGAAAACTGAATCACTGCATCATCTTTTGGTGATCGAGTAGCTCGAGGATTTGGGAATTGTCAGAATAGAGGGTCGACATGGCATGGCCGGAGTTGCAGCGGCTCTGGTGATCGGAGGCGTGAGTTCATGGAGTTTCTGGCATGGTGCCAGGTTCCAGTTTTCGACTGGATTGCCTAAATTCGATCGGAGGCTTGTGCTTGTGATTTGTGGGTTGGGATCAAGGGTTTGGGTGATGGTCGAGGTGTCGGAAGGTTCATTGGAGGTTGGAGGAGGCTCTGACACTGGTGCATGTGCACGGTGGCTTTGTTTATGTCAGAGGATTTTTGTTGTGGATAGTCTCGAAGGAGGGACCGGGATTTGGAGGTGGTGACTCGAGTTTGTACTCGAGCAGTTTTGGGTGATCGACCAATAGGTTTTTAACTTAGAAATAAATCTAAGTTTTTTGAAAATGGGAAGAAGAGAGGGAAACTCGGGGCTAGACCCAGTGGTCTTCGGGTTCGACCCGAAGCAGGTGTTGAGCTGATAAAAAAAAGTGTTTTGAAATCTAAGTTTTGAAATTTAAAATTAAATTTTGTTTAAACCTTCTTATATAAATTTTCTTTATATGTCATGTTTTCTTTAACATTTTGTTAAGAAGTTTTAAAATTTGTTTAATTTAAATTTTGTTAAGTAAAGTTTAAAGTTATTTTAAAATTTCAAGTGAAATTTTAAGGATTTTTATAAAAGTGAGTTTTAAAATTTAAATTGAAATTAGTTTTAAAACTGCTACATGATAATGTTTAAAGCATTTAAAGGATGTTAATTATAAAGATAAAATGTTTTAAAGATGTTAATGGTAATTAATGCATTAATAAAGGTAATGTTTTATCTTAAGGTTAACTAAAGTTTTAATGAATGAGATTAATTAAGTTAATTAAGTAATTTAAGTTTAATTAATTAATTTAATTAATTAATAAAGGATTAATTAAAAATTTAATTAAGAGTAATTAATTGATTTAATTAATTTATTAAGAATTAATAATTAAGGTTATAAGTTAATTAATTAGAGATTAATTAATTTGTAATTAAAGATCATTAATTAGATAATTAAAGATTATTAATTAATGATTAGAGAATAATTAATTAAGTAATTAAGCGTAATTAAGAATTAATTAAGTAATTAAAGAGTAGTTAATTAAGTAATTAGAGGTTACTTAATTAGTAATTAAGAAGTACTTAATTTGTAATTAAGTTTTATTAATTAATAATTAAGGTTTATTAATTAATAGTTAAAGGATAATTAATTTGTAATTAAAGATTTAATTAAGGATTGGTTAACTGTTAATTAAGAATTGATTAGCTTTTGTCCCGCCCTCTCATCCCTTACTTTCAACCGTACCCAACGTCCTTCCCTCCTTACCTTCCACTGTTTGCAACCAGTCTATTCTTGTCCCCCCTGTCCCCCTCCCGCCGGACCCTCCGCTTCTTCCCCAGCAACCTCCACCACCTTATCCTCCATTGGTTTACCATCCTCTTCCCCATCTTGAATCTGCTTCCCTTCCCAACCCTATCCCATCTCAACTTCCCAGTCCTCCTCTCCCTGTCAACCCTGCGCAATGGAACTCCCTATTCAAATCCAAACCACGCAATGCGGGTCTGCACTCGCCTGTTTCTGTTCCTCTGATCTATGATGGCAAAGTTCTAGTTCCACCAGAAAATGTGATTGCAGCAGGTAATGAAGTTTGGGGTGATTATCTGGTCGGCTTCTTTCTTGACAAGCCACTTTCTTACCTTACTGTCATATCGCATCTCAAAAAAGCTTGGAAACTAAAAGGCTCAATCAAAGTTAAATCCGATGGACATTTGTTCCTATTCAATCTGTCTTGTGATGAAGACAGAAGGAATATCATTGCTTCAGACCCGATAATGATGAGGAACAAAATATTCATTGTTAAGCAATGGGATCCCACAGTAGGCAATAGCTGTAGTACGATACGCTCTGTTCCAGTTTGGATCAGATTATCCAATATTCCCCTTTATGCCTGGTCTCATATGGGAATTAATTGGCTTGCTTCTCGAATTGGTAAATTCATGTGTATGGATGCACAAACTGAAAAACTAGAGAGAATAGGATATGCAAAATGTATGGTGGAAGTTACACCGGATAAGGAGTTGATTTATGAGTTTCCAGTGCGACTCATGGATGGTTCAGATCAAATTGTGAAAGTAAATTATTTATGGAGACCAGAAATATGCAACAACTGTAAAGTATTTGGCCATGGAACTCAACAGTGCTTGGTAATGGCAAAGGAAAATATAGAGGAAGCAGTAGTAATGGATGATGAGAATAAAACAAAGGAGGGACGTGATTATGAGAACGAGAGGGTTTCTAAAGTCACCAAACAAAAACAAGTTTGGAGAAGGATTGAAATGAAGGGGACTAACTTAAATAGAGAAAATGAAAAAAGAATTGAATCTCATGAAACAGAACCCTATGCTGCAAATGAACGGGGAGGTGAGAATGCTACTTTACTAAACAACGATAACTTGAAGAACATGACTAAAAGAAATAATGAGGAAGGAAAAAGAAATAACAATAGATTCAAAGTTTTATTGGATAACGAGTTGTCTGATGCATGCAATCGAAATGGGGACAATGTATCAGAGAAAGATTACCGTGTCAATACAACACATTTGGAAGAGGGAGAAATAGTGGAAAACAGCAATGATGAAGTGCTAGCTGAAACTGAACTTGTGCATGCAACAAACATAATGCAACCAGAAACACATGGCATTGAAAGTAATATGACCATAGATGATTCTATGAATAAACATGAAATAATGCAAAAGGTTAACAAAATATTGGATATTGCCATCTCTTCACCAAGCCAAACCCTAAACTGCACAAACACTCTCATTCTAAATTCCTTAAACTCCAGCTTTATTCCCATCACTGAAAATGTTGAAATTCAATTCAGAAATTCACTAGAAAAAGATATCCTTGCTTTGTTGATGGCACTGCCACCAGAAAATCCACATCCCTATTCTTTCACTGGTGAACTGCCAGGGTGGAAATCTCTGCCCTCCTCACCAAAATCACACACATCAAGGATCGGGGAAACATAGTGATACAAGACTGAAACAAAACAAACAACACAAGATTGATAAATCATCAGATCTCAGGGGGTCTCCTGCAACCAGGAGCACGAAAAATGTCATTCATCAATCTCTGAAGTATACTTAATGACGCAGAACCTTGCTAGTTGGAATATAAGAGGAGCCCACACCTCCAACAAACTTGATCAAGTCAAATATCTTATTAAACATCATAATCTCTCCTTTGTTGCCATTCTTGAAACCAAACTTAATGAATCTCTTACTGAAAAAGCTGCTAGATACATCAATCCATCATGGAGTCTGCACCATAATCTGGATCAAGCTTCATATGGTCGCATCATGATCATTCATAATCCATTAGTCATCTCTATCTCCCCTATCCTCTGCACTGATCAAGTCATGCACCTCCAAGCCAAACTCAACAACCCCTCCTCTACCTTCTTCATTTCCATAGTTTATGCTCATAACTCTGCCAACTCTTGCCAAATTCTCCTCAATCTTCTTCCTGCCTTCAGACAAAACTCTCACCCCTGGATTGTTCTTAGGGATTTCAACTGTTGTTACAAACTGCAAGATAAGCTTGGTGGATCCCCTCTATTACAAAAAGACATTATACCTCTTAATAAAGCAATTGATGATGCTTGTCTCCTCCCTATTCCAACCTTTGGAGCTGAATATATATGGAACAATTGTAGTCGGTCTGGCACCAGGACTTTCACTAATATTGACCATTCTTTTGCCAATCTTTCTGCCTTAACCACCTGGCCAACCATGTCTTCCTTAATCCCTCACCCTGTGCTATCTGATCACTCCCCTATCATATTCTCTACGGGACAGATGTTATTAAAAAAACAGAAAGGCTTCAAATTCTATAGTACTTGGGTCCATGAACCTGGGTATACTAGTATAATTAGTAAAGTATGGTCTGCAAAATATTATGGCAACCCCATGTTTATTCTTTGCAGGAAATTAAAAGCAACTAAGGAAGCGCTGAGGGTATGGGCAAGGAAAACCTTTGGAAATGGTACTTTAAAGTCAACTTTGCTGAGGCAGAAGCTCATTGAAGCTCAAGATCATATGGTGAGCTACCCTGATAATGCTGATGCTGCTATAAATGAGAGAAGCATTCATGACCAGCATCATGAAGCATTGAAAGTTGAAGGAAAGATGAGGAGACAACAACTGAGACTTAAGTGGGCTCAAGATGGTGACAACAATACTGCGTACTTCCATGCTGCCATCAAAATCAAACAAGCAAAGGAAAATATCTCCCACATTTATGATGAATTTGGAGTGCTTCACTCTGACCCTGCTGATGTTGATCAAGCCTTGCTCAACTACTTTAAGTCTTTGCTTGGTAATAAAGATAATTTCAAACCTGATCTTGAAAAACTTGACATTGTGCAAGTTCCATTAGTCCAAATGGAGGAAGCAACCAATCTTGTTGCTAAAGTTACTGACAAAGAAATAAAAGACACTCTATTTTCGATGAACAAGAATTCCAGTGGTGGTCCTGATGGATTCAATCTTGAATTCTTTACACACAGTTGGGATACAATCAAGGAGGACTTCTTAAAGGCAGTTCACAATTTTTTCAACAAGTCCAAACTATTATTGGAAGTTAATGCCACCAATCTGGTGCTTATCCCTAAAACTCACCATCCAACATCTGTTGAATCATTCAGACCTATATCGTGTTGCAACGTCATATACAAATGCATATCAAAAATCCTAGCCTCTAGACTTGTTGTTGTTCTCAGTAGGCTCATTTCCAAGAATCAATCTGCCTTCCTGCCAAAGAGGAATATAATTGATAATATTCTACTAACTCATGAATTGATTAAAGGGTATGGTCATGCCCAAGCTTCTAAGAATGCAATGCTGAAACTCGATATAAAGAAGGCCTTTGATAGCATTCAATGGAGTTCAATTGTCAGAATTATGGCTCTCATGAGATTCCCTAAAGTCTATGTGGCCTGGATATACAACTGCTTATCTACCCCTTCCTTCTCCATCTCTCATAATGGTGGCAATACTGGATTCTTCAGCAGCAAGCAAGGGATCAGGCAAGGAGACCCCATATCATCATACATTTTCATACTTGTGATGGAAGTTTCAAACGTACTATTGACAAATAACCATGGACAGAAGAATATTCTGTATCATTCTAAATGCAGATCACCACAAATTACATCTTTATTCTTTGCTGATGACATATTGTTATTCACCAAACCTGATCAGACTTCTTTGGAAAACATTAGAACAAAATTATACAATTTCTACCTTATGACTGGTCTTGAACTCAACTTAAGCAAATCACACATGATCACCTCTGGAATCTCTTCTGAACATGAAACCCAATTATTGTCATTATCTGGTCTCCAAGCTATTAACAACAGCATGTGCTATTTGGGTCTTCCTCTTTGCTCTTCCAGAATAACCACTGCCAACTGCTTGCCTCTGTATGACAAAATTTGTAACACCATGAATTGTTGGGCCAATAGATTTCTTTCTCAAGCAGGCAGGCTAGTGCTTATCAGATCTGTCATTTCCTCTATGATAGTGTACTGGGCTAGGGCATTCATTCTCCCCATCAAACTCATTAAAATGGTAAGAAAAACAATGTTAAGGTTCTTCTGGACAGGAACCATCCATACTAGGAAATTAATTCCCTGCTCCTTTGGGATTATGGAGCTTCCTAAAAACAAAGGAGGTCTGGGAATTCTTAATCTTCAAACTTGGAATAGAGCTGCTATCAGTACACTCATGAATGCCTTACTTAACAATGCTGACAACTTGTGGGTACAATGGACTAAAACCCATAACTTGGGTAGTAAGAATTTTTGGACAATGACTGTGCCACAAAATTCTAGTTGGACATGGAGAAGCCTTCTGATGTCAAGATCATCCCTTCTTCCATTTATCAAAGTTAACATATCTGCTTCCAGTGCTGCTAGCTTGTGGAATACTCCTTGGATGGAGGATGGTTTAATCTTATCCAAAATATTCACTCCTCAGCAGATCATGCAATCTGGTATTAATAGTGTTGCTAAAGCAACTGATTTCATAACTGATGGCAAGTTATCACTACCATATACCAGTAACCAAGACATTAGAGCTGTTTGGAATAAGTATCAATCTATGACTTTCATTCCAGCTCCGACTGATGTAATACTTTGGAAAGGAAATCCCCACTCTATTGCTTCTGTTTACAAAATGCTTGTGATCTATCTTGTAACAACTAACATAAAATGGCACAGAGTCCTATGGACCAGAAAATCTACTCACAGAGACAACCTAATGTTATGGAAGGTCATTAACAGTGCTCTACTAACCAAAGACAGATTGTTTAACTATGGGATGCCTGTTGATCCTCTTTGCTTCTTCTGCAAGTTGCTTCCTGAGACTGTAAGCCACCTATTCTTTGAATGCAGTTCTCTTTTGGGATTGTGGAAGTATCTCATGACAGTGATGAGTATTAATCATTTCCATGGCGTATCCAGTGTGGAGTGGGCTCTCATAGGGAAGGCTACTAGGTGGAAGAGAAATAAAAGTTTTATGTATTTTTTCCTGATCAAAAGATACCTTAACTTCGTTTGGGAAGAAAGAAATTTGAGGTGCTTTGAAAACAAATTAAGGAACAGTGAACAACTTTTGCATGCTTTACATGTCAACATAAAGATAGGAATAAAAGATTGTGAATTTGATTTCACATCCTTCGTCTCGTCTGATTGGATATAGTGCTTTCCTCCTCTCTATATTTTCTTTTCTCTTTTCTTTCTTTTTATTTTTCTTTCCTTTGTGTTGTAACTCCCCTTTCTCATGTAGTTGTTTTCCGTTTGCGACTGTG
The DNA here is from genome assembly GCA_030765085.1 of Allium cepa. Classification (NCBI taxonomy): domain Eukaryota; kingdom Viridiplantae; phylum Streptophyta; class Magnoliopsida; order Asparagales; family Amaryllidaceae; genus Allium; species Allium cepa. The sequence continues at coordinate 110,924,883 of CM060944.1, read as the reverse complement.
AGCTTGTTCATAGTCGCTTTTCTTTTCTCTTTTTTATAATAATCTGGTAGGGGACCAGTTAACCCCGCTTGCCTTTCAAAAAAAAAAGAATTGATTAGCTGGTAGTTAAGGATTAATTAATTTGTAATTAAGTTTTGTTAATTAATAATTAAGGGTTTACTAATTAATAATTAAGGGTTTGCTAATTAATAATTAAGGGATAATTAATCACTTAATTAAAGGTTAATTAATTGATTATAAGAGTAATTATGAATTAATTAATTTGTATTGAGGAGTATTAATTAATAATTAAGGTTTATTAATTAATAGTTAAAGGATAATTAATCTGTGATTAGAGATTAATTAATTGGTTGATAAGGTAATTAAGGTGTGATTAATTAATTAAATGGTTTGTAATTAATTAATGATTGATTAAAAAGGATTAAATGATTAATTCTTAAGTAATTAATTTAATTTAAGTTAATTAAATTAATTATGATATGGATTAATAATTCCTGTTTGTGGATGATTGTTTGTGTAGAATGTCTGAATTGGTTGATATATATTGGATGATATTCTGTGGTATGCTGTGATGTGATATATATTGGATGATATTTTTTGTAGAATATTTATGATAAATGTGTGATATTTATCTGTGAATGATGCTGCATGAATTCAAAGTAATGAATTGAATTAAATTGTTTAAACTTTAAACAACTTGGCCTTTAAGATATGTTTGGATTTCGATGAGACCGGGATCGGTTATCAGATTTGATTTTCCGAAAACCACATCGATCCAAGTTAAACGTTAGGTCGTGAATTCAAGTGAAGATCAAGTTGAAGACTCAAAGTGTAAGAACTATTTGTCGTCAAAACTCTAAGGGTGATTCCAATACGAGTATAACGGAGATAGTGCTTTCAGGTTCGAGATGGAGTTTCAGAGTGCAAGGGTTATTGTCGTTAACTCTAAGAGTGATTCCAAATTGAGTGAAAGAAGATAATGCCTTTGGTTTCATTCGAACCCGGAACGAACTTGTATTGATTGAATGCTTTCAGAATATCGTCAAGAGGACGATGAGCATTCTAAGATAGATATGTTCTATAAAGGTAATTGCAGCCTCAAGCCTCATCAACCGAGAATGGCTAAAACAGGGGAGGTGCAGCAAGGCTAAGTGAGTCGCACTCAAGTAGGATAAGGTCTTCCCCTGTCTAGAGTCCCTTTTTATTCGGCTGTGTGGGAGGTTGCTCGCTACAACCGCGGGGTTGACTTATTCGGGACTGTCCAGTAAGGGATGGTTTCGGCCTTGTGTTGTAGGGGATTTAAGGTGGATTCTCGGTGCGGCGATCTAGACACGTACTATGACAGACGGTACTCCAGTAGCCCTGCCATTGATGGAAACTCATTATCCCTACATGCCTTTACGGTTTTAATTGTATAACCCACTTGGTGGCTAGTTTACTGGAATTTAATCATGTAACAATTTCAGCTATGTGAATATTTATTTGAAAAGCATAGACCCTATTATATTATCACTGGATTTCCTATCAAATGTTTTGGTTAGCTAAGGTAAAAACTTACACTTGTTTATGTGTGGGGAGAATTACGTGATACCTCTATTTTCAAAGGTTTTTCAAGTTAAACAACTTCTACCCATTTACTCACACCAGATCCATGTCTGATCCTGAATTTATTTCTGTTTTCTTAAACTCTTGGGTACTCAAATCTTTATGAGTAGCCAAGTGACCAGGTTTTGCTAGACGAAATTTGGAAGATTGGAGCAGGAGTCCAGACGTAGTTATTTCTATCCATTTCCGCTGTGGTGTCTTTGTCTGTTGTATTTTGGAAATATAATGGATTAGACATTTCTTTATAACTATCTAATGTTGATAATGTTTTGTAATCTGTGTAACTCTGATGTAAATTCTATGTAAAATCTATGTGATATATTATATTTTGTTCCTTTTCTGTTGTGAGATTCTGATATGGTTGAGTTCTTTCTTCTATCAATTCTATTTCTACCTCTTTCTTTCTTATTGATGATGCGTCTTTCTGTGGAATGAAAGGCGGGTCGTCACACTTAGTATCAGAGCATAGGTTGAGATAATACCTAGGCTTTGGAGTAGTGTCTATCTTGAGAGCGCGTATTTGTAATTTTTATTTAACTATATATCTATCTAAATTTGTTGGATATCTGTTCGGGTTTCCAACATGAGTTCTAGAGAAGTTTTCATCTTTCTCTTTGTTTGCTTGACCATCCTATCTTTGTATCTAATCTTATAGGCGGAATAACCGAGTTAGGTAAGATTTGTAGACACTTAAGGCTTTCTTATCTCCCCATAGTTTTCTTGTGACCCTTTTGTATTGGATTTCAAAAGGTTTGATCTTATTCTAGATATGGATTGGTTGGATAAGTATAAGGCTGTCTTGATGTGTGAAGTGAGGATTGTGTCTTTGGAGACTGAGTTGGGAAGGATCGCAAAAGTGACTTGCGATAATTCTGGAGTTCATTTGAGTAATTTGGCATGGATTCGAGGCATATCCAGAAGGAGTAGAGTCCATCAACGTGGTCAGAGATTTTCTCGTATGTTTTTCGAGGAAGGATAAGGTTTGTCCTCATCGGGAGATAGAGTTTCGGATCGTCTTAGTTCCGGGAGCGGTACCTGTTGTTCAACCCAGTGGAAGGATGGCGCCGAAGGAGAGAGAGTTGGTGTAGCAGACCCAAGATTTCTTTGATCTATCCTAGTTTTTTTTCCAGTTAGGGTTCTGTAGTTGTCTTTGTGACCAAGTTGGATGGGTCTTTGAGATTCTGTGTGGATTTAATGAGCCGGGTTTTTGGGATGTGTTGAGTAAGTTTGTTCTTGAGTTCAACATTTCTATTCTTGTTTACTCCAAGTCTGATGAGGAGCGCAAGCGGCATTTGGGTGTAGTGTTAGAGACTTTAAGGAGGCATGTTATGATGGTTAAATTTTCGATATGCCATCTTTAGAAATCGAAAGCCAAATTTTTGGGGTATATTGTATCTGGTAAGGATATTTTTGTAGATCCAGCCAAGATCGCTGCTATTCAGGAGTGGAAGCAACCGCAGTTTTCTGGGCTGGGTAGGTATCTATAGGAAGTTTATCAAGGATATTTCTATGATTTCTTCGCACTTTACCAAGTTTACTCGGGAAGGAGCAAAGTTAAGTGGACCCCCGAGTGTGAAGAGGCTTTCTTTAATTTAAAGGCAAGGCTGACCAGTGCGCCTGTTCTAGCTATTCCTGATGGCAAGAGTAAGTTGGAGATCTACACGGACGTTTGTGTGTGCCAGAAGTAGATGGATTGAGTCAAGAATGGTCAGAGTTCCAGTTTTGAGATTGATGACTAATGAACTTTGAGGATTAACAGAAGGATTTGTGTTTCGAATTCCAAGAATTTGAAGCAAGAAGTTCTATCAACAGGTGAAGGTGATCAGCAGAAGACCGCTGGTTTGTTATAGCCTTTGGAAGTTCCAAAGTGGAAATGGGAAGTGATTTCTTTGGATTTCATCGACGGTTTTCCAAGGACCAAAAAGGGAAATGAAGGAGTATGGGTGATTGTAGACCGGTTAACTAAGAGCACCCATTTTATTCCGTTTAAGGCAAACAGTTCTGCAGCATCTTTGGCTGATTTTTTCTTGAAAGAGTTTGTCCGACTGCATGATTCTCCAGTCAGCATTGTTGGCGACCGTGATCCTATCTTCTCCAGCAAATTTTGGGATGTTTTGCTGTTAGTTTTGGGTTCGAGATTGAGTTAGAGTGCAGCCTATCATCCCTAGTCAGACTGGAAGGTTGAATAGGATTTTTGAGATTGTGCTGAGGGCTTGTGTTTTGGATTTTGGTGGATCAGTGGAGGACCATCTGTATTTAATGGAATTCTCGTACGATTATCAGGCGAGTATCTAGATGGCACCCTATGAAGCTTTGTTTGGTAGACATTGTAGATTTCCCTCCTGTCGAATAGAGTCAGGAGATCGTCTTGTTCTTGGTCCAGTTTTAATCCGAGAGGCATCTGCGAAAGTGGAGCTTATCAAAATGAGTTTGAAAGCAGTGCAGGATCGCCAGAAGATATGTGGACAAGAGACAAAGACAATTGAAATTTGAGATCAAAGGATTTAGTCTTTGTCAAAATTTCCCAATTTAAAGGAGTAATTGGATTCGGAAAGACGGGAAAACTTGCCCCAAGGTATATTAGTCTGTTTCGAGTGCTCGAAAGATTTGGTACTGCAGTCTACAGGATTGAATTGCCAGTTTGGATGGCTGGAATTCACGATGTTTTTCATGTATCTCATCTGAGGAAATACATGAACGATCCATCTTAGTTGGGATCTACAGTTCAAAAGGATCTGTCAATTGAGATGGTTTTTAAGTATGGTTTGATATCTGGTTCAGATTTATGGATCGGAGTGAGAGGAAGCTCTAGATCATAGTGGTATAGCTAGTTAAGGTACTGTGGAGCTAGGATTGTCTTGGGAAACTCTGAGTAGTTTAGTAAGGCTTATCCGGATTTGTGTCCAGATAGCTAGTGATGTTTGTTTGAAAATTGTTGTTTGGATGAAATTATTTGTTTGGTTGATAGTGTATGGTTGATAAGTATGCTTGAATGGTTAAAATAAAATAAAATAAAATTTTTGGATTATCTTTTGTTTTAAATTTCGGGGACGAAATTCTTTTAAGGAGGAGGAATGTGATATCCCGAAATTTCAAGGAATTTAAAATGCGATAACCTGCTTATTAAATTACTTAAAATTGGTAAAATTGTTATTTCAAACAATATATTGTGATGTTTTTAAATATAGTTATAAACAGATTGTTAAATAGAACAATATATTGTGATGTTTTTAAATATAGTTATAAACAGATTGTTAAATAGAACAATTTTTTTCAAATTTAATTTCTGCTGTTAAATAGATTTTAAATAGACTTATTATTTTCAAATTTAATAATCTGTTTGTTTAAATTAATATATATATGTTTAAGTTGATTTTAAATTGGATTTTAAAATTTGAATTTGAATTTGGATTTAAATTTGAAATTTAAATGATAACTATTTTATAAATATTTTGTATATAAAAATATATGAATAAGGTTTTGTTTAAAATAAAATTTGTTTTATATTGTTTTTCCTTAAAGAATTTTTATAAATTTGAAAGGTAATTATTAAATAGTAAAATAATACAAAAGTTTTACATTAACATTTAAAATGGATTAAATATATTTTATATGATTTTATTTAGAATATGATTGGTTTTTATTTTATTTTCTTTTAAAGATTTTATTATATAAATTTAGAAAAGCATTTATTTATTAATAAAAATACTTATTTAATAGGAAAATTAATTTAAAAGCTTTTAAAATAATATAAAAATAAATTATTAAAAGTGTTTAATTTTAAAGCATATTGATAACATGTGTAAGATAATTGCTAATGAAATTTGACAAATGTTGACAATGTGGGGATGTGTCATTCATTTATTTTCTTTTTCTTTAATTTTAATAAATCGTAATTAAGCACTACATAAAAATTCACCTTCTTCCTTCTTCTTTTTTTATCTTCTCATTTTCTAAGAAAGAAACTCAAACTGATCAACGATCTACAAATAAGAAAAATAAATAGCTAAACCCTGTAATCATTTCTTCATAAAAAAAATCAAAACTATAAAACAATTTATAAAAAACAAAGGTTATTCTCAAATGCAACATGAAGCAAGTTTATATAGCAAACATCAGCAAACAAGCTTCAATCCGAATCAACTTAGCAAGTTTCCAGTGTTTAAATCAAAAGTAGTAAAAAAGCTTTTCAAGTTTCAAAAGAAATCAGCAATTCAGTTTTCAATCCAGTTTCAAGTCCTCTGACTTTTTTTTTAACAGTGAGTAAACAACTAACTTTTGTTTTAAACCATGGTTTGTGATGTGAAAATTGTTTGCATGTGTAATTTGGTTTGGATGCTTTAAATTGGTAGGTATTTGTGTGTGCATGTCTGAAACCCTTTGTATATCCCTGTTTTATAACCGACAGGTCTTAAATTTTGATTAAAGATCAAGTGCTCTTCAAACTTTCACATATAGGTTGTGAAATTTGAACAAAATATGTTTATTTTTACTTAAGCTAAGTATTAAAAATATAATTAAGCATGGTAAGTAGGAAATTGTCTGTAAATTTAGAAATTCTGTAGATATCTAAAAAATATGTTAAAAACCAAACATCTAAATTTGTTGATTCATGTTTATAACTTGAATCTACTTTAGAAGTTAGGATTCTTAAAACAAAAATCAAAATTTTTAGCATTGGGATGAATGTGCATTTCGGGGATGACCGGAATTTGGTTTTTGGGTAAATTCTGGTGGCCTGGGGATCTAGAGTGATCGGGAACTTCACTGGAGGTGGAGGAGGGCCTTGTGGTCCAGGCAAAAATAGCAGGAAGGTGAATAATTCATCGTGGCATCGGTAGTGAGTCGATTTGGTTTTAAACCCTAGATAGGTCAAGTTTGGAAAACTGAAATACTGCATCGTCCCTAGGTGATCGAGTGGCTCGAGGCTTTGGGAATTGTTAGCATAGAGCATCGGCATCGCGTGGCCAGAGTTACAGCGGCTCTGGTGATCAGAGGCATGATTTCGAGGAGTTTCTGGCATGTGTCAGGTTCCAGTTTTCGACTAGATTGCCTGAATTCGATCGAAGGCTTGTGCTTGTGATTTTAGGGTTAGGATCGAGGGTCTGGGTGATGGTCGACGTGCCAGAAGGTTAATCGGAGGTCGGGGGAGGCTCTGACGCAGATGCACATGCATGGTGACTTTGTTTGTGTTAGAGGTTTTTGTTGTGGATAATCTCGAAGGAGAGATCGGGATTTGGAGGTGGTGACTCGAGTTTGTACTCGAGTAGTTTTGGATGATAGGCCAATAGGGTTTTTAACTTAAAAATAAATCTAAGTTTTTTGAAAATGGAAAGAAGAGAGGGAAACTCGGGGCTAGACCCGAGTGCTCTTCGGGTTCGACCCGAAGGAGGTGTTGAGCTGATAAAAAAAGTGTTTTAAAATCCAAGTTTTGAAATTTAAAATTAAATTTTGTTTAAACCTTCTTTTATAAATTTGCTTTATATATAATGTTTTCTTCAACATTTTGTTAAGAAGTTTTGAAATTTGTTTAATTTAAATTTTGTTAAGTGAAGTTTAAAGTTATTTTAAAATTTGAAGTGAAATTGCAAGGATTTTTATAAAAGCAAGTTTTAAAATTTAAATTGAAATTAGTTTTAAACTACTACTTGATAATGTTTAAAGCATTTAAAGGAAGTTAAGTATAAAGATAAAATGTTTTAAAGATGTTAATGGTAATTAAGGCATTAATAAAGATAATGTTTTATCTTAAGGTTAATTAAAGTTTTAATGAATGAGATTAATTAAGTTAATTAAGTAATTTAAGTTTAATTAATCAATTGAATTGATTAATAATGGATTAATTATGAAATTAATTAAGAGTAATTAATTGATTTAATTAATTTATTAAGAATTAATAATTAAGGGTTATAAGTTAATTAATTAGAGGTTAATTAATTTGTGATTAACGATCATTAATTAGATAATTAAAGATTATTAATTAATGATTAGAGACTAATTAATTAAGTAATTAAGTGTAATTAAGGATTAATTAATTAAGTAATTAAGATTGATTAATTAAGTAATTAGTGAATAGTTAATTAAGTAATTAGAGGTTACTTAATTAGTAATTAAGAAGTACTTAATTTGTAATTAAGTTTTATTAATTAATAATTAAGGTTTATTGATTAATAGTTAAAGGATAATTAATCTGTAATTAAAGATTTAATTAAAGATTGGTTAACTATTAATCAAGGATTGGTTAACTGGTAATTAAGGATTAATTAATTTATAATTAAGTTTTGTTAATTAATTATTAAGGGTTTGCTAATAATAATTAAGGGATAGTTAATTAGTTAATTAAAGGTTAATTAATTGATTATATGAGTAATTAAGGATTAATTAATTTGTATTGAGAAATATTAATTAATAATTAAGGTTTATCAATTAATAGTTAAAGGATAATTAATTTGTGAGTAGAGATTAACTAATTGATTGATTAGGTAATTAAGGTGTGATTAATTAATTAAATGGTTTGTAATTAATTAATGATTGATTAAGCAGGATTATGTGATTAATTCTTAAGTAATTAATTTAATTTAAGTCAATTACATAATTTAATATGGATTAATAATTCCTGTTTGTAGATGATTGTTTGTGTAAAATGCATGAATTGGTTGATATCTATTGGATGATATTCTCTGATATGCTATGACGTGATATTGGACATATCTATGATAAGTGTGTGATATTTATCTGTGGATGATGCTGCGTGAATTCAAAGTATTGAATTGAATTAAATTGTTTAAACTTTAAACAACTTGGCCTTTAAGATACGTTTGGATTTCGACGCGACCGGGATCGAATATCAGATTTGATTATTCGAAAACCACATCGATCCAAGTTAAATGTTAGGCCATGAATTCAAGTGAAGATCAAGTTGACGACTCGAAGTGTAAGAATTATTTGTCATTAAAATTCTGAGGGTGACTCCAATACGAATGTAACAGAGATAGTGCTTTCAGGTTCGAGATGGAGTTTCAAAGAGCAAGGGTTATTGTCGTTAACTCTGAGGGTGATTCCAAAATGAGTATAACGAGATAATGCCTTCGGTTTCGTTCGAACCCGGAACGAACTTGTACGGATTGAATGCTTTCAGAACATCGTCAAAAGGACGATGAGCATTCTAAGATAGCTGTGTTCTATAAAGGTAATCGCAGCCTCAAGCCTCATCAACCAGGAATGGCTAAAACAAGAGAGGTGCAGCAAGGCTAAGTGAGTCGCGCTCGAGTAGGATAAGGTCTTCCCCTGTCTAGGGTCCCTTTTTATTCAGCTGTGTGGGCGGTTGCTAGCTACAACCGCGGGTTGGCTTATTCAGGACTGTCCAGTAAGGGATGGTTCCGGCCTTGTGTTGCGGGAGATTTAGGGTGGATCCTGGGTACAGTGATCTAGACCACGTACTATGATGGGCGGTACCCCAGTAGCCCTGCCATTGATGGAAACTCATTATCCCTACGTGCCTTTACGGTTTTGATTGTATAACCCAGTTTGTGGCTAGTATGCTGGAATTTAATCATGTAACAATTTCAGCTACATGAAAATTTATTTGAAAACCCTAGACCCTATTATAATATCACTGGATTTCCTATCAAATGTTTTGGTTAGCGTAAGGTAAAAACTTATCCATGTTTATTTGTGGGGAGTCTTACGTGATACCTTTGTTTTCAAAGGTTATTCAAGTTAAACAACTTTTACCCGTTTACTCACACCAGACCCATGTCTGACCCGGAGTTTATTTCTGTTTTCTTAAACTCTTGGGTACTTAGATTTTTATTAGTAGCGAAGTGATCAGGTTTTGCTAGACGAAATTTGGAAGCTTGGAGTAGGAGTCCAGACGTAGCTATATCTATCTATTTCCACTATGGTGTCTTTCTCTGTTATATTTTGGAAATGTAATGGATTAGGCAGATCTTTATAACTGTCTAATGGTGATAATGTTGTGTAATCTATGTAACTTTGATGTAAATTCTATGTAATATCTATGTGATATATTATATTTTGTTTCGTTTCCACTATGAGATTATGATATGGTTGAGTTCTTTCTTCTATCAATTCTATTTCTACCTCTTTCTTTCTTATTGATGATGCGTCTTTCTGTGGAATGAAAGCCGGGTCGTTACATCTAGTGCTTACAAAGATTGAACTCTGGATCCACTCAGTGCCTATGTCGCAAAACAAATGAGGAAAGAAGGAGAAGAAAAGATAGAGAAGCCGACGGAAAGGCCCACCGTGCCGAGAGAGACAACAAGTGGGGAGAGAAGGAAAAAGGGATGCTGAAGGTGATGCCTCTGGTAATATTCACAAGCGCCACAAGGACTCCCATGAACACTGTGGGACTACATCATCCATCACTCCTTTTTGCACCGAGGTTCAAACTGTTGCGATGTAGGAAATCCAATCCTCCCAAGCCATAACTACCACTGCTGCTCCTACTTCTTCTTTGCATGGTGAGAACTACACACTTCTGCCAAGTCCATCTCAGCTTCAAGCTGCTTATCCACATCTTTTCTTGCATGGGGTTAAGTTTATCAGGATATAAAGCCCAAAAAAAGTGGACATACACCAGAATTTAAGGCAGTTCACGAGGACTTGGAAGCTGGATTTGAGCGGTAATGTCTATTCCAAGCTCTTTCTGATGTGAATCGAGCAATTACGAATAAATTCTTTCTTTTGAGGTAAAAATGGATAATCATGACAGAATGCACAAGGATAGCGATAATGAAATAGCTCACCTGAAGACTAATAAAGATGCATCCTTGAAGGGAAAGATCGCAAGTGACAAGTTGCTAAAGAAAGTGGCTTGGGCACATTAAAGAGCGCTCCTTGTAATTAAAGATCGGCTCAAAGATGGTCATGGGGAGTCATTCAAATTGAAAGTGAAAATCACCGAAGGAGAAAATTCCATCAATGCTCGGGATCAGACTATCATTAAGTAGGACGCACTACTTACTCATCTTCGCGAGGAGAATGCAAAACTAGCCAAGGAGAAAGAAAAGATTGAATTTGATAAGTTATCATTCGAAATTGATCACTTGGTCACTTGGTGGAACTTTTGGATCTTCAGAAAGAAAATGATGAGATGTCGACCCAGATGGACACTACCGTTCTACAATTCTATGCTTGCACCATCATGAACAAGGGGAGTTTAAGGTAGTTAGGAGATCACTACCCTTATGCTCTTGTCATTATTTGGGAAGAGTATATGTCAGAGCGAGCCAGGGACATGCGCTCCAAAGAAGATCTCATGGTCGCATATCTCATCCGAGTAGGGGTGAGCAATATTCGGTTTAAACCGAATTAACCGACCAAACCGGTTCATTTCGGTCGGTTCGGTTCGGTTATGAAAATGTATCGGTTTTAATTCGGTTTGTAAAATAATTTTACTTTGGTTATCGGTTTAACCGAATTAACCGAACTTTTATTGTATTATCCAAATTCATAGCATTGTAATACTATTAATAATTTTTTTAGTAATAAAAACCAAATTTTATCTATTGAAAATATGTTAATTTTTCTTATAAATTTAAAAAAGTACTCGAAATAGTTTCTCTAAACATAAAATTATGTTTTCCTTTAAGTAAACCGATCATTTGAATAATAATCTATGGTAATTTATTTTACTTATCTTTCTAGTTCGGTTAAATCAGTTACCGACCGAATTAACCGAAATTAATTTTGTTCGGTTCGGTTCGGTTCTGACTTTTTTCAGTTTTAGTTCGGTTTGACATTTTTTACCTTAAAACAAACCGAACCAACCGAACACTCACCCCTAGTTCCGAGGACATGGATTTTTTGTAGCTGGAAAGGAGATTCTGAAAGAAAAGAAGGAGAATGCCACTATCGAGGCTACTGCTAAGGATTTTGTTGACCCAAATTCTTCCGGTCAAGGAAAAACATCCGACTCCAAATCTCAAGAGCTAACGACGACCATTCCCACGTCTTTAGGGGTGGGTCCTACAACTGCCAGTACCTTCCTAGCTTTTGAAGATTTGCATGAGCCATGCCTTCCCCCAGTTATTATGTGGCCCATTGAAATGAAGAACAACAAAGGGGACTTCAAATTTAAAGTTCATGATCAGACTCCGGGCTTAGATATTTCCCTCGTTTCTCTAGTGCTGCATAATCTTCATTTTACTTTAGAGTCCTTTACTAAACTACACAACTATTTTTTTCAACTTATAGGTTAACTTCTCTCTTGTCTCTAGCTCTAGCTACCTAAAGCTTGGGAGCCACTTTATCTTTACCACTTCCACCACTATCTCTATAGCGGTTTCAAGTTCAATTCCAGTTTTCGAGCTCAGGCCTTGGACCGGACTCTGAACAAATAAATCTTAAGAATTTAATGTGATGGTCATAAGCAGGTCGGACCCAAGTGATAAGGAGACAATGGAATACAGACTTAAAAAGGAGAAAGAAAAGCTGCAAGCGAAGAAGGAGAAGGAGGAGACCTAGTGAAAGACTCCAACTACAATCAAGGTTCAAAATCCATATAATGGAGGCATGGTTGCAGCAGGATCTGAGGGATCTGGCCTCATCACACGAGGAGTTTATGCATGCTTGGAAGGCGATAGTCCCCCAACAAGGAAAGCAAGAGGAAGTCAAAGTTGGAGACATGCCTAAGCGATACTAGGAAAGCTGGCTAGAGCGAGAATAAGGGGAAGATTTCATACTATGAATGCCAACTAGGCGTTTTTCATTTTGTGTCGATGTATCTACTAACTCTATACTTCTATTTCTTTCTTATTGTGTGATGTTGCTGCTTTAGACAAGTCTGTATATTTTCTTTCTTGGTGTCTAAAACATGTCGGTACTGTGCAAGAACGACCTCATTACTTATACAGTGCATAAAAAGATATTAGTAATGAAAGATTTAACTTTTTTATTGTAATCTTTCATGTACTTTTCCCGTATTCTATGTACTATGCCTGTTTGTGCACTATTGCATGTACTTTTCGATGTTCCAATGCTAACTTTGTTCTTTTTCTCGTTTCAGGTTCCACGGGTCGTGGATTACTCCATTAGTTATATCAACATTCCAGCTCTTACAGAGACCAGACTCTAGATCTGGATCAGCGCCTTTATTGCAAAACCGATGAGAGGAGAAGGAGAAGAAAAGATATAGAAGTCGACGACTAGACCCACCATGTTGAGGGAGACTACGAGAGGGGGAAAAGTAGAAGAAGGGATGGTGAAGATGATGCCCTTGGTGTGAGCGCCACAAGGACTCCTATGATCACCGCAGGACTACATCATCCACCAATCCTCCCCGCATTTAGGTTTAGACTGCTATGATGCAAGAAATCCCATCCTTTCGGGCTGTAACTACTACTATTACCCTTAGTTATAAGTGTGGTGAGAAGTACACACTTACACCAGGTCCATATCAACTTCAGGATTCTTACCTACATCTATTCTTGCATGGGGTTAAGTTTCATAAAAATATAAAGCATACGAATAAAATTGATTCACTTTGAAATCTTGAGGCAATCCGCGAGGACTTAGAAGCTGGGTTTGAGTGGCAACGTCTAGTCCGAGCGCTTTCTAACATGAATCGAGCTAACTACTAACAAATTCTTTCTTTTGAGATAGAAAGGGATGATCAGGACATACATCTCAAGTATAACGATAATGGAGTAGCTCAACTGAAGACTGGTAGAGACACGGCCTTAAAGGGAAAGACCACAAGTGATAAGTTGTTGAAGCAAGCGACCCGATCACATAAAAGAGCACTCCTTGTAAATAGAGATCAGCTAAGGATGCTCATAAGGAGTCATTCAAATTGAAAGAGCGAATCACCGAGGGAGAAAATGCCATCAAATCACGGGATCAGACTATCGTCGAGTATGCCACTGAATTTACTCGACTCCATGAGGATAATGCGAAAATAGCCAAGGAGAAAGAAAAGATTGAATCTAATAAGTTTGTGGTCGAAATTAATCACTTGATCACTTGGTTGGAACTTTCAGATCTTTAGAAAGAATAAGACGAAATGACGTCCCAAATGAGCGCTACCATGCTACACTTCTACGCTTGCACTATCATGAACAAAGGGTGTTTAAGGTGGCTAGGAGATAACTACCCTCGAGCTCTCTCTAACATTTTGGAAGAAATATTGATTAGGTCAGAGCGAGCCCATGACATGTGGTTCAAAGAAAAACTAGTGGCCACTTATCTCAGTTCCGAGGATATGGATTTTGTTGCGGCTGGCAGGAAGATTCTGATAGAAAGAAAGGAGAATGCCACTATTGGGGCCGCTGCTAAGGCTTTTATTAGCCCGAATTCTTCAAGCTAAGGCAAAACATCCGCTTCCAAATCTCAAGAGCCGACATCGATCATTCCCACGTCTTCAGGGGTCAATCCTGCAACCTCCAGTTACCTTCCAGCTTCTAAAGCTCTGCAGGAGCCATGCCTTCCCCTTGTAAACTATACAACCATGTTTTCCAACTTATAGGTCATCCATCTCTCTCCTCTCTACCTCTAGTGACCTAGGACTCAGGAGCCACTGTGATCTTTACTGCTTCCACCACTGTCTCCATAGCGGTTTCAAGTTCAACTCCAATTTCAAGCTCCGGCCCTGGACCAGACTGAGAATATATAAGCATTGCAAAACCAAGAGGATCTCTCTATGTCTCAAGAATTTGATGTGATGATATCGAGCGGGTTGGACCCAATCGATAAGGAGATGATGATGGAGAAACTTAAGAAGGAGAAGGAAGAGCTGCAAGTAAAGAAGGAAAAGGAAGAGACCAAGTAAAAGAGTCCAACTACAATCAAGGTCCGAAAACCGAACGATGGAGGCACAGTTGTAGGAGGATTTGAGGGATTTGGTCCTGCCGTAGGAGAATTTCCAACGTACTTGTAGGGCGGTGTACCCTCAACAATGAAACCAAGAGGAAGTCAATGTTGGAGACTCGTCCAAGCAACACTGGGAAAAGTGGCCAGAGCGGGAAGAAGGGGAAGACTTAGTAGTATGCATAGTAGCTAGGCATTTACATTTTCTATTGATGTGACTACCTAGTCCATACTTATGTTTCTTTTTTGTTGTGTGATGTCGCTGCATTGGACAAGTATGTATATTTGCTTTTTTGGTGTCTAAAACAACCCGGGTTGTGCAGGAATGGTCCCCGTTACTTGTACTGTACAAAAAATGATACTAGTAATGAAAGATTTATCTTTTCTACTGTAATCTCTCTTCTACACTTTTTCTGCATTCTATGTACTGTGCTTGTTTGTGCACAACTGCATGTATATAGAATACGATTGCCTACTCTACAATTTCCCATATTATATGCCGCTATTCTATATGACATGTTCATTTACTGCAACTCTCTACATGAAAATAGTGTAATTTGTTTATTTACCACATCTTTGTACTTTTAAATAACATTCCCGCAGTCATTTAGCATACTATATTACTTAATTTTGTTATGATTTCCAAAATGCTATGTTTGGTATAATAGAATTATGGCGTGTCTTGGTTTAGCCAACTCCATGGTTTTTTTGGTTTAGCTCATCTCAACCATGTATGAGCGTGTGCACCCCACTCATTAGGGCTAGTTACTACAAATATCAAATTAAATCAGTCGACGAGAGACCAGGTATTCTTAGCAATTCACTCGGTTGCCTCCACTGAGAGTTACATGTAGAACCTATCTTCGAGAACTTATGGCTTTTTCACTCAGTGATGAGTGTTTAGTCCCTTTTTTTGTCACCTATCTTCGAGCAATGTCAACTTTGATAACTATGAGTAAACTTCTCAGTCAGTTTAGTGATTTGTCATCTCCTAGCATTATAGAGGCAACATCGGTACTTAACATGGGTTGATTTTTACCATCGATTCAGTGGTCTGATTCAATTTTCACCGTCGACTCGATGATTTCGAATCTTCCTAATGTTGTCGGAGCAATGCTGATCCTTGAAAAATGAAGATTGATTTTCCATCAATACCGCAATTGAAAACTTATTCAATGTTGTCGGGGTTATGCCGGTACTTAGAAAATTTGACGGTTTCTCGGCGTACCAGGGTAACACTAATAAATAAAAAACATGAAAGTTTCCTATTGTTTCCAAGGCAACACTGGTACTTATGAAGTAATGATCGATTTTCCTCGTTAATCCGGCTATTTGAGTCGATTTTCTCCATCAACTCAGCAGTTTTGGGAGTTCATACTTCCTATTCGAAGATTGAGAAGTATTTTCATAGTTATGTAGGTTATTTAGTGACATACAAGATTATTACTTTTAAGAGCATGTTCCACTGGTTTAGGAAGCGTTAGGCGGCTTATTGTGTGGTACATAGGGAGATGGGCCATCCCAATGTTGCTGGAGTAACGTTGATTCTCAAAAGGTGTGGATCGACTTTTCTGTCGATCTGGTGGTTTGAGTCGATTTTCCCCGTCGACTTGACGGTTTTGAACCTCCTCGATGTAGCCAGATCGATGCCGGTTCTCAAAAGGTTTGGATTTATTTCTCCCGTTGAGTTGACTGTCTGAGTCAATTTTCCCATCAACATGGCAGTTTTCTTACAAGAATGCAGTTCCATTGGTTCGAGAAGATAGCTTTATTAATAAAGTATAAGGAAAAACGCAAGTCCTACCTATTTACAGTGCCACTGGTGTCCCAAGATGGCTTATTTGAGAAAATAGGAAATAATATATAGATCGGCATCAAACGTAGTAGTGCCACAGTGGGTGGCTATTCCAAGCACGTGGGATTGGAATTCCATCGACACTTGCTAACTTGAATGTTCCGCCTTCAAGTTTTTGGTTGATCACATACGGTCCTTCCTAGTTTGGGCCAAGTGCTCCTATACTGATAAGATTTGTTTCATAACATGATCATCCACTTCGAAGGTTCGGTTGCGAACTTTGGCATTGAAGTGACATGCCACTCCCTTTTGCTCAGCAGTCATCCTTAATTTAGCTTCCTTCTGCTTCTCATCAATCCGTCAAGTGATTCAAGCAAGAACTACTCGTTTTCCCTTTAGTGGAAGTGTCTTCTATGATGAGAGTGGAATTTTAGTTCTATCAACATCATAGCTTCTGAACCATATGCCAAAGTGAACAGTGAGTGTTTGGTCATAGATTTGTGTATTGTTCTATAAGCCCATAATGCTTATAGAAGCTCATCAACCCATTTCCTTTATCTTTAATCAGCCGCTTCTTTATGGTAGACTTGATGATCTTGTTCACTGCTTCCACTTTCATGTTTTCTTATAGATGCGTTATTGGGGAAAAGATTTTCTTGATCCGGTAGCACTTGTAGAAGTCCTTGAACTCTAAACTCTCGAATTGAGCTCCATAATCTGTGATGATTTTCTATGGTACTCCAAAGTTATAAATAATATTTTTTATTACAAGTTAATCACTTTTTTAGTAGTAATAGTGGTAAGTGGTTTGCTTTAGCCCATTTTGTAAAATAGTCAACTACAATGATAGCATATTTGGCTCCTCCTTTTATTATCGGTAGTACGCTGATTAAATCGATTCCCCAAACTGCAAATGGCAAGGGCTGACCATCTGCGTAAGTTTCAAAGATTAAGCTTGTGTGATCTTCATAAATCTCCAGCATCAATCACACTATCTGGTGTAGTCTACCGCATCTTGGTTTATTGTTCGCCAAAAATATCCATAGTAGTGGGCCTCTTTTGCCAATGTTTGTCTTCTGGTAGTTACCGCAACTGCCTTTGTGGATCTCCATGAGGATCTTCCCAGACTTAATATTTAGTTACACATCAAAGTAAGGGAGTGGAGAAACCTCTCCATTACAGCACCACATCCTGCCTTATGAATCATAGCGCCTTCCTGATAAGCTTCTTATGTTCATTCCAGACTCTGGGGAGTGTTCCTCCAAGCAGGCAGTCCTTGATCGACATCATCCACGATTCTTCCTCTTTCGTAGTCTCTAAAACCCAATCGACATCCATATGATCTATGCCAAGAACCAATAATACTTCTCCTGGGACCAGTCCTAGTGACCGTGTGCCTCCAAAACTAGCTAATTTGGCTCAACCTTCATATTCTGCTCTCTAGGAATATGAATTATTATGTAATGTTCAATGTCATTGAGCAATTCCCATGCTTTCGATAGGTAAGAGGCGAGATTCACTCCTTTAGCTTGATATACTCTCTTCACCTGACAGACAACTAGTCGGGAGTCGCTGTAAATGTGAAAAGTTTTTGTCCCCAATTCCTTCACAATATTTAATCCCACTATGAATGCCTCGTACTCAGCCACATTATTAGTAGCGGGAAATCCTAGCCTTATAGCATAACAGATTGACCGTCCTTTGGGGGTTTCAAGCACCCCGCTCCTAAGCAACATTCATTTGATGCACCATCGACAAACAATTTCCATTGCGATGCTACGATCGTATTGACCTCCTCGTCATCTGAAATTGCGAATTCAGCAATGAAATCAACCAACACATATCCATCAACTGCCCTCTAAGGATGATAAGTTACAACGTATTGGCTTAGCTTAATGTTCTATTTCAGAATTCGTCCTAAAGTCTCGGGATAGTAGAGTACCTGTTTCAAGGAGTGATCCATCAACACCTTGTTTGGGTGAGCTTGGAAGAACGACTGTAGTTTCCTTGATGCTATCAGCAAGTAGCATGCTAGCTTTTCCAGCCTCATGTAGTTTTGTTCAGCTTCGATGAACCGCTTGCTAATGTAGTACATAGGTCGTTGAATCCTTCCTTTCTCATGCATAAGCGCCGCACTTAATGCGTGGGCCGATACTACCAAGTAAATGAATAGATCTTCTCCATACACTAGTTTAGATGAACTTGTTCTGTCTCCATGTGTCATAGTAATTCTTCAAAAGTAGTATGACATTCCTGACTCCATTCAATGTTTTTCTTACCTTTCTTTAACTGATCGAAGTAAGGTATGCATTTATCTATCACTCTGGATATGAAGCGGCTCAATGCTGCATTCTTTCCATTCAAACTCTGAAACTCCTTTTTTGTTATCACTGCTTTAACATTCCATAGTGAGTATTCTGCTCTGGATAGGCCTTAATGCCCCTTGCGTTCACTGCAAACCCAAGAAATTTCCATGGAGCAACACCGAATGAACACTTCAATGGGTTCAACCTAATTCCATGTTTCCAAAGGATCTTTAACATCTTCGAGAGATCATCTAGATGATTTCTAGACACTTGTGATTTCACTAGCATGTCATCCACATAAATCTCAATTGTTTATTTGATTTGATTTTTAACATTGTGTTTACCACTCTCTAATAAGTAGCTCCGACATTTTTTAAGTCAGATGGAATTACATGGTAGTAGTACAACCTTAGATCTATGATGAAGCCGTTGTTCTCCTGATCAGGCTCATGTATTATAATCTGACTGTATTTTGAGTAGGCATCCATAAATGAAAGAAACTTATGTACAACTATTCCATCAATAAGCTGGTCAATTCTAAGCAACGAAAAGCTATCCTTTGGCAAGCTTTGTTCAAATATGAGTAATTGATGAAAGTTTACCACTTTCCATTCAATTTTTGCCAACATAGGATTTTTCTCCCAAGACATGTTTCATCGTGGATGAAGCCATTGGCCAATAGCTTATCCACTTCCCCCTTCAATGCAACAGATCGTTATGGACCCAGGCCATATCTCTTTTTCCTCATCGGTGTGAACTTAGGATTGATATAAAGTGTGTGACATGCTACCTCAGTCGATAGCCCACATATATCGAAACGTGTCCTAGTGAACACATCCAGATTAACACATAGAAATTTTATCAATTCATTTTTCATCTTGATTCCCAACTGTGAACCTATTTTCAAAACCAGAGTTGGGTCATCAATATCGATATAGACAGCCACTGTAAACTCCACAAATTTTGTTGTACCTCCTCTGTACTCCTTTTCCTAGGGTTTATAGCCTTGTAGAAGTGTCTATGGTCCTTGAGCCAGGGGCAGTTTTGTAATTGCTATGCTTGCGGTCCACGAATATGGAGAGTTGTCCCTACATTCTTCCTATTTTCACAGCGCTTTGATTCACGTAATTCAGTAGCATAGCATTCTTTTGCCGCGCTTTGGTCTCCTCTTATTACTCTTATCCTATTCTCTATTAGGAATTTCATTGTGAGATACCATGGTGCCAAAATAATTCTGAAGTCGAAGAAGGCCGGTTTGCCCAAGAAAGTATTGTAAGAAAATTCCTCATCAACGATCACAAAAGCCTAGATAAGGACCACTTCCCGTTCTAGTTCACCAAGATCTACAAGCACCTAACCGATTTCTTAGGTTCATCGGTAATACGTGAATCTTCATTCAGCAGGCTGCCACACCTTTCATGCTTATTTTCATCTAGTCAAATGATTTCGATACAGAATGTTGATCGATCTCCGACCGTCGACCAAAACTCGATGTACAATTCCTAGATCAAGCCTAACCATTATTACCATTGGGTTAGGAGTTGGTGCTTCAATGCCTTCAGTGTCCTGATTTTGGAATAGGATGTCATTGGTAATCATTCTTTATTGCATAGCCAGAGCTCGGTATTCATTGGTGTAGCAACTCTCCTAAGGGGCATGCTTCAGAAAACTGGCATATCATTCCATTTAACCCCAGCTCTGTCGTGCTAGATAAGGTCCTCCTTTATTGTTGTTTATGACAAACCTTTGATCCGTTCGTTTGGACTCTCCTCCGTTAGGTATGAACTGATTTCCTTAAGCGTTTGGTGCATGTGGTCCATAGGTTAATCAGGATTTTGTGGTTTCTTCACGTATGGTTGGATCCTATAGTTCCTTATCAATTCCTCAATCAAGTCTTTTAGATGCCGACACTCATTTATGTTATGCCTATGAGTCTTGCGGAAGCGGATAAACTTCCATGATCATTTTTGCTATTAGGATGCTTCCTTCTTGGGTAGTTTGTTGTATGGCTCAGTTCCCCAAGTGGCAAGGTAGATGTTTTCCAAACTGTCATTCAATGGTGTACAGTCTTTAAGCCTTAGATTCGTCGGACATTTTCCATTCCCATCACACCTATCGGAATTGGGGTTCCTCTTTTTCTATTTTTCTTTCTTTTTTGCACCTCCTACAGCTATTGTAGAGCAGTTTCCATCCTGTTTAACTGCAACATTACTCTGAATCACTTCCTTCGGTTGCTCATTGATGGTTCTACCTTCAATCATACTTGCTTCTTCTAACCATAGAAAACGGTTTACCTTTCAGTGAAATTCTTCCATCGTAGTTGGTTAATTCATTTTAATCCATTTACCAAAATCCATATTCAGATGAATAGCATGGACCAAAGCCATAAATACCATGTCTTCCTTTGGATTTCTCTCCATAGTAACCACGACGTTAAACCGGTTCAAGAAAGCTTTTAGTGACTCATTAGGCCTTGAGGAATTCCAAATAAGGACATCATGTCCTTTGGTCATGCAGTGTGAAGTCTTAACTGTTCCAGAAACTTTCTTGCCAACTCATCAAAAGTGGTAATAGACTTTGGTGCAAGTCTCGCAGACCACATGGAAGCAACTCCTTCTGAGAAGATAGGAAAACACCTACAAGGGATGGCATCCATAGTTCTAGCTCCATTCATACAGCATTCATATTTAAAAAAGTGTTGTTTAGGGTCCGTTGTTCCATGATACCATGGCATAGGGCATGGTGAATCTTCAAGGATATTCTTCATTCAGGACGTTCGCGGTAATGGATGTTTGGCTTGGCATAGAACCCCGGCCTTCATTTTTCCTACTCTTGCATTCCTCTATCAATCATTTAACCCTATCAACGATATATTCTTTGTTGGCACGATTATTTACATGTCTACTATCAGGAGCTACCACAAGCGTTTGACCCCGCAAATGATCTTCATTTTCTAACTGAAGCCTAGGTTCTCATTCTCCGGGAGAACCGCTCCTGTAGTGTTTCGTTGGTGTGCGGTTAGTCTTGCCACGACAGTCCAAGCTCCAACTCTAGTGTTTAGTCCATTAACACTAGTATTCAATCCCAAGTCTCCATCATCAAGCTGCATATCTTCTTCGAAGTCTAAAACGAGCATGATGTCACCTTCCTCAGGAGTGTTCACTACAATGTTTGAGTCGGCCTAAGTTGTTTTGGCTAGATACCATCCTGTCTGCTAACAGAGAGAACCCCTTGCTTCCTCCTACGGCATCCTCTACAACTTTGGGAGTTGCTTCCTTCTGTCCTTGCATTCCATCCCTCCTATTTCGGCCAAAAACGAAGGAATTTTCTTGTTCTATTGTAGGAGAAATTTTCCTTCTAGTTCTCCTTGTTATTGGCGGCTGCAAAGTTAGCAACACATTCATCTTATCCATGAGAGCTTTTTGATTATCAATAAATTTTTGGTTAAGATCATTGATAATCTAATTAAGCTCTTTTTTAGTAACAACTTCATGTGAAGTAGAAGATCCAGATAGCAGATTTCCATTGTTTACTTCTATTTGTTGGGTGATTACTTCACCACCACTAACTGTTGCTCCTACAGATATTCCAAATGTAGATTTTCCTTTCATAATGCCATTGGAATAACAAATATTCAATTTTTCTAAGCTAACTTTCCGGATCTAATTTTTGGATCATATGATATCCAAAGTAGAGAGCTAGATTAAAGCCTGAGTTAAAACCTTAATAAAAGAACTGAAATGTTGGCATTAAAAATGGATCAACACCCAAGAATAGATTGTAGGGAACCTATGAGACCTAGATCTAGTAGATAGTAGTTGAAAAAAAGGAAAATAAAAAAGAGAGACACAAGATTTTATAGTGGTTTGGCAATCTATGGCCAACGTTCGCTTTATAGATTTGTTGCTCGTAGATTTGATGTAGTTTGTTTGAGATTACAGAAGATTTTAAGAGAATAATTTTAATTACATGTGTTAGACATATTCTAAGTCCTAAAATTGCCCAAAATAGATGCCTTGGTGACTATTGTGTGGAGAGTGAAAATGAAAGATGCAGAGCTTTCCCGTAGTGATGGAAGAAATCAGATCTCCTTTTGATTGGTTTGTGTTATAGGGGAAACATTTGTGTTAGGCTAGAGGTTTAGTTGGTGCAGAGTCCAGATGTTGGCGCTGGGTTGTATAAGAAGACTCGAAGTCATTCGAGTTAAATAAATCACTCGATATCGAGTCATTTCCTTAGGTGGAAATGATTCCTCCTCTTTTATACTTCCTTTCTATCTTTAAGCAGAGGTGTTTCACTCCTTTTCTCTAGCAATTTGATTGACTTTACTGATAGTACCTACATCACTTGGATTGCTTTGCTATTGGAGATCTCTCTTCATACTTGAGATAGGTATTCATAATCTCACGATAACACTTGGGCACACTCCAAAGAAGTAGAAAATAGGTCATATGAAGTTGATGAGTTGATAAAAGGTCAAGAAACAAGTCGGCACCAAGTGAAATGAGTCGGTGCCGAATGATTTCCTTAGGCGATATTGGGATGAATCCCTCTTCTAAGCAAGCCCACCATGTTTCAAGTCATTTCGTCTTCTCTCGATATTCTAACTCATTTTGGCTTCTGCTTGGATAAAAATGCAGTTAACAATATCTAATGTAACAATACATATAATAAAGAGGTAAAAACTGTGATGACCTGCAAATCCGTACCCTTTGAATCGACAATAAACCACAGCTGTCCAACCCAAAAAGCACAGACTAACGGAAAGCCAGGAAAAAGAAAAGAAGATAGAAGAAGAGAAGAGAAGAAAGAGAGAAGATAAAACTAAACAGAACAATACAGTATCTCACACCGCAGCGGAAAACATATAATATCATATCAATGATCTTTATAAAATAGAAACTATACATACATACATTGATCAGAGATCAACAATCAATCACTAGTTACCACCCTGGATAGTTATAATAACCCGTCCTCACAATTGCTGATAATATAAAAAACTAAGTACAACGGATAATCAAAATAGATATGTGTATACATAATGAAGATCTCCAGCTCTCCTGCTGAAGCTCCAAAAGCACCAAATCTGAACCTGTAAATATACTCGGTCTGACCCAAGCATTGAAAGAGAAGAACGTCCGGATCAGTCTGGTAAACCAACGTGATAAACACACTCAACCGAATTATTAAATTACCAAACGTTTTCTTTTCAAAACAAAAGTATCTCGTAAGAGATTTCCACACATAAACACGGACATGATTTTACCTTAGATAATTAAAACATTTCATATCAAATCATTTGATATTATACTAGTGTCTGGAATACAAATAATATTAATCATAGCCGAATGGTTACCTATATAGCATTTCGGGACTATTCATAATGCCTTTACAAACAAAAGCACAAGCTCGTAGTGGGGTTTGGATTTCCATACAAATGACCAGGTGAAGGGACTACCTTCCGACAGTACATCTCTAGAGGAATGTACCAAGAACCAACACAAAGGATTCTCTGCCAACACAAGATCGGCCCAGCTCTATAAGTAGATGGTACCGAATATATCATCCTCCGGTCGTTACCGACCTTTTTCGAGGGCCTTCTAGCATACAAACCACAATAATCGGATACACAATGTCACAACATGTAAAGATATGTCTAGAAGAGGATGATCATATCCTACTTAGGAGCGACCCACTTAGCCTTGCTGCATCTAACGTTGTTTTGGTCATTTCCGGTTGATGAGGCCTGAGGTAATGATACCTTTCACAAATCACAATCACATCACTTTGAATGCCACATGGCCATTCCCGTTGACTACTAATTGCCTTGCACAAAAATACAACCCTTAAGCTCATATGTCTCAAGAAGGGTGTTTAGCTAAGAGAAGTTGCCTTCTCCGCTAAAAACCAATGTACGTAATCTTTGGAAATGAAATGTCAGACAAATATTCATACAATTTTTCAAGGAACAGGACAAACTAAAGGTTCTTTCCTACCACATCCTGTCGGGAAATCTCTAGGATTAGTAGCGAATAGTCCTTGCATTGGATATTTCATAACGAAGAGACTACTGCTACTAGATGTATATTGGGATTTTAACCCCAAACGATCAACAAAAGGTCCTCCACTACGAAAATCCTGAATATCAATATCATCAATAACCTGCATAATCGAATGCATATACGTTGGTCCGAAGTGATTTTCAAATAAATCTGATCCCAGTCTCTTTGCACCAACAACGCAAAAGCGTTTCTCAACCTCACACAGATACAGGTCTCATAGACTTATCACGTCTCTAGCTTTCAACTTGCTATCCTTCGACCAAGAAGGAAGCTTGATAGATTGGAGTAATACTCTGCACTACATGAATCAACATCCTCAACACAAACGATAATCAAGCCTACATAGATGGCTACGTACTAAATGTACGACTAAATAGTTCCCACATCAAGTTGAGGAACTAAAATGGCCAAATTTGATAGTCGATTATTTAACTATCAAAGAAGAAAACAAATATTTAGCACATATGAAATCACCAAGCCCTTTTAATTAATCTTTTATTAATTAAATCACTTGCTATATATTCATTTTAAATTATCTTTAAAAAGATATATTCTCAAATCGTTTCAACGTTGGAAAACATTTCCATATACTTATTTAATAATAAGTAATTCACAAATCTCTTTATTATCATCTCTTTGGAAAATATTACATATTCTTAGATCACGATTGAGTATATATTTATTCCTTCAAGGAAAACAATCTCTTAAACACATTTATTCGAGTTAAAGCGAATATTGCGTAAAACATCGTTATGACAACCCAAAATCACTAGTATAGGGATTCGAAAATAAGATTGATATATAAATCTCATATACTATACAAAAACATTCCGTTCGAAAATCATTTACTATAACAATAGTGTTATAATCCATCATTTCCTTACTTCTCGAAAATGTCTATTTCAACAATGAATGCTGAAATCTATGGTTTCGACATTTAATATATTTTAAAATATCTTCAAAACATTTTACTTAATTTAAAAGAAAACTTTCCAAAGCATATCTGTTTTTTAATATATTATTCACTGTCCAAAATTGTGAATATAATTCATTTACCAAATCCAATATTTCTACATATTAAAGGATAATCCACTGTACAAAATCATGGATGAAATTCCTTTAACAAGCTTCATATTTAACTTATCAAAATAAGTTGATTTTAGATTTATAAAACCATTTTATAAATTCCATATATATTTTATAAGAATTTCCATATACAAAATCCCTTAATTAACAAATTCCATTTATACCTCATTTATATTCCAAAGTCCAATTATAAGTTAATAACTTATAATTCTCTTATTTACAAATTCATTCATTTTATAACTTCAAAAATTCAAAAATCTTATTTACTTATAAAATCTATTTATAACTTCATTTTAACATTTACAAAGCTTCTTTACAATTTCATCACTTTTGATTTCAATTTTATAAACCTATGAATATAAACCGTTTATAATAAGTCAAAAATCTCAATTTAAACTATTTACAGAATAGTTACTCCATATTTCAAAAATCACATTCTGATTATATTTCACAAATATCATAATTGTTATAACATAAAAATTATCACTTTTATTTATTTAAAATAAATCCATTTACCCAACAATTCAAAATCAACAAAATGTATATTTTAAAAATCACTTTGAAAATCCTTTTTAATTTGGAAACCATCACTTTAATATTTTTAAAATTCCAAAATAGGCCCAATGCTGCAACAGTACTAAGCATATCAATCACGGCATCCAAAACATCATATATCATATGATAATAGCATATATCACAATACCTGCAAATAAATCAACAGTGATGAGGAATCCAGTTGGATCCTTCCAACCTATCACCTGCAAAAAATATACATATTATAATATGTGTACATTGTCCGCTTCGAAGCAGACGCGCATACAAAGGGTCAGCCGCTCATACACGGGAACTTATAGGATCTCATTTGCTCCAATAGGCAGGAATATATCCAAATATCAATTAATATATATATATATATACATATAATATTTCAAATATCATCCAAATAATCATCAATCATCATAAAATAATTTATTATCACTTATATAAAAATATCAGTGAATCAGAAAGAGTGAGTTGTACTCACATTGATTCCAATAACTGTTGTAGTGTTTTATTCTGAATAAAATTAAACGCGCATTTAATTTTATTTAGAATTTACACTAGTTATAATCAACTCCAAGCCAGCTCTAAAATGAAGTGCTCGTCAATACGGACCCAACGTAATTTGATTCGTCAAAAACGGACCTCGTATGACAAAGTTATGCAATTTTAAAGATTGTACAAATTTAAATATATAATAAATTCAATTTATGTTTTTATTTTGACCTAAAATTCATCCTATCCGTTCGCTTATACATCACGAGGTCAAGGCCAATGCTTTGTTCTTCTCCCACGTGATCACCGGGTTCACATTCGAACCCAATTGCCGCCTACAACCTTAATCGCCGCTCCACCTACGTGCATCTAGAGAATGATCGGGCATGGCTGTTCAAAGCGCCTAGCCAAGCTCTACCACCGGTGTGAGCATTATCGAGCTCGGTGTATCTATGGCCCAAAAAAAACGTGCGTGAACAACACGACTTTGAACTTGAATTGTCGTTGATCCATAGCTCGAATTTCGATCATACCCGTTGGATTCGAAGATCTTATTGTGCTCTTCGATGTCATAGTTGGAAGTTTTTCGTATAGGTGGATGGATTGGAAAAAAACGAGGGGGAAGATCGGACATTTCTGGCCACTAACAAGAAGTGGCGGCTAGCTCTAGTGAAACGACCCTGACTCGACCTTCGAAAATCACACCGAATACATCATCTATATTCAAATGTCGCAGATTCAAACGTCAAATCTGATTCGCCGGAGCTTATAACACATTAAGTATAACAACACAGTGGAAGAAAATGAATATATCAATATACAACATTGATACAATATCTGATACTACTGAATATCAAATACAAATGACTATTAATATATCCAAGATAGATACAAGACAATAACATAGACAACAGCAGCGGAAATACAATGTCTTCAATGCCAACTCCAAAATTCCATCTCCAATCTAAAGCTAGCACGAACTCTCATCAAGTTGTACTAAGCAAGGCCAGTCATCCAAAGACTGAAGAAGACCTCCAAATGCTACCAAACCAAAGATTCCGAAAGCTATCGAATTTACACTTATTATTGATTATCTGAAAAACCGAACTCTAGACTGCCCGTGTGGAAAATTATGGGCACACAAAGTTTAGGAAGAGAACAATAAACTCTAGGTCAGTCATGGGACTGGTATGAGCAAACAAAACAGTTTATCTTTAAAACAAACAACAAAGGATTTTAAAATTTAAATCCGTAATGCTTTTTGGAAAATGAAACTACCATAAGGCCTCCCGTCGTACACACAATCCAAACGCAGAATTGCAGGAGATTTCTCCTTATGATAGTCAAATATGCTTGATACGCAAAAACTTTTTGATATTATTATTAGTGCATATTGGAAAACATTTGAAAGTAATATTAATCTTAGCCAGCATAGACATTTCGAGCTATGCCTACTATAGCTACCATCTAAACAGTGGTGACCACTATAAGTAAATGGCAGGTTCTACAACTAAAACAGTACAAGGTGCGTATTAGTTATTGGATTTCCAACAAATGGTCGGGCTAAGGAACCTTCTACTGCCACATGGGTACGCCTCTGGAGGGACGTCCCGAGAATCTACTCGGCTCTCTGCCAACACAAGACCGGGTTACCTCTGTAACTAGGTAACTACTACTCGAGCATGCCATCCCCCGGACGTTTGCGACCTTTATCCGAGGTGCCTCTACACCAACAACCACAAAGCAATCACAAAGTAAAATATTTTTAGTGACCACATGAGTTAAGTATTTGGGCACCATACCATGATACCACCCTTTTCCAGAAGGGAATGACACATCCTAAAGGGCGCGACCCTCATAACCTTGCCCATCTTTCCTATTTCGACCATTTCTGGGGTGTGAGGTCCTGATGCAGTCTCGTCTACAAAGCTATGCTTTATACAAAAGCCATGCTTTGATCAACAAATGATCAACGACACATAGCAGCACTTAGCATGTCACACTACTAAATTGGGAGTATATCACTGATAACTATCAACTACATAACCTCTGAACTCGTACGTCTCAGAGAAGGGTGTTAAGCTAAGAGAATAAATCTCCGCCACCAAACAGAAATGTATTTGATAGAGATCAGTTTTATATCTCAAAGTGTAATGTCAGACATACAACCATACAAGTTTGTTCCGGGTTCGAATAGAACCGAAGGCACTTCTTCTAATAAAGGAAGAAGCCCTTGCAATCCGGGTATCCACAATTCCGATCGGACTCCCCATCACATATGGAGGTCTCTATACTGGAGAAACTCAGTGCAAAGTCATTCGACGGGTTATCCTATAGTTCTCGAAGACACCCGGTCTTCACCGCCGGTCTTCAATTGCTATCCATAATGTCGTATCACTATTCGGAATGGGTTATATGACACAAAGTCCTCTCTCGGCTAAACCGAATAGTGAGCGCAATATTTAAAAACATATGGATATGTGATTTCAGTTAAGTCACAACTTTTAAAAACCCAAAACCTTTCTTCAAATGGTTTAAACAAATTACCATTTCAAATCTTTAAACAAAAAGATTCATTTCACAAAGTTCACCTAGTTTCACAAAGATCCATTCACATATTTTCAAAATAATTTCCATTTCAATTAGGATTAACTAATCCAATCTTTAAATCAAAGATTTAACTTATAGCTTTCAAACCTGTTTCCAAAGATTTATTCATAACTTGAAAAACCATTTTCATTTCAAACTTGAAATCCCTTTAGCACAAATTGGAAATTCATTTCTTAAACGAAAGCTATTTGAAAACAAATAGTTTTCATTTCGGAAAAATCCGATTTCATTTATACAAGTTAAAATATTTGGGTTAAATTCAAATTTCAAAAACAACGCTTTAAAAATGGTTTAAAAACCATATAAACTTGTATAACCTTTTTAAATCATAAATAGAATTCAATTTCAAAATTTTGAATTCAAATTTAAATCAAATTTCAAAATTAAATCAAGTTATTCAAAAATAACTTTTATATTTAAAATTCCTTTTCAAAAGCTTTTCACTTTAAACCCAATCAATTTCCAAAACCATTTGAATTCAAGATTCAATTTTAAAACTATTTCAAAAATCTGTAACTTAACCAATTTCCTCGTGCAATCCATATTTATGTGTGTATAAGTGTGGTCCAGGGGTTTTACACAATAAAAGTGCAACATCATCAATTAGCACAGATTCAAATACAGCAATCTATTTGATAAGCGGTATAAACTATAACGCTTATCTTTATTCACAGATCACATATAAATAACATAGGTACATCGCAGATAAATAAATTACATTCATCACAGATAATAAGTTACATTTCATAGCTTAATCATATCACAGAACATCATATATAAGGGATATCGCACAATTCAAAGCATCAAATTTAATCCATACATTCATAAGTAAGATCAGTTAATTGTCTGATTAATTCAAATCAGATTAATTACTTATGAATTACTAATCCTGGTTAATTAACATTAATAAATTACAAATCATTTATTATTCTTTAATCATTTATTAATTAACCATTAATACTAAATTAATAACCTTTAATTATAATTCATCAACCTTTAATTATTAAATAATTAACCTTTAGTTATTTAATTCACTATTTAATTAATTATCTTTAATTAATTAATTAACCCTTAATTAATACCATTAAATTAATTATCCTTAATTAGTTATGATACGTGACCATCCCTAATCTTAAATTAATGTTAATCACTTGATTAATCCACCTTTAATCATTAATTAATTACTTTAAATTAAGTAATTATCTTTAAGTAATTGATTACCTTTAATAACTCAATTAACCTTTTTTTTTAAATTAATTAACCTTAATTAGTTTTTTTAAGTAATTATTTTTTAAGTAATTATTTTTTAAGTAATTATTCCTTAATTACTTACATTAATTAATAAATCATTAATTACTTATGCTCTTAATTAATTAAAAGATAAACCATTTTATCTTTATTAATTACTTTAGTTATCTTTTAAACCTTGTTTAATAAATCTTATAATTAATTATCATTAACCACTAAATCACAATATCATAATTTATTTAAATGAACTTATCAGTTAAATAAAGGATAATAAAATACTTTAAACTCAAATAATAATAAAAATTAAAACTTTAACCACCCCATGATTTAAAAATAACAATTTATAGTTCAAAGGAAATGGGTTAATAAAAATTATTCAAATTTAAAACTTAATTTATTAAGAATTTTAAAACTTTTAAAATACATCATTCTATTGCCTTGAGATGACTTCGAGTATCAACCCGAGTCAATACACGTTTTTCCCAAGACCTGCTTCGAATTAATCTCAATCCCCGAGACATCTTTTTTTTCTTTTTCACTTCCTTAATTCTTTAAAACTGTTCTAATCGTTCGCGAGTAATACGAAGGAAAACACGAGCCAACAGACCAAAATTCTCGAATTTGACTTCGAGCCTGCTGCTTCTTCTCCACCGTCAATTTCAACTTCAACCCAGATACGCCAATGCCCACATGCACGTGCACGACCACTAGATCATTGATCGACCATCACCAACCCCCTCACCAATTCACTGACGACGCTATTGTCCCTTCCAAACACCCAGATCATCGGAATACGATGGGAATCAAAATCGAACAGATTGAGCTACCACTGGAACCAACTTGATCACTGAAATATGGTTCGTGCCGCCACCTCAGATGGTCAGAAGATTCACGATCACGTTCAAGTAACCGCTGAAGTGTCACGCTTCCATCGACACCACTTTGGTTGACTCCGATGTAGCGACGACGAAGCGACGATGAATTTTTCGATGCTAATACAAATCTAAGTTTAAACCCTAATTTGATCTCGATCCATCACTCTATTCAAAAAAAAAATATTGGAACATTATTCCAACAATCTTCAACACTCGAGTTATCTTCAACGTCAGTCTCAAAGCTCATTGTCTCCCCGTTCATCAGAAATTACCCGATCTGTGTTTTCTGTTCAACTTGCAATTTCACTTGCATTTCGAGCTTAAAGTCATGGTTATAATTTTAAAATTCATAGATTTTGATAACAAATCAAATTATACACTCGAAACAAAGAATCATTCAGGTCGTGATTTTGATACAATTTCAAATTTTACTGTAATTCCTCTTTCTTGTTAAATTTTCTTCAGAGTCATCCTTAAAAATATTTTTAAACCCAATATCTTGTTATTACAAGTATATTTTGTTTATAACATATATCCTATAGGAGATCAGGGAAGAAGATATTGATTTTTTCTTCTTTCATGCTTTTAAACCCAGTAAGTAGAACAGAGAAGTACATGCATAGGCACAGACATGAAACATCATTCACAGATATTCACAGACATGCAAGAACATTCCAGATCATACTTCAATGATCATTAAGATAAAATAGGGTTATGGGGTTTGCTCACCTTGACATGTTGACAGGTTTAGCTTAGGCCTGGAATTTGTATTTTTATCTATTCTGAAAATGATCTGCTTGAACCTTGAACTACAGAGACAGATTTTGATCTTTTAATCTGGAAATTTTAAAATCTGGAACAAGCTGATGCATTTGATTTTTGTTGTCTGAACTTGATTGAATCTACTCTGGTCATAAGCTTCAGATCTTTGAATTGGAGTTGATTTGTTTTTGAATTGGAATCTTGTTTCCAGATTGATGAACTTGAATTTATTTTCTTTTTGATCTATGTTTGTTTCTGAGTTTGAAAATCCTGAGTTGTTCTTAATGTTTTTGATTATTGAATCTGTTGAGTTGCTTCTAGCTTTTGTTTGAATTGATCTTCTACAGGTTTACTTTTGGTTTTAATTCTCTGGTTTTTTGAATTGCCTTAAATGATCTGGTGATCTTGGATTTAATCAGAGACTTGTATCTGATTTCATTTCCATGTTGAGTTTTTTTTTCTTTTTGCATTGTTTTGATTTCTCAGGTTTTAATCTTCTGTTTTTAATTTCTTTTTGTTTTTGAATTTGGTTTCTCAGGCTTGAGAAGTTTTAAAAATGAAAACAGCCTAACTATTTTTTTTGTTAATCAATGTATATTTCTAATTCGAATTTAAAAAGAAAAACAAACATTTTTGCCACTTTTTAAAGCATGTTAACACTTGTCTATACATATTTTGATTTTCTTACAAATGTCTTTTGTAACCTAAATTGTGTTTAAGTCCTTACTTTAATTACATTTGAAATTATGGTTTAAACCCTTGTTAATTTTATATTTACATATGTATATTTTCAAATTATACTTATTATGGTTTAAATGTTATACACTTTTAAAATTTTATTTTATAAATTTACAAACCAATTTTATATATATATGTTTTCTTATTAATTTCTAAAAGATATGTATATTTAAGTTTTTATTTATTCTTATCTTCATTTGTATTTATACATTTTATTTTGTACTTATACAATTTTAAAACAAATGATTTGAAATCAAATTATTCATTACTAATAAATAATTATATATATCCATATATATTAGTTCTTTGGAAATATAAAGTTAATAAATCCAATTTTATTTTTAAAATATTTTCTTCTGAATTACAAAACCAAGATTCTATTTGAAACCTCATTATATACATTTAAACAAACAACCAAATATCTTATTTTATTTGGTAAAACACAAATAAATCCACAATTTAATTCAAAAATGAAATTAATTTCCAATTTAAATTTGATTTAAAAAAGGGAACGTTACAAATTCCCCCTTAAGAAAATTTTGTCTTTGAAATTTGCCAGGGAGACAACAAAGATAGATGAACACACAGAGAAATGGTTCACCAGATCAAACTGAATAGTTATTCTGCATTTGGCTTACCAAATCAGAATATCACCAATAATTATGAGAACTAACTAATTCAATATTTCACAAAATACTAGGGTCATCTAGATCTACGAATATGCAGGGGCATTGATTAGTTCGAAGGGATAACTAATCACTTGTAGAATATATTTGGACCCAACAGAACAAACAATGGATACTCAATCCAGGTTGGAATACCCCAAAGTATACACCAACTTGTCCCTCTTCGGACTTTGATGCTCACAAGAAATCACAATAAAATTTCAAATTTGGTTTAATCGAAATCGTTTTATTGATACAATTTAACTTCATTTTAATTTATCAATTTATTCCAATAAAATTTCATTTTGTTAAAGTTGAAACAATAAGTTGATAACGAGAATACGAGGTAGGAACTTATCTACATGATTCGCAGGCCATTACCGCACCGAAGCTTCTTCTTATAGCTGCTACAAAGCAATCAAAGAATTTGAAATTGGATCAAAGGAGATTGAGGAGAAAAGTTGTTTTCGCTATTGCAGGGTATTGACTATTTGTAGTGGTACTCCCATGTACCCTATCTCGTCCTCTTCTTGCAATCATACTTACTATTAGTGGATAGTAAGAGAATTTACTAAGGCATTCGAATGGATATCTTAGGGATACTCATTCTATGGTATACTTCACCCTATCTCTAATGAGTTACCTAATGTGTTATACTCCTGAGGTAAAGTTTCAACCTTCAGCTCTGGTACCAAATGAAACGACCATGACTCGACCTTCGAAAATCAGCACCGAATACATCACCTATATTCAAATGCCGCAGATTCAAACGTCGAATCTGGTTCGCCGGAGCTTATAACACATTAAGTATAACAACACAGCGGAAGAAAATGAATATATCAATATACAACATTGATACAATATCTGATACAACTGAATATTAAATACAAATGACTATCGATATATCCAAGATAGATACAAGACAATAACAGAGACAACAACAACGGAAAGACAATGTCTTCATTGCCAACTCCAAAACTCCATCTCCAATCCAAAGCTAGCTCGAACCCTCATCAAGTTGTACTAAGCAAGGCCAGTCATCCAAAAAATGAAGAAGACCTCCAAATGCTACCAAACCAATGATTCCAAAAGTTATCGAATCTACACTTATTATTGATTATCTGAAAAACCCAACTCTAGACTGCCCATGTGGAAAATTGTGGGCACCTAAAGTTTAGGAATAGAACAATAAACTCTAAGTCATGAGACTGGTATGAGAACAAAAAACAGTTTATCTTTAAAAAAAACAACAAAGGATTTAAAATTTAAATCCGCAATGCTTTTTGGAAAATGAAACTACCATAAGGCCTCCCGCCGCACACACAATGCAAACGCAGAATTGGAGGAGATTTCTCCTTATGATAGTCAAATATGCTTGATACGCAAAAACTTTTTGATATTATTATTAGTGCATAGTGGAAAACATTTGAAAGTATAATATTAATCTTAGCCAGCATAGACATTTCGAACTATGACTACTATAGCTACCATCTAAACAGTGGTGACTGCCATAAGTAAATGGCGGGTTCTACAACTAAAACCGTACAAAGTGTGTATTGGTGATTGGATTTCCAACAAATGGTCAGGCTAAGGAACTTTCTACTGCCACATGGGTATGCCTCTGGAGGGACGTGCCGAGAACCTACCTGGCTCTCTACCAACACAAGGCCGGGTTACCTCTGTAACTAGGTAACTACTGCTCGAGCATGCCATCCCCCGATCGTTTGCGACCTTTATCCGAGGTACCTACACCAACAAACACAAAGGAATCACAAAGTAATAGATTTGTAGTGACCACATGAGTTAAGTATCTGGGCACCATACCATGATACCACCCTTTTCCAGAAGGGAATAACACACCCTAAAGGGCGTGACCTCATAACCTTGCTGCATCTTTCCTGTTTCGACCATTTCCGAGGTGTGAGGTCCTGATGCAGTCTCGTCCACAAACTACGCTTTATACAAAAGCCATGCTTTGATCAACAAATGATCAACAACACATAGCAGCACTTAGCATGTCACATTACCAAATTGAGAGTATATCATTGATAACTATCAACTACATAACCTTTGAGCTCGTACGTCTCAGAGAATGGTGTTAAGCTAAGAGAATAAATCTCCGCCACCAAACAGAAACATATTTGATAGAGACCAGTTTTATATATCAAAGTGTAATGTCAGACATACAACCATACAAGTCTGTTCCGGGTTCGAACAGAACCGAAGGCGCTTCATCCAATAAAGGAAGAAGCCCTTGCAATCCGGGTATCCACAATTCCGATCGGACTCCCTATCACATATGGAGATCTCTATACTGAAGCAACTCAGTGCAGATTCATTCGACAGGTTATCCTATCGTTCTCGAAGACACCCGGTCTTCACCACCGGCCTTTAAATGCTATCCATAACGTCGTATCACTATTCAGAATGAGTTATATGACACAAAGTCCTCTCCCGGCTAAACTGAATAGTGAGCGTAATATTTAAAAACATATGGATATGGGATTTTAGTTAAGTCACAACGTTTAAAAACCCAAAACCTTTCTTCAAATGATTTAAACAAATTACCATTTCAAATCTTTAAACAAAAAGATTCATTTCACAAAGTTCACCCAGTTTCACAAAGATCCATTCATAGATTTTCAAAACAATTTCCATTTCAATTAGGATTAACCCATCTAATCTTTAAATTAAAGATTTAACTTATAGCTTTCAAACCTGTTTCCAAAGATTTATTCATAACTTGGAAAACCTTTTTCATTTCAAACTTGAAATCCCTTTAACACAAATTGGAAATTCATTTCTTATATGAAAGCTTTTATTATTTGAAAACAAATAGTTTTCATTTCGAAAAAATCTGATTTCATTTATACAAGTTAAAATCTTTGGGTTAAATTCAAATTTCCAAAACAACACTTTAAAAATGGTTAAAAACCCATATAAACTTGTATAACCTTTTTAGATCATAAATAGAATTCAATTTCAAATTTTTGAACTCAAATTTAAATCAAATTTCAAAACTAAATTAAGTTATTCAAAAATAATTTTTATCTTTGAAATTCCTTTTCAAAAGCTTTTCACTTTAAACCCAATCCATTTCTAAAACCATTTGGATTCAAGATTCAATTTTAAAACTATTTCAAAAATCTGTGACTTAACCAATTTCCTCGTGCAATCCATATTTATGTGTGTATAAGTGTGGTCCAGGGGTTTTACACAATAAAAGTGCAACATCATCAATTAGCACGGATTCAAGTACAGCAATGTATTTGATAAGCGGTATAAACTATAACGCTTGTCTTTATCAACAGATCACAGATAAATAACATAGGTACATCGCAGCTAAATAAATTACATTCATCACAGATAATAAGTTACATTTCACAGCTTAATCATATCACAGAACATCATATATCAGGGATATCACACAATTCAAAGCATCCAGTTCAATCCAAACATTCATAAGTAAGATCAGTTAATTGTCTGATTAATTCAAATCAGATTAATTACTTATGAATTACTAATCCTGGTTAATTAACATTAATAAATTACAAATCCTTTTGATTAATTATTCTTTAATCATTTTTTAATTAGGGTACTTTTGGCACAGGTCCTTATTAAGTTTCAAAATTCACGAAAAGTCCTTCACTAAATTTCAGTGTAAATTAGGTCCCTGTTTTTTATTCACGATTATTGCAGAGCATGATGCAACTTTTCATAAAAGTTGCTGACATTTCCGCAACTTTTCTGTACACTGTGAGCATAGTGTATGAAAGTTGCTGAAATATCAGCACTTATTTATAAAACTCCCTGACATTTCAGCAGCATTTATGTACACTGTAAACACAATTTATGAAAGTTAATGAAATATCAGCACTTATTTATAAAAGTTGTTGACATTTCAGCAATAATTTTTCTTTGTTTCTAGAAAATAGGGATCGGATTTACAATGAAACATTAACAGGGAAAGTTGCTGAAATATCGGCACTTATTTATAAAAATTGCTGACATTTCAGCAATAATTTTTCTTCGTTTCCAGAAAACAGGGACCTGCTTTACAATGAAACTTTGACAGGGACCCGCTTTACAATATAAAAGTATGATAGGGATGCCTCCCTAATTTCCACTATTAATTAACCATTAATAATAAATTAATTAATCTTTAATTATAATTCATCTACCTTTAATTATTAAATAATTAACCTTTAATTATTTAATTCACCATTTAATTAATTATCTTTAGTTAATTAATTAACCCTTAATTAATTCATTACCATTAAATTAATTATCATTAATTAGTTACGATAAGTGACTATCCCTAATCTTAAATCAATGTTAATCACTTGATTAATCCACCTTTAATCATTAATTAATTACTTTTAATCAAGTAATTATCTTTAAGTAATTGATTACCTTTAATTACTCAATTAACCTTTTTTTTTAAATTAATTAACCTTAATTAATTTTTTAAGTAATTATTCTTTAAGTAATTATTCCTTAATTACTTACACTAAATTAATAAATCATTAATTACTTATGCTCTTAATTGATTAAAAGATAAACCATTTTATTTTATTAATTACTTTAGTTATCTTTTAAACCTTTCTTAATAAATCTTATAATTAATTATCATTAACCACTAAATCACAATATCATAATTTATTTAAATGAACTTATCAATTAAATAAAGGATAATAAAATACTTTAAACTCAAATAATAATAAAAAATTAAAACTTTAACCACCCCATAATTTAAAAATAACAATTTATAGTTCAAAGGAAATGGGTTAATAAAAATTATTCAAATTTAAAACTTGATTTATTAAGAATTTTAAAACTTTGAAAATACATCATTCTACTGCCCCGAGATGACTTCAAGTATCAACCCGAGTCAATAAACGTTTTTGCCAAGACCTGCTTCGAGTTAATCTCAAATCCCCGAGACATCTTTTTTTTTCTTCTTTTCTTTTCCTAAACTTCTTTAAAACTATTGTAATCGTTCGCAAGTAACACGAGGGAAAACACGAGCAAACAGACCAAATTTCTCGAATTTGACTTCGAGCTTGCTGCTTCTTCTCCACCCTCAATTTCTACTTCAACCCAGATACGCCAATGCCCACATGCACGTGCACGACCACCAGATCGTTGATCGACCATCACCAACGCCCTCACCAATTCACTGACGACGCCATTGTCCCTTCCAAACCCCCAGATCATCGGAATATGCCAGGAATTAAAATCAAACAGATTGAGCTAACACTGGAACCAAATCGATCATTGAAATATGGTTCGTGTCACCACCTCTGATGGTCAGAAGATTCGCGATCACGTTCAATTAACCGCTAAAGTGTCACGCTTCCATCCACCCTACTCCGGTCGACCCGATGTAGCGATGACGAAGCGACGATGAATTTTTTAATGCTAACACAAATCTGAGTATAAACCCTAATTTGATCTCGATCCATCACTCTATTCAACAAAAAAATATTTGAATATTTTTCCAACAATCTTCAACACTCGAGTTATCTTCAACGTCAATCTCGAAGTTCATTGTCTCCCCGTTCATCAGTAATTACCCAATCTGTGTTTTCTGTTCAACTTGCACTTTCACTTGCATTTCGAGCTTAAAAGTCATGGTTATAATTTTAAAATTCATAGATTTTGATAACAAATCAAATTATATACTCGAAACAACGAATCATTCAGGTCATGATTTTGATATAGTTTCAAATTTTACTGTAATTCCTCTTTCTTGTTAAATGTTCTTCAGAGTCATCCTTAAATATATTTTTAAACCCAATATCTTGTTATTACAAGTATATTTTGTTTATAACATATATCCTATAGGAGATTAGGGAAGAAGATATTGATTTTTTCTTCTTTCATGGTTTTAAACCCTGTAAGTAGAACAGAGAAGTACAGGCATAGGCACAGACATGATTACATCAATTCACAGATATTCACAGACATGCAAGCACATTCTAGATCATACTTCAATGATCATTAAGATAAAATAGGGTTAAGGGGTTTGCTCACCTTGACATGTTGACAGGTTTAGCTTAGGCCCGGAATTTGTATTTTTATCTGTTCCTGAAAATGATCTGCTTGAACCTTGAACAACAGAGAAAGATTTTGATCTTTTAATCTGGAAATTTTAAAATCTGGAACTAGCTGATGCATTTGATTTTTATTGTCTGAACTTGATTGAATCTACTTTGGTCATAAGCTTCGGATCTTTGAATTAGAGTTGATTTGTTTTTGAATTGGAATCTTGTTTCCAGATTAATGAACTTGAATTTATTTTCTTTTTTATCTATGTTTGTTTCTGAGTTTGAAAATCCTGACTAGTCCTTGATGTTTTTGATTGTTGAATCTGTTGAGTTGCTTCTGGCTTTTGTTTGAATTGATCTTCTACAGGTTTACTTTTGGTTTTAATTCTCTGGTTTTTTGTATTGCCTTAGATGATCTGGTGATCTTGGATTTAATCAGAGACTTGTATCTGATTTCATTTCCAGGTTGAGTTTTTTTCCTTTTGCATTATTTTGATTTCTCAGGTTTTAATCTTCTGTTTCTAATTTCTTTTTGTTTTTGAATTTGGTTTCTCAGGCTTGAGAAGTTTTAAAAATGAAAACAGCCTGACTATTTTTTTTGTTAATCAATGTATATTTCTAATTCGAATTTAAAAAGAAAAACAAACATTTTTGCCACTTGTTAAAGCATGTTAACACTTGTCTATACATATTTTGACTTTCTTACAAATGTCTTTTGTAACCTAAATTGTGTTTAAGTCCTTACTTTAATTAACTTTGAAATTATGGTTTAAACCCTTGTTAATTTTATATTTACATATGTATATTTTCAAATTATACTTATTATGGTTTAAATGTTATACACTTTTAAAATCTTATTTTATAAATTTACAAACCAATTTTACGTATATATGTTTTCTTATTAATTTCTAAAAGATATGTATAGTTAAGTTTTTATTTATTCTTATCTTCATTTGTATTTATACATTTTATTTTGTACTTATACAATTTTAAAACAAATGATGTGAAATCAAATTATTCATTACTAAAAAATAATTATATATATCCATATATATTAGTTCTTTGGAAATATAAAGTTAATAAATCCAATTTTATTTTTAAAATATTTTCTTTTGAATTACAAAACCAAGATTCTATTTGAAACCTCATTATATACATTTAAACAAACAACCAAATATCTTATTTTATTTGGGAAAACCCAAATAAAACCACAATTTAATTCAAAAATGAAATTAATTTCCAATTTAAATTTTATTTAAAAAACGAGAACGTTACAAATTCCCCCCTTAAGAAAATTTTTCCTTGAAATTTGCCAGGGAGACAACAAAGATAGATAAACTGTGACGCCCCACCTCTATACTCATGCTAGCCAAGAACACTACGGAGCAATGTTGTCAACTAGCGCGGAGAATAAGACTGTTGAGGAGCGACCTTCTGTGCAATTGCTTTGTGCGAGCACCGCTATGTCGGATAGTATAATGCATTTGATTTCGGGAGGACGTCCGACACACCGATACAAACTCAAAGCTACTACACAGTGGCTATAATAATCTTCGAAAACAAACATAGAAATAAGCATAACACAAATTAGACACAGACATCCATATCACAATGGCGGAAGAAGATATGAATATATAACTAACACATGAAAGTGTACATCAGAGTAGTGGTCAAAAAGATCCACAATAATACAAAAGAATAGCAACACGTGCTATACAAAAGAATACAACTATGAGTCTATATCTCAAGTGTATATAACAAAAACTGCTAATCTAAATAGTTAGCCAAAAGTCAGAGTAGCAAATCCCGGGAAGAAGTCAAGCAGAAGCACCTGTAACTTCTCGGTCTGACACGAGTATTATTTAAGAAAATAATATACGGATCGGTCTAGCTATAAATATCAGATGACATGGTATAAAATAAAAGATATGGCATAAACATAAAATATCCATACTGACATACTACTATAAGTATGCAAATGATGATCAACAGAAGATCAATCAATAAGAGATAAATCAATATCACAAGAATCTTCTCAAAGACCCAAAGAGGGCATCATACCCTAAACTTGTACTCATAACAAGTCAGTGACATAAATTCCAGAAATCAACACAAGAAATCCAGAAATCACAGAAAAAGGGAAAGAGGCCTATCACATGACGGTCCGAAGACCATGGGGAGCTACCCCATATGGGTGAGTCGGAATCACCCAGATGAGGTCTAGGCTAACCAAAAAGCGAAAGGTATGTGTGAGTGGAATCACACAAATGGTGTCTAGCCTAACCTCGCAACAAAAAGGTATGTGTGAGTGGAATCACACAAATGGTGTCTAGACTAACCTTGCGGACAAAGAGATAAGTGTGAGTCGGAATCACACCAATGAGGTCTAGTCTAACCTTGCAAACAAAGATACATCACACAATTGCTAGTCTAAATCATAAGATGATCGTCATGATCAACGAGAAGTGTAAATTACACTAAGCTAGTAAATATAAAAGCTTAGCCTCGTGTCCCATAACCATTTGCTTAACTTAAATATTTACGAACAAACTGTAAATCTTCACTAGAAAATTGTCACAAGAGGTTCAATCGAACAAGTCCAAGAATTAACCGACGAAGTGAACGCAAGCATTTCATACCACTTGTTTTACTAAGTCGTTTAATTAGATTTCTCATCCGAGTGAGGTAAAGGTTTGTATATACTAATAGATCGGAAAACGGTTTTATAAATAAGTTTGGTAATAAAATAGTGTTGAAGATTGCTTCGACGAAAGAGTTTTGATAAGTATGGAAACCTTTATATTTTTAAAGTGACAAATCCTAGAAATGATTGTAGAAACAATCAATCATCAAAATTCACATTCAAAGATGTGAATAAAATCCAAAGAAATCGATACCGAATCCATCAAAATGGATATTCCCAAAAATCACGAAGAAAATGTCATCAAAATCAATAATAAATGTAACAACAAAAGGGAATCAACACGAATCGTTTAAAGTTGGAAATTCAAACAAAATAGGCAATATAGGCAAAAGACTGCAGATTCAGACGTCTGAAATCAAGGGTTCAGACGTCTGAATCTGGAAAATAAAATATTTTCCAAAACAGAATTCAGACGTCTGAATCCTTGATTTCAGACGTCTGAAATAGGCACTTTTTAGCCTATTTCCTTTCTGGTTCCAAACGAACCAATTCAGACGTTTGAAATATAGATTCAGACGTCTGAATCTGGGAATAAAAATCTTCCTAGAATAATATTCAGACGTCTGAATCTAATGTTTCAGACGTCTGAAACTGGGGTTCAGGGCATTCCCTGAACCTAGACCAAAAATGGCCGAAATAAATACCGCAAGCGATCGGACGAGCAAAGACGACTAAGGATTTACGCCAAGCGACAACCCAGCCTTAAACGCTCTTCGATACGCCTCAAATATCAATGTCCAAATATCCATAATAGGATTTTCATAGATTTTGATTTCAAAACACCAAAAATTGGAATATACACCAAATCAATCCAAACCAAAATCAATCGCACAAGAATAAGTGTTAGGAATTCATACCTAACAATTGAAGATAATTATAGACAAAGTTGTGAGATAAAAATCTCACCTTTGAACCCAAACAAATGAAGAAAAAGCTTGAAAGCAAAGAGAGAATCAACCACTCTTCAACACAACTCAAACGAGCTTGAATCTATGCTCAAAAAGAAGAACATTCCCAAAGTTAGGTTTAGGAATTTCTGAAATTCAAGAGAGAAGGAGTTGGAGAAGATGAAGAGAAGGCTTACCAATGGGTTCTTCTATTAGTTTGGAGCTAGAGCTTGATTTGCAAAAGAATACTAGGGCTTGAGTTTCAATTTCCCTTTCCACTCTCCATTGTTATAAAAGCTTGAGTATTAGGAAAATAGAAAGGAAGTAAATGAAGAGGAGAGGGTTGGGACTGAATACATAAGTGGAGTTATTGGGCTCGGCCCAAACCAAAGCCCTAAGTAAGAAGTGGCAAAATTCCTCTAACTCCA
This sequence comes from Allium cepa, assembly GCA_030765085.1. Lineage (NCBI taxonomy): Eukaryota > Viridiplantae > Streptophyta > Magnoliopsida > Asparagales > Amaryllidaceae > Allium > Allium cepa. The sequence goes on along the minus strand of CM060944.1, from coordinate 110,881,193 downwards.
AACATATCGAAATGTATACTCAAAAAGATCGCAAACGGCGTTTTGAACTCAATGGAAGTGGACCCGAGTCCTAATTCGGCCGTATGCAAAAAGTAGCTTTTCGGACTAAATTCCGAGTATCGATAAAATATTTAAATAAAATATTTAAATATAAAATCGAAAAATATGCAGGTTGTTACATGAACACACAGAGAAATGGTTCACCAGATCAAACTGAATAGTTATTCTGCATTTGGCTTACCAAATCAGAATATCACCAATAATTATGAGAACTAACTAATTCAATATTTCACGAAATACTAGGATCATCTAGATCTATGAATATGCAGGGGCATTGATTAGTTCGAAGGGATAACTAATCACTTGTAGAATATATCTGGACCCAACAGAACAAACAACGGATACTCAATCCAGGTTGGAATACCCCAAAGTATACACCAACCTGTCCCTCTTCGGAGTTTGATACTCACAAGAAATCACAATAGAATTTCAAATTTGGTTTAATCGAAATCGTTATATTGATACAATTTAACTTCATTTTAATTTACCAATTTATTCCAATAAAATTTCATTTCGTCAAAGTTGAAACAATAAGCTGATAACGAGAATACGAGGTAGGAACTTATCTAGATGATTCGCAGGCCATTACCGCCCCGAAGCTTCTTCTTGTAGCTGCTACAAAGCAATCAAAGAATTTGAAACTGGATCAAAGGAGATTGAGGAGAAAAGTTGTTTCCGCTATTGCAGGGTATTGACTATTTGTAGTGGTACTCCCATGTCCCCTATCTCGTCCTCTTCTTGTAATCATACATACTATCAGTGGATAGTAAGAGAATTTACTAAGGCATTCGAACGGATATCTTAGGGATACTCATTCTATGGTATACTTCACCCTATCTCTAATGAGTTACCTAATGTGTTATACTCATGAGGTAAAGTTTCAACCTTCAGCTCTGGTACCAAATGAAACGACCATGACTCGACCTTCGAAAATCAGCACCGAATACATCACCTATATTCAAATGCCGTAGATTCAAACGTCGAATCTGGTTTGCCGGAGCTTATAACACATTAAGTATAACAACACAGCGGAAGAAAATGAATATATCAATATACTACATTGATACAATATCTGATACAACTGAATATCAAATACAAATGACTATCAATATATCCAAGATAGATACAAGACAATAACAGAGACAACAATAGCGGAATGACAATGTCTTCAATGCCAACTCCAAAACTCCATCTCCAATCCAAAGCTAGCTCGAACCCTCATCAAGTTGTAATCCTACAATAATATAACATTACGGATCAAATAAACTGGTTTCATCGAAATCCAAGACTGTTTGAAAAATGACTATTTTTACACGTTAATTAAATATTCAAATATTCAATTTTTGTAAATTAACTTTTAATTCAATTTTAAAAGTTCTCTAACATAATTCTAAATCAAATAGAATTTAATTCAACTTTATAAATCATTTTTATTCACAATAAATTCAATTTTCAATTATTTCAGCAATTTCAAATATTAAATTAACAATTTAATTATCCAATTAAATCCAAATAATTGAAATATAAGTTACTCAACTTACAAAATTAACTCGTGAATATTTAAAATTAATTAAATATACGAATTTCAAATGAATGAAATTCTGGGTCGTTACATTCTCTCCTACTTAAACAAATTTCGTCCTTAAAATTACCAAGTAAGAAAAAGTCACTAAATCCATTAATTTTTCAAAACAACCCATTCAAATTAGATTATCAAATTCAATTAAACATTTTAACTTTTTCCAAAATCATTCGTTAAACTTCTTATAAAAACTTTTCTTAGTTTTCAAATCCATATATACTTATCTTTTCAAAACCAATTAATATCGTTTCAATTTATAACTCAAAATCAAAAAAATCTAGTAATCAATTTTTTTTCCAATTTTCCTCAAAAAATTTCTAATGACTTAATTTTCGAAATAAATTCGCCGGCGTCTCATTTTCACGGTTCGATCGTAGTAGGATCACAACATATATATATATATATATATATATATATATATCACAAATATACTTCTCAACTTTGAGGATGAGACATCCTATAGGAAAAAAATATAAAAGTATGATATGTAATCCGAGATATGTACGTTATATATTATTAGCGAGCATATATGGAGAATATAGCACGATAGCCAGCTCCAAATACGAAGCATACGCCATCCACACCTACTAAATACTTAACAACAAAAGAGAAACATGTATATATGAAAGTAATATCGATATACAAAATATACCAAGCAATAACTATATATGCCAATATAGAAAATGCAATAAAAAACAACAAATCCAACCGTCAAACAACTATCATCCAACCACTATTCAATCAATTCATAACCAAATCATATACATTTATTTCTTATTAATATTCATTGAAATCGATTTTCAATATGATCACATTTGACTGATTACATTAGATTTTTCTAACATTCATTCATTCATATTCAATTAGTTTACATCCACTAATTTACATTCAAGTTGGTTCACTTTCAAATTAGATCAAATTCCATTCTATTTAGAATTCACTTACTTCCAATTTGGATTCAATTATTTATAGCTTTCAATTTCAAAAATTCAACTTCATTAACATTTAATGAATCTCTATTCAATCAACTAACAACCATTGTATAACCAACATAACCAAATTTTTTTAATTTACATTTCAAGTTGAATTTCATTATATAATCCAAGTCCATATTCTTTAATGACTTCATTGTTAATGTTAATTCCAACTTCATTCAACATTACTTAAGTTATGTTTTATTTCATTCTCACTTACATTTACTTTCACTATACAACTTAAGTTCATCACCAATTTAATTCAAATTCTACTTTGTTTAGCTTTTACTTAAGTCAAATTTCATATCACTAATCAAATTCAATTTTTTTTCTTTAATATTTTTTTTAACCATTTTAACAATTGGTTTTACTTACATTTTCCTATTTTCTAAGTTATACAACTTAATTATCTAAACTTCCAAATTCATATTATATAATCACTTACCCCTTATGTCTAATTTTCATTCCAATAACCTATCAAATCTAGTTCAAATTCAATTCAGTTTATTTAACTTTCCTTTAGATAAATTTCAAATCATATATTTTATTATACTAACTCAAATTTATTTCAAATTTATCAAAGCTAAAATTTTATTTCATACATAAATCCAAAACTCATTTCACCTATATTTATCAATTTCCATTTGGATTTAAAACAAATTTGTTTATTGCATCAAAACTTAAATTTTCAATTTACTATTGGTAGCAAAACAATCACACAGAAACTCGAAAATGATACTGATGATGTTGCAGTCATCACCCTTATTATTCTCCAGCAAGTAGTGAATTCAGAGCTTTATATTCTTTTTAAAAATTTCCTTTTATTTATAAATCACATTTACAAATCTTCTTACTTATATAATTTCACTTTTCACTTCACTTACATAAGATTCATTCCAAATTTATTTATCTTATTTAGATTTATAGCAATATAACCTCTTTAAATTTGAAAAACAACTTTCAAAATCAACAGGATTCAAATTTTCAAATTCTTAATTTAAATCCTTTTAATTTATAATTCATATTTATGAATATATTCATATAGTTTCATTTCTTATATATAATATTATTTCACAATTTCAAATCATATTCATTATAATTCCATCCTTATAATTTATTTTCTTATTCAATTTATTCTTTTTTACAATTATTGTTTTCATTTAGATTATTCAACCAGCTTTTATTAACTTATATATATATTTACATTTTCAAATAACTAAACAATTCATTTATATATACTTTAATAATTTTTGAAAAATTATTTCTTTATAAACAAAATATAATCGAGGTAAAATTATTTCATTTATCTAATTTAAAATAATACAATGTCGACTTGCCTTGTTTAAGTGTTAAGAAATCCATATCGATAATATGGCGTCCCACATACCGACTAGAATTCACAAACAACTCAACGGATAAGCAAACACAATATAAAACATTTTATATCACTAACAAATACGCGCTCATATATATATAATACACTCAACTCAATCTGCTACTGTCCCTATCTATAATGAGTACATATCAAAGCTTAGGAATATACAAAATCTAAGCTCTGATACCATGTGTGAAGACCCGCGAATCCGTACCTTTTGAATCGACAATAAACCACACTTGTCCGACCAAAAATCATACACTGACGGAAATTCAATAGAAAGAAAAGAAGAGAGAAGAAGAGAAGAGAAGAAAGAGAGAAGACAGAACTAAACTGAACAAAACATCGAGATAATAACACGAAACAAAATTTTGCCGGTAACACATGTTTACAATCAAATACTATGTCCCACCTTCATCATTCAATTCACTTATATGCACATGTACAAAAATCGGTCACTCTTTCAATCTTCTCATATGACCTACCAACAAGTGAGATAAATTCAAATTGCTAGTCATTCTGCCAAACATTTAGATGGATATTTTCATCCCTCTCCGACCCCTTGAAAGGAACAAAAAAATTGTAACTCGTTGTAGTACCAAATGTTACAAAACTCATCAACATTGAGAATTACATCCTGCTACACTATGATACAGTGCATCACGTCTCAACTTCACCACACAATTTGTATAAAGCATCCCTAGTCATTTACATAAGCCCATAAGGTCTAGGTGCAGTCTGGCCCCAATAAAGACATTCAAATGTTCGATCATTAATTCAGAAGTTTGGTTAAACATTCAAATGTCCGATTTTATGGATCAAGCATCTGATGCCTAAAGCATTAGTACTTCAGGTTTTCAACCGACTAAGCACGAACTCAATCATTTGACCACCTAAATTCAAATAACTAATCTACAAACTCTGAGGTGTGAAATCCTTTGAACTGAATTGTAAACTTGTGGGTTTTCAACAATTTTTATATAAACACCTGTTTGGTTGTGTATAACAATGTATTATGGTTTGTTGAATTTTTTGCTCGCCATTTGCTCTATTCTTAGTTTATATTATATACATTTCCCTATACATTATCTTAGCATAATTTCACCTTTTTTATGATAATACTATCATTTTTATCTTACCATACTCACGTGTAGTTGTCCTAAAGTAGTGGTCCTATATTCCTTAACTTATACGTTTTCTCTATCTTTCACTATGATCTCACTATATTATTATAAATACATAATTACTATTTCATGTTTAGGTCAGCCGAGCCTGACATGTACATTCCCATTCATCATCTTTGTCCAATTATATATGATTAAATAATATATAATTCATTAATTCAAGCATAGTTTGTTCATCTTCCCTAATTCAAACAAACTCAAAGTTACAAATTATCATTAATGACCATTCTCATGTTTTCATTACCCATCCAAATAGCAATATCTAACTTTAGGTATATTATGACATCTAAATAATTTTTAATAAGGCCATCAATATAACTTAGGCTATAATCAATGAATTCGTATATAACATTATATATTAACTAATTATTTCCTTTTCACCGAATGCCTAAGAATGCCACTAAATTAATCTGAATCTCTTTCGTTTCCATTTTTCAAGATTTTCTCTAGGCTCCAATCTCAATGAATCGATTTGAAATTGGTGAAAGATTTACTGGCATACCCCAGGGGTGATTATGCAATTTGTCACATACATCTTACTTTATAGTCAATCATGTTTGTAATAACGGTGTTTGTTTCCTTCATACACACACACACACACACATATATATGTATGTATTTAGTGATATAATTAACTAAGTAGTTAATTAAAAGTATACAACAAGAAAATTCTTAAATAAAATGTAATGTGATTGTAGTTGCAAATATTTGCAATCATAGGTAATAAATTACTAAATAAAATGATATTTTATTTTAAATATTCTTGGACAAGATGTTTGAGAAAATGATATTGGTGCATCTCTTGAGACCAGAGTGCATAACGCTCTCTAAATGTTGGGCTCGGTTATATACTTGTAGTTATCGGATAACATGGAATGACTCGTTTGAGAGTTTCCTATTGGTTGATAATAACTAAGTTAAATAGGAAAATTTAGCGTAACAATGTTATGTTGTTCCATTGACTTAAGAATATTATGGAGCATCAATATGAAACTCCACTTTGATTGTAGTCAAAGAATGGAATGGCTCTTCATTAAGCGACTATAGTTAAGTCGAAGTATTAGAAGTGAAGCGTTATTTAATAGAGAATTCACCTCCATGTGAGGTTAGTATCAAATTCAATTGTAATCAACTCAATGTCAAAATCTTTGGCCAGAGAGTACGGTTAAAAATAAAGGTTATTATTAAATCAAGGATTTTGTTTTTGGATTAAACAAGTTAAATGTGGATAATAGTGGAATTTTTACCAATATCAAATTCCATGTATCCTAAAGTGATACTTTTGATGAAGAGAACGTGTGTAAATTATCATTACCATAGGTATCGCTTAAGAAAATATGATATTGTATTTTAATGAAAAGGTCTATGAACGATAAACTCGGACAAACTATCATAAGACTAACTAAGGGTGCAATTTCATATTTGAACTGTTTAAAATTAATCGCTGGCTGAATTCACACCTTTGAGTCTCACAACCGTATTTGTGAATTCTTCAAAAAAACTAAACGATTTAAATTTATAAAATGTTGTAAATTAATTAAATCAATCAATATTATAAAATATTAATTATTATTTATTAATTTAATTCTTGGGAATTTTTAATAATTATTTGAATGCGTATATAAAAATTATATCAGCACGTATTGATATACGATATCAGTATACTTTTAAATGGGGTTTAAACGAGAAATAATTAAAGGAAGTTTAGAAATTTTGCTCCATAGTTTGGCAACATAGGCCGTACATACATGGGAAAGAGAAATGGGTGGAGTAATTGAAAAACAAGGAGGAATTAATTAGGAAACCTATAATTAAAATAATTGGGAAGGTTCCATTCTCCTAATTAAAAAAAATCTCCCGATTTAATTTTCTCCAATCATTTTCTTTCCCCTCTTATCTTCCACCCATGGACAAAAATTCCATCTCCTTTTTCTTGAATATATAAACTTCAAAACATCAAAAGAAAACTAATAGCTACGTTGTTTATTCATCTCTTGAAAAGTTGCGTGTTAATTCAAGAATCTAAGGAGATATTTCCAAATCAAAATATCACTTATTGGCTAGATCTGATAGATATATCTATATTAATCTGTTTTCTTTGATTTAATATACTTATCACATTTTATTTTTTACATATTATTGCCTAACCTTGATATAAAAATAATAATACAATTCAAATAACTTGTTAAATGATTTGATTAGTTGTGAATGATAAATTAAAACCAAAATTTATATATGTATAAAACAATGTTTTAGGTTATGAATCTATGTTTTAAAATAAACTATGTTTAAAAATTGCCTACAATAATATTCTAACTATATTATACAATTTAATGATTTAACTATTTCTATTTGAATTTTTCATCAATCCTAAAATATAGATATTGTTCATATCTTGTCTGATTTGATGTATGCTATTTTGGTTTGGTAATATTTTTATTATTTCAAAAAACAAATTTTTATTTTTGGGATGAATATATACATACATATGTATGCATATTTATGAGTGTGTATTTTTCCTGAAACATTAGAAATGTTTAATGTAATATGGATGCTTGTTTTTGTGAATCGAGTGGAAATTATTTTGTGTTAATCATTATACATACATACATATATCTATGTGTGTGTATCTATAAACACTTATATTTATAATTTATATGTGTAAGGTGTGTACTTTAGTAATGGTTGCTTTTTACAAATTTATTTTTCATTGAAAATTTTAAAATTAAGGCAATAACACACACTCACATATATGACAAATACATACATGGTACATACAAATCCCAGTATCTACAAACACACACACACACACAAACATATATATATATATATATATATATATATATATATATACACACACACACACACATATTGACCATGTTATTTTTTGTTACTTTTATCATTTTAAACATATTTCTTTGACATATCATTCCTTTTATATTAATTATTAAGTGTGGTATCAATTAAATTTTTCAAAAGAGGAAAGGCGGAATCAATCATTTATGCCTCATTTATTCTTTCCTTTTAGATCTTGATTGTGATTATCTACATCTAATTTTATGTTTGTTTGCATCCTTTAAAACCAAATAATTACACCCACTATATATTTCACATATTTGTCACACCTATTAAATTGTAAATGTATTTGATATATTCATACATTTTCAAATTTCATAATTAATTAATGCAGATTTAATTAATTAAGGATAAAACAATATGAATAAAATGTTAGTTTATTGAAATAATTAGTTTGGATCAAGTGAAACCTTTAAACTTCATTGGTCCATTTTGATTCAAGTAAGATTTTTTTAAATCTACCTATTTAACCTGCTGTGGGTCAAGCTAGTTCCAATGATGGCACCAGAGCCCAAATGGTTTATGCAATCGAATTAGTTAACATTTAGGGCCAACTAATTATACTTATCTATCTGATAGTTATCCAGAAAATTTTTATCTAGGCTGGAGGGTGAATCAAGTATTCTCACCTCTTTGGCCACTAACATTGCCCAATATATATAGTAAGTCCAAAGGGTTGGTCAGATTAAAGGTCCAGAGCTATCTATGCCTTGAGCTAATTTTTAAATTATAATTTAAAATTTTAAAATATATTTTAAATTTAAAAGTTAAGTTCAAAATACAAAATGAAATTTCAAGTTATAAAATATTTTTCAAAATGGTTTTGGAAATAAATGTAATACTTATGAAAATTATTTAATGTATATTAATTAGATTAATTACATAGTTAAACAATTAAAGGTAAATTAATTAAAACAAATATATATAATTATATCTATTCGTTTATTTATTTAGGTTAAATTTTGTACGGTAAATTATAAATAAAATTTTGAATTTATTAAAATTATGATTAATAAAATTTTAATTAAATGAATAATTTGTTTGATAGATAAATAAATTAAATTTTAATTAATGTGTGTATATATAGACACAGCGGTATATATGTAACTATAATTCTTATAGTAATATATTTATTTTAAGATGATAATATTATATTTTTGATTTAATTTAAATTTTTAACAAAATTGTTTAAATACATAAAAGAATTTATCAAATATGTTAATTAATTAAATATTAATTAGTTTAATATTTATATATATATATATATTGATATGTAATATAAACAATCTACAAATGTTATTGTGGGTTATTTACCTTAAATGGTTTAAGATGATTAATATAAAATTTTGAAAATTTAATAAGTTTTATTATTTAAATAAAATTAAAAATTAATTAAATATGATTTAATTAATAAAGTTATATGTTTATGTTATATAAGTTAACTAAATTATAACAATTATAAATAAGTTAAACTTATATAACTACATATGTATAAATATATTGAAAATGGAACTGAAATAAGCCTAGAATAGATTTTCGTAGTAAATACACATGTATGGTACGTACATTGTGATTTCTAATGTGTTTAACACTTGAATCATGTGTGTATTTCATAATAAATACATTATTCCTTAAGTCGACATGACTTAAATTATACTAAATTTTTTGAATCTATAATATAGAGTTGTCCTTTACCGTTTCTGTATTGATAGAGTATGCGTACTCTTTAGTTGTTGAGCAAAATCAAACTAGGGATGTTATGTGTAGTACTGTCATTATATTACTAGATGAGGTAAGATACATGCATTCATTTGTTGTGCGAATTCAAGACATGTGCATTATATTTAGGACATCATGAAATGGTGGGTGCGAATGGATAATTTCTTTTGATTTGTTGAGCAAACTCAATATCGATATCGAGATTAGGATAAAGACCACCGTTATGAGTTGTATATAATACAACTGATAACGAGTTATCCATCGCTTATGGATGTATGATTTGTTAAGCAAACTCAATGTCAGAATCTCACGGCAAGCGAGTCCTAACACCCACTAGAGGAATCGAAAGATTTCTATGTTTCTCTTGGGGTTTTGAAGAATATAAAAAAAATCTTGAGGGAGTCTTATTAGGAAGATAAAATGTCAAAATTTATCCTTTCTAATATTGTAAGAACGCATGTTATACAAATTGAAATTATCTGCATTGATAATTAACTAAATTTATAAAATTGTTTATCAATATGAATATACTAATGAACTAAATTAAGATTGCTAGAGAAATATAGAATATACTTACAAATAATTTTTAGCATGTTGTCATTTAAAACCCATGCAAGTGCCAACAAAACTACATAACTACCTAATGCATTTATAACTTAGTCATTTAACCTTTTACTTGCCTAAACTGTGTATTCTCTTTCATGAGTTTTGAACTATAAGTGATATAAGGATATGGATATTTGATCCACAATAGGTCACATACAAAAGTTGTATGGCAAAATGTTAAGTTAGTAATATGCAAAATCTCGATGAAATTGGTTCGCTCGAGATGTGCAAGTAAGCAATATTGCAAAATCATTTAATATGATTGAATACAATGAGAACTCTGTTGCATAGAAAGCAACTAAAGACCAAAGACCGACCTAGTAATTTGATCGTTGAAATGTCAATTTTGATAAGTTTACTTAAATGCAACCCGTTCAGTAGTATTAAAATTTTAAGAATACCCAAATGCACTTTTGTAAGTAATTTGGCATAGTCTTATAGTATAATTACCTTTAAATGATTTGATCGTTCGAAAGGAAAGTGAATGCTTGATTGTGGATGTAAAATAGGCACAGTTGGGATGAAGAGAGTAAATGGTGATTTCTCCTGTATAAAGGGCATCAGAAATGAGAATTATATAAAATTTTGTAAGATGCCTGATACGGAATGAGAAATGCGATTTACTATTATATTATAGAAAATTATTTTCTATAAAGTTATTTACATGATTTTAAGATGTATGATCGATAATTCTTGACTATAAACTACTTACAGTAAAAGAAATAAATAATCCATCTTAAGTAGTTTAATGGAGCTTCATACTTCATGAGCTATAATAGTTTTGGAAGAAATAGTACGAGCATACCATATGACACTTATAAATTGATGCATCAAGATACAAAAGATTATTTCCATTTATATACCAAATATTATTTACAAAACAATAAATGTTTTCAATGTTGACTGAAAAAATATATACAGTTTATTTTTCTATGAATATTATGAATGTTCATCGTAATATGAATCTAAAATAATGGTATCTATTGCATTAGCTACATAATACAGAAGTATCTAAATTTTAACAAATATTTTTTAGGATTATAGGATAAGCCGTATTTTGCAGGAATAATTCTTTTTATATCATATGATTGTAAATCACAAGATTTTAGTGAATTGTACCTCAAGGATTAAATGATAATCATCCATTTAGTGGAAGCAACAAAAGAGTTAATGTACTCTTCATATTAGTACATATAGAAGTATGGAATTAAAGGTCAAATAATACCAAAACAAATCCATACAAATCCACTTGCTCTGTTAAATTGACTGATTAACTATCACATGCATAAACATGTGTATTTGATACACAAATAGTATGTCTTCGATAAATTCATAGAATTTAAAATGGAAGTTGAAAGCATAACATTTAAGGATGTAAAATAATTCAATTTGATCGAATATATGAGTATATCAGAAGGAGGTCCAAAAATGTCTAAAATGAATGAAATTCAACTCAAAATCACTCCTTGAGTTGATACGTAACGATGTATAGACAAGGAGCAATCATACTTTGTTCAACAAAGTACGATTGATGACGAGTGATGTTCAATTAACTTCTTTCTATAATGATATGTACATAAGATTAAGTGCATATGTTAAATTCATTGTCATCTAAAGAATAGTTTACAAAATAACATAAGATATGAATTACATGAAACCTCTACATGTCCCAAGTAAAAGAACTGTGTGAGTTGTGAGGCTTCATTTAAGATTCAATGGTGACGGATCTTGTGTGAACCATTTCATATAAGTTTGGGATTGACCAACATTGGTTGCCTAATTTATATTATGAGCATAAATTTCATAAACTCAAAATTGAATTAGTTTTATGTAAGTACTAAGTATGATCCAAATACTCTAACATGGAAACTAGTTAACTAAAATGAAAAGAAAGTAACCAATCCTAAAACAACTCAACTCGTTAGAATATCCAACACGTATTCTCGCATAGTAAAGAGAAACTACGAGTTGCATATCAATGTTGGGAAAAGGAAATATTAGAATTAACAGTTTCCCCAGTTATAACTAAGCCGTAAAGAGTATAGGCTCTAACATATGGCAAGAAGCTAAAATATAAAATAAATTCCAAGTACATTATCAAAATACAGTTTTGAAAATTTTACCTAAAGAGATATAATCCATCGGCTGCAGCTATGTCTTTAAAAGGAAGGCTGGTGTAGTTGGAACATAGTAAGAAACATCAATGAGAATAACGTTGTAAACTTTAACTGTTAGAAATTAATGTAACAGATTTGTAAGTCAGTGTACTTAAGTTAATTCAGATTTTACTCGCAAAATTATCTTTCAATATAAATTTAAATTTTGGCACATCTTGGTTGGAATAGAAATTCTGAATAATGATTTAAAATAGACTATTTGCACATGATGACCATAATACCACAATGTTACTGGGCGAGATGACAAATTTTTATATGTTGGATAAGATCCAAAAGCTGATATAATAGTATTGTTCGACAAGCTTTGGATTTGAGAAAATATTTTGAAAAAGAAATCATATAGTTTGATTTTCAATTAAAATGCAAAGGGAGCATGTGTTAGTTAGAAAGAATACTGAGGGTACCAAGATATTTTAAACTACAAGACAACATACCACTAACTATTAATGATGTACACATTTCAAAATCAGTTTTAGTTTGGATGTCGATGTAGGATTCGAAAATGACATCTTTTATGATTCGTATAAAAGGATGTTGGGCTTGTCCCAAACGATATTCATAGATACCAGACTAAAATGTTTAATATGGAGCATATGAGATGGATTCCTTATGCATCGGTGTTAGAAATTATCATATATGCTATAATTCTAACAATATCATATTCCTCTTATGTATTTGATGCATTAAGAGAATATCAAATTCGACTAGTATCATTAAATGTTAGTTAAGAGTATTCACAAGTATTTATGAAATAGTATAAAATTATTTACATAAACAACAAACTCATTATAAAGGATTGTTCAAACTTAAACTTCATAAGTGATATTGAATATAACGTGTCAATCATAAATTCATGTTCAACCTTAATTATGAAATTTAAGTAGGAAATGTTCGAAACGAGCAATGGTGGCTGATTCAATCGAAAGGCTAAGTACATCGCCTTGAATAGTGTCGTAACGAAAACTGTACAAATATAACTGCACAAATTTATAACCGAGATAGGAGTGATTTCCAATGATGAAAATCCCATGACATTGTTTTGTGGAAAATTTTCATGATATAGAACATAAAATAAACTATGGCTAATAAAATGTATAGGCAAATACTTCAAAAGTTCCACATGATAAAGTAAGTTTATCAATGACAGAAGTAGGTATAATACAATATAACAAATCCATTCACTAAGGGACTAGCTCAATCAGTTTTGAATTAATCAAAAAATAGGATTAAGATTCCATTATTGACCATAGGTGGAAACTGGAGATTGAAAGAACTAGTGATGTACCTCAAGGGAAATTTTGTAATTTGTTACATAGATCTAATTTTGCAGTATATCTTGTTCGTAATAACGGTGTTTATTTTCTTTTATATACTTTGTTATTCTATGATATAATTAATTAAGTAATTAAATTAAATTATATATTAAGAAAAACATTAAATAAAACATTATGTTATTGTAGTTGCTAATAGTTGCAATCACGAGTAATTAATCACAAAATAAAATGAAGTATTGTCTATAATATTTTTGATCAAGATGACTCATAAAAGGATATTTGTTGATGCCAAAATGGGACAACACCAAAAACAGTAAAAATATCAAGATATAGTAGAAAATAAATGTAAAGTAGTAAGAACACCAATATTTTTATAATGGTTCAGTAATCTGCATCCTACGTCCACTTTATATTTTATTTATTAGAGGTTTTAGAGTCATTAATACAAGGAATTTACCGATTTAAGTCGCACAATAGAAATTGATAGATTCCTAAGTAAGTTTAATGAAGGAGAGGCAAGAGATGATGAAGAAGAAGAACCAAAAGTCCTTTTTCAATATCCATACGGTCTGTATTTGTAGAGAGATCGAATCACCAGTTGAGTTAAAAACCCATGAAGTCCAAGGTCCAAAGGCAAGCCCAATGATGTATAAGTAAACACGTTAAACCATGTAAAGTAGACCTCTTGGCACCGAGTGGTTCTACTTGGTGAAAAGTTACTTCTTTCACTTGCACTGTTTTTTGGTCTCTAGGTTGATGTATCCCAAACTTCTTTTCATAGACTTTGGGTTGTTATCAACGAGTTCCTTGATGTCGTTTATCTTAGCCCGCTTTCTTTGCTTTCTTCTTGTAGATCCTTAAAGTTTCTCATGTTTTCTCAAGGAAAAGTACATCATGACAAATGCTAAAGTTTGTGCATCCAATACAAGGAGTTCAGGAGTACTAAGTGGAAGAAATACCTCTTATTGTCAAGAGGTCCTCTCGGTGCCGAGTGGTCCTCTTAGTGCTGGGTGGTGAACTAAGCCCTTTTTTTCTTGAAACTCGTTAAATTCCTTCCTTTTGTCCATCTGGACTTGCTTCTAAGCTCATTAGTCATTTCATCCTTGTTTTGACCTTCTACTTCCAGTTGAAAATCCTTTTGGTCAAAAAACCAGTTAACTCTTGCCCTTCAAAGTACATCTTATGAATATAAGGTGTGCTTTGCTCAAGAACAAGTTTCTGCAGCATTGAATCTTTGGTAATTGAGCATTTTAGCCATCCATCAATTCTGATCTTGGTGAATCGTCCAGTTTTTCATATTCTCTTGTAAACCAAAGGTCATTCCGAACCCATTATAGCTAAGGACTCTAGTCCATTCTTAAGTGTAAGTAATGAATCATAATCAGCTTGTCCTTATCTAGAAGCATAATATTTTATATTGAAACAAACCCATTTTGCCCATTATTTAACTATTTTTCTCTGATTAGAAGGCTTTTAAATCCTTATCTTAGGTTAATTTCCACTTTAAGGTTAGATCTCACTGGGTCAATCATTCGATCTAGGGTTTGATCTCTCCGGATCGTTCAATCATCTAATCTAGGACTCAATCTCTCCAGACCGTTTAACATCCAATCTAGATTTCGATCTCTTCGGACCATTTAACATCCAATCTAGGAATCCCTTTGGATCCTTTCTGAGGCCAATCTAATTGCTCTCTAGCAAGGGGACTCAATGATAAGAAAGTCCATCCGCTCACTCTTTAGTGAGGGGACTTAATTTTGATCTCTTCGGATCCTTGTTGAGCCCAATCCGTTCGTTTTCCGACAAGGGGACTCAATGACAAGCAAGTCCATCTGCTTACTCTATGGTTAGGGAACTTACTTATTGCGGTCACCACCCCATCTTGTCGAATGGGACTACCACGATCAATATCTACCATGATGTTCGAGTGGATTTCAAAAATCAAATATTCAAATCAAAAAAAGAAAGCAAACATCCTAAATATTCTCTTAGACATTTGACTCCGAGCATGCCTAAAGATCAGTCGAGGTTTTGGTATACATGTAAGCGGTCCTAGGTTATCATTGTCTTAACTATTCAAAATGGAAAGCAAAGCGTGGGAAACGAACCTGTCTCATGTCCATCCCGATCATGGGACTGCCATCCTCGACCCAGATGTCTGGTCATGTCTTTATGCATTCACTATAGATGGTGGCTGCTTCGGCATTAGCATCACAGTTTAGTTTCTTACATAATTTTGTAACTGGTTACTCCAAACCAGCTGTTATATCAAATCACGTAGGTGTCTGCATTCATTCATTTCATGTCCGTCTTGCTCATGGAATAAGCAAAAAATTTCAGACCTCTCTCAATATGTGGATTCCCTCCTCGCTAGTCTCCAATTGGGGATCTGCCCTCCAGTATCTAGGTTTATCTCTTCAAGGTTTCTGTTAGGTCGGTGTAAAAAGAAAATTTTGATTCCCTCCTCTACCGTTTCAGTCCTTCAAAGTCATTATCAACTTTCCGCTTCCCCTTGACTTTTCCATATCCTGCTCCAAACAATCCGTTGTCATCCACAACATTAATATTAGCATTATCGGCATTAGAATCCTCTTGATGCAAAATATCCCTCAGCTTCATGGTAAAATTCCATGAGATCTATGGGTAGATCCTTTTCAAATGCAATTTTGAGGTCGATCTTGCTTACGACTCTAGATATAGCCCATATTAGGAGTATTAATGGGTTAGCTTATCAACTACGGTGGCTGCCACGTTGAATCTTGTCAGATAACATCTGAAGGTCTCTCCAGGTCTTTGATTTATGATTTATAGCATCATCACATTATTTGGTCTAGAGATATAGACCCTAAGCTGTCTCAAGAACCTATCCAATAACTCGGTCCATGTGCATATAGACCCATTCACCAATTGTCTGCACCACAATACCGCTAAATCCATTAGTTATAATGGAAAGCACGGCCTTATCACCTCCCAAGAAGAACTCAACACCTTCATATATCAAATGTATCTCATTGGATGAACCGTTGGATCTATTTGTCTATATTACATTTCCTATGTCAAAAATTTGAAATCGAGAGGATTCCTTACATTTCAGATGTAAGGGGTATATGGATTCCTGTTTACATCTTCCAAACTCTATTCTAGTGGTCAACCTCTCACTATCCTTCTGACCAAATCAACTGTTTGGTTGTTGCCATCCAATGAACGTCTTTAATCAATAGCTGCATTTTGCTCCCCACTCATGTAGGGATCTCCAACACCTACTCCTCTGGCTATGCACTTGCATTTTGATATGCATCTCTGGCTTCACTCTACCCTCATTCCTGTTGGGAAACTCTAGTATATACTCTTTGGTCGCTATGCATTTGCATTCTAACTTGCGTTTTTAGCCCCAACATCGTCCGTTCTCGACATCCTTGCTTGCCCTAAGCTTGAGCTAACATTTCCCTTAAGTAAATACCTTCTCGGTACCGACACAATTTTCATCAGTACCGACTGGTTTTGGTTATGGGGGCTGTGTCCCAACTTGCTCCACTCCAATTTCAAATACTTTTGCATTGGTTCCTGGTCCTTGGTTGTGAATTTCAACAGCTCTAGTTATTTTTTGTTGTCCTAACATTTGGAAAAATCCATCTAGCATCTCATGCTGTTGAGCCATTATTCCATCCTACATTTCTTTCATTATTCACTCCATCTCCTCTATGATCATGTAGATAGAATGATTAGAATTTGAAGACATCTCCTGACTTCCCCATGCTTTGGTTGACTCCCTTTGGTCCTAGATCTAGTGTTAGCCCTCTTCATCATCTCTAAATTTCAGATCCAAGCTTTAGGTTGTGAAATCTAGCTCTTTCTTAGTGGAAGAACCAAAATGTTGACGCAAAAATGGCACAACACCCAAAAAACCTGTAGAAATACCAAGATCTAACATAAAATAAATGTAAAGCATTAAGAACACTAAGATTTTTATAGTGGTTCCGCAATCTCCAGCCTACGTCCACTTCATATTTTATTTATTAGTGGTTTTAGAGTCGCTAATATAAGGAATTTACCGATCGAAGTCATAAAATAGGAAATGGTAGCTTCCTAAGTGACTTCAATGGAGGAGAGGCAAGGTATGAAGAAGAAGAACCAAAAGTTATTTTTCAATAGTCATAGGGCCTGTATCTATAGAGGAAATCGTTAGTTGAGTTAGAAGCCCATGAAGTCCAGTGTCGAGACGTAAGTCCAGAGATGTACAAGTGAACATGCCAGCCTACACGAAAAATAAACCTCTCGGTAATAAGAGGTTTCTCTTGGAACCGAGTGGTTCTGCTTGGTGAAAACTTACTTCTTTCACTTGCATTGTTTTTCTATCTCCTGTTTGATGTATCCTAAATTTATTTTCATTTGACTTTAGATTTCCCGCTTTCCTTCCTTTCTTGTCATGGAACCTTAAAGTTGCTTATCTTTCCTTTGAGGAAAATACTTTACGACGATCGCTAGATGTTGCGCATCAAGTATAAGAAGTTTAGGGGTGCTAAGTGGAAGAAACACCTTACGACACCATGAGGTCGTCGTACTGCCGAGTGGTCCCTTTAGCCCCATTGTACTTGAAATTTTTTATATTCCTTCCTTTTTATCCATCTGGACTTGCATCCAAGCTCTTGAGCCATTTTCTCCTCACTTTAATCTTCTACCTCCAGTTGAAAATCCTCTTGGTTAAAAACCGGTTAACAATGTTGATTCATCTGTTAAGACGAAAGTGCGTAATGCTCTCTAATATTAGTCAATGTATTAGTCATGGTTATTATGGGCACTAATGGTCAAGTGTTTGTAGTTATAGGATAATTATGGAATACTCGTCCGAAAGTTTCCTATTAGTTGATAACAACTCGGTTAAACAGGAAATCTCAGTGCGATGATGTTACACAGTTCCCTTAACTTAAGAATATAGTGGAACTTCAATGTTAATACTCCACTTTGATTATAGTTAAATCATGGCATGATGAACCATCGAGCAACTAGGTCAAAGTTGAAGCATTAGACATGAAGCACCATTCAATAGGGAATTCATCTCCTCGATTGTATGAGGTTAGTATCACGGTCAGCTATAGTCAACTCAAACTTAAAATCTCTATACTGCATAATAGGTTAATGTAAATGTTAATATTGAACCTAGGACTATGTTTTTGGAGTAAATAAGTTGAACATGTATAATATTGAAATTTTGACCAATACCAAATCCTATATATCCTAAAGTTATATTAATTTTGACGAAGTGAACGTGTTTAGTTTACCCTTACTAATGGCACCTCTTAAGAAAACATGAAATTGGATTTTAGCTAAAAATCCATAAGTGATGATTTCAACCAAACTATCACATCATTATCAAAGGTAATGTGTGAACATATATATATTTGTACTATTCAAAATTAGTCGCTCATTGAATTCATGTCTTTGAGTCATACAACCACATTTGTAAATTCTCCGAAAAAACATAAAATTTAATTAATTTACAGAATGTTACAAATTGACTAACTTAATATTTGATAAATATTAATTATCATTGATTTTTTTGATGTTTTAGGTGTTGTTAGTAATTATATAAATGCACATATAAAAGTTATATTTGCTCTAATCGATATATGATATCAGTATACTTTTAAACAGGATTTAAATGAGAAATAATTACATGAAGAATTTGGAAAGCATCGTAAAGATGGCAACATAGGTTGTCCATGCATGGGAAAAAGAAATGGGTGGAGTAATGGAAAATGAAGGAGGAATTAATTTGGGAAGTTTTAATTTAAAGAATTGGAAGGTTCCAATTGAAATAAATCCCCTTATTTAGTCTCCTTCAGTTGTTTATTTCTCCTCTATCTTCCATCCATGGTCCAAAATTCTATCTCCCTTTCCCTAAAATATCAACTCCAAAACAAATCAAAACATTAAAATAAAATTAATAGGTACGTGGTTCATCCGTCTCTTGCAAAGTTGGGTGTTGATCCAAGTATTTAAGGAGAGATTTCCAAATTGGAGGGTCGCTTATCGGCTAGATCTGAAAGGTTATTCTAAATTTAATTTGTTTTCTGAGACATAATATTTTTGTCATAATTTTATATGTACATTTGTTTCCCCACCTTAATTTCATAACAATACAATTTTAATAATTTGTTAAAATATTTGATCTATTTTAGCAAGATGAGATAAAATTAAAATTTATATATGCATAAACAATGTTTTAAGATATGAATTTATGTTTTAAAATTACCTATAATAATATTCTAAACATGTTATATAATTGAATGATTTAATTGTTTCCTTTAAAAAAAATTAATGAATCCTAAAAATAGAGTTTGCTAATATCTTATTTGGTTTGATGTATATAATTTTGGTTTGTAATATTTTGATTGTTTAAAAAACAGAAATTTATTTTTAGGCTGAAATTATGTATATATAGATATACATACAGCATACACATATGTGTGTGTGTTTGTAAATACATCAGAAAGGTTTAGTGTAACATGGATGTTTGATTTTGAATCAGTTGAAACTTATTTGACTCAATCATTATATGTATGTATGTGTGTGTGTGTGTGTGTATACCTGTGTGTATGTATATGTATAAACATTTATATTTATATTGTTATGGCATGTATTTAAGAAATAGTTTTTTTATAAAATTATAATATATGTGTGTGTGTGAGAGAGAGAGTATAATATACATGATATATATATATATATCCCAATATTTATACATTTATAAATTGTCCATGTTATTGTTTATTGCTTTTATCATTTAAACATATTGATGTAACATATCATTCTTGTATATTGATTAGGTGTAGTACCAATTGAATGTTACAAAAGAGGAAAGGTGGAATCAATCAATCATGCCTCCATTTATCTCTTTCCATTTAGATCTTGTTATGATTATATTTGGATCTAATTTCATGTTTATTTTCATCCTTTAACACAAAATAATTAGACTCACCATAAGTTACACATATTTGTCACACCTTTTAAAATATGAGTGCATTTGACATATTCAAACTTTTTTAAATTTCACACTTAATTAAAAAAGATTTAATTAATTAAGAATAAGACAATATTGATAAAATGTGATTTTATTAAAACAGGTAGATTGGGTCTAGCAAAACTCATTAGACTTCATAGGCCCACCATGATCCAAATAGATTTTTTTTGAAATCTACCCATTTCACTCCTTGCAAATTGGGCTAGTTCAACACTTAGTTTATTCTCGTAGCTCTCTTCATGTTGATATCTTTAGTCCTAAGAATTTCCTTGTTTAATAAATAATTACCCTTATAATCTTTGATATAGGTTTTTAAAGGAATGGATCGGTTCATTTCTTTAAAGAGGAATGAAATGTATGTGATTTTTCAAAGTTAGGATATTACTCCTTATCAAATTTGGTGCTAGTGGACCGCAGGATCCCAACTTAGACCAAATCAAACTCGGATAAAAATTCGGTCACAACTCCTAATCCCTCAGTCTTATTATGTATTCTTATGGTAAAACTTAACTAGAAAAATCAGTCTTCATAATGGTACAGGTTTGTCTTTCTAATTCAATTATCTATAAAAATTACAGTTTTCCCTTATTAAGTTAAACTTCCAATTTCCCTTTATTAAACCATTAATTAAATTATTAAAATTTACTAGATGTTACATTATCCCCTATAAAATGATTTCAACCTCAAAATTGTAAGGAACAGACAATGTAGCTTGCTTTCTCTCTTACCAACATATTGAGAAAGTTAGGATATGCCCAAAGTACATTAATGTAATTTGTGATGTAACCTTAACTCGATGATAAATCTTTTTTGAAATAAGTGTATTCTTTTTTGGTTTAGTTTTCTATTATGTGTGTTTGGTATATATGACATAGTAATGACTATGAGCATTATACATGTATAATAGAGAACCCTTAAGTAATGTGTTATATCAATTGCAGTTGCGAATCGGTCGTAACCATGAGTATTGAATCAATATAACAACCTTGAAGGTTACTAATCGAGATATATGAAAAAGATATTGATGTATTCGTTAAGACTAGTGTAGGTAATGCTCTCCAAATGTTTGATGGTGAATTACTCATAACAGTTAGGCGTATCAAGAAGCTAGGTAATTGTGATCACTAGATGATCATAAAGTGAACCGACTTAGAGTCCTATAAATGCTAAATATATTTGATTCAAAATATAGGATATTAACTTGATGATGTGAAGTAGTCTTAAGACTTGAGAATAGTCTGTAGCTTAAACGAGGATGCTTTTCTTAGATTTCGATCAATTTATGACATCATGGTTATGCTACAACTCCTTTTGGGCGTTTGCCGAATTATTTAGAGTGAAACATTATTGAATATGGGTTTCTCCCCTCTAAGAGGTTAGTATCACCGTAACTAGAAATAAACTCAAAGTCAAAAATCTATGGTTGGGTACCATTAATTATTTGATAATTTTTATCGTCTGAAGCAAGGACTTTGAAGTTGGTTTTTGCAATTATCTATAGATATTATTAGGGTTTTGGACCATCAACCATACTCTTGATATATATATATATATAAGTTATATAGTGATAATAAAAAGAGTATGCGCATAAACGTCATCACTTATTAATAGAATTAAAGGTGCACCATAGGGCAAATTATTTAATTGTTATATAATCTTATTATGTATACGATTTTGTTTGAAATAAATACATATTTGGATATAGTTTTTCTATTATATGTGTTGGTTATATTGTGATATAAGTAATGAATTAATAATGTTAAATATATATTAATAGAAAATCCTTAGGTGTAGTGTTTTGTCGTTTGTAGTTATGAAAAGTTCATAGCCATGATATTGAATGGATACAGACAAACTAAATGTTCCTAGTCGAGAAGTATTGAGAAAGGATATCGATATGTCCTTTGAGACTAATGTTTGTAATGCTCTTCATATGTCGGACAGTGATTTATTCATGACCGTTGAGGATACCATGAGGTTACATGCGTATGACTTCTTAAAACAATCACATAATGACTCAATGAGGGTTTTCTGTTGGCTATATAACTTTGTCACAATAGAAGATCGTAGGCTGACAATGTACAAGTCTTCCAACTTGAGAGTACTGTCAATCTTAGTATTTGATTGTACTTTGACTATGGTTAACCCTATGGCATAGTGACCATGTTACAACTATAGTTGGATACATATTGAACTACTCAAAGTGAAACACTACTCAGGAGAGGATTTATTTATTTTATTATAAAAGGTCGGTATCGTCATATTTAGTAAGAGAATGTTAAAGTCTTTAGCCAGAGAAAATTAATTAATCGATAAATATATCGAATGAAATTAGGACTTTAAAATTGGTCTATATGGTTAGTAAGGATATTAATAGAGTTTTTAATCTTATACTAAACTCTATATATATAAGTGATATAGTGATGATGGAAAGAATATATGCATAGGCGTCATTACTAGATGAGCTTATATTAGATCAAAAATAAAATTTCTCCTAAATAGTATATAAGCATTGAATTTATCCATATACTGTACTTTAGCAAAGTCTATATAGACTTCAATATTGGAATTCATTAAATATTAGCCGTGGATTGATTTCATACCAAAGAGTCAATATAATTGTGTTGTTATTTATTTCCAAATTTTACCAAGGATAAAATTATTATAAATGTTACAAATTAATAATAAATTAACAAAAATGAAGCATTAATATGTGGCTATTTTTACTTATTCCGGCTTAAAATCAGACCAAACGACATATAAAGTTTTTTGATGGTTTGTTCGATTTAGGATCTAGGAATTAATTAATTAATTATTGATTCAAATTGAAGTCAACTGAGCTCTTGACTATACCAAATCATGGTAACATCGGCCTTAACCTAGTTTTTAAATTTAGAGGAAAGAAGGAGAGAAAGGTGTTGACTGCTGGCTATATAAAGCCTGGCCTCTACACAAATTTATATACTGAATTTTGATCTCTCTCTCTTTTAATTTTCGGTCGAACCACCCTCATCTCTTGGTATCACTATCACTTTGACATTATAAATCAAAGAGAATAAGGAGATTGTAACAACCCATACCTTAATGGGCCTAAATTTCAACTCAATTGAAACCTAAGTTCATTAGGATATGGATCGTTGGTTTTGGTAACATGTAAGAAACACAAGAATATTAGAGGGCCATCTACAAAAACTTAAAATGGAATTGAAAAATATGATAATGTGTGTGTGTGTGTGTGTGTGTGTGTGTGTGTGTGTATATGAATATGTATATATCGACTAAGGCTACTACTTCGGAATATATATTATTCCTTGGTATCTAGTTTTCTTATGAGCGCCAAGCATGACTAAGAAGACATCTCCATCTTTCGTTTTCGTCTTGCTCAAGTATCGTCCCTCAAATCTATCATGTGGGGGAGAGGGGGTCAGAACAATGTTCTAGCAACTGGAAAATTATACACTTTATCCATTACACTAATTTATGCCAATGGATTTCCATTTAAGTGTTACGTCAACTATTCACGACTCACCATTTAATCCTATATGCATGTACGATATATCTATACTAACCATCTCCAAGGTAAAACTATATATATATTTCGTGCGTGTGTATAAATGTTACTTTTCCCAAAAAGTAACCTTGGCCACTTAATACTTCTTAAATAGGAAGGAGGCAGGTTCAACGACCATTTAAAACCTTAATCCCGAAGCGAGCCCTTCGTAACATAATCCCTAATCAATCAGATTTTGTTGCAGAGGCCGCTGACCCCTAGATATTGCTTTATAATTTAACTACCATATTACTAACGCATCTCAAAGACTCATCTAAGGGTCAACTAGCCCATCTCCGACAAACAAACAAACAATAAATAAAAATTTAAGGTCTTTGTCTATCCCATACGGATTCTATATTAGCATGAAGCAAAATTCATTAGGGTTTAAATCGAGTTTTTGCTACCGGCCACTCGGAAACAGTTGTGGTTACAGCTTATATGCATCCTACTACTAAATACTGGTTCAATAATAACACCAACATAGCCCGCCGACCTCTCATGGTCGAAATTGTCATTTAGACTAACCTGGTGTAAGTTAAGGAAAACGTCTGTTTCCAGTTACATAATACCTTTTATTAGAAATGAAATAGACCCCATTTTCCTACTATGTCCCATCATAGGTTATTTAAGACTTCTTATATAGAGAGGAAGTAGATCAAATTGCCATTTAATACCTTCCACCCCGAAGCAAACCCCTTAACAGCCTAAAGGTACTGAGCTGCTTAGTTCTTCAAAACGAGGCGAACCCTTGGTATATTTTCCGTTGCATATACAAAAATATATATCCCTTTCCACAAGTTCTATTGTTGGAGATGTCCCACGTCAGTAGTAAGTATACACAACAATTGGTAGCCTCTATGTGAAGAGAAGACTTCTATTGTGTAACTCTACTGACCTTGCATCCCAAACCATATTAAACAAAACAATAATCCTAAGCCTAAATATTTGGCTATGCCCACTAATTCTTGCTCATCCTAAACGTGTAAATAAGATTATATAATTTCCCACTATGAAAATTATACAGCCTTCTACATTTATTTACTAATATTAGAATTTACTTATTCACTATGTAACTATTTCTATTTTATATGCCTATCCTCTTTATTCCGCATTTTCTACTTACATTCCATAAATGTCTATTGTCCATAATAAATAGTTATTATTATTCAAATTGGACAGTATCTAATGACATTTATTTATTCGCCTCAAATTCAACTTATTACGTCTATTCCAGTTTCCCGTAAATACCATGTTAAATTTCCTGATCAATCCTAATTTATTCCATGTAACTCCGTATTAACTACACATTTATTGCCAATTATATATGTTGTCCTTGTCTATAAATTTTGGGATTACCATCACTTTCCTTTTTCCCAACTTCTAGTCCTAAAATTTACTATTCTATTAATAGCTGGCCATCCTAATTATACCTATTACTAGTGCCCATGCATATTTATTTATTATGCTATGTATACTTATATTCTAATCAGTAGATGTGGTCATACTTGTAAATACATCTATTGCTATTCCTAACACATTAATTCCTATGCTTAAGGGTTCCAAAACATACGCCATATATACATTCTATGAGGAGCATTAATTTTTACATTTTAATTTGCTAGAGCCATCCTTTCAAAATGGATTACCGTTATAACTTCCCATAAATTATCTAAAAATTAGACTTTGGCTCCGTTTGAATTATGAGGAATTTTTTTTCTTTTATTGAAATAGACGGTGAAAACTATAGAGAAGAACCTTCGTACTTAACGCATCTCTTTCATTTTTAGTATATTCCTTATATTTCAAACGAGCACTTTCCATAAATTTTGTGGAATTAGATAATTCATAGAGATTACACGAAAATAGGTACAACTAAATTACCTCACTCCTAATAAATTAAAACATAAAAAATTCACATTTCAAGTCAAGTGCAATCTAATTTAATACTAAGAATTTACAACCCAATTATAAATACGGAATAAACTATACAACTTTACCAACATTCAGTTAACAAATATCTTGGATCAACTTCTAATTTCTCCATCAGGGAGTACAGATCTTTCCAATTACCTAACCTATGGGGTACATAGGCTAGGTTTAAACTAAATACTTTTTTTAAGCCTACAACTCAATAGATCTAACGTAGGCATAATAATTAAATAATAGTCAATGATATAAAATTCAATGTTATATATAAATCACATAATTTCTCGCTCACCTTTCAAGCTGTAACGACCCGAAAAATTTCAATCCCGAAATTTCCAGATAGTTAGTGGAAAGAAGAAAGAGAAAGAAGAAAGAGATAGAAGAAAAACAGAAAAGAAACACACAATCTCACATTCGCAGCGGATAAAATATAATATCACATAATTAATGGTTTTACAAAAAGAACTATATCATTACACTTATATCTTTATACATCAGAGTTACATTATTACACAAATACCGGACAATTAAAACTAACTTGTCCCAGATAAATATAGCAAAACACCTCATACGTTCCCCATCCAGCTCATCTCCTGAGCTCTAGAACGTCCTTACCTGAAAATCTGTAATACTCGGTCTGACCCGAGCATTACATCAAAGTAACACCCGGGTCAGGCTGGAAACCAGCGTGAGTGAACCCATCTAATATGGAATACCAAATCATACTACTTATATAAACCCGGGGTAATTTGTATCAATTTACAACTTCACAAGTCGTTATAGACATCACTTATCACATATCAATTGCTAAGTACCAAACTTAGATTAAATGGTCCAATTCACTAAATCATTTTATTTCATCCTATGATTCCACACATCAAATTATAAAGAATCGAAGTGGTTTCGGGTATTTACCAATATCCGAATTCGGTCTCTTCGAATCCAATGTCATCTTAAGCCAAGTTATTTAAGTGATTAAGTTTAAATACTGAATGTTACTTTTATACAGCAATACATCATCATAAAATACCCACATTATCAATATCCATCCAAACATATCATATCCCAAACATTTATATCAAATATATCAACCGATACAAGACATTAAACATCATTCAATCATTCATAAACAAGATCGATCCCTTAACTATTGAAATAATTCCTTAATTTATTATATTAATTCATTGATTAATTACACCTAGTAATTAATCCTTAATTACTTCTACTAAGTAATTATCCTTTAATTACTTTCCATGAAGTAATTCCCTTTAATTAATTACATCCAATAATTACACATTAATTGCTTACCCTTACACTATTAAGTATTTACACTTAATCAACCATCAAAAGATTATCTTAAATTAATTAACAAATTAATTAACTTAAATAAACCACATTCATCTCTTTAATCAAATTTGGGTAATTAACCTTTAATCACTTCAATTAATTAATTAACTATAATTAATTACATTAATCCTTAATTAATTACATTAATTAATTACCTTTAATTACTTCTCATTGATTAATTAATCATAATTAATCAACTTTAATTACGTCATCAATTATATTAATTAATGATCCTTAATTATAATTTTAATTAATTACTTTATTTAAATAAATTACAATAAGTAATTAGTCTTAATTAAACCTCAATTATTAATCACTCCTGATTAATCTCTTTTAGTAATTAATTAACTTAATTACTTTATTAAACCAAATTAATTATTCCTTAATTAATCCTTTGATTAATTACTAAGTAATTTAATTCAAATTACTTACATTATTAAACATCTTCTATTAATTACATCTTGTAATTTCTAATCAATTACTTCACTAAGTAATTCAAATTAATTACATAAAGTAATTATCTTCAAAACCTCAAGTGTTTAAAATTAATTAAACCTAATTAATTAAATTAAACAATCACATTTAACACAATTAATTACCTTAAGTAATTAACCTCTTAATTACTTCATTAAGTAATTATTATCAACAATTCACAATTGATTATTAAATGCATTTCAAAATTCTAATAACTTTAATTTACATTTAGTTTAAAACTTTTGAATTTAAACCTTCTTCTAATTTAAAAACTGAAATTCAAATTTAACTTTCCAGATTTTAAATTGAATTTTAAATCTTACTCTTATTTTACAATTTCAATTTAAGGAGATTTAAACTACTTTCCAAAACAAAGTAGTTAAACAAGTTTAAAGTTTAAAACTTTATTTTAATTTAAAACTGAAATTTTAAATTTAACTTGAAGTCAAAAATTTAAACTTTGAATTTAAAACCTAGTTCAAAATTTTGCTTTGTACTTAAAACTTCTGTTTAATTTTTTTTTTAAACAGACAGTACAGTTCTTACTTTTTTCCTAAAACCTGTAACATATCATTAACCCGAGACCATTCCCAATATACTTCGAGTTCCATCCCTAACTTTCCCGAGCAATCTACCTTAAAACTTCGAGCAACTCAAAAATCTACTCGAGCACAAAATCTCAGGTCAACCAACATCACCAATAATTCATCGCCGTGCATATGCACGACGACCTCCTCCTACTCTGATCATCAGAGATGATCGTAATACTCCTAGTAACTCTCTTACAACCATATGCGAACATCAGGTCGAACAATTATTCAACAAATCAAAATTCAACCCCACAAATCCAAACCTAGAAAAATTTAAACAGGTTTTCCCCAAAACCTGTCAACGGCGAATGCTCGCCACTCCGACCATCTGAGTTTTCCCCCTTCCGCCCTCGAACTCCTTCACACTTTAACTACACAATCCCCAAATATCAAAACACTCGATCAATTATCCAGATCGAGAAGACCTCTTTCACAAAACCCATCAAAACTAGGGTTAAATACTGAAAATCAAAACTGTATCTATTCTAACCAATTCTATCCACATTTCTGATTTTTCTAAGAATATATTTTCCTTCCTCTATAACTCAGAAGAATCCTGAGTTTCCTCTAGTCTCAGATTACAAGAATTTGCTTGAATCCCATTTTAGTCCAAGCACAAACTACTACTTAATCATACACCTAAAAATACAGATTTTTAATTTAAAAATCTTGTTTTTATTGTTACTTTTTGTTTTATGATACTGAATCACAAGTTTAACATGTTTGAGTTTGACAGAGATCAACATGCACTGATACATTCAATATTCCAGAGGCAAAACAACTTCTGTCTTAGTTTGATTTCATTTTTTTTTAAAATTTACTTAAAACTCTAAAGGTTAACTCAGGATAATTAATAACCTTACCTTATAAATCTAATCATATCAGAAACTAAATTTAATAGATCAGGTTTTAACAAAATTTGCCTGGAAAATCAAGAAAACAGAATAAGAAATAAGAACAATAGCATACACACATTACATTTTCATTTATACACCACAATAATTTTTTAATCAAACAATCTAGCATACAATCCTATTTTAACTTTTAAAATTTAAAAAGTTATTCACAAACATTTTATTATTATTATTAAAGAGACAGGGCAGATCACTCACCTTTTAATCATGCAGACAGAGCCCAGATCTTTTTTTTTCTTTTAAGCATGCACAACATCCTTTTACAAACTTGTTTGAAATGCTTTTAAAACTTGAGCTTCCTGATTTTTGAACAGCCTTTAAACCATTTGAAAACTTGCTGATGTTTTAATTTGCTTCAATTGTTGTATGCATGGTAAATTCCAGGTTTTTGAAGAAATACAGGTATCTTAACTTCAGATTGAAAAAAATGCAGATTTTCTTGTTTTAATTGTTGCATGCAGGTTTGCTTTTTGGAAAGAGTAAATTGATTATAGGTTTTTATCTTTGAAATTTAGAATTGAGATTTGAGAAAAAAAACAATAAGTATGTAAGATGTACACTTATATAATCAAATTTATGATTTTATAAAAATTAAGAAAATAAACTAAAGGAGTGACACTTGTCCCTTACCACATTTAATTTCTTAACACTTGTTACCAAGTAAATTTATATGCTAACACATGTATTTGTGTATTTCATTTATTTTTAAATTGATCTTTAAAAGCTTTTATATAAATATTCTAACTAGTTAATACATTTCTAATTTAATAAATGCTTTTGTAATTGATTTTCTAATTTATATATATACATATCCTATTTTAAATCCAAAATGATTTAAATACCCAACTTCAAATTAACTTCCAAATAAATTTTACATATATATAGGTATCCGTACTTTTCCCAATTTTCCAAATATCCTATTAACCAAGGTATATATATAAATATATAATCACAAACTTATATACTTGTATAAGTATATATATTTAAAATCTTCACATTATAAAATTTACATACATCTTTATATATTTATATATTATTCATTTATCTAGAGATCACATCATTTATTATAGTCTCCTATATTTGTATCTAGATATTTATCAAAAATTTAATTTATTTAACATACAATTCAGTATTTTAATTTTATTATATCCTGTTAATTATCAATTTACAGATGATCAAAAACCGGGTTATTACATTCCTTCCCCCTTAGAATCTTTTCGTCCTCGAAAAGGAATGAAACTAGAATTTTTAAATTGCTTAAAATCATATAAGTTTTTCTTTGATCATTTTTTTTAAAACACCTTTAAAATCTATATAGTATTGTTAAAATAGTTTTATAAAAATATCATTTTATAACTCGATGTTTCAACAAGTCCATCTTTGTTCTCACAGAAATTCGGTCATACGTTGATCAGGCGTAGGACTGAAAATCTATAAGTACTTAGCAGACCCATTTTCAACACCCAGTGAAAATACTTGGAAAATAATTTTATTGAAAATATTGAAAACTGTTTTTGAAAATAGAAGATATATCTTTGGTGAGAATGCTCTGGAAATCATCACCCCCATCCATGGTCGTAGTTAACCGATGGTTACGTTGCCATCCCGACAAAATCCATAGATAACTGTAGGCCTCCGCGCCCCTCGATTACACCATGTAACCCGCTACAGATCGCAGCTACAACTGGGGTTACGTAGCTATCACAGCAAAAACCCATATAACTGTAGGCATCAGCGCCATCGAATTTCGCTGCCAAAAATGAAACTTCTCCACTCCACTTGACCATAGATTGCAGTCTACCGATGTTGCATTGCCTTCCCGGCAAAATCAAGTGTAGACCGTTGACACTCATCCTCCACACGATTTTCGCTATGGTCCACACAGTAGATCGCAGCGACATCGAGTTACACTGTCGTCACAATATAACTCAAATGCCCCTGTAGGCATCAGCGCCCTTGACTTTCGCTACCCAATAATCCTCAGGAACTAGTTTTGTCCGGACTCCTCACAGGATCAACTTTAGAACCCCCCCTTGGGGCTCAAGGCAGCACCACCCGGTGGTACTCCTGAGAAGTCCATTTCAAGGGAGCGCCTTTTTCCCCAGAGCATCATCAAAACATTTTATACTATACATATATAGTATCTTTAAATCATACACCTAGTATGATCTCATTCAAAGCTCCTTTATACAAAATCGATTATCCCAAAATCGATAATTCTCAAATTAGGCTTTCCAAATTAAATATTGATTTTACCCAAAAATCAAAAGCCTTTCCAAATCCATAGGTTCCCAAAACCTTTTCCCAAAATCCTCATATGATCCTTTATATATATATATTCAGATATATATAAAATATTTCAAAACTTTGGATCATTTCAAACTTGTATAAAACTCCTTTTATACTTCAAACATTTCCAATAACCCTTTTCTTCTGGCAAAAGATTCAACAAGGGGAGTATCATTTTATAAAACAAAGATATTTAACTCTGTTTACTCAAAATCAAATATTCAAATTTGATTACTCTTTTCAATATCATTTTCAATCAAATCCGTACGATGTACACATGTCATTCGTACGCTATACCAATCTGATCGCTCACTCGATCACACAATTTCATTTCCGAACTAGTATCGCCCACCCGACTTCCTAGTGCGGACTCAGATCTGGTTTCTTGATCAGAAACCGTCATTCTCCTTGCATAGTCATAACTATGATAGAGAATATCCAGAACCAATCAACAATCCATATCCAGGTTCGCCGTCGAAAATCGAGTGAAAAATCCCACTCGGATCGATATATTTATCTCGAAATTCTGTGCTCGAATGTGGATCAAATCATTATGCGAATAGAATAACATACGTGCACCCTACGTATTTATCTTTATTGGTGATTAGCCAAATTAATTTCATTTCTATTCACGTCCATTTTGATTTTTATTCACTTACTCACATTCGCTTCAATCCATTTGGATTATCATCCCTATTCTTATCTCGATTGGGTAGTTAAACAATAACATTTTAAACTCCGTCCAGTTTAAATTTAGAAAATAATTTAAAAAAAATTAAAGAAATAGATAAGTAGTTGAAAAATAATTACTAGTTTGTAAAATAGCTGTAAAATAGTTCAGTAATTGTAAAATAATTGGAAAATAGTTAAATAGTCATAGAAATTTTAAATAATTGCAAAATAATTATAAAATAGTAATTAGTAGTTGAAAATAGAAATTAGTTTACAAAATAGTTAGAAAATTGTTAAACGATTTCAAACATAAGTGTAAAACAAGTATAAGATAGTTTGGCTTTTAAAAGAAAAGTTGTATATATATATAATAAATAGTTTTGAAAATAGGTTTATATTAAAACAATTTATATTAAAAATAGTCCAGAGTCAAAACTCTTCAATTCCCAATCAATTCAATTTAAATTCCACTTCCATTTAAATTGACTTAACTCCAATTTAAATAACTTCAATTTCTATTGAAATTGATTCAACCCCAATTCGAGTTGGATTAATTCTCAATTCCTATTCAAACTCAATTCAAATTCCATTTGATTTTAAATATGTTCAACTTTAATTACAATCCCAATTTATTCCAATCATTTTGGACTAATATCCATTCAATTGAACCTACTTCAATTCCAATCCATTTCAACTCGAGTTTGAATTAATCCCAATTTCAAATTTCATTTCCCAATCAAGTTAAATTATTCTTGATTTCCTCCCAAATTAAATTCAAATTCCATTTGAATTTAAAACTATTCAATTTTAATTACAATTTCAAATTATTCAAATTAATTCGGACTAATTTCAAATTGAACCCTCTTCAATTTCAAATCATTTCAAATTAATCCAATTCAAATTTTCCATTTGAACTTATACTTATACATCTTCAATCACAATTTCAATTAATTCAAATCAAATTCAATTTGAACTAATTCAAATTCAAATTGCAAATTTAAACCATCTCTCATTCATTTAAACAATTCCAATTCATAACTTAAAGATTTTTAACAACAATAGGATGATATTATCCAATTCATTTTCAAATTCTAGATCTCAAACCCATTTGAGGTCACTCAAATTCCCAAATATAATCAATCATTTAACCTTTCAAGTTAAATCTTAATTTCATCTTCAAATTTTCAAATCAGGTTGATCATTTCAACTTATTTAACTCTTCCTCAAGTTAAGCTCAATTCACTTAATCCAATCAATCTTACCCAATTTAAATCTTCCATTTCAAATTTTGAACTTCACACTAATAATTTTCCCACTTATAAGTTCAGAAACTTAGCACTTTGGGTATCATATCTCATTCCAAATTTAAAACTCAACATTTAGAGTTTATCTCAAACCATCTTTACTACTTAAGTATATCCATACATATCCATATTTACTTCTTGGCTTGCCATGCCAAATTTTAAAATTTAAACTACCTTTGGTTTCAATTCAAACAAATTTTCTTTAAAATTTTCAAACATTTCTTATTTTTAAAATAAGATCATATTCAAAGTAGTTTGAATAATATTATTCCTTTAACATTTTGAAACCAATTCAAATTTTAAAACTTAGAATTCAGGACTTCACAATTTGAAACCCACTTTTATTTATATCATTTCACATTTTCAAACTATTTTCTTTTTAAATGGTTACTTCCTTGAAACATTTATTGTTTATTGAAAAACAATCATCCCACCATTAAACACAATATCCACTCTATTTTCCGGTTTGAAACCAGTTCTGATTCATCTTATTCTGAAATACTTCTCCAAAACAAGATTTCAATTTTTATTTGAATCCATTTCAACTTGTCTTTAATTTAATTTCAATCTGGTTGTAATTCTATTATCACTTAATTCTTATTATTACTTTTGATTTAATCAATACTACAACCAATTTCCTTAATATAATAGATAATCTATTTCTTATATAAGATTCATTTACTTTTGAAATCATTTAACACCTTTATATAAGAAAATAACAAGTACGCTCTCTCATATATATATACTCAACTCATCCTAGGGTATCACTTACCCTATCCTTAATGAGTAATCCCACCAGACCCAAGGTTCTCGCTTAACCTCGCTTTGATACCAAATGTAACGACCCGAAAAATTTCAATCCCGAAATTTCCAGATAGTTAGTGGAAAGAAGAAAGAGATAGAAGAAAAACAGAAAAGAAACACACAATCTCACATTCGCAGCGGATAAAATATAACATCACATAATTAATGGTTTTACAAAAAGAACTATATCATTACACTTATATCTTTATACATCAGAGTTACATTATTACACAAATACCGGACAATTAAAACTAACTTATCCTAGATAAATATAGCAAAACACCTCATACGTTCCCCATCCAGCTCGTCTTCTGAGCTCCAGAACGTCCTTACCTGAAAATCTGTAATACTCGGTCTGACCCGAGCATTACATCAAAGTAACACCCGGGTCAGGCTAGAAACCAGCGTGAGTAAACCCATCTAATATGGAATACCAAATCATACTACTTATATAAACCCGGGGTAATTTGTATCAATTTACAACTTCACAAGTCGTTATAGACATCACTTATCACATATCAATTGCTAAGTACCAAACTTAGATTAAATGGTCCAATTCACTAAATCATTTTATTTCATCCTATGATTCCACACATCAAATTATAAAGAATCGAAGTGGTTTCGGGTATTTACCAATATCCGAATCCGGTCTCTTCGAATCCAATGTTATCTTAAGCCAAGTTATTTAAGTGATTAAGTTTAAATACTGAATGTTACTTTTATACAGCAATACATCATCATAAAATACCCACATTATCAATATCCATCCAAACATATCATATCCCAAACATTTATATCAAATATATCAACCAATACAAGACATTAAACATCATTCAATCATTCATAAACAAGATTGATCCCTTAACTATTGAAATAATTCCTTAATTTATTATATTAATTCATTGATTAATTACACCTAGTAATTAATCCTTAATTACTTCTACTAAGTAATTATCCTTTAATTACTTTCCATTAAGTAATTCCCTTTAATTAATTACATCCAGTAATTACACATTAATTGCTTACCCTTACACTATTAAGTATTTACACTTAATCAACCATCAAAAGATTATCTTAAATTAATTAACAAATTAATTAACTTAAATAAACCACATTCATCTCCTTAATCAAATTTGGGTAATTAACCTTTAATCACTTCAATTAATTAATTAACTATAATTAATTACATTAATCCTTAATTAATTACACTAATTAATTACCTTTAATTACTTCTCATTGATTAATTAATCATAATTAATCAACTTTAATTACATCATCAATTATATTAATTAATGATCCTTAATTACAATTTTAATTAATTACTTTATTTAAATAAATTACAATAAGTAATTAGTCTTAATTAAACCTCAATTATTAATCACTCCTGATTAATCTCTTTTAGTAATTAATTAACTTAATTACTTTATTTAACCAAATTAATTATTCCTTAATTAATACTTTGATTAATTACTAAGTAATTTAATTCAAATTACTTACATTATTAAACATCTTCTATTAATTACATCTTGTAATTTCTTATCAATTACTTCACTAAGTAATTCAAATTAATTACATAAGTAATTATCTTCAAAACCTCAAGTGTTTAAAATTAATTAAACCTAATTAATTAAATTAAACAATCACATTTAACACAATTAATTACCTTAAGTAATTAACCTCTTAATTACTTCATTAAGTAATTATTCTCAACAATTCACAATTGATTATTAAATGCATTTCAAAATTCTAATAACTTTAATTTACATTTAGTTTAAAACTTTCGAATTTAAACCTTCTTCTAATTTAAAAACTGAAATTCAAATTTAACTTTCCAGATTTTAAATTGAATTTTAAATCTTACTCTTATTTTATAATTTCAATTTAAGGAGATTTAAACTACTTTCCAAAACAAAGTAGTTAAACAAGTTTAAAGTTTAAAACTTTATTTTAATTTAAAACTGAAATTTTAAATTTAACTTGAATTCAAAATTTTAAACTTTGAATTTAAAACCTACTTCAAATTTTTGCTTTATACTTAAAACTTCTGTTTAATTTTTTTTTTAAACAGACAGTATAGTTCTTACTTTTTTCCTAAAACCTATAACATATCATTAACCCGAGACCATTCCCAATATACTTCGAGTTCCATCCCTAACTTTCCCGAGCAATCTACCCAAAAACTTCGAGCAACTCAAAAATCTACTCGAGCACAAAATCTCAGGTCAACCAACATCACCAATAATTCATCGCCGTGCATATGCACGGCGACCTCCTCCTACTCTGATCATCAGAGATGATCGTAATACTCCCAGTAACTCTCTTACAGCCATATGCGAACATCAAGTCGAACAATTATTCAACAAATCAAAATTCAACCCCACAAATTCAAACCTGGAAAAATTTAAACAGGTTTTCCCCAAAACTTGTCAACGGCGAATGCTCGCCACTCCGACCATCTGAGTTTTCCCCCTTCCGCCCTCGAACTCCTTCACACTTCAACTACACAATCCCCAAATATGAAAACACTCGATCAATTATCCAGATCGAGAAGACCTCTTTCACAAAACCCATCAAAACTAGGGTTAAATACTAAAAATCAAAACTATATCTATTCTAACCAATTATGTCCACATTTCTGATTTTTCTAAGAATATATGTTCCTTCCTCTATAACTCAGAAGAATCCTGAGTTTCCTCTAGTCTCAGATTACAAGAATTTGCTTGAATCCCATTTTAGTCGAAGCACAAACTGCTACTTAATCATACACCTAAAAATACAGATTTTTAATTTAAAAATCTTGTTTTTATTGTTACTTTTGTTTTATGATACTGAATCACAAGTTTAACATGTTTGAGTTTGACAGAGATCAACATGCACTGATACATTCAATATTCCAGAGGCAAAACAACTTCTGTCTTAGTTTGATTTCATTTTTTTAAAAATTTACTTAAAACTCTAAAGGTTAACTCAGGATAATTAATAACCTTACCTTATAAATCTAATCATATCAGAAACTGAATTTAATAGATCAGGTTTTAACAAAATTTTCCTGGAAAATCAAGAAAACAGAACAAGAAATAAGAACAATAGCATACACACATTACATTTTCATTTATACACCACAATACTTTTTTAATCAAACAATCTAGCATGCAATCCTATTTTAACTTTTAAAATTTAAAAAGTTATTCATAAACATTTTTTTTTATTAAAGAGACAGGGCAGATCACTCACCTTTTAATCATGCAGACAGAGCCCAGATCTTTTTTTTTCTTTTAAGCATGCACAACATCCTTTTACAAACTTGTTTGAAATGCCTTTAAAACTTGAGCTTCCTGATTTTTGAACAGCCTTTAAACCATTTGAAAACTTGCTGATGTTTTAATTCTCTTCAATTGTTGTATACATGGTAAATTCTAGGTTTTTGAAGAAATACAGGTATCTTAACTTCAGATTGAAAAAAAAATGCAGATTTTCTGGTTTTAATTGTTGCATGTAGGTTTGCTTTTTGGAAAGAGTAAATTGATTATAGGTTTTTATCTTTGAAATTTAGAATTGAGATTTGAGAAAAAAAACAATAAGTATGTAAGATGTACACTTATATAATCAAATTTATGATTTTATAAAAATTAAGAAAATAAACTAAAGGAGTGACACTTGTCCCTTACCATATTTAATTTCTTAACACTTGTTACCAAGTAAATTTATATGCTAACACATGTATTTGTGTATTTCATTTATTTTTAAATTGATCTTTAAAAGCTTTTATATAAATATTCTAACTAGTTCATACATTTCTAATTTAATAAATGCTTTTGTAATTGATTTTCTAATATATATATACATATATCCTATTTTAAATCCAAAATGATTTAAATACCCAACTTCAAATTAAATTCCAAATAAATTTTACATATATGTAGGTATCCGTACTTTTCCCAATTTTCCAAATATCCTATTAACCAAGGTATATATATAAATATATAATCACACACTTATATACTTGTATAAGTATATATATTTAAAATCTTCACATTATAAAATTTACATACATCTTTATATATTTATATATTATTCATTTATCTAGAGATCACATCATTTATTATAGTCTCCTATATTTGTATCTAGATATTTATCAAAAATTTAATTTATTTAACATACAATTCAGTATTTTAATTTTATTATATCCTGTTAATTATCAATTTACAGATGATCAAAAACCGGTTTATTACACAAGCTTCCCAAATCCCCCAAAGCCGAACATCCTTTTAATTAACTCCTTTCCTTTCCAATCTAAAAATATGTATAATAAGACACACACACACACCTCCTCATTACAAAAATTAGATCTAATAGGAGATTTGGGGTTAATGTGAATATTGATTTATAATTATAAAATTTACCCTTTTCTACAATATTAATTCGCTCCTTCACTTCTTCTCTTTTATTTTCTATCCTTCTCTGATTTACGTGTATGTGTATAATATTTTACAATTTCTAGAAATATTCAAGAAAAGAAAATGGTAGAGCTTCGCTACTTTGATCAAAAGTTACGAGAACAAAAGTGAAGGTTTAGACCTATTTTATAGGTGCTCAAATTAATCGTATCCTTTAGATTTAAAACAATAAAATCTGGCCCGTTCATCCATGGTTCAACTCTAGCCGCCATGCTCCAACCAGTCGATCAGTGACTACAACGCAATTTAATATTATTTATTCCCTTTTTGCTTGTTTTAAATTATTTCCATTTCAAGAACTTCAAACGTTAATAACTTCTTCGTTTGAATTTCGATCACAAAACTCTCTAAATATGAAAGTTGCTCAAAAAATTACCGCGAATGCAATGATGCAAGTTTCGTGGCCAAATTTTGAAATTTTCTCAAATTCCATTTTTTAGCATTAATAACTATTTATTAATTACTATAGGTTCTACGGGGTATTATACCCTCCTGCTTAAAATAATTTTATCCTCGAAATTCCTCAAGGGTTGAATCATGTAACATAATGTGCAACGACCCCAAGCTATCAAACCAATTAGTATACAACAAATTTTACAGCCAAACATATACAATTGCATAGTGTATCACAATAGATATGATATGTATGCTTAATGATTCTAAATTGATGCCTTCTATATGAATACATTCTGAAAAATAATGCAAACAACCTATATATACTGGCAGTTCAATATATATGCAAGTTTTCAAAAATAAAAAATCATTGTTTTCACACAGCAATTTCCACACTCCAACAAGTAGGATTATGTTTCAACCAATTTTACATCCAATCCCAACCATTCAATAACTAACACACAATTTCTAACATCCAAAATTTTAAAAATCTCTAAATCTATACTCTAATGTCGAAAAATGAATTTTGATGGAAAATTTCACATTTGCACCTTTTTTTGCACACTTATTATATTGTACTTTGGAACCTTCTCTTTTGCCACCAAATATTTTCCAACTTTTCCAAGTACAATTTGCACAAGGAGGTTTATTTTTGGATGTTAAAACAAAATTATTATAACTCGAGTTTTGTTTACTATCAATAAAGTATGGAAATAGAAATTCCAAAGCTAAAATATCTTTTTTCCTTTTCCTTATGTTTTGTATACTAACACCCTTTGCCGGATGATGAAATTCATATTCACTAATACATCGTCCTTCCCTATGCTAAGCATGTGGCATTTGAAGATCAAAAAATCAAACTTGCAAAATAGTTTGAAAACTAGATCATTCTAAAGCATTCGAACACGATTTTTCAAAAGCATTTAAACACAACTTTTTGAAAGAACTTAAACACAATTTTTCAAAAGAATTTGGATACAATTTTTCAATAGCATTCAAACAAATTTTTTCCAAAACATTTGCCCCTCTATTCTTAAAATAAACCAGGCCACATCTTAACGTAATTAGGACTCAGTCAATGAGTTAATGCATACGACTGACCCTAGAATTGTGCAAGTAATTCTAGATTTGAAAACCTTTCCTTTTATTTAAACAATGATACAAAAACCTATTTATAAATTTTAGCTTCTAAGGTATAGGGATAATGACCTGATTTGGTAATAACCCTTCCATGTCTTCGCTTGTTATAATTTTTTTTCCCAAAATTCTAAATTTTTTGAACAAAAGAATTCTAACTGCTAATTTAATTTCTTTATTTGTATTATAAAACTTCAGCCTTAATTAAATTCAATGCTAGTTATGTGTCCTTATGAAATTTCTTTATTTATACCATTTTCCAATATATATGGTGGTCAAAGCTCAACCGAAACTAAGATGTAACGAAGGATTGAGCAAGTTCTAAAAAAAGGTGTGCATTAATCATCACAAGCAGATAGATAGATTTTCGGTATATACTCTTAAAAAGAAGAAATTAAGAGTAAAGGAAAAGGAAGGAAGTCCAAGAAAAAGGATGAACAAAAGTCCATCTCTAAATCCAACCCCATGTGGAAGAATTTAACAAAGAGCTTTTGAAAATTTCTTGAAATATTTTGAATGATTTAAAAAAAATTATTTAAAATAGAAGGACCCTACCATTGAAAAGTTTTATTTTGAAAAAGGAAGAAATTTGCAAATATTTAAATCAAAATGTTGTTCAGAGATTCATAAGGAAGTTTAAAATTGGCTGGGTCAAAAGTTTTAGGTTTAAAGATTTTTTGGTTAAGAGGTTTTTCATTATTGAAATGAATGTAAAAGAAGGCATATTTTTAGCTCGATGATTTTTCCAATTTTTGTGAATTTGGAAGTTCCTTTTCTTAAAGGGTGGATAAATGGAAATGGTACTTAATTGAAATGAGATAAAGAGAATGGAAGGGTAAGAACACCAAATAATGAAGATGGGAGGAATATTCTCATATGTGGAAAATATGGAAAAAAACATATGAAATAGACTTATACACGTTTCTTTTCGTGTTAATGAAGGAAAGCCTAATAAGTAAAGCAGCAGACGAACGCAGTGCAATGAGCCAATGGGGAAAAACCATAAAAGGGAAAAAAGTGAGGAGAAGCCATTTAAAGGCAATTTGGGTAGTAGAAATTTTAATGGTAGCAATGTTAGGAAATTTGAATAGAG
Organism: Allium cepa; assembly: GCA_030765085.1. NCBI lineage: Eukaryota > Viridiplantae > Streptophyta > Magnoliopsida > Asparagales > Amaryllidaceae > Allium > Allium cepa. Next base: position 110,839,415 of record CM060944.1, on the reverse strand, counting down.
ATAACATTAGGAATTTATATTAAAATAGGATTAGTAATCTAATTAGAAATAATATAGGAGAATGACAATAGGAATAGGATAAGAGAGATAGATAATTTCCATAAATATGTGTCGTAATTGCACATATCTTGTAAAAGTCCCCCTTCTGTGCTATTAGAATCTCCGCTATGGTTGAAAGTGGAAATACCATGGGCAGTAGGAAAACAATATAACGGAAGTTATCATATCTAATCTGGTTTTCATTGTTTAAAGATGTTTTTGAAAATAAATGATTTTGTATGGCAATTCGATTTTTTAATGCAAATAAATGTTTTGAGTTAAAAATCCTGCTTTTAAGCAAAGTCTTTGAAAATGGAAAGTTGAATGAGAAATTTTTCATGACTCCTAGAAACTAAGCTATTTTTGAAAAATGTTTCTAGGTTTATATTTTCAAAATTAAAAGTTTTGTTTTAGGCATTTATGACTATGAAGTTTTTATTTTATAAAGAGTGGTGAAAACCAAAACAATTTTTGGTATGGAGTAGATAGGGATGACTGCCTCGATAAGACGGGGTAAAGGTCAGAGCTATGAATAAAATAGCTATGAATGCAGGGTAGCAACAAGGATTGCTCGTTGAATACAAAGAATACTAGTATGAACCTAGAATGTTTGATTAGACATATGTGGAAGCCATTAGAAGAACCCGCAAAGGAATATGGAATGTTATCAAAGTACACTTTTGTGAGTCCTAGGCGATGCTCGCACGAAAGATCAAGGATAAAGAAGGTAGATACCAAAGTTTGGGAATACTATTAAAAGAAGATAGTAGTATTATTGGAGAAGAGATTAATGAGATGGCAAGCAAATATAGAGGATGTTGGTTGATATATGGTTAAAGAAGGTAAGATAGGTGGTAGGAAAATTATTCCAACGAGTCAATTTTTAATGAATTATTCGAAATGTACATAGTTTATATTTCTTACCCACTACTGTGTCATAGTGCACAATTTAACCCATTATCTAGTGAAATAATTGAAGTAACAGAAGGACCTAATATATTAGAAGCCAAGGAGGCAAGTGAAGACATGTGAGTTATAGTAGAATGAGATACTAGAAATGTCCATCTTATTTGAGTAAGCGGTGATGGGGTCGCAACATCATTAATACCAGTTGATGTCGCAGTAAGCTTCCAATAATTGTTTCTCTTAGGTTATTTGTGTGACGACCCGCCTTACATTCCACAGAAAGATGCATCATCAATAAGAAAGAAATAGGTATAAAAAAGAATAGATAGAAAGAAAAAACAACAATATCAGATTCTCACAGCAGAAATGGAGAAAATATAATATATCACATAACTATTACATAGTCAATATACATCAGAGTTACACAGTTGCACAATATCATTACATTTGACGGTCCTTAAGACACGTCTATCCATTACATTCCAAAATACAACAGACAAAAGACTCCAACACAGCGAGAATAGATATATAGATATGCCAAGACTCCAGCTCCAAGCTTTCCAAAATCCGTCAAGCCAAACCTGATCACTTGGCTACTCATAAAAATTTGAATACCCAAGAGTTTAAGAAAAACAGAATAAAGTCCGGGTCAGACATGGGTCTGGTGTGAGTAAATAGTTAAGTTGTCTAACTTGAAAAACCTTTGAAATAAAAAGTATCTCGTAAGACTCTCCAAAAATAAACACAGATGAGTTTTTCCTTTACGATAACCAAGACATTTGATAGAAGATCCAGTTATATTATAATAGTGTCTAGGGTTTTCAATATAAAATACATAAATAGCTGGAATACTTACATCTCGCGTTCCAACATAGTTGGGCACAATCAAAACCGTACAGACACTTATTGGAGATTGGACTCCTTACAATGGCAGGGCTACTGGGGTACCGCCCGTCACAGTACGTGGCTTAGATCACCGTACCGAGAATCCACCCTGATCCCCTACAACAAAAGACTGGAGCTACCCCTTACTGGATAGTCCGAATAGGACAACCCCGCGGTTGTGGCTTACAACCACCCACATAGCCAAAAAAAGGGACCTTTAGACAGGGAAAATCTTATCCTACTTGGGTGCTACCCACTTAGTCTTGCGTGCATCTCCCCTGTTTCAGCCATTCCCGGTTGATGAGGCTTGAGGCTACGATTACTTCTAGAGAACACTTAACTTGGAATGCTCATTGTCCTCCATTGACGATGGTCTGATAGCATTCATCCATACAAGTTCGTTCCGGGTTCGAACGAAACCAAAGGCACTATCTTGCTACACTCATTTTGGAATCACCCTCAGAGTTAACGATAATAGCCCTTGCACTTTGAATCTTCATCTCGATCTTCATTTGAGATTTCACGACCTATCGTTTAACTTGGATTGATGTGGTTTTCGGATAATCAAATTTGATATCCGATCCCGGTCTCATCGAAATCCAAACGCCGTCTTAATGGTCAAGTTATTTAAGGTTTAAACAATTTAATTTAATTCAAAACATTGAATTCACATAGCATTTCAGCATAGATAATAACATACATTTAACATATCCATATCCAAAGTATATCACATTCAGAATATCACAATTATCATACTATAAATATCAATCAATCCAGACATTCTACACAATCAATCATCCATAAGCAGGACTCGTTAATCCATACTATAATTAATTTAATTAACTCAAATTAAATTAATTACTTAAGAATTAATCAACTAACCCTGCTTAAATTAATCATTAATTAATTACAAACCATTTGAATCAATTAATCATTCTTAAATTATTTTTATAAATCAATTAATTAATCTTTAACTACTGATTAATTATCCTTTAATTATTAATTAATAAATCTTAATTATTAATTAGTAATCCTTAATTATTAATTAATAAACCCTTAATTATCAATTTGTTAACCCTTAATTACCAATTAATTAATCTCTAACTAAATAAATAAATTAATCCTTAATTACAAATAAATTAATCTCTAATTGATTAATTAATCTTTAATTACAAATTAATTAATCTCTAATTAATTAAATTATAACCCTTAATTATTAATTAATTAATCCTTAATCATTAATTAATTAGTTCCTCTTTAATTACTTCATTAATTAATCCTTAATTACAATTTAATTAATCCTTAATCATTATTTAATTAAATTAAATTAATTAATTACTCTTTAATTACTTTATTAATTTAATTAATCTTTAATTACCCAAAAACTTAATTAATATTTAAGACAAACCTTTTATCTTAATTAATTACTTAACTATCATTAACATATAAATTTAAAACATTTACTTTTTAATTTACTACCTAATTAAATATTTTATTTTAAGTTTAAAATAAACTTAAGAGTCTAACTTAATAACTCTAAGTAAAATATATCATATAACTTATTAAACCAAAACTTTAAAACATTTATAATGTAATGAATTTGATTTTAAAATTAGTTTAAAACTTGATTTGTTTTAATTTTAAAAACTTGCTTATTTAAAAACTTTAAAAAGAACTGTTATAACATTACTTCGGGTTCAACCCGGTATGTACTCGAGTCTCGACCCAAGCATTTCACTTTTCTTTTTCTTTTTCAAAACTTAGTTTTAAATTTAAAGTTTAACCTATATAAGATTAAACACTCACGTCATCTACCGGAGTTCATACTCGAGTTTTCTTCCCATATACCCGAGCTTCTTCCCGAGCCTACCTTTTTCCCAAACTACTGACACTCAAGCTTTGCCGTGCACGTGCACTGGTGATCGCTAAAGCTCCGGTCACCCAAACCACCGTCTATAAGTCGACCTCGACAATCCCTTCCGATTCCGACCACCGAAAACTGGATCGATCACAAAAATCAAATTCAAGCAAAACTGGAACGCTGAAACCAGAAACCATCGCCTAAAAACTCCTCTGCCTGACGACGCCAACCACCAACACCCATGAAATTCCGTCCATAGCTCCTCCGGCCATCCCCCAACCTCTGATGAACACCGATGCTCCAGTGATGACGCAGCAATCCCATTTCTAGATTCGACCAAAACTATACCCAAAACCCTACTCCGATGAACTGTCGCCGCCACGGCGGATAATAAATCCCACCTCCATTTTTCCCAAGCTCGACTACACCCTGGCTACCTCTAGTGGTGATCCCGACCTTCCCAAGTTCCCCGATCACCAGAAAAACCCCCATACCCAAAATCTGATCAACCTCAATTTCCTTACTCGGTACAACACTAGAAATCGTTATTTAACTTTTAAAAATCGTTATTTAACTTTTAAAAATCATGATTTCCAAAGATGATTCAGATTATATGCCTGAATCAAAGAATCAAAATGTTTAGGTTTAACATGTTTTAAATTTTTTACTGTCTTTTCTATTTTCCAGCTAATATTCACACTTATTATACTTAAAAATATTTTTAAATCCTAGTTTAGGTTTAAACAAAGACAACTTGTTTGAATTCCTAAGCCTATTAGAGATTTGATGAGGAGATTTTGAATTTTGTTCTAGATTTTTATCCTATAAGTATAAAACAGATATATATATATATATATATATATATATATATGTATACAGATATGCACACTTATATCACTTGCATATATACATTTAATCACATATACACAACCATGCAAAGCATTTCTCAGATCATAACATTTAAAGGTCATCACATGCATCAATTTTTTAATATATTTTTAGTTGTTTACTCACCAGGAAAGGATGTTTAACAGAGAAGGTTTGAACAGTTTTTGTACTTTGAAAAGAAACTAGAATGTTGAGATCTTGAACTGGAAACTGGATAATGCTTAGTTGAGTTAGTCCTGCCTTGATTTAGTTTGAAGTTGGAAGCTTGCTTTAACTGAGATGATTTTGCTTTTAAAACTGAATTGAATTTACTTAGAGATAGTTGATTGCCGTCTGAATTTATCTCTGATTTGAGTTATTAACAGGTTTTGATTTTCTTGTTTTGGAAATAAGAATAGGAAAGAAATAGAGAAAGTAAAGTAGAGATATATTTATAGCTTGATTTATCTAATATTTTTAAAAATAAAAGAAAATGTAATAATGTGACACTTGTTTTATTATCTAATGTTAATACCCTAGGTATTGATTTTGATGACAACAACCACATAAATATTACTACTAACGTATCTTCGAGTTATGCAGTCATATCAGATTTATTATGGATACATTTACAGAGATTAACAAGAATACAGTGGAAGCAGATAAATTATAGAAGAAGGTTAATCAGAGCAATTGAAGAACAAAACCCAATTAGAGAAGAATGCCGAGGGATAAAGGTATTTGAAGTGATGAGGAGTTGGTTGAACCTTAAAATATCTTGTTAAAGATCTCATGGTAATTATACTTGAAGATTATCAACCATTGACCTCAATCGAATCACAAAAATCCATAAATATAAGGTAATTTGAAATGCTGAAAATTCACAACTTATTAGTGTTGCTGTTCATTTTGTAACACATCCTTGTCGACAAGGGGGTAGGGGGTTGTCGACAAGGTACCCGTTTTTCAAAATTTCAAATTTTAAGTGAAGAGAAATTTCCCTCCATCACCAAAAGACACATCTCTTCAACCACTATATAAAGGCATCTGAAAACGAATTTTAACATCTAGAATTCTCATTTTCTCTTACTCCTTCTTCTCCAAACATTTGCAAAAGAAATCCATTGCATACTCTTTCAATCTCCTTGCAAATCCATCATGTTTCACTCCAATTCTTCACTAATTTGCAAACCACGCAATATCAGAGAGTTGTACTTTAATTCACATCATTCTCTATCTGATGTCATCCTATTCCTCAAGGAATTCAAAGATATATTGCCATTGGAGGTCTATAAGATCATTGTACCGAATCTGCAAGAATCTGTATTAAAGATACGACTACTTGACATAGTTTGTTGTTAGTGATAAGGAGAAGTTGTTCTTGTAGCCTGTGAAATCAAGAGGGTGTGTCTTGTAGTCTGTAAAACTAAGATTGTAAAGATGTTCTTGTCACCCATAGAAATCAAGCGATTATAGTGGAATTTTGCACGATAGAGTGCAGGACTGGATGTAGGATTGGTTAATCCGAACCAGTATAAAAATCCGGGTGTTATTTACATTACAGCATTTTACTTTATTACTTACTTATTCTCTGATTACTTCTTTCTGTTTGCAATTTGAGTAAATACAGTTTTATATTCATAAGTAAGTAGTTAATACACATTTCACCACTTCTAGTGCCTGAATAGCCTTAAGATCCAACATTGTGTTGTAGCCACCCCAGTTTCTAACATCTAACATTTGTCATTTATATATGTTAATTAACTTACATTTGTTAAACCATATATATTTAACTTACACGTGTAATTATTCATGTGTAAATATATTTTTAAATGTTTTTTTATAAATCTTTATATTTAATTTTTAATATAGTTAATACATTTCTTAATTTATATAAATAAAATCCTTTAAAGAAAATAATAAATTATACTCTAATAAAATCATATACAAATATTTTTAAATCCAATTTATTTTAAAGATGTTTATCTTTTGAATTTCAAATTCAAATACAAATTTAATTCAATTTAAAATCAACTCATATATATGTATATATACTACACATAATTTATTTGTTCGAAAAATAATATTTCTATTTAAAATCTTATATATATATATATACATAAACAATCCATTATTATTTATTTGAAAAATAAGAATTTTTCTAATTTTAAATAATTTATAAAAGTGATTATCACATTTTAATTGCTTGAGATTTTCGGGATATCACAATTTGGTTTGTAATCGGTAGCTGTCTCCCTTCGAGTATTGAAAAAAGCATACGATATAGTATGAGATATATTCCTATTTTATTACAATTGATTTTCTGGTCATCGGAATATTGTTCTGACCACTCATCATTACAACCACATGATAGATTCAAGGGAAGCTACTATTGCAAGATGGGATTGGTAAATAGAGAAGTTTTCTTATTCATGCTCGGCGCTGATAAGGCAACTAGATACCCAAGGAGTAATATTGATTCTAAGGTAGTAGCCTTAGTTGATATATATGTTCTATTATACTTTTCAATTCCGTTGTGAGTTTTTATAGATGGATAATTGATATACTATGTTTCTTACAGGTTACCAAAACCAACGATCTGTATCCTAATGGACTTGGGTTTCGTTTTAGTCGAAATTTAGGCCCATCAAGGTGTAGGTTGTTATAGAGATAATGGAAGTCCAAGAGGAACGACCACCAAACAACATATTGATTCTTGGCAAGCTCACCCCAAAGTAAGGTATAAATCTATGATTTGGTTTATAATTCATGTTATGCTCACATATGTCATCATACATGAGTAATTAATTTACAATAAGAAAATTAATTAACTTTTGTTTTAAATTCTTATAGATATATTATAAAATTGATTCACATATATATAAACACACATAAATATCTATCAAAAAAAATTTGGTGGCAAAAAAATAAAACTATTACCATTATATCAAATATTATATATATATATATATATATATATATATATATATTTAAGAAAATCTATTTTTATGCAATTTTGTCTTTGGTTTAAATAATAATAAAAAATTAAAATTTTCTTACTATTTCAAACAAATAAAAATAATAATTATATATATATATATATATATATATATATTGTAACATCCCCCAACTTAGAGGCCCAAATGTAATGGCTATGGATGCTGCAGTCATCCATAGTTATTAATCTTCGACGACAAAATATAGCAGTGGTAGATTCATTGATACACAGAAATGCATAGATATGGAAAAAAAATTAAAATAGAAAACAAAGTCCACATTCCATTTTAAAATATTTCAAATTCATTACATAATCCCAGTATGCAGACCACTTTCTGATAACATATAATTAATACAAAATACACCAAGAGTGATATATGAAGATGCCCTCTTGGATGATCATAGTATGTAATAAGGCGCTAAAACAATTTTACTTTACAATCAAACACACAATGAAAATAAAAGAACTCTAATAATAAGCTTGCCTCATACACGTTCTCGGAAGCTTTATTCGTCTAAAAGAACACCTGGAAACCTTAATTCTCAACCTACTCAAAATCAATTGGGTACCCAAGAGTTTATGGGGATAATAAAATCTTCGAGTCAGACATAAAGCCTGGTATGACTAATAATACCATCTCAAACCATTTAGATATGTAGTATCCTAAAACATTTATAAATCCATATACTGTGCTCCTGCATCCACAATGGTTAAAGCATAATATTTCAAAACGTTATGATGGTATGCAAAACGAGTTAAATCAAATCTGGGTTACCCATCCCTATTCATTCTGACCATCTGTCTCAGTATAGTTTCTAGGGTTACCATTAGCCTATTAAATGTTTATGGACTTTATGTCCAATTTCATAGTTTTCATAGGATCACTAAAAACCTATAGGTAACTCCAATATCTTATCTATTATCCTAGTTTTCATTGGCTAACTAGGAACCTCTGTCAATATCTTAATCCAGATATAGTTTTCACGGGCTAACTATAAAACTATTGGCCCCTGCCAATATCAATCTAGTTTTCATGGGATGACTATGAACCTATTGGCCCCTGCCAATACCTTTTTTTATACACAGTTTTCATCGGCTTACTGCGAACCTATTGTCCCCTACCAATATCTTTAATTTAGGTTTTTAACATTTCTTGAGTTATATTCACTATCGGGCCAACCTAACTGGTTATTCTGCCCTTACCCAAAATACCGTTATAGGTTAATTACAATGTGCATAAATACATGAAGAAGTAACGGTTTTTAACATCTCTTGAGTTATATTCACTACCGGGTCAACCTAACTGGTTATTCTGCCCTTGCCCAAAATACCGTTATAGGTTAATTACAATGTGCATAAATACATGAAGAAGTAACCATAACAACAAAATAATACCAACACTTGTGGTTTATTATCCTTAAAATCATCTATATATATCCTAATTAAAACCCTTAACCTTTATGATAAATGGAAACTTCTTCACTTCAAAGCTTTTTACTTGCTTATACCATAGTTATTCCTATAAATTGAGACTGGATTCATGGTTTGAAATCTTAAAACATCTCTTTCAATACCAAACATACCTTTCAATAGTATCAAAACGTCCTTTAAAACATAGCTTCGAAACACATGAAAGTGTCCTTTTCGAAAGTATTAGGTTCATTCTTTTTTAAAACATCATTTGGGTCAAAATGGTTACATACGAAAGTATCTCTCTCAAAACCCTTATAAAGTTATTTTAGGGAAAAATTTGAGGGTGTCAGAAACATTCATTCGAAAGCGTAAACCTTTGAATTATAACTTTGAACGATAGAGTCGAAACCCCTTTCGACTCCATTGCCTTCGAAACCCTAACCCCTTTCGAAAGTCTTTAGAAAGTGGCTTAGCTTAGGTTAAAATAGAGATAACCTTTCGAAGGTATTGATGGCTTTAATACACTCGAAAGGAAAATAGTGGCCAGGTTTGGACTAGGTTGGAACCAGTCCATTCGAAAGCTCTTATTTAAAGAAAAAGGTACCCTTTCGAAAGCTAATACTGCAACATAATAAAGCAACATTCCCGGAAAGCTATTTACACAAACCCTTTCGAAAGCATATCTTTCGACTGTGTCGAAAACATTTAGTAAAACAAGGCAAGGTCAAATCTTTTGGAAACAAAATAGGGTTTCGACCCCATCGGAAGCAATCCTTTCAACACCATGGTTTTCGCCTTCCATCCAAATTACTGCATACCATCTAAGTGATATCTTGCGTATTGATTTCGACTGTGTGGGTTTCGACTATGTGGGTTTCGACTGGGATGGTGCAGAGTCAACGGAGATGAAAGGTACTGCTATTTGAGGCAGAACTAAGTTTTTTGAATTTAAGGCAAAAATTTAGCCACTTTTAATAATTGCTTTGCAACTACTTGGCTATTTGTAAACCTTTGATTGGTTGCCTTAAAAAATTTCAAATACTTTATAAATAAAACTGCCACATTTAGTCAGATCTAAATTAAAGAAATTATAAAGTTTAAGCCTTCCATTTAACAAAATTAATGTTTGTAGAAAAGTCAACTTTTTAAAATAATTTATTTTTCCTAATAAATCAACTGGGAAAAATACCCAAAAATCACAGAAAATCTCTTCCATCCTATAACCATACATATTAAAATTTCATACCCAAGTTCTTCCTAAAATTCTTGAAATAAATTTTAAATCCAATAATATCATATTTTCCTCTAGAAATTCACAATAAAATTTCCATAGCTTGGAAAATTCTAAAAATTAAAACCCATCTCCAAAATAGTTCCATTTAACATAAAAAAATTCCATGGCATTCTAACATCACAGACTCTGGGTTTTACACCAAAAACCATGCAAATTCATATATGAATGAATTAATATAAATCAAATATAATATAGTTCAAGCATATCATCATCTATATCATCATAAAAACGTATTTAATCATAAATCTGAAAACATTTAATCATAGAATAAAATATAGATGGTGTGAAATTATTATTCACATAAAATATGATAAGGAATTTGAGATTTTTTTTTAAATAATCCTTCCCAGCTTTGATCCTTAGCTTTAGATTGAATTCTTCCTCTTATCCTCCTTGTTAATGGCTGGCTCTAATTTAGGTTTGTGGTTTTCGTTTGTGAAAGTGAGGAAATGAAACATGAACGGGCAATTACAATGAAGTATAGCCTTATATAATAAAGCAGCTATTTACTAATATGTACATGTGTAAATTTGATTAGCCTATAAACCGATTTAAGCCGATTTAGTTTATTATAAGCACGGCCCTACATATATAATTTATTCAAATCTCAATTCCCTTATCATCTTTATTCTATTTAATTTATCTAGCTAAATTTCCTTAATAATATTATCAAAAATTAGGGTTGTTATAGGCTCCCCCTTAAAGAATTTTGTCATCGAAATTCAATAAGGACTAAATAGTAAACATAGCATATCATCTGTAACAACTCCTAACAACCGTAGTAATCATACTAACGTATCTGACTAGTAAGTATCTTTATAAATCTAATATGGACATAACCTCGAAGTAGATCATGACAAGTATCTCTAATCCTATCATGTCTCCCAAGTACAGTCCTTCTCGTTGTTACTCCACTGAACTTTCACCAACCTGACTATCTTGTTCCATAATCTTTTCTTATCTCTAGCTACAAACTGAACTGGTTGTCTCAAATTAGGCTTTACTATTAAGTATTCCAACTCAGTTGAAGGAAAAGTAGTCTTGGGATCATGCATATACTTGTGAAGATGAGACACATGAAATACATTATGGACACCTGCCATACTGCACGGCAACTCTACTCTGTATACGAGCTTTCTAATCCTCTCTGCAATCTGGAATGGGCCAACATATCTCGATGCTAATTTCCCTGATCTTCCAAATCGCACCACACCCTTCATAGGTGATACTTTAATGAAAACCTTATCTCCGACCGAGAATTCTAGGTCTTTACGCCTCTTATCTGCATAACTCTTCTATCTGGACTAAGCTACTTTCATCCTTTTTCGGATTAATTCAATCTTTTCTAACGCCTCTCTTACCAAGTCTAGACCTAAGACTAATCTGTTTCCAGTCTCCAACCAACATGCTAGTGATTTGCATGTTCATCCATACAAAGCTTCGAATGACGCCATTCCTAAACTAGTCTGATAATTATTATTATTATAGGAAAACTCAACCAAATGTAAGTGATCCTCCCAAGATCCACCGAAGTCCAACACACAAGCTCTTAATGGATCCTCGAGTACCTTATTGACTCTCTCCGTCTGCCCATATCTGAGGGTGATATGTAGTACTCATATTAAGCTTGGTACCCTTCACTTCTTGTAGACTCTTGTAGAATTCACTAGTGAACAGAGCATCTCTGTCACTGACTGTGCTACTAGAAACTCCATGTATTCTTACTATGTTCTTCAAGAATAACTTAGCTAAAATTAGTGTCCTTTTGGTTGACATAACTGGAATGAAATGGGAACTCTTGGTCAATCTGTCTACTATAACCCATATACTTTCATTATCTCCATTAGATCTTTGCAATCTGTCTATAAAATCCATGGATATGGAATCCCATTTTCAAACTGGAATCTCTAAAGGCTGAAGAAACCCACTTGATTTCTGATGTTCAGCTTTCACTTGTTGACAGTTTGCACACTGCCTAACCCACAAGCCGACTTCCCTCTTTATGCCTTCCCAATAGAAGCTTCTCTTCATATCCTGGTACATATTGGTTCCTTCGGGATGAATCCTAAACTTGGGTCGATGCCACTCTCTAAGAATTTCCTTCCTCAAGTCCTCCACATTCAGAGCACACAACCATCCCTTTTTTCTCAACCATCCTCTTTGGTCAAGACTAAAGTCTTTTAGATCATCGATTTCATTTCCAACCTCAAACCTTCTGATCCTCTCAGCTAACATTGGATCCTCCTTCTATTTAGAAGCAATTCCGTCAATCAATGCTGGTTAAACTTCCAGACATGACAACTTGGCAGAACTTTGACTAGAACCAGCAGTCAATCTTAACTGCACATCATAACTGACTAAAGCTTCTAAATCTTTTCACTTTTCCAACATGGCTAACACCAAATTCTGGTGCTTTCTGCTAAGAGCATCAGCTACCTTATTACCTTTTCCTGGTGTATACTCTATTCCTGCAACGACCCAAAATTTTCGACACCGAAAATTTGACACTAATACGTTCACTGTAGAAGTGCCGAGAAATCTAATGTCGGAAATTCCAGATTGTTAGGGTGAAGAAGAAAACGAGGTAGATGAAGAAACAGAAACAACAATACAGAATCTCACATTCGCAGCGGATCAAAATATAATATCAAATAATAGCATTTATACTAAGAAAAGCTGTAGTTGTCAATTTACGTACAATATATCAGAGTACAATCATTAACAAATAAACTGGACAGTTGTAACAACTTGTCCCTGACTACTATCAATACAATCTCAAATACACAGTGGAATATACTTCATACGTTCCTGCCATCCAGCTCACTTCCTGAGCTCCAGAATGTCCTAACCTAAAAATATGTTATACTCGGTCTGACCCGAGAATTAAAATAAACTAACACCCGAGTCAGGCTGGATACAATCGTATGTAAACCAATTTAAATTGAAATACTAAGGTTGAAAAGCTTCTTTGAAAACCCAGGGTAACTTGTACCTCAATACGAGTTCTTATCTTGTCATAGACCAACACTTATTTCTCAATATAACATCTAAGTATTGTAACTTAGTTACAATGGTCCAGTTTACTTAATTTATTCCATTCCATCCTATTTGATTATATAAATCAAATCAATAAAGAATTGTAGATTACTAATCGAACTGGTTTCGAATATTGCTGATATCTGATCCCGATCTCTTCGAATCCAATGTCATCCCTTAAGCCAAGATGTTAAAGTTTAAACAATTTAATTTACTTCAGAATAACTTATTCACATAATAATTCATCATAGATAGATATCCCACATTATCATGGTTCAACCCAAGCATTTCATATCACAGAACATCACAAAATATCAAACTAGAGATATTAATCAATCAAGCATTCAATACAATTTAATTCACCTATAAGCAAGATAATTGGTCACTCGAGCCCATCTCGTCACCTCCCCGAGTCCAACTCTTCTTTTTCTTGAGCTTTCTCTCTTCTCTACAAACTTAAAGCAACTCAACCTAAACACTGACACACCCAGACAAACGCATTATGTGCACACATGATCGAAACAACTCCGGCCATCGCCGCTATCACACACAGGTCGTTGATGACCATCTCGACCCAGGCGACTACCCAGAGCCCACAACGACCAATTAAATCGAAATCGAGTGAATTCAAAATCATCACGATGAAACCCGATCACCTAAAACACCTCACACCTCCTATCTTCGATCACCGGAGATTACGTCCACATGCCTGGACCTTTACCTTATTTCCATCCTTCTTTTCCCCTTCCTCCCGTCCACCTCAATGCCACCACGACGTCGAGAACATCGGGTAAACAACCCCGACCAAAACTCTTTCTAAAACCATAAATCCCCTCGCATCGCCATCATCGACGCCCAGAAAAATGTAATTCCGTTTTTCCTCCAATCCCAAGCCAATGACCTTCCTCCGACTACAATCCCGAAGCCGAACCACGCATTCGTTGGAATTTGATAAAAGAACCGATTCCGTTCAACTCACCATTTCGTATGAATTTCAAGCTTAAAAATTATGATTTCATTACCAAAAATCATCATTCCAAAAGGCGAATCTAGATATATAACCAAAACATGAAATTCAAACAGTTCATTTTTTGACTTGATTTGATTATTTTAATGTCATTCCTTGCTTTCCAAATAATTACTTAATATATTTACTTGGAAGCATTTTTTAAAATAAGATTTTATGTTTACGAACACATTTCCTTAGACATCATCAGCTATAATTGATTGGGTGAAGAGAAATTGAATTTGAATGTTTTGACCTGTTTTGAACAAGGACAGAGCCATGTATACATAGACACGGTACATTCAAACCTTTATATCCAAGCAAAAATACAATTTTACATTCATACAAATCATATTCAAGTCATTCCACTACCAGATCTCACATTCACAAGCTAATGAAGGTGATTTAACCCGGTTTTTTTAAAAGAAAATAAGTTTACTCACCATTAATTTTGAATCGAGGATGGTTTGAAAAACTGGGAATAGCTAACTTGATTTTTGATTTGATCTTCTTAGTTGAACTTGAACCTGAATTTAATTTGCTTTGAAACTTTGCTTTATTGCCGGTGAAAAACTGATGAAGTTGTTAGGTTTGGTTTTCTATAATTTTAGTTTTTGAAAGATAAAAGAAAGAAAGGGGCTGAGACATATGTATATAAGTGTGCAGCTTTGTTTCTCTATATCATTTTCTTTTAGAAGAAAACAATTTAAACAAGAATTTTGACACTTGTAATTAGCATGGCATCCTAAGCTTACAAATGTCTTTATGTATGTATTTTATGTTTCCTTTCCATGTTTTACATTTTTATTTTTATATTTATATGTTTTTATATTATATTTTCTATTTTTTTATTGATACATTTCCTTTTATTAATTTATATAACTTTCAAAGAAAATGATATAAAATCGAATCATACATCAATTAATAACCATATATACATGTACTAGTATTTAAAATGTAGAGTTTCAAATCTAAACTATTTTTAAGATATTTACTTTGAATTTCAAATCATAATTTTATTTACAAACCATATATATATATGTGAATAATAGTAAAGAGATAGCATATTTTATTTGCTTGAAAGACAAGTTTGCAACTTTAAATAATTATATAAGAAGATTATTAAATTAATATTTATGTCTAGATATTTTTGATTATCAAAATTTTATTTGTTCAACTAAATAAAATCAGTATCTCAATAGTAAAAATCAGTTAATTATCCAATTATCAGATGTTCAAAAATTCGGGTTATCACATTCCTCCCCCCTTTAGAACTTTTTGTCCCCGAAAAGGAACGAAGCCAGAATTTTATCAAAATGTTTATTATGAGTTAAATTATCCTTTAAACATTTTGAACTCTTAACTCCCTTTATTTAATTTTTTTTAAAACACTTTCAAAATCTACATAATATTGCGAAAATAGCTTTATAAAAATACTTTTTATAACTCAATGTCTCAATAAGTCCATTCTTGTTCTCACAGAAATTCGGTCATACGTTGATCAGGCGTAGGACTGAAAATCTATAAGTACTTAGCAGACCCGTTTTCAACACCCAATGAAAATACTTGGAAAACTTTTGTGAAAATATAGAAAAAAAATTGTGAGAATGCTATGGAAATCAACACCCCCTCCATGGTCACAGTTAGCCTGATGGTTACGTCGCCATCCCGACGAAATCCATAGAAAACTATAGGCCTCCGCACCCCTCGATTACACCATGGAACCGCCATAGATCGTAGCTACACCCAGGATTATGTCTCCATCATGGCAAAAACTATGTAACTGTAGGCATCAGCGCCCTTGAATTTCACTGCCAAATGAAACTTCACCTCACAGACCAAATAGATAGCAAACTACATTAGTCGAGTCCCAATGTAGCCTGTAGGCACTCACTGCCACACAACTTGTTAGTCCGTGAGATGATGGTTTTGATGACAATAACCTCAGCATAGATTATAAAATATAAATACTAACATTATAAGTTTAGATATATATGTATATGCAAGATTTAACCATGCAGGTACTAAGAATTAAGACTGTACAATATAGAGATTCAAGATATCAAGATAAAATATCAAGATAGAAGACTCATGAGTAGAGAGACTATCAAGATTTCAAGGATAAGTATTTTTTATTATTATTAGGAATTTTTGTTAAAACTCATAGAAAACACTGGCATCTTAAAATCCAATTTATTCGTGGAATGGAATCCACTTCGAGCCCGCTAAAGGGATGAAACCCTAAGTAGGATGGAACCTTCGAAAAATCTAGTGGAACATTGTTTTGTATCCGCTAACTTTTATTCAAAATGATTTTTCAAAATTATATCCTATTTTCAAAATGTGTTCAAAACTTTCCTTTTAAAAGATTCAAAACCCTCGATCCTGATTTTAAATAATTTTAGCCTAAAAAACATCTTTATTTTCAAAGTCAAATTACTCCTGATTTTAAACTATCTTTTTAATAATATATTTGACTTCTAAATATTTATAATTAGAATTAAATATAAAATTATGGTTAAATTCTATATATATTATTCTTTATATTTACTTATGAATTTCAACTATAGTCAAGTATATTTATAAAGTTTAAATTAGTTTTTATAAAAGATAAAGGTTATTTTCAAAGAAATTCAAAACATCATAAAAAGCTTTGGGATGTCGACATGCCTATGGGACCATGTCGACATGGTGACAGTTTGATTCAAAAATTCAAATTTCAAAAGAAGTGTCTATTCGCCATAACTCTTCATGAATGGACATGGCTGTTGTTCTTCTATAAATATGGGTCAGTTTCAACGAATTTTTAATCACTTTTTTCTGGTTTCCACTCCTCTTCTTCTTCCTCTTTTCTTAATACATATTCTTATCATTACTCTTCCGAAATCAACATTGAATCATACTCGATTACTTCTAGTTTGATTCTCTATCACTATCTCTACAAGGTTCTCAGTGCTATTCAGAGTTATAGACTTCTTTGTAATCTATTAAGTGAGAAAAGGTGTGATTGTAGCCTTGGAAATCAATCAAAAGGGAAAAGGTGTGATTGTAGCCTTGGTAAATCAATTGGGTAAACTTGTGGCCTAGAAATCAAGTATCTCTACCCAAAGGATCGAAATTCTGGAGGGTGTACCTCGTAGCCTTGAAACCGAGGGTGTAACTGTACGATTGCTGTTGAAAGGAAATCCGTACTTGTGTTGCGGGACTGGATGTTGGGTAACTCCGAACCAGTATAAAATCTGGCGTGTTCTTTCCTTTACTGCTTTTATTTTATTTCTGTATCTGTGATTGTTTCTGTGATCATATCTGTGTCTGTATATTGCATACTTTTGTGACTAAATTAACATAAATAGAAAAAGATTTCGTAATTCTTTATTAACACTATTCACCCCCCTCTAGTGTTAATCTTAGCCTTAAGATCCGTAATCCGCATTTCTCACACAACTTTCGCTATCTTCATAGATCGCAGTCTACCGATGTTGCGTCGCTCTCCAAGCGAAATCAAACATAGACCTTAGGCGATCGCTGCCCCTCGACTTCTGCTATGGTGCGTCGTCGATCGCAATTACACCGAGTTACATTGTCTCACAGCATAACCCAATGTCTCTGTAGGCATCAACGCCCTCGACTTTCGCTACCCCAACCACAATCCTCAAGAACTTCAGTTTGTCCGGACATCCTTTTAGGATCAAATTTAGAGCCCCACTTAGGGCTCAAGGCAGAACCACCCTGTGGATCTCATACTAGAATTTCACCCTAAATAGGAGCGTCTTTTTCCCCATAACATTTTCAAAATATTTTATACTATACACATATAGTATCTTTCAAATCATGCTTTATATATGTATCACATATAAATCTCCTTTACACAAAATCGATATCCCAAAATCGATAGTTTCCAACTTGGCTTTCCAAATTCTCAAAATTGATTTTTCCCAAAAATCTAAAGCTTTTCAAAATCAGCCGGTTCCAAAACCCTTTTTATGCTTCAATATTATTCAAAAATCCCATCTCTGGTTACATTTCCAATAAGGGTAGTTGTCATATAAAACATATATAAATATATAACTTTACTTATGCCAAATTAATATTCAAATTTGATTTCTTTTATAAAGTTACTTGCCACATTACTTACTTTTATAAAATGAGTTTCAGTTATAGTGATATCCAGTTTCCACTCTTATATATTTCCCAAAATATACTTTACTATAAAAAATCATTTTTATATTTCTTTTCAAAATTTTCAATATCTATTTCATTCAAGCACGTACGATGTACATATATCATCCGTACGCAATATCAAATTCGATCACACAATTTCACTTCCGAACCAGTATCATCCACCCGACTTCCTAGTGCGGATTCGGATCTGGTTCCTTGATCAGAAACCATCATTCTCCTTGCATAGCCATAACTATGGTAGAGAATTTCCAGAACCAAATCAAAAATCCATATCCAGGGTTCGCCGTCGAAAATCGAATGAAAAATCCCACTCGGATCGATATACTATCTCAAAATTCTATGCTCGAATCTGGATCAAATCGTTACGTGAATAGAATAATATACGTATATCCTACGTATTTATCTTCATTGATTATTAGCTAAATCAATTTTCTTTTTATCCCATTCATTTCTATTCACTTATTCACAATTGCTTCAATTTCCATTTGGGTTATTACTTCAATTATTAATAGATTGCACTCCGACCAATTTGAATTTAGAAAATAGCTTGAAAAGTTTAAAATAGTTAAGTAGCTGTAAAATAGTTATTAGTTGTAAAATAGATGTAAAATAGTTGTGGAATAGTTAAGTAATTATAAAATAGTTGTAAAATAGTTAAATAGTTGTAGAATAGTTCGATAGTTGCAAAATAGTTGTAAAATAGTTAAATAGTTGTAGAATAGTTCGATAGTTGCAAAATAGTTGTAAAATAGTAATTAGTTTGTAAAACAGATGTAAAATAGTAATTAGTTTTTGAAATAGTTGTAAAAGGAGTATAAGATAATTTGGGTTTTAAAAGAAAGGTTTTCTAGTAAGTAACTAGAAAAGATAGATTTAAGATAGTTTATATTAAAACAATTTATTCGAAAATAGTTTCAGAGTCAAACTGATTCAATTTCCCAATCTTCCATTCCAACCAATTTCCGCTTTCATTCAAATTGATTCAAAACAAATTTAAATTGAGCTAATTTCAATTTCAATTTAATATATCTTGAATTATATAAATTCAAGTTCATTTTTCAAAATGTTGATTTAATTATTAAATCAAATTAACCTTTACTTTTAATGTAACAGTCTAAGTCTTTAAACAATTAAATTTTGAGTCCAAATTTTTAATATTCATTTAAATTACTTTTAGTTAACTTATTTCAAGGTTCAAGTAAGGGTTGAATACTTTTTTTAAACAAATTAATCTTTGAAATCCAATTTATTACCCAATTTTTTTAACTTCTAATTTTGAAACCAATTCTTAATAATTTCAATTTGCAAGTTCATTTTTAACATTTAAATCTTAAGTTCAAAGTGATTCCATTTCCATAAGTTCAAATTTTACTTCTAAAAATCAAATTTATTTAAATAATTTCGAATTAAAGTTTTATTTCCATTTAATTTCAGTAATGGATACATAAATTATCTCAATCTACTTCTTAATTCATTCAAAATAATTCAATTCACGGTTTTATAGATAATTAACAGCAACAGGATGATAGCAGGATTATCAAAGTAAATAAACATCCAAATTGTTTGAAACAACGTCAACAGCAACCATTACCCATTTCCAGAGCTCAAACCTGTTTTGAGATTACACATAACTCCCATTTCAATTCAACCCATTTAACTTCCCTAAGTTAAATCTCAATTCATTTAATCCGGTAAACTTTACTTAATTTGAATTCTCCATTTCAAATTCTAAACTTCTTATCAATATCCTTTCCCACTTATAAGTTCAAAAACTTATTTCTCTTTGGGTTTTACATTTCAAGGGAAAATTTAAAACTCAACACTTAGTGTTTACCTCAAATTAACTTTGATATTATGTATATCCCACATATATACGTATTTATTTCCTTTGCACACCAAGTCATATTTTAAATTTTAAACCATTCTTGGTTTTTAATTCAAACAAATCCCTTTTAAAATTTTAAAACAACTCTTGTTAAAATAAGATTTCCACATTCAAAAATATTCTGAATAATATTATTTATTATTTCTTTTAACATCTTGAAACAATTTCAAATTTTTTGGACTTAGATTTTAAACCTTCACAATTTAAATCCATTCCAATTTATAAGTCATGCTTGTCTAAATTGTTACTTAAACATTCCATTATTTAGACATAATAACCATTTTATGATAGTAACCAAGATTATCATATCTGGCAACAAATTCACTATATATTATCTCATAATTTGTTGGAAAATAAATCAGGGTAACTTAATTCAACATTCTAAAAACATTTCTACAAATTTCAAGATTTTAATTTCTGGCTAGAATCCATTTCTAGCTTATCTTATTTGTATAGTTTATACTGTCCAATTCCTATTTGTTATATATATTACCACCTCAATTCTTATGGTCTTATTCAACTTTAATAATTAACAACCAATTATCTCAATATATTATAATTAGAAAAATTATTGCTTTATATACTAAAATATAGGTTTATATAAAAAAGTACTTTTTAAAACTGTTTTTAAAATCATTATATAAGAAAATAACAAGTATGCACTAATATAATATGCTCAACTCATTCTACGGTACTATTGACCCTATCTCTAATGAGTACCCCCCATCAGAGCCATGGGTCTCGCTTAACCTTCAGCTCTGATACCAAAATGTAATGACCTAAAATTTTCGACTTCGAAAATTAGACACTAATTCGTTCACTATAGAAGTGCCGAGCAATTGAACCTGTAAATTCCAGATTGTTAGGGTGAAGAAGAAAAAGAGGTAGAAGAAGAAACAAAAACAACAATACAAAATCTCACATTCGCAGCGGATCAAAATATAATATCAAATAAAAGCATTTATACTAGGAAAAGCTGTAGTTGTCAATTTACATACAATATATAAAGTACAATCATTCACAAATAAACTGGACAGTTGTAACAACTTGATCCTGACTACTATCAATACAATCTCAAATACATAGCGGAATATACTCCATACGTTCCTGCCATCCAGCTCGCCTCCTGAGCTCCAGAACATCCTAACCTGAAAATCTATGATACTCGGTCTGACCCGAGCATTACAATAAACTAACACCCGAGTCAGGCTAGAAACCAGCGTGAGTAAACCCATTTAAGTTGAAATACTAAGGGTGAAAAGCTTCTTTGAAACCCAGGGTAACTTGTACCTTAGTACGAGTTCTTATCTTGTCATAGACCAACACTTATTTGTCAATATAATATCTAAGTATTGTTACTTTGTTACGATGGTCCAATTTACTTAATTTATTCCATTCCAGCCTATTTGATTCTATTAATCAAATCAATAAAGAATTGTAGATTACTAATCGAAGTGGTTCTGAATATCGCTGATATCTGATCTCAATCTCTTCGAATCAAATGCCATCCCTTAAGCCAAGATATTAAAGTTTAAACAATTTAACATACTTCAGAATAAATTATTCACATAGTAATTCATTACAGATTGATACCTTATCACGGTTCAACCCAAGCATTTCATATCACTGAACATCACAAAATATCATACTAGAGATATTAATCAATCAAGCATTCAATATAATTTAATTCACCCATAAGAAAGATAATTGGTCACACTATTCTAATTAATTTAATTTAATTAACACAAAATAAATTAATTACTTTTAAATCCTGCTTAATTAACGTTAATTAATTACAATCCATTTATTATTATTTTAATTAATTATTGACATTAATTATCGTTTAATTACTTAAGACCCTAATTAATTGAAGATAAACCACTTATCTTGATTAATTACTTAATTATCATTTAAATCTTATTTAAATTAAATGTTTGAAATTAATTTATATAGAATCACTTGAGACCTTTGATTGATTAAAGTTTGATATACTTATCTTAATCGCTTACTAAACATCATTTCAAAATTTGATTTAAAAATACTTAGGAATTAATTTAATTAACTAACCTAATATATAATTATTTCAAATCAAAGCAATTTACCTTAAAAACTTTTAACTTTAAAATTTAAATCTTTGAAACTTGTTTGATAACTTGATTAATACCTTTGCTTTTGAAACTCGTTTAATAATTTACTTTGGAAACTTTTATATTCAAACTTGGTTAACATTTACCTTAAAACTGGTAAATCATTCTTATCAAAATACCCGGGTCTAAACCCAAAAACCGTCGAGCCAACTTTGAGCCACCGCTCTCTTCTTCTTCTTTTCTTTTTAAACTTTTTTTTTAAATTTAAAAACTGCTACTAAACTCATTCGAGCCCATCCCGTCACCTCCCTGAGTCCAACCCTTCTTTTTCCCGAGCTTTCTCTCTTCTCTACAAACCTGCAGCAACTCAACCTAAACACTGACACACCCAGACACATGCACACGTGCACACATGATCGGAACTACTCCGACCATCGCCGCTATCACACACAGGTCGCCGATGACCATCTCGACCCAGGCGATCACTCAAAACCCACAAAGACCACATAAATCAAAATTGAGTGAATCCGAAATCATCATGACGAATCCCAATCACCAAAAACACCTTGCACCTCCTATCTCCAATCACTGGAGATTACGTCCACATGCCTGGACCTTTGCCTTGCTTCCATCCTTCTTTTCCCCTCCTCTCGTCCACCTCGATGCCACCACAACGTCGAGAACATCTGGTAAACAACCCTGACCAAAACACTGTCTAAAACCCTAAATCCCCTCACGTCGCCATCATCGACACCCAGTAAAATGTAATAGCATTTTTCCCCCGACCCTCAGCCAATGATCTTCCTCCGACTACAATCCCGAAGCCACGAACCACATGTTTGCCGGAATTTGACAAACGAATCGATTTCGTTCAACTCACCATTTCTCACGAATTTCATGCTTAAAAATTATGATTTCATTACCAAAAATCATCATTCCTAAAGGAAAATCGAGTTATATAACCAAAACATGAAATTTAAGCAATTCATTTTCAGACTTAATTTGATTATTTTACTGTCATTCCTTGCTTTGCAAATAATTACTTAATATATTTTCTTGGAAACATTTTTTAAAATAAGAGTTTATGTTTACAAACAAATTTCCTTTAGACATCATCAGCTATAATTGATTGAGTCAAGAGAAATTGAATTTGAATGTTTTGAACCTGTTTTGAACAAGGACAGAGCCATGCATACATAGACACAGTACATTCAAACCTGTATATCCAAGCAAAAATACAATTCTACATTCATGCAAATCATATTCAAGTCATTCCACTACCAGATCTCACATGCACAAGCTAATGAAGGTGATTTAACTCTTTTTTTAAAGAAAATAAGTTTACTTACCATTAATGTTGAACCGAGGATAGTTTGAAAAACTGCGAACAGCTAACTTGATTTTTGATTTGATCTTCTTAGTTGAACTTGAACCTAAATTTAAATTGCTTTGAAACTTTGCTTTGTTGAAGATGAAAAACTGATGAAGTTGTTAGGTTTGGTTTTCTTTAATTTTAATTTTTGAAAGATAAAAGAAAGAAAGGGGCTGAGACATATGTAAATGTACAGCTTTGTTTCTCTATATCGTTTTCTTTTATACAATTTGAGAATGAAGAAAACAATTTAAACAAGAATTTTAACACTTGAAATTTAAACAAGAATTTTGACACTTGTAATTTTGACAACAAGTATTTAAAATACAGAGTTTCAAATCTAAATTATTTTTAAGATATTTACTTTGAATTTCAAATCATATTTTTATTTACAAACCATTTATATATGTGAATAATAGTAAAGAGATAACATATTTTATTTACTTGAAAGATAAGTTTGCAAATTTAAATAATTATATAAGAAGATTATTAAACTAATATTTATATCCAGATTTTTTGATTATCGGAATTTTATTTGGTCAACTAAATAAAATCAGTATCTCAATAGTAAAAATCAATTAATTATCCAATTATCAGATGTCCAAAAATCTCGGTTGTCACAGTTCTAAAATCATAAGCAGCCATAAACTCCAGGCAACTATGTTGCCTCCTATTCAACTCCTTCATAGAGAATAAATACCGTAAAGACTTATGATTGGTATAAAACTCAAATCTCTCCCATAAGAGATAATATCTCCAAATCTTGGATGCAAAGATCACAGCTTCCAACTCCAAATCATGAGTAGGATATCTAACTTCATGTGGTCTAAGCTATCATGAAGCATAGACAATAATTTTACCATTCTGCATCAATACTGCTCCCAATCTAGTTCCGCACGCATTAGTATATACCACCAACCCTTGGTTTCCGTTTGGAAAAACTAACACGGGTGCATTGGTCAACAAATGCTTTAACTTAAGAAATGCTTCCTCATATTTGTAGGACCAAACAAATTTCACCTCCTTCCTGGTTAGCTTTGTTAAGGGTGCTGCTATCCATGGTAAATCCTTAATGAATCTCCGGTAGTAGCCAACAAGTCTAAGAAAATTCCCATTCTCAGTCACTGTCTTTGGTCTCTTTCAATTATTCACGGCTTTGATCTTATCTGGATCGACTGACAATTCTTTCTCTGAAGCCATCCGACCAAGAAATTTAACCTCTTTCTTCCAGAAATGACACTTGGTAAACTTCCCCTTTAGCTGATTCTGTCTCAGCGTCTCAAGTATCACTCAAAGATGAACTTCTTGATCTCTGTCATCCTTAAAGTAGACTAGTATGTCATCTATAACCACCAGTACAAACCTATTAAATACTCTCGAAAAACTTGGTTCATCAAATCCACAAAGAAAGTAGGTGCATTCGTTAATCCAAATGGCATCACGAACCACTCATATGGACCATACCTAGTTCGAAATTCTGTCAAAGGAATACCGTCGTCCACCACTCTTAACTGATGGAAACTTATAGGCTGGGAAAATACTCTGGCTCCACTCAGTTGATCGAACAGATCATATATTATTGGCAAAGGATATTTGTTCTTAATCGTCTTTTCATTTAACTTACGATAGTCGATACACATCGTCAATGACCTATCTGTTTTCTTCACGAACACTACGGTCACTCCCCAAGGCGTACTTCTTGCCTAATAAAATTCCTTCCTTTAAGATCCACTAACTGCACCTTCAATTCCTTCATCTCAGTGGGTGTCATTCTACCTGGTGGTCTACTCACAGGTTCGGCTCTAGGCACAAGGTCCATTCTAAACTCAACAACTTATTTCGATGGTAATCCAGTGACTGTCTCAAAGACATCTACAAACTCTCTTGCTACCCGAGCCTGACTTAACTATTTTCCTACCTCCATAGAATTAAGTAAAACACTAACACTCCGGTTAGTATTCTCTACTGAGAA
Organism: Allium cepa; assembly: GCA_030765085.1. Classification (NCBI taxonomy): domain Eukaryota; kingdom Viridiplantae; phylum Streptophyta; class Magnoliopsida; order Asparagales; family Amaryllidaceae; genus Allium; species Allium cepa. Next base: position 110,813,612 of record CM060944.1, on the reverse strand, counting down.
TATCACTCCGTTATGACTATTAGGGTAGCTCGGTGATATTTCCCTATCTTGGTTAAATATTCTAGCCTCATATCTACCCAACCAATTCGTACCCAAAATGGTCCCAAAATCTACGAAGTTAATAACTTACAAATTGTATGTAAACTTATGTCCTAACAAATCAAATTTTAACTAGTTACATCTTAACCCTAAAGTGGCATACCCTTCTATTAGATCCGCCACCCGTAAAGAAGTAACAACGTAGCTGGGTTCTAAACATAATCTATCAACCAAACACTTAGATATAAATTGTAACGACCCGTATTTTACGTGTCGATAAATCGTCAAATAGATGCCATCAAGTCGTTAGTATTGTTGTTAAGTCGTTTAAAGTTTGAGTCGACCATAGCTTAAGTCGTATGGAAGTTAGCTCGTGTGGTGCTTAAGTCGTATATAGCTTAGGTCGGGTATTTCTTAAGTCGTAGACGACTTAAGAGAGTTAACGAGTTACGGCTTATAGATTGACACGACTTAAATACAGGAAGCGACCCATAGTAGTTAGCGACTTAAGGATTATGGAATAGGTTGTTGTAGTTTAGGTCGTGAGCGACCTATGGTGTAGTTAGGTCGTGAGCGACCTATATCTGGTTGATGTGTTAGGTCGTTAGGAAGTATACCTGTTAGGTCGCGTGAAGGCGTACTCGTTAAGTCGTTGCTGTGTTAGGTCGGTTGTGCCGCATGTTTGTTGGTATCATGTCTTAGTTAGGTCGTGGGACGACCTATGTTAGGTCGTAAGTCGACCAGGCGACTTAGGAAAGGATGCGGCTGTGTTAGAGTGTTAGGTCGCATATAGGGTTAAGTCGTTAGGTCGCGCGTGGGTTTTAGGTCGTTGGGTTTGTTAAGTCGCTATGCCGCATGAGTTCTTTAACCAGATAGGTCGTAAGCTGTTAGGTCGGCTGCTGGTTAGGTCGTGGGTCGTGGAGATTGGTTGGTTGGCAGTTGTTAAGTCGTGTGACCCTGTGTCTGTTTGAGTCGTAAGTCGGCAGCTATGCTAAGTCGTAGGTCGGGGATTTTAGGTCGTGGACGACTCATGGGGCGGACGAGTTAAGGATCAGCTATAAATAGGGGCGCTTATCTTCACTATTTTGGCACCGGATTTTGAAGCAATGAAGTGCTGTCATTTTGAGAGCTCGACTACAACACTTCTTCACTTCTTTTCTCCACTTTAATCTTGTGGTTCCTTCCATCTAGATTGAAGATCAAATCGAAGATCCAAGAGCCAAAGTTGAAGATCTCCATCCATTGAAGAGAGATTTCATCGTTTGAAGTGGAATCTTCTCGGATCAAGCTTAGTTCTTCGCTGTCCTGATCTGAAGTTGTTATCTTTTGAGGTGTTTAGGTGATTTGGTGAGTGGTGGTTATCTCTCACGCGGACCCAAAGGGGTATATTGGATCGGTGGCTTGCTTGTGTGTTAAAGATAGCGATTTCATGCATTTTCCTTAAGTTTGCATGTAGATCTATGGTTCATGATGATTCAACACCTATTTTACTATATGTTCACCTATGCAAGTTCATTCATTAAGTTGTAGGGATGTTGCTTAGATTTCATACTTATTAGATTTGGACTCTTTATTTACGAAATTGCCATTATTGCTGTAATTGTTTATTTAGATCTTGTTTGATTGATTACTTGGATTAATGTTTGATTTGAATGATTAGTTGATTGATAACTTGGTTTGGTCAAGTTGGTCGAATATGATTCAAAAGCTAAGTGGAAAGGCTCTTGAATAAGGAAAGCTGCTTGTGGCATATGAAGCGGATGTTGAAGCTCATATGGATAGACTTGATGATGATGTTGAGATGAGACTTTGCCATGATGCGATGAGGCAAACCATGATGTTGAGATGGAACTTTGCTATGATGCGAAGAAGCAAAGTAAGATGTGAGAAAGCCTTGGTTTAATCCAGACGGGATCATCCCAAGCATGATGACACTCGATGATGTGGTTCGAGTTTGTGGATAATGGTTGGCTTGAGAGGCGCTTGAGCTAGTATGAAAATAGTCGTCAAGGAGGATGACTAGAAGGCTGAGATCTCATCGTTATTGAAGGTTCTAGCATGCTCAAAGCAAGAGTACGTTGGGACGGGCTGCGACGACGTTCCAGGCACGAGCTGCGACGACGTGCTAGTACTCTGGGCAGATTCGATAGTCCTAAGCACGGGCTGCGACGACGTGCGGAGTTATGCCTAGAACCGGGGTTACCATTAGCCCTTGGCGGATGGAAGAGATAATGTGATGGTCATTCAATTAACGATGAAATCAAGGCAATGATAACAGTGATAGCCAGAGTCATGGATGTTTGGATGTTGGCTGTATCGTCGCTTGGGCCAAGAGCGATGTTTTCAGAGTGCTTATCTGATCTTGGTTTAGGCCTTGGGGGTTTGTACTTGAAAAACATCGACCTTGACTCGAGCAATAATTGTTTTTCTTTGAATGTCTGAATTGCTATGTTTGCTTCTGCTTAGTGTGTCTGGGGCTATCACTGTAGAAGGAGGTGGAGTGGGATGGTTGGGTTCCTATTCCTTTTACCCTTTATGCTCTTTTGGTATGTTTGATAGTTAATTTACTGCTCACTAAGACTTTTGTCTGACTCAAGGTTTTATGTTTAACTCTTATTACCTTGGGTTGTTCATCCATGTTGGGATGGGCAGACTAGGTAGCAGGTGACAGGTGATGTTCTTAGTGACTAACGCTATTGATGACGAAGACGAGCTGAAGGTTTTTGCATATTGTTTTCTTACTATATGTACTGGATGTTCCGCTGTTTGTACGATTCTCTGAGTGTTATGTAGTGAGGCTTGTTGTATTGACTTTTCAGATTGTTGTACCAAACTATTATGAGCTTATATGATGAATTCTGTTCTACGAAGCTTCACTATGTATACTTCTCTATTGTATTTTATCCATGCGCTGTGAGTAATACGATAGACTATATTGTGTTTGCTTTACCCTGATGATCGTCCATGGTAGCCTGACACACTTTACAGCGCACTATTTCCCTGTTTAGTGCAGGAGTCATGGGCGGTCGTCACATTTGGTATCAGAGCCTTGGTCAATCGATTTTAGCCAACGCTCGCTGATGTAACTACGTATGGGAGGCGTAATTGTATTTTTATGGATGATTACTATATATATATAATATAGTAGCTTAGAAGGATTTGAATTCCTTATGCAGTTGTTTCCCAGGGTATATTAATCATTTCTTTTAGATATTAGGAATGAGTCGAAGAGGGAGACCAGCTGCTAGGGAAGGCCATGCTGTTGAGGGGGCTGCTGATTATGCTTCTATGTTTGAAGCTATGATGACTTCTATCATGAGAAGGATACCAGCTCCAGGGCCATCAGTGGATGTTGGAGTTCAAGTTCAAGCTCCAAGACCAGTGGATTTTGCTAAGTTGTGTAAAGACTATACTGCTCTTGGAGGAAAGGATTTCTTAGGGACAGAGTCATCTATTGAGGTTCAGAGATGGATAGATGCTTCTAAAAGGATTTTTGGTGATTTGGGAATTGAGGATGCAACTAAGAGGAAGCTTGCATCAAGACAGCTTCAGGGAAGAGCTTCTGATTGGTGGAACTCTATCACTATTGATACTCCGGAGGAAGAGATCACTTGGGAGCAATTCCAAGCTAGATTTGAAGCTAAGTTCATTTCTACAGCTCAGAAATCTGTTTTGTTTAAGAAGTTTGTGGAACTCAAGCAAGGTGGAAGACCAGTTCTTGAGTATGTTTCTGAGTTTGAAGCTTTGTCTAAGTATGCTCGGTCGTATATTGAATCCCCTTATCAGAAGAATGAGAAGTTTGTGACAGGCCTGGACACTTATCTTGGGAGGCAGTTGGTGGATCATCTGGATGATCCATTTGAGAAGCTTGTGGAGAAAGCTCTCAGGCATGAAAATTTGTTTCCTAAAGAAGGATCTGTTGTTGCTGTGACCAAGGAGCAAAATGGAAACAAGAAGAGGAAGCAGCAGCAGCAGAAGGGTAAGGATGGCCAGAAGAAGCCGAAGGGTGAAGTGACCTGCTACAACTATCAGTAGAAGGGTCATCTCTCCAGGGATTGCAAGAAACCGAAAGTGCCGACGAAGTGCCACAACTGTGACAAACCGGGGCATTTTAGGAAGGATTGTCCGGAACCGAGGAAGGACAAGCAGATTGTGCAAGCCTATGCTTTGGGGGCTGTTCCATCATCTTTGAAAGCTCCTACTGTGGAAGAGAAAGGAAAGAGTGTGGTGGTTCAAGGTATTCTTTCCATTTGTGGTGTTCCAGTTAGGGTGTTGTTTGATACTGGAGCGTCGCATTCTTTTGTTTGTAGTGAACTTGTAGGCCGGTTGGGTTTGGAACCGGATATTGTTGATAGACCATTGGTTGTGACTAATCCAGTTGGGGGTTCGTCCTGTTTGTGTATGATATGCCGTGGTCTAGTTGTTTCGAGTCATGATTGCTCTGTTGTTTGTGATTGTTTTGTTCTGAACTTTGCGGGGTTTGGAATTATTTTGGGTATGGACTGGCTTAGGAAGTATGTGGCAAAGGTTGATTGTGAAAGGTTGGAGGTGACAGTCGAGAATGTGGAAGGGCGAAAGGTTGTGATACGATGTAAGCATGAGGAAGGCGTCTTCATGAGCTTCATGTATTCGTTGGTTGTTCCACGGGATGGACTGTCATCGGTGCCAATCGCGAATGGATTTGAGGATGTCTTTGACGAGGTCAAAGGGTTACCGCCGCGTAGAGAGATCGAGTTTCGTATCGATCTAGTTGAAGGAGCCAGACCTGTTGTGATGCCTCTTAGGCGGATGGCGCCTAGAGAACAGCAAGAGTTGAAGGTGCAAGTTGATGACCTTTTACAGAAAGGATTCATTCGATGAAGTGTGTTCGAATGGGGTGCACCAGTTGTGTTCGCAACCAAAGAGGATGGATCGTTAAGGTTGTGTGTGGATTATCGTGAGCTGAATAAGGTGACTAAGAAGAACAAGTATTCATTGCGGAGAATAGATGACTTGTTTGATCAGCTTCACGAAGCTAAGGTGTTTTCTCAGATGGATTTGGCAATGGGATTTCACCAGTTAAGAGTGGCTAAGGATAGTGTGCCGAAGACTGCTTTTAGGACACCATCCGGTTTTTATGAGTGGCTGGTAATGCCGTTTGGATTGACCAATGCACCAGCATATTTTGTGGATCTTATGAATAGAGTGTTCAGAGATCAGTTGAACAAGTTCGTACTTGTGTTCGTGGATGATATTCTGATTTATTCCAGAACTAAAGGAGAGCACAAGACGCACTTGCGGATTGTTTTGGAAATCTTGCGAAAACAACAGCTGAAGGCTAAGTTTTCGAAGTGTCACTTCTGGAAGAGTGAAGTGAGGTTCTTAGGCCATGTTATCTCTGGAAATGGAATAGCGGTTGATCCCTCCAAGGTGGCCGTGATCCAGGATTGGGTTAGACCTAAGAATGCATCTGATGTGAGAAGTTTTCTTGGATTAGCAGGATACTATCGGTTTATCAAAGACTTTTCCAAGATAGCTGCACCGTTAACAGGATTGACGAAAAAGAACCAAGTGTTCAAATGAGATGCTAAGTGTGAGCAAACTTTTGGAATCCTGAAAGAGCGACTGACAAGTGCTTCTGTTTTGACTATTCCAAGTGGGAATGATGAGATGGTGGTTTACACCGATGCATGTGGTACTGGACTTGGAGCAGTGCTAATGCAGAAGGATAAAGTTGTTGCATATGCAAGTCGACAACTAAAGCCGCATGAAAGGAACTATCCGACTCATGATTTGGAGTTAGCGGCGATTGTATTTGCTCTGAAGATGTGGAGACATTATCTATTGGGAGTTCGATTCGAGTTGTTTACAGATCATAAGTCATTGAGGTATCTTTTCTCCCAAAAGGATTTGAATCTTCGGCAGCAACGATGGCTAGAGTTTTTAGCGTCATATGATTTTGGTATAGTCTATACTCCGGGAAAAGGTAACGCAGTGGCAGATGCGTTAAGTCGAAGACATGCAGGATTGGGAGCCATGTTTTCGGAATGGAAGAATCTCGAGTATTTGGCTGGATTTGACTTCAGGCCTAGATGTGAATTGGAACCTGAGATGTTGGCAAACTTATCGATAAGACCTACTCTGGTGGAAAGAGTTGGCGAGAGCCAAAAGCGAGACGATAAGATTGTCAAGATTATCTGTGATGTGGAATCTGGAGTAGACCCAGAAAAGGATAAAGGATTTGAAGTCGATCGAGAGGGTTGGCTTCGGAAGCAAGGACGATTAGTTGTTCCCGATATAGATGGATTGAGAGATGAAGTTCTTATGGAAAGTCATCACTCGAAGTTGACAATTCATCCAGGTGGAAATAAGATATATCGGGATATGAAGAGGACCTATTACTGGGAAGGTATGAAGAAGGATGTTGGAAGTTTTATTTCCAAGTGCGTGAATTGCCAGTTGGTAAAAACCGAACAGAAGAAGCCAAGTGGATTGCTTCAGCCATTAGAAGTTCCTACATGGAAGTGGGAGCAGATATCGATGGATTTTATCGATGGACTACCTAGAACAAGAACGGGAAATGAAGGGATTTGGGTAATCGTAGATCGTTTGACTAAGAGTGCAAGATTCATTCCTGATCGATCAACTAGGACTGCATCGAAATTGGCTGAGTTGTATGTTAAGTGGATAGTTCGATTCCATGGTATTCCGAAGAGTATAGTGAGCGATCGAGACCCATTGTTCACTAGTGAATTTTGGAAGAGCTTCCAGGGAGTTTTGGGAACCAAGTTGTGTTTGAGTACAGCTTATCACCCCCAAACAGATGGTCAGACCAAGAGAGTCAACCGAGTTTTGGAAGATCTCCTTAGAGCTTGTGTTTTGGACTTCGGAGGATCATGGGAAGATCATCTTCATTTGGTAGAATTTGCGTATAATAACAGTTACCAGTCAAGTATTGGTATGACACCATATGAAGCGTTGTATGGAAGACCGTGTAACTCTCCGACATGTTGGTTAGAAATAGGGGAAAAGTTGATATTTGGGCCAGAAATGATTCGACAGACTTCGGATCATATAGAGATCATTCGGCAACGAATGAAGGCAGCCCAAGATCGTCAGAAAAGTTATGCCGATAATTGTCGTAAGGATTTGGAATTCGACGTAGCTGATATGGTTTTTGTGAAGATTTCTCCATTGAAGAATGTTATTCGATTCGGGAAGAAAGGAAAATTGACTCCGAGATTTGTTGGACCATTCCCGATCATCGAGCGAATTGGAAAGCTCGCCTATAGATTGGAGTTACCAGAAAAGATGGCGGGAGTGCACAATGTTTTTCATGTATCTTATCTACGAAAGTATGTGCACGACTCGAATACGGTGGTTTCTGCTGAAAGCTGTGAAGATTTAGAGGTTGATCCAGTTGTTACGAGACCTCGTAAGCCGCTTCGTGTTATGGAAACCGACAAGAAACAGCTTAGGAGGAAGACGGTTGAGTTGCTCAAGGTACAATGGAGTGATGATGTTAACGACTGTACGTGGGAGGAGGAAGAGAGGATGAAGGCATCTCATCCTGAACTCTTCGAGGTATGGCCCTAAGGTGTCGTGACATCTCACGAATTTGTAACTTGTTCTAGTCTTAGAATTCTGCATGCTAGGCTAGTAATTGGATGCATGGTTTGTTGATTGCTATGGATGGTAGGCATGCGGAATAACTTTGGTTGCTCTTGTTTGTTTGGAATTTCGGGAGCAAAATTCCTAAGGGGGAGAGAATGTAACGACCCGTATTTTACGTGTCGATAAATCGTCAAATAGATGCCATCAAGTCGTTAGTGTTGTTGTTAAGTCATTTAAAGTTTGAGTCGACCATAGCTTAAGTCGTATGGAAGTTAGCTCGTGTGGTGCTTAAGTCGTAGATAGCTTAGGTCGGGTATTTCTTAAGTCGTAGACGACTTAAGAGAGTTAACGAGTTACGGCTTATAGATTGACACGACTTAAATACAGGAAGCGACCCATAGTAGTTAGCGACTTAAGGATTATGGAATAGGTAGTTGTAGTTTAGGTCGTGAGCGACCTATGGTGTAGTTAGGTCGTGAGCGACCTATATCTGGTTGATGTGTTAGGTCGTTAGGAAGTATACCTGTTAGGTCGCGTGAAGGCGTACTCGTTAAGTCGTTGCTGTGTTAGGTCGGTTGTGCCGCATGTTTGTTGGTCTCGTGTCTTAGTTAGGTCGTGGGACGACCTATGTTAGGTCGTAAGTCGACCAGGCGACTTAGGAAAGGATGCGGCTGTGTTAGAGTGTTAGGTCGCATATAGGGTTAAGTCGTTAGGTCGCGCGTGTGTTTTAGGTCGTTGGGTTTGTTAAGTCGCTATGCCGCATGAGTTCTTTAACCAGATAGGTCGTAAGCTGTTAGGTCGGCTGCTGGTTACGTCGTGGGTCGTGGAGATTGGTAGGTTGGCAGTTGTTAAGTCGTGTGACCCTGTGTCTGTTTGAGTCGTAAGTCGGCAGCTATGCTAAGTCGTAGGTCGGGGATTTTAGGTCGTGGAGGACTCATGGGGCGGACGAGTTAAGGATCAGCTATAAATAGGGGCGCCTATCTTCACTATTTTGGCACCGGATTTTGAAGCAATGAAGTGCTGCCATTTTGAGAGCTCGACTACAACACTTCTTCACTTCTTTTCTCCACTTTAATCTTGTGGTTCCTTCCATCTAGATTGAAGATCAAATCGAAGATCCAAGAGCCAAAGTTGAAGATCTCCATCCATTGAAGAGAGATTTCATCGTTTGAAGTGGAATCTTCTCGGATCAAGCTTAGTTCTTCGCTGTCCAGATCTGAAGTTGTTATCTTTTGAGGTGTTTAGGTGATTTGGTGAGTGGTGGTTATCTCTCACACGGTCCCAAAGGGGTATATTGGATCGGTGGCTTGCTTGTGTGTTAAAGATAGCGATTTCATGCATTTCCCTTAAGTCTGCATGTAGATCTATGGTTCATGATGATTCGACACCTATGTTACTATATGTTCACCTATGCAAGTTCATTCATTAAGTTGTAGGGATGTTGCTTAGATTTCATACTTATTAGATTTGGACTCTTTATTTACGAAATTGCCATTATTGCTGTAATTGTTTATTTAGAATTTGTTTGATTGATTACTTGGATTAATGTTTGATTTGAATGATTAGTTGATTGATAACTTGGTTTGGTCAAGTTGGTCAAATATGATTCAAAAGCTAAGTGGAAAGGTTCTTGAATAAGGAAAGCTGCTTGTGGCATATGAAGCGGATGTTGAAGCTCATGTGGATAGACTTGATGATGATGTTGAGATGAGACTTTGCCATGATGCGATAAGGCAAGCCATGATGTTGAGATGGAACTTTGCTATGACGCGAAGAAGAAAAGTAAGATGTGAGAAAGCCTTGGTTTAATCCAGACGGGATCATCCCAAGCATGATGACACTCGATGATGTGGTTCAAGTTTATGGATAATGGTTGGCTTGAGAGGCGCTTGAGCTAGTATGAAAATAGTCGTCAAGGAGGATGACTAGAAGGATGAGATCTCATCGTTATTGAAGGTTCTAGCATGCTCAAAGCAAGAGTACGTTGGGACGGGCTGCGACGACGTTCCAGGCACGGGCTGCGACGACGTGCTAGTACTCTGGGCAGATTCGATAGTCCTAGGCACGGGCTGCGACGACGTGCGGAGTTATGCCTAGAACCGGGGTTACCATTAGCCCTTGGAGGATGGAAGAGATAATGTGATGGTCATTCAATTAACGATGAAATCAAGGCAATGATAACAGTGATAGCCAGAGTCATGGATGTTTGGATGTTGGCTGTATCGTCGCTTGGGCCAAGAGCGATGTTTTCAGAGTGCTTATCTGATCTTGGTTTAGGCCTTGGGGGTTTGTACTTGGAAAACATCGACCTTGACTCGAGTGATAATTGTTTTTCTTTGAATGTCTGAATTGCTATGTTTGCTTCTGCTTAGTGTGTCTGGGGCTATCACTGTAGAAGGAGATGGAGTGGGATGGTTGGGTTCATATTCCTTTTACCCTTTATGCTCTTTTGGTATGTTTGATAGTTAATTTACTGCTCACTAAGACTTTTGTCTGACTCAAGGTTTTATGTTTAACTCTTATTACCTTGGGTTGTTCATCCATGTTGGGATGGGCAGACTAGATAGCAGGTGACAGGTGCTGTTCTTAGTGACTAACGCTGTTGATGACGAAGACGAGCTGAAGGTTTTTGCATATTGTTTTCTTACTATATGTACTGGATGTTCCGTTGTTTGTACGATTCTCTGAGTGTTATGTAGTGAGGCTTTTTGTATTGACTTTTCAGATTGTTGTACCAAACTATTATGAGCTTATATGATGAATTCTGTTCTATGAAGCTTCACTATGTATACTTCTCTATTGTATTTTATCCATGCGCCGTGAGTAATACGATAGACTATATTGTGTTTGCTTTACCATGATGATCGTCCATGGTAGCCTGGCACACTTTACAGCGCACTATTTCCCTGTTTAGTGCAGGAGTCATGAGCGGTCGTCACATAAATGAATGTGATGCACTAGTATCAAAAAGTACTCTAATTGGAATACTCTGAATCAAAAGTGTACCTTCCATCATAGTCTTTCCTTTATCAGCTACCGTAGGCCTAGCTGGTCCTATAGCAAAAACTTTTCCTTTATCCTCCCTAAATGCCCTGGACATTGATTGTTGTAATGCCAAACTTGATCATAGTTGAAGTACTTCACGTTCTTCTTACTTGCAGCTTTCTTCTTATTTCATGACCGGCACTCATTCGCAAAGTCACCCTTCTTGTCACACTTATAACAAACTATCTCAGCCTTTGACTTTTTGGCAGTATCTCCCTTCTGGGCTCTCTTCTTTTTAAAGAAATTCCTCTTCTTCCCTTGAGAACCCTTAGTTTGCACTAGCTTCTCTTTAGCAAAACAAGCAAGTAACTCTTCATGGCAAATGGCCGTCTCCACCACTATGTTATATGGATCACAGACATGTGTCATGGTCATTCTAACAATCTCGGGCCTCAATCCCCAAATGAACTTCTCATTCCTTTTGATATCATTGTCTATAATGGCATATCCATATCGAGACAGCTCTTCAAACTTAGTAGCATACTCGACTATTGACACCCCTCCCTAAACTAGATCCATAAACTACCTTATCAGTTCCGACTTAGAAAACTCGAATACAAATTTCTACTCAAATCTCGTTTTAAAATCATCCCAAGTTAACTGCTCTTCCGAAACTCCGACAGTGACACTATTCCACCAATGTAGTGATGACCCCTGTAACTGTCAAGAGGCCAACCTTCTCTTTAGCCCATCATTTGGGCCCAAATCAGTAAATATACGCTCATAACGCAACAACGAATATTGAACCTCTATGTCACTCTCGGTTCCCATGAATGGCTTCCCACCTGAACTAGTGTAATCTCTACTCAGCAAAGCATAATTATTCCCAACCGAAGCCACAAAATTAGCTCCTCCTATATTTCCTGCAAAACCAACAGCAGCTCCTGCTTGCATCAAACCAGCAAAGAACTGATACATCGCCCATATATCTACTGGTGGATTTCCAGCACCTATACTGGCATTAGCATTTTTATTACTAGCATTAGCCGGTTGACCCGAGTTCCTCCTTGTAGTGGATCGAGCATTTCCATTAATTGTGGTGCTTCCTCTACCGAGATTCCCTCTTCCGTTTCCTGCTTCCTCTACCTGGATTCCCTCTTCCATTTCTTGCCTCCATATCTCCTTTCCAGTAAATCTGCATACAAGCCATAGTAAGATACATAAGAACGGTCTAAGAGAGCGGAGAATACATACTCATATATAACTATATATCAAATACAAGTAAGTTACTATAGTGTTAAACCAAACCCCAATCTTGTTATCTAATTCATTGGATTATGTTTAAAAATATTATAGGTTTAAATTTCTTTTAAAATTTCATAAACCTATGCTCTGATACCAATTTGTAACATCTTCCTACTTGGAGGCCAAAGCAAACGACTATGGATGCTGCATAGTTATTAATCCGCGGCAACCACATATGATGGTGTTAGATTCATTGATACATAGAAACACATGAATATGGAAAAAAATTAAAACAACAAACAAAGTTCATATCCTATTTCAAAATACTTCAGTTTCATTAAATAATCCCAGTACGAGACCACGTTCAGATAACATATAATTAATACAAATTACACCAAGAGCAAAAAATGAAGATGCCCCCTTTGGATGATCAGAGTATATAATAAGGTGCTAAAAAAATTTGCCTTTACAATCAAACACATTACAAAAATAAAAGAACATTAAGAACAAGCTTACCTCTTGCATGTCCTCGGAAGCTTTATTCGTCTAAAAGAACATCGGGAAACCTTAACTCTCAGCCTACTCAAAATCAATTGAGTACCCGAGAGTTTAATGGGAAAACAAAAACTTTGAGTCAAACATAAAGCCTAGTATGAATAATAATTTACCATCTCAAACCATTTAGATATCTAGTGAGACCACGCCGCTTAGCGGAACGGGTTCTTCCTTCACTAGTATCCTAAAACATTTATAAAACCATATGTTGTGCTCCTGTAACCACAATAGTTAAGGCATAATGTTTCAAAACATTATGATGATATGCAAAACAAGTAAATCAAATCTAGGTTACTCATCCCCATTCATATGGACTATCTGTCTCAATCATAGTTGTTAGGGTTACCATTAATGATGTGCACGTAAATGTGCATATTTTTACCACCATATTTAATCTATTTAAATTGAATAAATGATCATATTGGGTATTTTAACTTGTTTTAACCAAAATTCAAATTATTTGAAATTGCCACATATTCATCTTCATCCAGGGGCAAAATGGTCATTTTTGTGCATATATTAATTTGAGAAAATTTAATTGGAAATTTTTATATTATCTTGTAGGAAATTACACTCAATTACAAATGGGTTCATGAAGGAATATGCATGCACAAAATGAATACAAAGGAATGAAGATGGAAATAATTCAAAGTGAAGAACATGGAGGACCCCACCTACCCACTACCTTAATGTACAAATTAAAGGCTAATGCACATGCTAAAAGACATTTAAAGCTTCATGTACATTTAAGTGGGGGATTATTAAAGCTAATGATAACTTGGCCACCACACTTCCTCCAAGGGCATTTTGGGTACTCCCCAAAAATATGCATTAGGGTTTCTAACTTGTATAAATACCCCTTATGTTTCATGTAGTGAATCTCTTCTCTTAGTCTCTCTTAGGCCTCCTTCTCTTTAGTTTAGTTTAGATCAAATAAAAGAAAGCTCTCTTTATCTTTTAATGGCTACTTAGCCAATTTTTATTTCTTGTAATCTTTTTTTATTTTATGCAATTTAATACATGCTCTTTCCTTTTCATGTTCATTTACTTTCATGTTGTAGTGTAGTTTCTCTTATTTCATGCAAGTAGATTAGTTTTGTTTCTTTGCTTTGCTCTCTTTTTCTTTCTTGTTTGCTTTCATGTTGCTTTCTACATTTGTTGATTTGATAACAAATATAAGAGCTTAATCCCTACAATTTAGGGGTAATGAAGCTCTCTAGTATGTAGATGCAACATTTTGATGTTTATGCTCTCTTTTTGTGCTTTAATGGAAACACTTGAAGTGGTTTAATGATGTTGTTTAGCTTTGAATTTGATAGTCTATGTTGTTCATAACAAATAGGCTATGCTTAAACAAACATAACACAAATTGCCTCTTCATCTAAATATGATTATGACAAAGAAGTGAATGTTGTAATTGAAATTTGATAGCCTATATTTCTAAACAATAGTTAATAGGCTATGCTTAAAATAGATTTTGCTTTCAACTTTGTTGTCATATTTTATGAGATTTAAAAGTGTATTAGTGGTTGTGTTATAGTTTGATGGTTTATATTGAGCTAATTAATAGCACAAATATACCATACTTATGATAAGCACATCAACTAATTCACTAATGACAAGAAAAGAGAGATCATAACTTCATTTTGTTGATTTATACGATCTAGAGAGTGGATTTATCTCTAAATTGTTCTTTTAACTCTCATATTTTTATCATTTTCTTTTGCTAATTTTTGTTAGTTTCTTACATTTCTAGCTATTCACTCTCGACTTCGGTATAATTTGATTGAATAGAATTTTAAAATCATCAATTCCCTGTGGATCGACCCGTATTCGCCGCGTGCTACATTCGTACACCGTGCGCTTGCGGTATATATTTTTATTTCTAAATTCGTTCGACGGTTTTCTAAACCGATAGAATTTCCGTCGACGAACAAGTTTTTGGCGCCGTTGTCGGGGATTTGTTTTGATTTTAATTTTCTATTCTTCGAATTATTTTCGTTTGATTTTCTTGTGTATTTGTTTGCATTTTTTTTTAAAAAAAATCAACAAAAAAAAAGTCCATTTCACTTGCATTTTTTCTACTTGGTTTGTGCACTTCTTTCAATTTAAACTGTGCATTTTGATCTGAAAACTCTGTTCTCACTGTGTTTTGTGCATTTTGTGATTTTGTTCTACTCAACAGAGCATTTAATTACAAAACTTGATTACAACATCAATTCCATAATATTTCTTGGTTACAAACTTGGTTACAAACTTGAGAAAGTATACACAGTCTGATAACCATCCTTCTTCTTTCAACCTACATTCTCACTAACAATCCACAACTCCTAACCACTTCACCACCAACACATTCACATTTCACTCGTCAATCGCCTGAAACATCTGCCAGTACCTACTACAACCCTCCACGACAACCCAGTCGCCATCATCCCCTACTCATTTTCATATCAGCCAATCCATCACAACACCTCAACAATCCTCAAACTACTTCATCCATATACATCAATCCCTCAATCCCACCAGAACAGCAAATCCACTACTCAAACATCCCCTTTACCTGACCATCACTTCTTACGATAGAAGTCACCCTCCTCTAATCACTTCATATATCCACAACTTCAACTGTCACGACCACTGTACAACAATACCATACCACCAGTTAACAGTTCACACACCATCTTGGCTTTCATCAACCACCTCCTCAATATTTCAACAGTCGACGGTTAACTGCTTCGACTTCACTTCCTTCACTCCTCAAGCCGCTGTCATTCTACATCTCCACTCGCCATCTTGCCTAAACCAACGCCAAACCCACAGCCTACTCCACTTCCATTTCAAGCAGCTGAAAATCAAGCACTCGCATTAAACCACTACAGACCCAAAAAAAAAAAAAAATCTCCACTGACATCCAGACAAAGCCACAACCAGCCTCATCACTTCCTCGCATCCTACAATACTTCACATCGCCTTCGAACATCGACTGCAAACTGCAATCAGGTGCCCTTCACTGCTCCATTCCAAGAAAACACTTCACTGAAATCGCCACTGTCGGCCTCACTCTAAACCGCAACCCACTAGCATATCATCACCCACGAATCGCTTCAAGTCGTACATCAATCTTCGGCCGAACCCAATTTTAACCACCAATTCAACCTCGACTCCATCTCTACCTCCCAGCGCGAACAACAATCAGTAGCGAGCATTGTCTTCCCCAAACTCCAATCGAACCAATCGACTTCGCTTCCACCGCCTGAAACACTACTGCAGACGCACATACCTCCGCACAAACAACTGCCAACCTCAACACCCGATTCATCGAAACCACAACTGCAATCGAACAACCAAATCACATGCGACAGTGATACCACCACTCAACTAGTCGAACTCCAACATCACAGTCCATACAAACTCCACCTACTGCTCAAAATCGCAAGCCACACATACCAATCATCGCCTGCAAACCACGAACCAGCATCCATACTCAAGCTCGAATTCGAACCACTCGAATTCGAGATTTGAAACTTAGAAATTGGATTATAAATTAATGAAATTCTGTGAACTGGGGAAATAGATTCGAAGTGGTTAGTAAATTTGAGAGATCTGATTTTAATTTGTTAAACTGGTGGGAGATTGCGTGAATTTGTTTGATACTTGGGGTAGTGGGCTGAGATATATTGGGTCAATTAACCTGCTAAATGTTTATGGACTATCTATCCAATTTCTTAGTTTTCATGGATCATTAAGAACCTATTGGTAACTCCAATGTCTTTTCTATTATCCTAGTTTTCATGGGCTAACTAGAAACCTATTGACTATCCGTCAATATCTTAATCCAGATATAGTTTTCATGGGGGCTAACTATAAACCTATTGGCCTCTACCAATATCAATCTAGTTTTCATGGGCTGACAATTAACCTATTGGCCCTTGCCAATATCTTTTTTATGCACAATTTTCATGGGCTTATTATGAACCTATTGGCCTTTGCCAATATCTTTTGTTATACACAGTTTGCATGGGCTTATCGCGAACCTACTGGCCCCTGCCAATATTTTTAACTAAGGTTTTTAACATTTCATAAGTTATATTCACTACTCGGTCAACCTTTATTCTGATTTTCCCCAAAATACCGTTATGGGTTAATTACAATGTGAATAAATATATGAAGAAGTAATCATAATAACAAAATAAACCAACACCAGTGGTTTTTTATCCTTGAATCATCTTTATATATCCTGATTAATCCCCTTAACCTTTGTGATAAACGGAAACTTCTTCACTTCAGAGCCTTTTGCTTGCTTATTCCATGGTTATACCTATAAATTAAGATTGGGTTTATGTTTTGAAATCTTAAAACATCTCTTTCGAAACCAAACATACCCTTCGATGGTGTCAAAACGTCCTTTAAAACATAGCTTTGAAACACATGAGGTATCCCTTTCGAAAGTATTGGGTTCATTCTTTTTAAAAACATCATTTGGGTCAAAATGGTTATATATGAAAGTATTTCTTTCGAAACCCTTATAATTTTGTTTTAGGGAAAAAGTTGAGGGTGTGGAACCATCTATTTGAATGCATAAACCTTTAAATTAAAACTTTGAAGGATAGAGTCGAAACCTCTTTCGACTCCATTGCCTTCGAAACCCTTAACCCCTTTCGAAAGCATTTAGGAAGTGACCTAGCTTAGGTTAAAGCAGTGATAACCTTTCAAAGGCATTGATGGATTTAATATACTCGAAAGGAAAATAGCGGCCAGGTTTCGACTAGGTTTGAACCAGTCCATTCGAAAGCTCTTATTTAAAGAAAAAAGTACCCTTTCTAAAGCAAATACTCTAACATAATAAAGCAACTTTCCCCGAAAGCTATTTATACAAACCCTTTCGAAAGCATATCAATCGACTGTGTTGAAAACTTTAGTAAAACAAGGCAAGGTCTTATCTTTTGGAAACAAAATGGGGTTTTGACCCCACTTGAAGCAATCCTTTCGGCACTATGGCTTCCGCCTTCCTTCCAATCCACTACATACCATTTAAGTGATAACTTATGTATTGGTTTCGACTGTATAGGTTTCAACTATTGCATTTTGAGTGGGATTGTTCGGAGTCAATGGAGATGAAATGTACTGCTATTTGAGGCGGAACCAACTTTCTGAGTTAAAGGATAAAATTTAGCCACTTTTAGTAATTGCTTTGTAACTGCTTGCCTATTTGTAAACCTTTGATTGGTTGCCTTAAAACTTTTCAAATAATTTACAAATAAAAATATCACATTTAATCAGATCTAAATTAAAGAAATTATAACGTTTAAGCACTTCCATTTAACAAAACCAATGTCTGCAGAAAAGTCCCTCTTTTAAAATAATTTATTTTCCCTAATAAATCAACTGGGAAAAATCCCCAAAAATCATAGAAAATATCTTTCATTGTATAAACATACATTTTAAAATTTCAGACCTAATTTCTTCTTGTAATTCTCGAAATAAATTTTAAAACCAATAATATCATATTTTCCTTCAGAAATTCGCAATAAATTTTCCATTGCTTGGAAAATTATGAAATTTAAAACCCATCCCTAAAATATTGTTTTACTTAACATAAAAATTATCCATGGCATTTTAACATTATAGACTCTTGATTTTACATCAAGACCTTGCATATTTATATGTGAATGAATTTAAATAAATCAAATTTAATATGGTTCATGCATATAATCGTCCATATCATCATCCATATCATCACAAAAATGAATTTAACCATAAATTTGAAAACATATAATCATAGTATAAAATAGAGATGGTATGAAATTATTATTCACCTTAAATATGATAAGGAATTTGTGATTTGTTGTTGACTAATCCTTCCTAGCTTTGATCCTTAGCTTTATATTGAATTCTTCATCTTTTCCTTCTTGTTAATGGCCAGCTCTAATTTAGGCTTATGATTTTTGTTTGTGAAAGTGAGAAAACGAAACGGGAACGGGCAATTACAAAAAAGTATAGTTGTGTATAATAAAGTGGCTATTTACTAATATGTCCACATGTAAATTTGATTAGCCTATAAACCAATTTAAGCCCATTTAGTTTATTATTAAGCATGACCCTATGTATATAATTTATTCAAATCTCAATCCCCTTGTTATCATTATTCTATTTAATTTATCCAATTAAATTTTCTTAATAATGTTATCAAAAATTAGAGATATTACACGCGCGCACACACACACACACATATAGATTAATATACATATATTTGTACATATATATATGTTAAGTATATATAACTTAAGTATATTTATATAATTTTAATTTTCAATTTATTAAAGATAAAAATAAATTTTGAATTATTTTTATTAAGCCGAATTGATATAAAATTAAAAACATTTTGATCATTTAAATTAAGTAGACCTTTAAACAAAAATTTAGTTAATAAAAAAACATTACGATGATGTTACATGTTTTAAATTAAGAAAATCTAATGATTTTGAATAAGTCAAAGTATTTTAGTTTATATTAATAAACTATATATTTATATAAAACCAAAAATAAAATTGATTTATGTATATATCGTTATAAATTTGTTCTAAATTTTAGTAAAGTAAATAAAAATACTTGAATTAATTCATGTATATATAGTTATATATTTAGATATATTTATTTATAAATATATTATGAAATAATTTTAATGGCCAAAATAAACAAAGATCACTAAATTGTTAACTAGAATTATTTATATTAATTATATACATATACACACACAGACATGGACATATATATTTATTTATATATAACATGCTTAGTCATCTTACTGACTATAGGGTAAAGAGATAAATTTTCCCTTTGAACACAAGTCTTGGTTGTATATATATATCGTTGTGATATCTATGTTATGAATATGAATGTCCTAGCATATTAAGTATGAATAAATATACAAATTTTAAATTAAACCATTAATAAATTTTGTAATGACCCGTAAATTCTTAATAATTTTATTTATTTTATTAATATATTAATTGGAATTTTGTGAAATTTTTAATAATAAAAATTTGGAATAAAAATTGGATATTTGGAATACATCTATTTTAACATTACAACTGGTAAATTTTCAGCTGATAATATGAAAGTTTATTTTTTTGAGTAATTCTATTTCAATTAAATTAGTTAAAATTGATGATAATAAAATGTTTTCCAAACCTGAATATTTTTATACAATAAATTTGTAAGTCATCTTCTTAGTGAGACGTCATATTTTGCTTCTCCAAATTTAGGCTTCTATTGCTCCGTCTATCTCATTTCTGACAAATTTGCAGCATTTTTGGGTACCGATATCGACATTTGATCGGATGATCGTGCCATTGATGTCTGTTTACCATTTTGATCGTCTCGTAGGGCTGATCACCATAGTATATTCGTTTGGATGTTTCGGTGTCCGGTACGAGGCGGAATTCACGTATCGTTTTGTCGTATCGGTACCCTTGGTTTCCTCTGACCTTTTATCTGCATACCGTGTAAGATTCACAACCCTTTATTTTCCTAGTATGAAACGACCTGCCTTATTCTCCAAAATAAGATGCATCATCTTGAAGAAAGAAAGGGATAGAAAAGAGAAAAGATAGAGAAGAAGAAACAACATCAGAATCTAAACAGCGGAACAAATAAATTATATTAATCACATAAATATTACATGGTATCATATACATCAGAGTTACACAGCTTATACAATGCATACTAGACAGTTATAAACACCTGTCTAGTTATATAACTCTAGATATAACACAGATATCAATAGAGAGATCAACAAAGCGGAACTACAAATATATCTACAAACGCTGAAGCCTCCCGCTCCATTGCTCCTCCAGTATTCGTCAAAGCTAACTAGAATCCCTTGGCTACTCATAAAAATTTGAGTACCCAAGAGTTTAAGAAAACAGAAGATAAACTCTGGGTCAAACATGGGTCTGGTGTGAGTAACAGGTTAAGGTTGCTTAACTTTGAAAAACCTTTGAAAACAAAGGGCTTCACGTAAGACTCCCCACACATAAACATGGATAAGTTTTTACCTTACGCTAACCAAAACATATGATAGGAAATTCTGTGATATTATAATAGGGTCTAGGGTTTTCAAATAAATAAGAAATAGCCGAAATTGTTACATTTATTAAATTCCAGCTACATAGGTATACAATCAAATCCGAGAGCACTTATTGGAGTTTGGATTTCCATCAATGGCAGGGCTACTGGGGTACCGCCTGTCACAGTACATGGCCTAGATCAACGTACCAAGGATCCACCCTAAATCCCCTGCAACACAAGGCCGAACCATCCCTTACTGGACAGTCCCGAACAAGACAACCTCGGCAGTTGGAGCTCACAACTGCACACACAGCCGTATAAAAAGGGACCTCTAGACAGGGGAAAATCTCGTCCTACTTGGGTGCTACCCACTTAGCCTTGCTGCACCTCCTATGTTTTAGCCATTCTCGGTTGATGATGCTTGAGGCTATGATTACCTTTAGAGAACACATCTCTTAGAATGCCCATCGTCCACCTGACGATGTTCTGAAAGCATTCAATCCATACAAGTTCGTTCCGTGTTCGAACGAAACCAAAGGCATTATCTCATTACACTCATTTCGGAATCACCCTCAGAGTTAATAACGATAACCCTTGCACTCTGAATCTTCATCTTCACTTGAGATTCACGACCTATCGTTAATTTGGATCGATGTGGTTTTCGGATATCCAAATCTGGAAACCCGATCCCGATCTCATCGAAATCCAAAACGTATCTTTTAAGGCCAAGTTGTTTTAAAGTTTAAAACAATTCAATTCCATTATCTACATACACACAGATAGATAATTCACAATATCACAATAGATAATCTACATCTTCATCACAAACGTATAATCCGTATTATCATCACAAACAGATAATTCTTATTATCATCACAAATAGATAATTCATATTATCGTCACAATGCAACCAAAGCATTCATATCACATAACATCACTTATCTCATCACTGAGATCTCAAACCATTCAAGGCAATCAGTATCATCCATTCATACATAAGCAAGGATTTACTTAATCATACTATAATTAATTTAAAATGAATTAAATTAATTACTTGCATCTTTAATTAATTTAAAGTGAATTAAATTAATTACTTCATCATTATAAATCTTGCTTACATAACCATTAATTAATTACAAATCAATTAATTAATGATTCTCTAATTATCCACCTTAATTAATCATCCTTGATTAATTATTTTTTAATTACATTCAAGTAATTATCTTTAATTAATTTCACAAATTAATTATTCTAAATCAAATACAGTGATTAACTTTTAATTACTTCATTAATTAATTAACTATAATTAATAACATCAATCCTTAGTTAATTACATTAATTAATTACTCTTTAATCACTTATCATTTGATTAATTAATCTTAATTAATCAACCCTTAATTACATCATTAATTATATAAATTAATGATTCCTAATTACATTTTAATTAATTATTTTATTTAAATTAATGACAATAAGTAACTAATCTTTAATTAAACCACAATTATTAATCACTCTTCATTAATCACATTCAGTAATTAACTACCCTTAATTACTCCATTAATAAATTAATTACTCCTTAATTAATTATCTGAATTAATCCCTTATTAATTACACAAAGTAATTTAATCCAAACTACTTCCATTCTTAAATCATCTTCCATTAATTACATCTAGTAATTAGCATTAATTTTTTTTTTTTTTGGCATAGCCAGCGGGGTTGACTGGACCCCTACCAGTTTTATTGAAACACAATAAAAGCGAAACTACAAGAGAGCAGAAAAGGAAAAAATAAAAAAAGGAAAAGAAAACAATTGAAGAAACAACAACAAACTTCAACCCCAAACATGGATCAACGAGTCAGGAAATTTAGTGTTGCAATTCTTCAATTGGCAGTGAGTGTTTCTCCTAACTTCTTGCCATATAACTTCATTCCTCCTTCTGATATTATCAAACACAGCTGAGTTCCTTTCCTTCCAAACCGCAGTGAGATATTTTTTCAAACACACAACCATAATTCTAGTCTCAAGCTTTCTCCACCTTGTTGCTTTGTATATGATATTCCATATTACAGCAGATCCCCCAGCATTTAAAAGACAACCAGTTGAGGAACTGAGACTAACCAACACAGATTGAAGCGCAGGGCATTCAAAAAAAATATGATCAGTTGTTTCTTCATGCATATCACAGAAAAGACATAAAGATGTGCATGCCATACCAAAATTCTTTAACTTACTTCTAGTCAGAAGAGCATGATTTAAAACCTTCCACAGCATCAAGTTATCTGTAGGAGTAGAATCATCAGACCATATCACAGAGCACCATTTTGACGAAGGCAGAGTGTCATGCACAGATATCATTTTATATACATCTCTAATGGTATGTGGCCTCATGTCCCAAGTCACAGTTTGCATTTGATTATTGTTTCTGTAGTTGTTTTGAACCTCATCCCATAACTGCCTGATTGTTTGGTTACTATTGTTAGGCAATTGCAACAACCCATCGTGTACATAACTGTTAACTTTAGCATCAATTACTTCACTAAGTAAGTACAATCCATTAATTAAATTAAGTAATTATTATCAAATCATCCAGCGATTAAATTAAATAAACTTAATTAATTAATTTAAACTAATCACATTAAGCTCAATTAATTACACTAAGTAATTAATTCCTTAATTACTTCCATTAAGTAATTACACTTAGATACTTCGCAAATGATTATCTTTAAATTAATTAATCTAATTAATTATTAAAATTAATAACATTAGTTAATTATTAAATAATCTTAAGTTAATGACCTTCATTAACTATTATCAATTCTTTAATTAATTTTCTTAAGTAATTATACTTACATTAATCAATATTAATTACAAATTAATTAATCTTAATTACCAATTAATTAACCTAATTATTTAATTAATTTAAGTTTTAACTGTAACTTAATTAATCTTTAATTTCTTGATTAATTAATCTTAATCATTAATTAAAAATCTTATCTAATTAATGATTGCTAATTACAAATTAATTATCCCTAATTAATTAACTTTAAACCTTAATTAATTAATTTAAACCTTTAATTAATTAAACCAAATCATTAGTTAATTAAATAAACTAATTATCCACTTTAAATAACTTAATAATTTAATGAATTACAGATCATTAAATCTTCATTTATTTAAAGATAAAAGCATTTTTCTTATTAATGATCAAATTATCATTAACAAAGCATTTAAAAACAATTTACTTTAAATTTTCTTTCAAATTTTATTTTAAATTTAAGATTTAAAATGAATACAAATTTAACTTAAAAAAAGTTTAAAATAATTTAAAAACCTTTTTATTTCGCAAGTTAAAGAAATATTTATCTTATAAAAGAAGCTTAAAAAGATTTTAAACTAAATTAATTTTTAAATTCAAATCCATTTAAATTACACTTTAAATATTCAAAATTATTTAAAACAATTCAAATTTTAAAAAATTCCTTTAATTTCAAAACTGGAATACAGATTTGGATTTGAATCCAGATTTAAACTTAACTTCAAAACTTATTTACAGTTTAAAACTTTATTTTTAAATTCAAACTCTTTAAACATTTAAGGTTGTTAAAATAATTTAAATTTTAAAACTTTATTTTATTTTTAAACTGAGATTCAAACTAAACTTGAATCAGATTTAAAACTTAGATTTAAACTTGGTTTAAACTTGCCTTACCTTTTTAAAATCATTTAATTTTTTCTAAAACAGAACAGGTTACAAAACCTGCAACCAAATATTTAACCCGAGCCACCCTTTAATTGCTTCGAGCCAAAACCCAAATACTTCGAGTCCATTATCAATTCACTCGAGCACCATCCCTCTGCCCAAAACCAAACTCCATCATGAACCTAAATACACCGTGCACATGCACGGTGGCTCCGGCCACTTCTGGTCATCTTCGCGACTTCCTACAGTCGACGATCATCACCTCAGATCATCCAAACACCAATCCCATCGATTACACTCGAAATCAAAATCAAGCTCTCAACCAAAACCTGGAACAAAACAGGAACCCTACATCAAAAACCTGGAAACATCACGTTCTTGAAACTCTGACCACCAGAAGTTCTGAAATTCCGGCCATGTCTTCGTCAATGCCCAAGCTTCCATCACTCAAAATGCCGTTGAACTCGATCAACTCTAAATGCCACGGAGATCAAAATACCAATCCTAGTTAAAACTAGGGTGACAAAACAAAATCGTATACCACAACCATCACAATGATCTGATCTTCATTCTATCGATTTTCCCTGACCCCTCAATCCTTCTTGCATTATCACAGAAAGTTACAACTTCCCAAATCCTCGAGATTACCAGAAAACCCAAAATTACCACTTTCAGTTCAAACAAGAACTGCACCTTCCAACTAGCACTAAAAATTATGATTCTTGTTCTAAAAATCATGTTTTAGTTAAAGTGTTTAATTTATAATCCTAAATTTATATATTAAAATGTTTGAGTTTTACTTTTATTAAACATGCACTGTTGTTTTTGGTTTAAAGAGACACTCAGGCTTTAATTTGACTTAGTTAAATTTTTATACATTAATCTATATTAAATCAAACATCTTTTGTTTGTAAACTAGGTCCTAACAACAATTGGTTCCAGAGAAAATGAATTTAAACCAAAATAGAAAAACTGGAACTATAAACAGAGTATTTCAATGTAAACAAGCATGCATACCCAAACATATATATATATACACACACACAGCAGATTTCACACAATGCATATTCATTTCAACAACACTAGCATGCAACCAAATTATATTTTAAGTTTTAAAAGTGAAGTTACTCACGAGAACTGAAGAAGGAAGATAGAGCCTTCATTTTGAAAAACAGCTTTTGATGCTTTTTAAAACTTGAGTGCTGAAATGCCTTTGATTGAGTTAAAACATAAATTGCTTGTTTGAAAACTTTAGTGCTTGATTTATAAACTGCATGCACTAGATCTTGCTTCAGATTTCATTGTGGAAATGTTACAGGCTTGCTCTTGAAAATGTACAGGTTTGCTCCAGATTTGAAACAAGTACAAGGTTTTAGATTTGCATTATGATTTGATTTGTTTTTGAGATGGAAGGATTTCTGGTTTTGATTATCAGATTTGTTTTATAGTTAACGAGTTTCAGCTGATAATTTTTCTTTAGTTTAGAAATGAAAAGGAGAAAAAGAAAAGGAGAAAGGAAGAAGGCAAATGCTTATATAAACTGAAATGATTTAAAAATAAAAATAAAAGAAAAAAAAAACTAAATTTAATGACACTTGTCATCTCCCTTAAATAACTTGTTAATACATGTGCTTAGGTTGATTTACTAACTTACATTTGTAATTTTACATGCAAAATAAATTTATAAATGTGAATAAAGCTTTTATTAATTAATTTCCTAATAACTAAATACTTATTTTAATTTATATAAATAAGAATCCTTTTTAAAGAAATAGAATAAAAAACTATATTTATACGAAATCAATTATGTCACACTTTTAAATCCAAAATCTATATTAAGATATATATATCATCTCTTTTGAAATCCAAATATAAATTTAATTCAATTTTTAAATACAATTTAAAATCAATTTAAAAATCAATTTAATACATATATATATATATGTATGTATTTAAACAACCACCATTTCAATTTAAAAATAATATTCTACTTAAAATCTATATTTTCATATATATATATATACACACACATATATAACATTATTATTATAGTTTTGAAAATAACACAATTATCAATTTGAAATAATTTATCAAAGAAATCGCCTTACTATTAATGAATTACTTAAATGAATTAAATTCTCATATTTATTAAGCCATATTTTAAAAAGAAAATAAAACAAACCCTTTGTTAATTAATTTAAATTTAAACTTAAGCCAAAATCATTTTAAACAATTTACCTTAACAATTTAAAACCATATAGTTATTTATTTAATAGCTTTGAAAAGCTTATATCAAATAAAATCAAATTACCAAAAGTATTAGAATTAGAAAATATACTTTATTTGTTAAATTTAAAACAAAGCTTATCTATTTACAATATATGTAAATAAATATATACACTATAAATAGAAAACAATTTAATTATCTTTTTAAAAAGATAAAATTCACCAATTAAATATTTATTAAAGGAAGATTATTAAATCAATTCAAATTTTATTAAAAAAATTTATCAAATCAATTTAATTTTTAATACAAATTATTAAATTGATAATGCCAAAAATTCCAGGATATCACATTCCTCCCCCCTTACCCCGAAATTAAAAGCAAAGGTAATTTAATAATCTATCTAAGATTTTAATTTTAAATCACAAGCATATATTATCAATCACATACTAACAACCATAGCAACCAATTCATCCAATCAAACAATCTAACTATCCAGACAAAATCCTGGATAAAACTTCCTAGAGTTTCCCAAGTATAAATACCGGAATACTCGCTCTACAGAATCCAAACAATCTATACTACTAAGCTACAGAGCTCATATTCATCTAGATCTACAACACTAAACAGGATATCAGACCACAGACAAGTCTGACTCAACTACCAAATCCTCTTGAACTGCTGGTTATACAACCAGAGACAGATCATACACGTACTCCCTCAAAGATACGTGAAACACAATGAATCCCAATTATCCAAACTGGCAATTCAATCCTGAAGACCAAACACTAATCCTCACAAGAATACAAAAAAGATCCAAAACACCCCGGAGCTTGCTTCCCAGTCTTACCCAATCTTATAGCTCCCTTGATCGGAGAAAACTTATCCAAAATCAAATCTCTGACTCTGGAATCCAAATTCCTTCGTCTCTTATCCACAGAACTCTTCGGACGATCCTGGGCTATCTGCATCCTTCCTGATCAGCTCAACCTTAGCTGATGCCTCTAGAAACAACTAGACCAAAAACAACCCATCAAAATGATCTTTCCAAGATCAACCAAAACCTAGAACACAAACTCTACTCCTCAGATATCAGAAGACAGAACTTACTTCTCCTATCTGAAAAAGACAGAACATATGCACTCCCAAACTGCTTCCGCTGCCCAACTCTAATCTGAAGTAGATGAGAATGCTGACGAAGAACACAAGAACAAGCTGGAAAACACATCCCAGAGATATGGTTCAATAGATCCATAAAGAGAAAACTCAAAAATTCCATCAAATCCTGAGCTGCTTCACCAAACTCTATCTCAAGGAACCATCCTTCTCCTAAGCTGAACCACCGGTACCACTCCTGGAATCTTAGTCGATAAGAAAACTCAATCTCCCGATGCGGACAAACCTCTGACTTCCCTGAAGACATCCAAAAAATCTCTGATAACCCAAGAGAACACTTAGCTATCGCAAGTCACTTTTGCGATCAACCTAACCTAATTCCAAAGAAATCCGTTCTTTCTTCACCAATCAGAATAGCTTATGCTAATCTAGCCAATCCATCAAAGAAATGGATCCACTCTTCTATTTCTGAACTCCACTTCTAGAAAACTGCTCAGACAGAAGACCTCCTCAACGGCACACAGAACACTCCGAGCTGCACTGCTGACACAGATGCCAAAGACTTCCTAATCCAAAGCTCTTCAAGAAACTCGAACCTCATTCCAAACAGGAACACCCTGCTGATCTCAGCCTCATCACTGTTGCATACACACTTCCTTAAACTTGTTCCAAAGAAATATCTTTGGACACAATCCATAGTCACTGCATCTCATTACACAACTACTATTTCTTGAGGTTGCCAAGATACCATCTCACGCTTCTGCTCAACCGATCGATCCAAACTCTACTCATCCAAACTTCAAAGACAAACTTCGAACCTTAATAGGTTTCCTTCAGAGATTAGAGAAGTCCTTACACCACTACAAAGCTTACTCGAGACGGTATTAGGTCTACAGTTTCGGCAGATACACTTCCAACCACAACACTCGGACTTCTTCCATTGGTAGTCGTGCTACACACACCACACCCTATCTACCTATAGAACTCATATTGGAAAACCCGAACAGGTAATCCAACAAATAGGTAGAAATATAGTTATATATATATATAGTACTATATATATATCAAAACTACAAGTACGCTCTCTGTAACAACCCGGTATTTTCAGCCATTCGCAGCCGCACATGTCGGACTTGAATTGCTCAAAATACCGCATTGTAAATAAATTTGGAGAAAATGAAATATAAATCACAGAATCACAGACACAAAACAAACAGAATACCTCGCAGCGGAATATAAAATACATAGTAGTTCATGAAGCACTACGACAGAGTCTCAAACCAAAAACATAATATAGTCTGAAAACAACAAAATAGAAATCTCAAATACATAGAAGTTCACTAATACATGAGATAAGCTAGAATAGCTGAAACATAAAGTAGATATAAATGTAGATAAGCAGAAACTCCAGCAAAGACCAGCTCCAGAAAGAGAATCCAAAGCTGTGAATACTCAGGCTGACCCGTGCGTAAAGTAAAACACAAAACACTCGAGTCGGGACAATATATACTTATATAATGTAAATCAACTCAAGTGAACTGTAGTAGAAATGCACCATAACTTAAAGGACGCATGGGATCACCCATCCTTTAGAGATCAGTTAAACCATAAATTAAATACATCCCGTGGTTAAAATTTCAAAATAGTATTTATACTTCGAAATCAAATATCATTTAAAAATTCAATATCATTCAAAATCCATTTCAAAATATCATATCTTCTAAACCACATTCATTTTTATTTAATTTAAATACCATTTCAAAACACATTTCAAAATAGTTTATATTTCGAAACAAATTGCTTCATTTAAATTATTAAAATGAAGATATTATATTTAATCATCAAATTATTAAATTTCCAAAATTTTAATCTTTCAAAGTTCATTCATTCACTTAAATTTATTAAAACAATGAAAAATTCAACATTCGCAGCATTTAGAAAATGCTACGGAAAGTCACACTTAAAACGGTTCAATTTAACAAAAGACAACATTTAAAATGCTGTAATAGGGTTCCATTAGTTTCAAATAAACTTAGTTAAATTCAAACATTATAACATTCACAAAAAAAATTCTATAATAGCCTTCAATTAAATTGAGCCATTTGGTTCATTATTATCAACTACAGCATTTACAAATGCTGTATTATCCTTTACATTAGAATTAATAGCATTATAGAAATGCAGTAAATTAACTTCAAATATTCAGTATAATTTCACCAACAATTATATTTTTATTTAAACCATTTTTAACTTATAAAATCATATAATTTCACTTTTAAAACAATCATTAAAATACCCTTATATTCATGATTTCATAAAGTTAAATCTCTATTCAAAAATCAAAATTTAATAGTAATTCACTTATTAAATTCCAACATTAAATTTTAAATTCATTAAATTAAATTTAACTTAACACTTAAATTTAAATTTTCAAATATAACTTAACTTCAATTTTATTTACCTAACTTAAAATTCACTTTTAAGCCAAATTCACAAATTTCCAATTTTAGTTATATTTCAAATTTTCAACTTAAATATTCATTCATTTCACATTTTAACTTAATTCAAAAAATCATTAATATATTATAAAATTATTTTAAATTCATTTAATTCAAAATATCATAAATTTATCATATTTTCATATTTAATTTAAATTCCATTTATCACAAAATTATAATTTCCAAAAACTTACATTTCAGATTTTCTAACTTTACCATTAATTTATTTCACTAATAAATTTCCAGAGAGTCAATAATGCTTTACAAAAACATTTTTAATCAAATTTAAATCAAAATATTATAATATTTACATTTCTAAAATATTTTAAAATTTTAAGAAAAACATATTTTAACAACGGGTCTGTATTTCATTTTCTAGCCTAGGTAAATTGATACGGGTAATATATCATTTCAACCCGTAATTTACAAAGAAAACCCGGGTTTGATCATTTCAAACCCACAATCCCAAGTAGATGAAAATAATTGAAAATCATTTAGGCCTATCATTTGAGCCCATAACGATTTTCTCCTATTCTAAAGTCCGTTCGGGTATGTATCATTTCAACCCATAGTGATTCTAATCTAAAGGGAACTTGCAGTGTGATTAACTGATAAAATAACAAAACAGCAATAATATAACAGTAACATATGATACAACTGGTGTTTAATCATATGTGAACATCATATGAAAGTGACATAGCAAATAAAATATGGCGATACAGTTTACATATTCACAAGCGATCGATTTACTATTCATATAAGTATAAAACTGTCTGGTGAGAATAACTCACTGGTTTGAGTTGATGACCCAACGAAAAATTTCAGAAACGAGATCTACACAAGCACAAAAGCATGACACAGATTCGAATGGAGGAACCAAATGTCAAATTCCTTGGATACACATCAAACAAAACAATATAACAACGATGAGTTTCAAATCAACTACGATCAAAACTACACTAGAATAGACTGCACAGAATCAAATGGAAATGCTTGCACTTGCTTTTAACCTTTACTAGGCTCAGCCATAAGGGAAAATACAACATAATTGCAGGTGTTTTGGTCTGGTATGGGTGAGTATGGGTTCGGCCTACATGTTGGAATGATGGTGTAAAGGTGGGTGAAGGCAATAACACACATAAGCATGCATACATGAATTTGGTCAAGGATTTGGGCTCGGCCAAGGCCCTAGGTGTCACGGCCAAAGGAGTGGGGTCCACTGTGGTGGTGTGGATGTGGGTGCTGGAGGTGCTGGAGGTGGTGGTGGTGTGGTAGGTGGCGGCTAGAGGGATGGTGAGGTGATGGAATGAGAGTGGTGTTCGGTTAGGCTAGTATGAAGGGTGTTTTGAAACTTTTGTGGATATGCGTCACCAAGGGGGGTTCATGGCTTGGGTGGCAGGTGAGGAGGAGGTGCTGGTGGTGTGACATCAGGTGGTGGAGGCGGCTAGGCAGCAAGGTAGCATGGCCGAACCTAGAGGAAGAGCAAGTGCAAACAAAAATCAAAAGGAATAAGCAATATAAGTGAAAAAAAAGATAAAACAAATAAATTTTTTTACCAACTTCCCAAGCATGTGATGGCCGAAATTTTTTTCTCAGAAAGGAGGAAAGAAAGATACGTGAAATGAAAATGAATTAGTCGGCTGAAATGTGGGGAGTCATGCCAAAAGAAATGAAGAGTTGTGAGGAAAATGAAGAGGTGGAATTCAAAAAGGCAAAAGGCAATTCAAAAGTCAAAAACTCTTCATATATCCTTATTTAATTTATATAACTTTATATTTCCAAAAATAATAATAATACCAGATAAAATTTCGAAAATTTATCAAAATATAAAAATTTGTATAATATTTATTAATTATATAAAGTTAAAGTGAGAAAAATAGCTAAAAATAGTGAACTAGACTAGAAAATTTGAAATTAAATAGAATACTAGAAAATTCATATGAGCTTGTAAAATATTCTTAAACATAAATAATAATATAAAATAAAAATACATTCACAAAATAAATATGTAAATTTTAATTAAATATAATTTAAATGAAGAAAATAGCAGAAAAATAGAAAACATCCTATAAAAATAAGAAATAAATACAGTAAATTTTGGAGAAATTTTATTATCACTTTAAAAATATTAAAAGACAAAATATAAATAAAATAACATATTAACACATATTAAAATAAAATATAACATAGAAAATATGATTTATATAATTTAAAATAGACAAAATTTCAAAATAAAACAAATTATACTCAAAATTGAAATGTACATAACTTTCACAAATTAAATCCGTTTTCAACGAAACGAAAAGTAGTATTTAAGTTATTAAATCTATTTTCATAATAAAATATAAAATTTAAGAATTTAAATATTTATATTTGAAGTTTAAAAGTCAAGGTTTGACTAGTTTGAACAGAAATTCATCTTTCAGTAAAGTATCCAATTTATACCGGTTTGAAATTATAATTCACATAATAATCAACACCTACATTTAAAAATGAAATGTTTGATATAAAATAAGTTTAAAATAATTTCAAAATAAAACAAAGTCAAATATTAAATATATGAAAAATCTAGGGTTGTTACACTCTCCCCCACTCAAATCTTTTCGTCCTCGAAAGGAAGGAAGCAGAGAAACAACAAGAAAGAACAATAGGTTGGAAGACATCCTGAAAGAAGGTAGGGAAAAAGTAGCTAGGAGGGAAAGCAGGTTGAAAGACATGGATGAACCATTATTTTAAATTTTTATATATTTGACATGTTAAACATTTAATATGATAATTAGTTGTTTGATTCAAATTTGATAGTTCGAAGTAAACAATATTTAAGACATTTTAAATCATGATTAGAATATCCTTTATACAATACTTTACCAAAATACTTTTATAACTCGATGTCTTAACAAGTTTACTTTCGTTCCTGCAGACTCTGGCTATGCGTTGATCAGGCGCAAAGCTAGAATTCACCAAGTACTTAGTAGACCTGTTTCAACACCCAGTGAAAATACTAAAAAATAGGTATGAGAAGTTCCGTTCAAAATCCAATGTCAAATGATGATAATACGATAGCTGTGGCCTGCTGCAGATCCAGTATTTACGAAATGGACACAACACTTTCCAGAAGATCCTTCTACCTTTCGGATTCCATAAAAATATTGTAGCCAGTTCGTAAACAAGGGACCATCGACCCCTGCTGCAGTGGTACGCTGCTGATTCAATGATTTACGCAATAGATGCACTTCCTTCCCGAAAGATCCATAAACAACAGATCCCAGGATCGAAAGCGCCTCCATTGGGTAAACTAAAGAACCATCTACCCTGGAAAAAAAATCGAGGAACTCATGAGTTTAAGTTCGGACAACCATATCAGTTCGAATCCATTTCTGAATTCACCCAAGTCCATTAGGGTTTATCGGTCGAATCCATTCCTGGATTCCCCAAGTCCATCTGGGTCGAAGCATATCACTATACTTCTTCCGGAGGGTACTTCCCATACCTCTTACATCAAAATATAATATATCATATATAGTAGCCCTTCAAAATCATAGCTTCAAATATCGCACTTATATAAATTCCATTATATATAAGATTTCATTTTCAAATCGAATACTTTCCAAAATCAATAGTATATCAAATCATACTTATATAAACTTCGATTATATAAGATTTTAATTTACAAATTGAGTACCTTTTAAATTCAACATTTTCAAATCAACTTCATACTTATACAAATCCATTTTATATAAGTTCGATAACTCCCAAATCAAGTATTTAGTAAAACAAGGTTCTCAAGTTTAATTTGTTTCAATAACATTTCAGTTTCAAAATCATATATGATTTTGCCAAATCATTTCTTCCGAATTACATATACTCAGTTTCAAAGTTTCTTAAAACAATAGATTTAGAAAATAACCCAAATTTCCAAATCAACAAAAATTTAGGTCAAACAAATTCATTTCCATTTCAAACATATATTCACTTTCAAAAATCATAATACTTTCAAAGTTATAAATCTTTAGAAACCAAAATACTTGAAATCATTACACTTTGAAAATCATAACTTTTCTAAATCATGCATTTGAAATCATAAAGCATCCCTTTGATTTTTTTACATTTCACAAATTTATTCAATTTAAACCCAAGTCTACAAGTTCCAGCTTTAATTCAATTCAAACCATCAGTTTCAATTCAATTTAGTTTTCCAACAAAACCATTTCAAATATTATCAAATTTCAAATAAAGATTTGATCCGCAAAATAAACTATTCAATCTTTAATATATTTCAGAGCTTAAATGTACTGTATTCCAAAACTAAATTTTATAATTTCATATATCTCAAATTTTACTTCATTATTACTTAGTTTTGACATATTCATTTCATAAATCCATCATTTTTAATTAAACTCAGATTACAAGTAAACCAAATATCCTTTCATACAAATATAAACTTTAAATTTCATTTATCAAAATCAGTTAGCATTCTTGATTCACATTCTTTATCAAATAAAGATTATATCATTCAAAGCCTCATTATCAAATCATTATTTGAATTCAATTTCAAATATTTAAATTTAAATATCATTTTAAAAAAATCAAATATGTCATTCAATTATACATTTCAAAATTCCATTCAAAAATTCATTTGTCTCATTACATTTCATTCCATTTAACACATAACCAAGTAAACCTTATTTAAATTCAAATTCAATTTAAATTCCTTAAAATTCAAATTTAAATATTAAATTATATTCAAAACTCCTTAAATTTCACAAATAGTCAATTCCAAAATTAAATCATTTAACTTTTTAAAACATAACTCAACAGTGTTAAAATCTATAACATTACGAAACATTGTCAAATTATAACATTGACAGCATTTAAAAGTGCTATCGTAACTTATAGTTTCCAAAATAGTTTAGTTCAAGAATAACGGCATTTATAATATGTCATAACAGATATTTAGTTAATTCAAACAAAGTTAAATTCAAAAACAATAGCATTTTAAAGTGTTGTCATAAAACTATAGCATTTTAGAAATGCTATAAATAAAATTCCAGATTTTATTATAACTTTTAAAAAAACAATACAACTTCAATTTTAGCAAATTTTAAACTTATAAATCATATTTCTAGACTTCAAAGTTTCACATTTAAATAATTTTTAACATATGATTTATCACAACAAAATTTTAAATCAAATATTCAATTTAAAACTCACTTTCATTTGTTAAGTTAAAATTCACTGTTTTTCTTAACTTATAAATTTAACAAAAACTCAACATTTTACTTCAAATATCTTTTCAAAACTATATTTCATACCAGTATAATTCAAAATAGTCTTATTTATTTCACTCCACAATAGTTTCAAACTTATATAAATCATATTACTTTATACATTAATCATACCAAACTAAACCTATACTTTATCAAATACCTTATACCATTCAAAATTTCTTAGCTTTGAAAAGTTAACCTTGATTTGGAAGTGCTCGAACCTTTAAAATAGTCGAAAAAATCATATTTTCAATCAAAGAGTTGGAAATCACCAACAAATTAGTAAATCGATTCCAATAGGTAAGGTTATACCAAACCTAATCTGAATCTCGAGGATTGAACACCGCCTTATTTTAAATCATTTCAATTATACATATACACACATATCTTTCGAATATCAAACCATACTTTGAAATCGGAAATCAAAATTTGGTTTCATAAAATCACTCGCATAGCAAGGCTACTAGAGTGGCCTCTTTCCCACTCAAAAACTCAAAAATCAATGTCGATGATGCATGTATTCATCACCGAAATTATTTTTCAGCGACATAAGTGGGTTCTGGACTTTTATTTCTTGAAACTTCTTTGAAATCTCTTTGACATCATTGGAATTCATTCAAATACATTTGAAACATTTCTTATTTGGAAAAATATCTTTAAATCATATTATTATTATATATTTTCCAAAATCTTAAAACCCATTTCAAAACACCGGAGTTCGATTCCTCGAAATTCAAATTCAAAACCCTTCATTTATAAATCATTTTTATATAAATCACATTTTCTTATAAATTTCCAAAATTTCAAATCCTTTCAAAGCTTCAAATTTTCATTTTCCAAAGGTAAAAATCCTTATTGAAAACATTTCACTTTTACATACAAAATAGGGTCATCCTTGTCAAAATAATAATTTCGATGTGTGCACAAATTCAAAATACAATCAAACACAAATTTCCAAAGAATGATTCAAGGTTAGATTTCAAGCAATACGGAGATTCGAATTTAGAGGAACTCTAATCAAATAGAATTCTGTTTCGAAGATAAGCTCGAACGAAGATAAGATAATTTTATTACCAAATAGAAGATGATAAGCCTATATAAATCACGGGCGACCTTAACCGGTCAACAGTGACTTCAGTAATATAATCAATTCGAAAATCTAAGGCAAATCGACATTCGATCGCCAGAGATAGAATCCGGGTAGAGCAGGAGATAGATAACATCGGAAACCGAGGATACAGGAATCTCCGGTGAATCAATGCCAATTATAAAGGATTTTCACCCTTTTACAAATCATTCAAAGATTTGCGGAATCACCGATCTATATAGAGGTCGTTCCAAATTGGAGTTATGAAATGCTCCAAAATCAAAATGGATAGAGTAGGGAAGACAAGACTGGATTTCAGAACAAGTGGGAGCGTTCCAAAGTTCAAGGAATCCTAATCGATAAGAATGCTAACCAAGAGATTTCTAACAAGATGGATACTGAAGGGATGAAGTTTCGAAAATCTTGGTTTCAAAATAAGAAAATTTTTATACCAAAATAATCTTTAAAAATCATTTGGAAATTATTTTATACTTCGAAAATATGTTCTCTCACAAGAAATGATTCTGAGATTGATTTCACTCATTCTAGGGTATTTCTACCCTATCTCTAATGAGTTTTTGCTCCACAGGCTATGGTTTGCCTAAAACCAAAGCTCCGATACCAAATTGTAACAACCCGGTATTTTCAGCCATTCGTAGCCGCACATGTCGGACTTGAATTGCTCAAAATACCGCATTGTAAATAAATTTGGAGCAAATGAAATACAAATCACCGACACAGAACAAAAAGAATACCTCGCAGCGGAATATAAAATACATAGTAGTTCATGAAGCTACTACGGTAGAGTCTCAAACCAAAAACATAATCCAGTCTGAAAACAACAAAATAGAAATCTCAAATACATAGAAGTTCACTAATACATGAGATAAACTAGAATAGCTGAAACAGAAAGTAGATATAAATGTAGATAAGCAGAAACTCCAGCAAAGACCAGCTCCAGAAAGAGAATCCAAAGCTGTGAATACTCAGGCTGACCCGAGCGTAAAGTAAAACACAAAACACTCGAGTCAGGACAATATATACTTACATAATGTAAATCAACTCAAGTGAACTGTAGTAGAAATGCACCATAACTTAAAGGATGCTTGGGATCGCCCATCCTTTAAAGATCAGTTAAACCATAAATTAAATACATCCCGTGGTTAAAATTTCAAAATAGTATTTATACTTCGAAATCAAATATCATTTAAAAATTCAATATAATTCAAAATCCATTTCAAAATATCAAAATATCATATCTTCCAAACCACATTCATTTTTATTTAATTTAAATACCATTTCAAAACACATTTCAAAATAGTTTATATTTCGAAACAAATTGCTTCATTTAAATCATTAAAATGAAGATATTATATTTAATCATTAAATTATTGAATTTCCAAAATTTTAATCTTTCAAAGTTCATTCATTCACTTAAATTTATTAAAACAATGAAAAATTCAACATTCGCAGCATTTAGAAAATGCTACGGAAAGTCACACTTAAAACAGTTCAATTTAACAAAAGACAACATTTAAAATGCTGTAATAGGGTTCCATTAGTTTCAAATAAACTTAGTTAAATTCAACCATTATAACATTCACAAAAAAAATTGTAACGACCCATAAATTTTCGATAATTAAAATAGCTAATTTAATAAGATTTCGTGATTTAATGTTAGAAAAAAAATTTGTAATTTGTTTGGAATAATAATAACTGGAATGAATTGCAACAATAATTATCCAAGTAATGAAAAATAAATGCTACTTAGTGAATGCCTTTGCAATCAATAGTTGAATAGGATAATAAATGTTGAATTCATTGGGTATAATAGAGTAACTGATTGTTAAGTAAAATCTATTTAAAATGAAATATTGAATATTGAACAGGTAAATTGTTTAAATTAAATATTTAAAACTTATTGAATAATTGAATAACTGTAAAATGAAAATAGTGTTCTAAATTGTGAATTGGTTTAAAAGTTGAATCTTATAAGTTCAATTCCAATATTTCAAAAGATAATGAATTATTGGATAAGCGAAATTGTTTATATTTAATATTTGGAATTTATTGAATAATTTAATAATGGGAATTGGATAACCGTATAATGGAAATGGTTGTTCTATAATTTGAATTTGTTAAATTTTATAAGTTCGTTTTGAATATTTCAAAAGATAGTGATTTAAGAATAATCAAAATTTAACTAAATTTAATATTACAAATGTTTGAATAATTAAATTCCGAATTTGATATGATTAATTTGATATGGAAATTTAATATATGAAAATAGAGTGAATAATTGAAATTTGATTTAATATGATTCAAATTGGTTTCCAAAGTGAATGTATTTTATATTGGGATTATAATAGAGTTAATAAGATTTTAAAATTGGAATTTATTGGATAATTGAATAACGGGTTTAATATGATTAAAAATAATTTGTAAAATTTTATTTTATCATATTAAAGTTAGAATGATGTTGTAGAACTTTTAAAATCGAATTAAAAGTAAATTTGTGAAAATCGAATATTTTAATATTCAATTGACGAGTTTAAAATAGCCATTTTTCAAACAGTCTCGGATTTCGACGAAACTAGTTTCATCGGATCTGTAATGTGATATTATTGTAATATTTCAAATTTCAAGTCAATCGGATTTATCGTTTGTCCGGGGCGAGCCAAAACGCATATAAATTCGTTTAATCGGTTTAATTTAAATTTGATCCTTTATTTCCATAACTCGCACATACGATCGAATTAGCCTCCGAAACCTATTCCATTGTGTCCGGAACGCGGGGTAAACCATAGAAACGCCGGTCACCGCGCGTAAATCGGAGGTCGGAAAACCCGGGATGAGTAGTGTTTGTTAAAATTTCTATAAGAGCCCTGTTGAAATTCATTTTTGCAAAATAAACAAACCCTAGGGTTTCATCTTCAGGAGCCGCCACATTTATAAACCAATGGCCGAAAAAAAATCACCTTCCCCTCTAATTATCTTCCAATCCAAACCCTTTTAGCTTTCGATTCCTAAAGGAAATTTGAAGAGCTTCATGAGCTCTACGTTGTGAACGGCTACGATCGAAATTGGAGCGGCGAGGTGGGAGCTTCGGGGCCGCGATGGCTGGCCGTTCGTCATGGTTTTGCGTGCTCTTGGGGAGGCCGATTTCAATAGGGTTCTGGCCGATGGTGGCTTGGGGGATGGGCTTTCAAACTACAGTCGCTGATCGTCGTCGAAATGCTTGTGGTGGTCGCGACCTGGAGGGATTGGAACGTGCAATATGGGTTTCGTGCGTTTTTTAACTGAAGAAGGAGGAGAGGGGTCGCGGCCAGATTTGGGCATTTGGAAATCAACGGCCCAGATTGGGTTTAGGTTAAAATTTAGAAAATAAATTTGTAAATTATTTTATTTAAATTTGTGCGATATTTAAAACGCCATAACTCTTTCATACGAGGTAGGATTGTGACGAAACGAATTGCGACGGGTTCGTTTTGACGAGCACTACGCAATGGAGCTGGATTGGAATCGTTTGGAGCTAGTGGAAATTTCAGATAAAATTAAATGCGCGTTTAATTTTATTCGAAATAAAACGCTGGAACTACATTGAAATCAAGGTGAGTGTTTTATAACGCTCACAACGTACTAAATATCTTTATGCTAGTTAAATTTGATATTATGAAGTGATATGAATTTTATTTGTCGTTGTTTGATAAAATTTAGTTGTCATATAGATCGCCATTTGAATTCACCGTTAAAAATTAAATTGACAGTCTAGTTGAAATTAAAATTGAATTGCGATTAAATGTCCTGATAATTGATAACTGTGAAATTGCCATGAATTGTATTGATATTGGATGATGTATTTCGATGGATGCTATTGGTTGATATTTAAATGTTTGCATGTTTACTTGCTTATATATCCTGTTATGCATACCTATGAAACTGTGATTTGATTTAAGTGATATATATTCATCCCTGACATTTAATTGAAATAAATAATTACTTGGCCATAGTATAGAAAATTATATACGGACACCGGATTGGCTAAATTAGTAATTTTGAAATCGTCGATTTGAAATTAATTTGAATGTTTTGATTTTAAAGTTATAAATAGAGATCAATTCATAGAAATCGAATTTATCGAAAATTTAGTTTGGAATGTTGAAATAAATTTTGGTTAAAAGAAATTGTTAAATAATTTAAGTTGAGACTTTGGAATTAAAATTGGGATATGATTGAATTTCTAAAATTTATTTGTTTTAAAGATTGAACATTATTTCGAGCTTCGAGTATTACTAAGTAAAATCGATATAAAAAGATATTTTGAAATTGAGCTTGAAATTGAATCATATTTGAAATTTGGATTTAAAACTTGAATATTGAAGGAAAATTTGGTTAAGTATTATAAATTGGTATTTGAACATCAAGCTCCAAATTGATATAAATGGAAATTGAGTAAATTAAAGGTGAATGTAAAATTAAATTAATTTGAAGTCAAAGTTGACGTTGATTGAATCGAAATTGAAATTGAATCGGTAGAAGGGAAATTGAAATTGTTTTGAATTGGGAAGTTATAATTGAAATGGTTCGGTTTTGAAGCTATTTTATTTGTTTTCCAAATTACTCAGTTATATAAACCATTTTTGAATACTTAAATTATTTTAATCTATTTTAAATCTACTTAACCCAATTTAAATTATTTTAAACTAATTTATCTATTTTAAATCCATTTTAAGATTTTAAGTATCTTTAACTGTTTTAAATTATTTAAAACTACTTTTAAACTAACTATTTTCTAAAATTCTACGCTGGTCAATAAGGTGAAATGTTTATATTTAAATCTTGAATTTAAATACGAATTGGGTTAAATGAAGTTGCAACCTAAATTGAAATTCGAAATGATTTTGAAATCGAAATGAGATATTGATGCGAAAAATGATTTTTGAAACGGAATCTTACATTTGAAAAGATACGATGATATTTGAAATGGAATTGATTTTTGAAGCGAATATGATATTTTGATATCAAATATGAATCGATTTGAAATATAAAAGAGCCAACGGTGTAATAATATGTAGTTATTAAAGAGACCGGGATCGGATATGGACATACTCTCTGTCGATACCGAACACCACTTTAATAACTATTATACGTGGAGTGTTGATCCAGAATGAAGTGGATGGTTTGGTGAACGCGTTGACTGAAGAAAGAGAACGATATTGGATGACCCCTGACATGACTAAAACAGGAGCCGCGCCGGGCCATTGAGGTTCGCCATCTCTAGCGGACATACTTCTTCGATACCATATCTATTACATTTGTGATTCGATTTGGGTGCACCCCTTGATTTGGGAGTGTTGTTTCGCGGTGTTGGGGTAGCTACTGGCTATACTCAACATCAGTCCGGATCACGCAACTACTAGTATCCTAGTTGGTATCGCCTCATGTACCTTGTCATACTGATTATCCTATTCGCGACCACTACGTTTTGTTTTGTGTTATACCTATGGGGTACCCTCTGATAACCACCAGTTTACGGTGGGGCTTACGGTGCTGTATAGACTGTGGCATTATAAAAATGTGTTAAGGGGGATTATGGTAACGCCTTAACGCTATTTTGATACTTTATATTACTGATAGGCATTATCTACTTAGCGTACATTACTACATAGTAGATAGTTTAACGGATCCTTAAGAGATGAAAAATCGCGTAACATCTCTTAAGTTATTGCACGCACGTCGACACTGGATATGAGATGTCAAACCCCGTAAACATCTCTGACGCCGTTACACTTATATTTATTTACGATTGATTTAACTTTCACAAGGATATTTTAGTCCTGACTCGAGTGTTTTGTCTTTTCATTACGCTCGAGTCAGTCCTGAGTTTTTCAGATTTTTGAAGATCTATTCTGGAGGATGAAGACGAAGATTTGGTATACTATTACTATTATTAACCTTGCATCATGCAATCTGCTGCATTATTTTAATTGTTCTGTTGTATATGTATAACTCTGATAAATGTTGTATAAATAATTGTCAATGTATAGTAAACAGCTTCATGAACTGTTTATCTGACTATTATATTTTATCGTTCCGCTGCGAGATTCTGTGTTGTTTCATTTCCTTTATTTCTCTTTCTTTTCTTTTCTTATTTACCCCAATAACCATCTGCTCTTTTGAATGGTTTGGAATCGGCATGTGTATTTGATCGTCGGTTTAAACTGTCCAAAAAAGCGGGTTGTTACAAAAATGTTATAATAGCCAGCATTTACAAATGCTGTATTATCCTTTACATTAGAATTAATAGCATTTTAGAAATGCAGTAAATTAACTTCAAATATTCAGTATAATTTCACCAACAATTATATTTTTATTTAAACCATTTTTAACTTATAAAATCATATAATTTCACTTTTAAAACAATCATTCAAATACCCTTATATTCATGATTTTATGAAGTTAAATCTCTATTAAAAAATCAAAATTTAATAGTAATTCACTTATTAAATTCCAACATTAAATTTTAAATTCATTAAATTAAATTTAACTTAACGCTTAAGTTTAAATTTTCAAATATAACTTAATTTCATTTTTATTTACTTAACTTAAAATTCACTTTTAAGCCAAATTCACAAATTTCCAACTTTAGTTATATTTCAAAATTTCAACTTAAATATTCATTCATTTCACATTTTAACTTAATTCAAAAAATCACTAATATATTATAAAATTATTTTAAATTCATTTAATTCAAAATATCATAAATTTATCATATTTTCATATTTAATTTAAATTCCATTTATCACAAAATTATAATTTCCAAAAACTTACATTTCAGATTTTCTAACTTTTCCATTAATTTATTTCACTTATAAATTTCCAGAGAGTCAATAAT
The DNA here is from genome assembly GCA_030765085.1 of Allium cepa. Classification (NCBI taxonomy): domain Eukaryota; kingdom Viridiplantae; phylum Streptophyta; class Magnoliopsida; order Asparagales; family Amaryllidaceae; genus Allium; species Allium cepa. The sequence goes on along the minus strand of CM060944.1, from coordinate 110,770,337 downwards.
GCTTTACAAAAACATTTTTAATCAAATTTAAATCAAAATATTATAATATTTACATTTCTAAAATATTTTAAAATTTTAAGAAAAACATATTTTAACAACGGGTCTGTATTTCATTTTCTAGCCTAGGTAAAGTGAAACGGGTAATATATCATTTCAACCCGTAATTTATAAAGAAAACCCGGGTTTGATCATTTCAAACCCACAATCCCAAGTAGATGAAAATAATTGAAAATCATTTAGGCCTATCTTTTGAGCCCATAACGATTTTCTCCTATTCTAAAGTCCGTTCGGGTATGTATCATTTCAACCCATAGTGATTCTAATCTAAAGGGAACTTGCAGTGTGATTAACTGATAAAATAACAAAACAACAATAATATAACAGTAAAAAAGGATATAACTGGTGTTTAATCATGTGTGAACATCATATTATAGTGACATAGCAAATAAAATATGGCGATGCAGTTTACATATTCACAAGCGATCGATTTACTATTCATATAAGTATAAAACTGTCTGGTGAGAATAACTCACTGGTTTGAGTTGATGACCAAGCGAAAAATTTCACAAACGAGATCTACACAAGCACAAAAGCACGACACAGATTCAAATGGAGGAGCCAAATATCAAATTCCTTGGATACACATCAAACAAAACAATATAACAACGATGAGTTTCAAATCAACTACGATCAAAGCTACACTAGAATAGACTACACAGAATCAAATAGAAATGCTTGCACTTGCTTTTAACCTTTACTAGGCTCGGCCATAAGGGAAAATACAACATAATTGCAGGTGTTTGGGTCTGTTTTGGGTGAGTATGGGTTCGGCCTACATGTTGGAATGATGGTGTAAAGGTGGGTGAAGGAAATAACACACATAAGCATGCATACATGAATTTGGTCAAGGATTTGGGCTCGGCCAAGTCCCTAGGTGTCACGGCCAAAGGAGTGGGGTCCACTGTGGTGGTGTGGCCGTGGGTACTGGAGGTGCTGGAGGTGGTGGTGTGGTAGGTGGCGGCTAGAGGGATGGTGAGGTGATGGAATGAGAGTGGTGCTCGGTTAGGCTAGTATGAAGGGTGTTTTGAAACTTTTGTGGATATGCGTCACCAAGGGGTTTCACGGCTTGGGTGGCTGGTGAGGAGGTGGTGCTGGTGGTGTGCCATCAGGTGGTAGAGGCGGCTAGGCAGCAAGGTAGCATGCCCGAACCTAGAGGAAGAGCAAGTGCAAACAAAAATGAAAAGGAATAAGCAATATAAGTGAAAAAAAAGAGATAAAAGAAATAAATTTTTTTACCAACTTTCCAAGCATGTGATGGCCGAAATTTTTTTTCTCAGGAAGGAGGAAAGGAAGATACGTGAAATGAAAATGAATTAGTCAGCTGAAACGTGGGGAGTTATGCCAAAAGAAATGAAGAGCTGTGAGGAAAATGAAGAGGTGGAATTCAAAAAGGCAAAAGGCAATTCAAAAGTCAAAAACTCTTCATATATCCTTATTTAGTTTATATAACTTTATATTTCTGGAAATAATAATAATCCCCAATAAAATTTCGAAAATTTATCAAAATATAAAAATTTATATAATATTTATTAATTATATAAAGTTAAAGTAAGGAAAATAGCTAAAAATAGTGAACTAGACTAGAAAATTTGCAATTAAATAGAATAATTTTTAGAAAATTCATATGAGCTTGTAAAATATTTTTAAACATAAATAATAATATAAAATAAAAATAAATTCACAAAATAAATATGTAAATTTTAATTAAATATAATTTAAATGAAGAAAATAGCAGAAAAATAGAAAACAGCTTTTAAAAATAGGAAATAAATACAGTATATTTTGGAAAAAATTTATTATCACTTTAAAAATATTAAAAGACAAAATATACATAAAATAACATATTAACACATATTAAAATAAAATATAACATAGAAAATATGATTTATATAATTTAAAATAGACAAAATTTCAAAATAAAACAAATTATACTCAAAATTGAAATGTACGTAACTTTCACAAATTAAATCCGTTTTCAACGAAACGAAAAGCAGTATTCAAGTTATTAAATATATTTTCATAATAAAATATAAAATTTAATAATTTAAATATTTATATTTGAAGTTTAAAAGTCAAGGTTTGACTAGTTTGAACAGAAATTCATCTTTCAGTAAAATATTCAATTTATACCGGTTTGAAATTATAATTCACATAATAATCAACACCTACATTTAAAAATGAAATGTTTGAAATAAAATAAGTTTAAAATAATTTAAAAATAAAACAAAGTCAAATATTAAAATATATGAAAAATCTAGGGTTGTCACACTCTCTCAAGAAAGAAATCACTCTAAAGCCTAGGTATTCACTCAACCTAGCACTCTGATACCAAATGAAACGATCTACCTTATTCTCCAAAATAAGACGCATCATCTTGAAGAAAGAAAGGGATAAAAAAGAGAAAAGATAAAGAAGAAGAAGAAGAAACAACATCAGAATCTAAACAGCGGAACGAATATATTATATTAATCACATAAATATTACATAGTATCATATACGTCAGAGTTACACAGCTTACACAACACATACTAGACAGTTATAAACACCTGTCTAGTTATACAACTCTAGATATAACACATATATCAATACAGAGATCAACATAGCGGAACTACAAATATATCTACAAACGCTAAAGCCTCCTGCTCCATTGCTCCTACAGAATTCGTCAAAGCTAACTTGAATCCCTTGGCTACTCGTAAAAATTTGAGTACCCAAGAGTTTAAGAAAATAGAAGATAAACTATGGGTCAGACATGAGTTTGATGTGAGTAACAGGTTAAGGTTGCTTAACTTTGAAAAACCTTTAAAACAAAGGGTATCACGTAAGACTCCCCACGTATAAACATAGGTAAGTTTTTACCTTACGCTAACCAAAACATTTGATAGGAAATTTTGTGCTATTATAATAGGGTCTAGGGTTTTCAAATAAATAAGAAATAGCCGAAATTGTTACATTTATTAAATTCCAGCTACATAGGTATACAATCAAATCCGATGGCACTTATTGGAGTTTGGATTTCCATCAATGGCTGGGCTACTGGGGTACCGCTCGTCACAGTATGTGGCCTAGATCAATGTACCAAGGATCCACCCTAAATCCCATGTAACACAAGGGAGCAACCATCCCTTACTAGACAGTCCCGAACAAGACAACCCCGGCAGTTTGAGCGCACAACTTCCCACACAGCCGAAAAAAAGGGACCTCTAGACATAGGAAAATCTCATCATACTTAGGTGCTACACACTTAGCCTTGCTGCAAGTGACGACCCGATTTTTCCACTCCCAGAAAATCGCATCATCAATTAAGAAAGAAAGGGATAGAAGAAGAAAAGAAAGAAGAGAAAGAAGAACACAACATCAGAATCTCAACAGCGGAACGAATAAATTATATTAATAACATAAAATATTACATAGTTTACAACCACTATCAGAGTACATAGATATACAACACGTACTAGACAGTTATAAACACATGTCTAGTATTTACAACATAATACATCTCAGAGACAATCACAGATCACACAGCGGAATACTATATATCTAACGCAGAAGCCTCCTGCTCCATTGCTCCTCCAATATTCGTCAAAGCTAACCTGAATCCTAACCTGAATCCCTTGGCTACTCGTAAAATTTGAGTACCCAAGAGTTTATGAAAAACAAAAATAACTCCGGGTCAGACATGGGTTTGGTGTGAGTAACAGGTTAAAGTTGCTTAATTTTGAAAAACCTTGAAAGAAAAGGTATCACGTAAGACTTCCCACACGTAAACATGGAAAAGTTTTTACCTTACGCTAACCAAAACATTTGATAGGAAATCCAGTGATATTATAATAGTGTCCAGGGTTTTCAAGTAAATAAGAAATAGCCGAAATTGTTACATTCATTAAATTCCAGCTACTAGCCACAAAAGTGGGTAATACAATCAAAACCGTTGGCACTTATTGGATTTTGGATTCCATACAATGGCAGGGCTACTGGGGTACCGCCCGTCACAGTACGTGGCCTAGATCAACGTACCGAGGAGTACTCCCACTCCCCTGCAACACAAAGTCGGATCCATTCCTTACTGAATAGTTCCGAACAAGACAACCCCGCAGTTGGTGTACATCCAACTGCCCACACAGCCGAAATAAAAAGGGACCTTTAGACAGGGATCAATCTTGCTCTCCAGTGGGTGCGACCCACGAAGCCTTGCTGCACCTCCCCTGTTTTAGCCATTCCCGGTTGATGAGGCTTGAGGCTACGATTACCTTTAGAGGACATTTCTCTTAGAATGCTCATCGTCCACCTGACGATGTTCCGAAAGCATTCAATCCATACAAGTTCGTTCCGGGTTCGAACGAAACCGAAGGCATTATCTCGTTACACTCATTACGGAATCACCCACAGAGTTAACGACGATAACCCTTGCACTCTAAACCTATATCTCGAATCTATAAGTACTATTCCGTCAAACTCATTACGGAATCACCCACAGAGTTATACTGACGTATAGCCCTTACACCTCGAGTCTTCACTCGCTCCACTTGGATTCACGACCTAATGTTAATTGGAATCGATGTGGTTTTCGGATATCCAAATATGGAAACCCGATCCCGGTCTCATCGAAATCCAAAGCGTGTCTTTTAAGGCCAAGTTGTTTTAAAGGTTTAAAACAATTCAATTATCTATATACACAGATAGATAAATCACAGATCCATAACAGATAATCAACATTATCATCCTATCAGATAAACCATATTACCACTATCCAAAAAGATAATCTATATCAATCATCACCATGCAACCAATGCATCCAAATCACTCAACATTATCTATCTCATATCTGAGATTCAAACCAATCAAGACAAACAACACTATCCAACCATAGCAATGATTAACCACACCAAATATAATTAATTTAAAGTAAATTAAATTAATTACTTTACCAATATCAACTTGCTCATATCACTATTGATAATTTATCAATCACTTAATTAATCATCATCCAATGATTCATTTTAATTAATCATCCCTGATTAATTAACCTTTAATTACATTCAAGTAATTATTCACTAATTAATTTCTTCAAATTAATTATACTTAACCAAATATAGTAATTAACCTTTAATTACTTCATTAATTAATTAACTATAATTAATTACATTACTTAATTAATCACATTAATTAATTACCTTTAATTACTATTATTGATTAATTAATCTTAATTAATCAATCTTAATTTCATCATTAATTATAATAATTAATGATCTTCTAATTACATTTTCCAATTAACTTAATTACTTTAAGTAATTAATCTTTATTTAAATCATAACTGTTAATCACCCTTGATTAACTCCATTCAGTAATTATCTTCCTTAATTACTTTACCAAATAAATTAATTACTTCATTAATTAATCATCTCTAATTAATCCTTTGATTAATTTACAAAGTAATTATACTTAAATTACTTCAAATATCAAATCACCTTTAATTAATTACATATAGTAATTATCCATTTATTACTTCTCTAAGTAATTACTCTACACTTAATTAAATTAAGTAATTATACTTCACAAATCATCAAATGATTATTTTAAATTAATTAAACTGAATTAATTAACTTAAACTAATCAAATTTACTCAATTAATTACAATAAGAAATTAATTCCTTAATTACTTCCATAAGTAATTATACTTAATAACTTACACAATTGATTATCTTTAAATTAATTAATCTAATTAATAATTAAAATTAATCACATTAATTAATTATTAAATAATCCTTAGTTAATGACCTTCATTAACTATTAACAATACATTAATTATTTTCTAAAATAATTAATTTATTTTAATCATTATTAATTACAAATTAATCAATCATTAATTAACCCATTAATTAATCCCTAATTAATTTAATAATTAAGTGTTAATTAAAACTTAATTAATCCATTATTACTTGATTAATTAATTATTAATCATTAATAAAAACTAATTTTATTTAATTAATTATTCTTAATTACAAGTTAATTATTCAAAGAATAATTAATCCTAACCCTTAAGTTTTTTTTAGCTAAATAAAATTTTAATATTCTATTAAATTATTAAATCAAATTTCAAATTTTATTAATACAATTATCAAATTAAATATAAAACATAGATTATTAAATTTATATTTCCCAAATTTCCGGGATATCACACTGCACCTCCTACGTTTTAGCCATTCCCGGTTGATGAGGCTTGAGGCTACAATTACCTTTAGAGAACACATCTCTTAGAATGCTCATCGTCCACTTGACGATGTTCTAAAAGCATTCAATCCATACAAGTTCATTTCGGGTTCGAACGAAACCGAAGGCATTATCTCGTTACACTCATTTTGGAATCACCCTCAGAGTTAACGACGATAACCCTTGCACTCTGAATCTTCATCTTCACTTGAGATTCATGTCCTATCATTAATTTGGATCGATGTAGTTTTCGGATATCCAAATCTGGAAACCCGATCCCGGTCTCATCGAAATCCAAAACGTATCTTTTAAGGCCAAGTTATTTTAAAGTTTAAAACAATTCAATTCCATTATCTATATACACACAGATAGATAATTCACAATATCACAATAGATAATCTACATCATTATCACAAACAGGTAATCCATATTATCATCGTAAACTGATAATTCATATTATCATCACAAATAGATAATTCATATTATCATCACAATGCAACCAAAGCATTCATATCACATAGCATCACTTATCTCATCTCTAAGATCTCAAACCATTCAAGGCAATCAATATCATCCATTCATACATAAGCAAAGATTTACTTAATCACACTATAATTAATTTAAATGAATTAAATTAACTACTTGCATCTCTAATTAATTTAAAGTGAATTAAATTAATTACTTCATCATTATAAATATTGCTTACATAACCATTAATTAATTACAAATCAATTAATTAATGATTCTCTAATTATCCACCTTAATTAATCACCCTTGATTAATTATTCTTTAATTACATTCAAGTAATTATCTTTAATTAATTTCACAACTTAATTATTCTAAATCAAATATAGTAGTTAACCTTTAATTACTTCATTAATTAATTAACTATAATTAATTACATCAATCCTTAATTAATTACATTAATTAATTACACTTTAATCACTTATCATTTGATTAATTAATCTTAACTAATCAACCTTTGATTACATCATTAATTATATATATTAATGATTCCTAATTACATTTTAATCAATTATTTTGTTTAAATTAATTACAATAAATAATTAATCTTTAATTAAACCATAATTATTAATCACCCTTGATTAATCACATTCAGTAATTAACTACCCTTAATTACTTCATTAATAAATTAATTACTCCTTAATTAATTATCTTAATTAATCCCTTGATTAATTACACAAAGTAATTTAATCCAAACTACTTCCATTCTTAAATCATCTTCCATTAATTACATCCAGTAATTAGCATTAATTACTTCACTAAGCAAGTATAATCCATTAATTACATTAAGTAATTATTATCAAATCATCGAGTGATTAAATTAATTGAACTTAATTAATTAATTTAAACTAATCACATTAAGCTCAATTAATTACATTAAGTAATTAATTCCTTAATTACTTCCATTAAGTAATTACACTTAGATACTTCACAAATGATTATCTTTAAATTAATTAATCTAATTAATTATTAAAATTAATCACATTAATTAATTATTAAATAATCTTAAGTTAGTGACCTTCATTAACTATTATCAATTCTTTAATTACTTTTCTTAAGTAATTATACTTACATTAATCAATATTAATTACAAATTAATTAATCTTAATTACCAATTAATTAACCTAATTATTTAATTAATTTAAGTTTTAACTATAACTTAATTAATCTTTAATTACTTGATTAATTAATCTTCATCATTAATTAAAAATCTTTCTAATTAATTATTCTTAATTACAAATTAATTATCCCTTATTATTTAACTTTAATCCTTAATTAATTAATTTAAACCTTTAATTTTAATTAAACCAAATCATTAATTAATTAATTAATTAAATTATCCATTTTAAATAACTTAATAATTTAATGAATTACAAATCATTAAATCTTCATTTATTTAAAGATAAAAACTTTTTTCTTATTAATGATCAAATTATCATTAACAAAGCATTTAAAACAATTTACTTCAAATTTTCTTTCAAATTTCATTTTAAATTTAAGATTTAAAATGAATACAAATTTAACTTAAACAAAGTTTAAAACAATTTAAAAACCTTTTTATTTCACAAGTTAAAGAAATATTTATCTTATAAAAGAAGCTTAAAAGGATTTTAAAATAAATTTATTTTTAAATTCAAATCCATTTAAAATACACTTTAAATATTCAAAATTGTTTAAAACAATTCAAATTTTAAAAACTTCCTTTAATTTCAAAACTGGAATACAAATTTGGATTTGAATCCAGATTTAAACATAACTTCAAAACTTATTTACAATTTAAAACTTTATTTTTAAATTCAAACTATTTAAACATTTAAGGTTGTTAAAATAATTTAAATTTTAAAACTTTATTTTATTTTTAAACTGAGATTCAAACAAAACTTGAATCTGATTTAAAACTTCGATTTAAACTTGGTTTAAACCTTGCCTTAACTTTTTAAAATCATTTTAATTTTTTTTTTAAACAGAACAAGTTACAAAACCTGCAACCAAATATTTAACCCGAGCCACCCTTTAACTGCTTCGAGCCAAAACCCAAATACTTCGAGTCAACCAAATATTTAACCCGAGCCACCCTTTAACTGCTTCAAATTAATTATGTTATTTATGTTATATTAGTTAGATATTTTAGTAAAGTACAATATAAGTTTCGGCTGTTGGTTTGTTGTATATATAAGAGTATATAAAGTTGTCTAATGTATATTTGATATTAGTTAGATATATGAGAACTTACTTTAAAGTTTTATAATGGATTTTTTTATATAGCAGTAATATGTATATATATTTTGTTAATTATAAAAGCATATAAGTTTTGGTTTAGTTTACGTATATATATTTTATATCATAATTTGGGTTCAGTTTTAACTTGCTGATTATACATAGGTCCATGTTATAAAAGTTATTGTTTTTATTTTTCAAAGCTTAGTTTGTGTATAAAATATGATCCTAACAATTGTTTATATATTATTGATTCCAAAATGTTTTATATAGGAAAGTTATTTATATAGATTTATATATATTCGTTTTATATATGATATGGTTGAGAGTGTATATATATAAGAAATTATTTCAACATATATTATGTGTATTGATATATACTTGACTCCAATATATAAGTTAGTTTAAATAATGATTTTATGTTATTTTGATTTGTCTTAAATTAAAATCTTTGAGAGGGAAATATATATATATATATATATATACATATAATATAGTAGTAATGTATATATTTTCAGTTATATCAAAACTGATTCAATTTGTTTCATCGATTTCTGTTATCAGCTTTACCCGTCAAATTCGTGCTTGGATCCGTAGCTCTGTTCATTTTCAAATTTCTCTATCCCCGAAAGGTGAGCAAGCACTCACAATTAATATTCTTATATTTATTAAATTTGATTTCAATTAAAACGAAAATTGAAATATGCTGCTGTTAGTTATTTACATTGCTATTTATATGTTATTATATGCTATCTGTTCACCTATGACATCTGACACCTTTATCTGTTATTTATATTGATGATATATGCCTGTTGTTATACTATTATCATATTTGTTATCACTCTGCAAGTTCCCTGTTAGTTTAGAATTCACTATGGGTTGAAATGATACATACCTGAACGATCTATAGAATAGGAGAAAATCGTTATGGGTTGAAATGATACACCCAAGCAATTTTCATTTAATTGAATTTGGGATTGCGGGTTGTAATGATATATACCCGTATTTATATTTAAATTGCAGATTGAAATGATAAATATCCGTATCACTTAACCATAGGATAAAAAATTATATACATACATCGTGGTCTATATATAGAAATATTTTGAAATGATTTCTACTATTTTGGAAAGAAATATATGGTTTTATATAGTATTGATTTTTGATATTATATAAAAATGTTATCTTATATATAGTTAAATCCTTGATTTTAAGCTATGTATAAATTTGTTTAAATATAGAATAAGTTTAATAATACGTTTGATTTTATTAAAGGTAATATGTTAAGTATTTAAATTATATTTTAATATAGAGTTTATAATGATTTAAATAAATTAAGGCTGGAAGATAAATTTGAAATTGATTTGAAATTGAATTTATTTAATTCTTAAACACAAATAAGTTTGATTTGAAATTTATTAAATTTAAGATTTTAAAGGATATACTTTTTATAACTTGATTTGGTTTAAGGTGATTTAAATGAATATATCAGGTTTAAAATAAATTGAAGGAATATTCAGTTATTTGAAGTTTAAAAGTTTTATTTAAAAGACATTGGATTATTAAATGACAGTAAAATTGAATTTGATACACACACACACACACACACACGAAGTTATCAATTTTTGTTTTAATATTATGGAATATTTAAAGCTTTGAAATATATCGATATTGAAATGGTTTATTTGAAATTCAAATCTATTTTGAAACCGATATAGTTTGAAATAGTTTATTTAGAAACCGAACTGAATTGAGATGGATGATTTGAGATTTGATTAAATTTGAATTTTTGAATTTGAGTTGATCTAAAATTGATTTGTGGAATTTTGAGGAAACTATTACTTCATAAACTATTTTATTATATATAATATTTTAATATTTAAACTGTTTAAGTGGTGGAAGTATGTTTTCAAAGTTATGAATTTTAAAGTATTATGTTTCAAGAGGGTTATGATTTCCAAAGTGTTTTGGTTTCAAAGTGTTATAACTTTGAAAATGCTATGACTTTTGAAAATGGATATATTTGAAATGGAAATTATATCTTATTTGGTTTTGAAATGGAAATGATATTCTGGTTTTGAAGTATAAACTATTTTTAAGTGACTGCGGTGTTATAATAACGTTTGGTTGTTAAAGAGGCAGGGTCGGAAGTTGTCATACTCTCTGCCAACTCCGAAAACCACTTTAACAACCGTGTACGCGGTGGAGATTCCAGAATGAAGTAGGATGGTGGCGATGTTCTATTGTGGTATATACGCAGACCCGACTCCCGTAAGTTGGCATAAGATGGCTAAAACATGAGCGATTTTGGGCCAATGAGGTAGCTCCTCTGATCGGACACACTTCTTCGATACCATTTTATTAGTTTGTGATTGACTGGGTGCACCATTGATTTTGGGAGTGTGGCTCGAGGTGGGCGGTAGTGGCTGCTACGCGTTACCACCGGTCCGAATGCGTAATTGGTATATCTACCCTGGCATTGCCTCGTTGTGCCATGTCACCTAGCCTAACGCGCCTTGTACGAGTTTGATTTGTGTTGTACCTATGGAGTATCCTCTGGTGGCCTCTCGATCTGGAGGGACTATGGTACTGTATAGAATATTGGCACTATAAAATGTGTTAAGGGGGATATGGGTAATGCCTTAACATTATTTTTAAATATATTATACTTTACTTTAGACATTATTATAATAGCGTATATTACTACATAGTAGATAGCTTAACCGATCCATAGAGGATGGTTATCCCAAACATCCATTGAGTTACTTGTATTTCAGTTGTTATTTCACTTAAGTTCGATTTATCGACATAAGAATGTTAGTCCTGACTCGAGTGTTTTGTGTTTTGCTTTATACTCGGGTCAGACTGAGTGTTACATCATTGAGACTCACGTTTGGAGTTGGAGCTTCGCTTAGAGATTAGCTATCTATCCAGCTTTTCATATACGCAGTTGATTTTAGTGATGTATTATAATCTTGTATTTGACTATTGTATTCGAGACTTCTGTTATATCTTATTTAACATTGTTATATATATAGTAGCTTCATGAACTACTATTCTCTTGTTTCTGCTGCATTGTGGTTATATTACTCGGTGTCTGTGATTTATTTATTTACTGTATATGCTGAGTTTTTCCAAATATAAATTAACAACTTGATATTTTGAGCAATTCAATTCTGATATGTTTGGATGCAAGTGGTTGAAAATATCGGGTCGTTACAAATTTATTCTAACTATTAATGATAAATAAATATTTTAATCAACGAAATTAAATTAAAATATTACTAATCTCTTTTACTAATCAAATACTAAATTTGATTTGGTACAAAAAAATATTTATTTACACAAATGCGGAATAAAGATCTTGTGCAAATTAATAAAAGGGTCTATTTTTGAAATTCACTCATTTGACCCTATTGACAAATGAACCTGATCTAACACTTAAGGGTGTATGTTTAATTAGATTAAAATATGATTTTATTGACAATCTATAAGCAACAGAACTCATGCCATGATGCCACACAAATGAAGCTAAAACTAAAATGGACTTTAATAATAAATTGTTTTATATTATTTGCTGACTGAGGTCTCACTTGTGAGTCATACAATAGAGGTCGATTTCACGAATTCCAAAAGTGACCAATTTATATATGTTATAATTTAACTAGAGAAACTAATTAGATGTTATAGTAATTTATTTGAGAGAATTAATATTATTCGAGGGTTATAGTTAAAGTATATATAATTTTATTGTATGTATTTTTAATTAATTAACATAGTTGAAAATTATTTAAATAAATAGAATAAGAATTTAAACTACTTAAAAATGATTTTGAATCCCGTCCAAAAATTAATTTTTATTAATACGGTCGGCACCTATTTTATAAAGCACATATAGATATATTTTTCTATATATTTAAGGTTTGTTTATTTAAGGAAAGATGGATTAGATCTAGACCCATTTAAATGTGCTCTCCACTACTATACATAATAATGTCTTCATGAAACCCTAGCCATTACAATAGTTATTTCACACTCTCTCTCTCTCTCCAAATAAGAGCTCCGTTTAGGTTATTTACCAAGAAAAAAAGCTTGCAACTTCAATTTAAGGAAGGAGACGACCTCCAAAGAAGAAACACAATCAATTTCAAGGTGTTCATAAATGACAAGAAGTTTAGCAGTTCATCTCTAATAATATAGACTTTAATATTACTTTATGATTTTGGCATTACAACTCCTTATAAAACAATGAATTCAAATCTAACGTTTTTGTAAACTTGATTGTAAAAGAATGAATTCATAGTTCAAGTTTGTCTTTGTGTGTGCATGTATTACAAATCTAAAGTTTGTGCAAACTTGATTGTAATGCTAAGAAATCAAATATAGTATTTGTAAATACACACACACACATGTGTGTGCATGCATACACAAATACATACATACATACATACATACATATACATATACACATAGATATACACATACACATATACATATACATATACATATACATATACATATACATATACATATACATATACATATACATATACATATACATATACATATACATATACATATGTTGTATATATGTACGTGTGTGTGTGTGTGTGTTTGTGTGTGTGTTACATACCTTAAATTTGTATAAACTTGATTGTACAAAAATGACTTCAAATCTAAAGTTTATGTTAACTTAACGGTAAAACTTAATTATAAAATAATGAACTGTAAAATGATGAATTTAAATCTATGTTTGTAAACTTACATACATACATGTGTGTGTGAATATATGTTTGTATGTAAGTATATATATATATACATATACACACACATACATATATGTATGTATATATGTATGAATTTTATTCTGCCTTAATGATAAAACTAATTTTTATTCGATTTATGATATAATATTATAAGACTAATTATCTATTCAAAATTTCTTTCAAAACTAGATTGCAAAACCATATGAGTTAAATAGAACTAAAATCTAATATAAATTTCATATATGCATATAGTTTTGGTGGTAATAGATTTTTAAATTTTCAAACTATTATTTTAAAAAGAATTTGAAATTTTAACGTACTAACATTTAGAATGATTAGTAATTTACATTTTGTGTGTGCATTAATAGACATATACGCAAGGCTGAAAATCAAACAGACATATTAAGCTACATATATTGTTATATATATGTATGTGTGTATGTATATGTATTTTATTATGTATATGCATATGCATATGCAAAACCACATTTATCTTTCTTTCTTCATATGGTGTAAGTTCTAATAGTGTATATATATGTATATAGCTAAGAATCCCAATAACTATATGTGTGTGTGTGTGCGCGTGTGGGCGCGTGTGTGTGTATAAAATGGTGACATTACATAATGTCTTATCACATAAGTTTACCCATACATGTACACTCACCTGCACATTGTACACTTATCTGCACATTGTATACTCACATATAGATGTTCACATGTACACTTAATTTCAGAGGGGTGTGTGTATACACACACACACATATATGTGTGTGTGTGTGTTTGTGTGCGTATGTGTAACAACCCAGGATTTCGGAGATCACTGTTAATATTAAATTGTAATGAAAATTATAATTTAATATTGTGTTTAAAAATGAATTTGATAATAAAATGAGGGATTATATTGTTTATTTTATATAAACAATATCTTGGTGATTATAATTTGGGATTTGAAATTTAAATAAGTCATATTATTTTATTTGAATCCTATTTCAACATTTGATGGTGAAAAAAGTGTAAATGAATGAAATAAAATAAAACTTTATTTATGGATTTGGATTGAAAATAAATAATTGTGATGGTTTAATTTTAATTCATTAGTAATATTAGAAATTTATTCTAATGTTAGCCTTTTATTGTCAAGGAATAATATGAAGAAAATAAAATTTAGAAGTGTAATTAGACTTCGAATGATGTATTAATGTTATAAAAATGTTAAAACGTTTTTATACACTTCATTTGACTTAACAATAAATTTTATTTGGTTGAAATGGATGAAAATAGTGATTTTTCACTAAAAATGGGAATATTGGTAAATATTGTTAAAAATTTGTGATCTACGGGGAAAATAATATATTTAATGGGAAAATAATATTTTTAATTGTAAAATTAAATTTTTGATGTCACTAATAGTTTCCTTTATTAAAACATGAACAATGCAACTTGTTTCATATGATTTGGAAATTTTATGCAAAAGTTATGTGTAAATTACTAAACCACATATGCATATTTACTCTAAATATTTTTATAAATATGAGAATTGGGCTTATAGGGCTATTTTGTGCCCACAAACCCCATTTTTAGAATGTTCAAAGAGATATACATTCATTTCTCTTTGACTATTTTTCAGTAAAACACCTTTCTTCTAAAAACTTCAGTATTCTAATAATGGCCTCCATAAAAAGAGAAAATCAATGGCTTCCTTCTTGTAAACCAATTTTAACTCAAAATCACTGCAAATTGAGGAATTAAATCAATCAAATAGAGATACTAGAGAAAGTAATCTCCACCAATACACAAAGATTTCATCAAAAATCTTAGAATTAGGTATGAATTTTTCTGTAACTAATTTCTTTTGATGTACATGTCTTTGTTTTAGCTTTTATAGGTTTTGTAGCTCTAATTCTCCTCCAAAGTTCGCTGCCAAAACTTTTCTAAATCGCTAAAGTACAAGCTCACGAATTGTTAGCTAAAAATTAAAGTTCTTGCGAGAAAATTTGTAAAATTGTTTACTGTATATGTTGTTCTTTCTGGTTCTTATTCTCTTTGTTTCCTGATTTCTGTTAGCCACCTCATTTTGATCATAACTCTTTCATTTCTTAACCAAATTCAATAAACTTAGATGTTCTGGAAATCGCAAACATAGATCTACAAGTTCCATGTTTTGAGTTTTCTAAAATTTTGATTTTTTCTTGATCAAAATCATGCTTGTTTGTTGTTATCCCGAGAGCAAATTGACAGCAACAACAATCACAGACCAGAGAAGTGTTTTAGCCATAAGTTATTCGTTTGTTATCCAATGAGGTCAAATTTTTTTCTGGAAACTACATTCAATGAGGAATAATTTCTCTTCAGGTTGCATTTGAAAGAAGAAGTATAGTTATGTCTTTGACAGAATTTCCTGAGTTTGAATCTGATATTGTTTGAGCTATATCTTTCTCGTTTTTTATCGGAATTCAATAATTTTTAATGTTTCGAAAAGCACAATTCATGTGCTACAACTTTTATTCATTGAGTTTTCTGAAATTTTCAAGTTACCTGTGTCAAAATCTAATTTTTTTAACTGCTAACCCTACAGCAAAACCAATATTTGCTCTGTGTTTGAAACCGAAACGAATTTGACCATAACTTCTTCGTTTCTTAACCGATTTTGATATTTTTAGATATTCCAGGAAGAATAAATCATTTACTACAACTTTCATGTTTTGAGTTTTGTGTAATTTTGAGGTTAGCTATGTCAAAATCTAGTTTTTCTACTGCTAACCCGAGAGCAAAACCAATATTTACTCTGTATTTGAAACCGAAACAAATTTGACAATAACTTCTTCGTTTCTTAACTGAATTTGATAATTTTGGATGTTTCAAAATGATTAGGTCATGTGCTACAAGTTTTATTCATTGTATTTTCTGGAATTTTGAAGTTTGCTTGGTCGTAATTATGGTTGTATGTTGCTGTCCAGAGAGCAAAATGGCAGCAACAATAATCGTTTACCTTAAAATTGTATTAGCTCGTTTTTGATTCATTCTCTTTGGTTTTGATGATGCTTTTGATATATTTTGAGAGCTATGATGCCTATCGGTAGTCTAGCTATATTCGGAGAATTTGAAGTTCAAATTTAAATTGAATTTGAATTGATTTTAGGTTAAATTTGAATTGAATTCGTATTGAATTCAAGTTATCAATTTTGAGATATCCCTCTTAGTTTTCATTGCTTTCGAGAACGGTTTTCACTAAACCATTTTTGAAATATAAAGACATTTCAAATTATTTAACTTAGGTGATTAAGGGATACTTACTTGATGGAAATAATTAAAAGATAATTAATTAATGTAAGTAATTGAAGGGTTAATTCGTTAATGTAATTAATTAATTAATCAAAGGATAATTAATGTGATTAATTAATAAATAATTAAGTAATTAAGGATAATTACTTAAGTTGGATAATTAATGAATGAGATTAATTATTGTAAGTAATTATGAATAGTTAATTACTTAATGTAGATTAATTAAAAGGTAATTACTTGAATGTGATTAAGTATGGTAAAATTGATTAATGAGAGTAATCAAAGGTTAATTAATTATAGTATAATTAATTAATAATTAAAGATTAATTGACCGAGGATAATTAACCAATGGGATAATTACTCAATGAAAGTAATTATGGATAATTAATGGGGAATTAAAGGACGATTAACATATTGGTTTGTAGTTATTTAATGGTAAGTAAGTAGGATTAAAAGGTAATTAAGATAATTAATTTAATTATTTGGAAATTTATTAAATTAATTGGAAATTGTTCATCTGATTCATCTTACTTATGGATGTTTGGATTATATTGAAGGCCATGAATTGGTTGATATCTCTAACAGACAATGTTTTGTGATATGATATGTTTGGGTTGAACAGTGATAACGTGGTTATCTATCAATGATGAATTTCTGTGTAAAAGTGACATCCTGTATTTAAAAATAAATTGTATTTACTTAAATAACTTGGGTTAAGATGACATTTGATTCGAAGAGACCGGGGTCGGGGGTCAGTAAATTCCCGAAACCACTTCGATTTGAAATCTTCTATAATTCTTTATAGATTTGATATGTGTAATCAATAGGCTGGAATGAAATAATTTAAGTGAACTGGATCATTGAAACTAAGTAAGGGTACTTAGAGGTTGATTTATGAATTAAGTATTGAATATGACAAGTTGTGAACTTGTAGAGAAGTATGAGTTACCCCGGGTTTTTAAATAAGTTATGCATTAGTATTTTGTGTAAGATGGGTTTACTCACACTGGTTTCCAGCCTGACCCGGGTGTTACTTCAA
Organism: Allium cepa; assembly: GCA_030765085.1. Lineage (NCBI taxonomy): Eukaryota > Viridiplantae > Streptophyta > Magnoliopsida > Asparagales > Amaryllidaceae > Allium > Allium cepa. The sequence goes on along the minus strand of CM060944.1, from coordinate 110,752,238 downwards.
TGTAATTCTTGGGTCAAACCGAGTATTACAGATTTTTCAAGTGAGGACGTTCTGGACCTCAGGAGGCGAGCTGGATGGAAGGAACGTATGGAGTTTCTGCTGTGTATTTGAGTATGTAGTGATAGTAGTCTGGGACAGGTTGATATAACTATCCAGTTATGTGTGTATGGTTGTAACTCTGATGTATGTAATCTAACAATTACAGCTTTTCTTTGTATATATGCTCATATTTGTTATTATAATTAATCCGCTGCGAATGTGAGATGTTGTTGTTTCTGTTCTTCTTCTTCTACCGCCTTCTTCTTCTTTTCTCTAACAATCTGGGATTTTCAGAGTTGAAAATTTTGGGTCGTTACACCTTTCCTACATTATAGTTCTACTACATAGCCGAGAGCTTGTAACAATGATGAGCTGGACAAATACACTATTAATGATTTTTTAAATGAGCTCTAACACAGGAAAGTGCTAATATTCTTAATATCGAATTATGCAGGTGCCAAAAATGATCCCTATGCATTGGGATTAACACCTATTTATAGACATCTTACGGCATTTCTATTGTTGGAGAGCTTTTCCTAGATTGTTAACTTTGCACACTTGTAAGGCTAGGACTTGAGCATGTTTCGCTATCTAGTTATTTGCGAACTGATGTGGATTGATGACATAGCATTCCATATATAACATTTAGATGTGGCAATTTGCACATGCTATGCATACTTCAGGTCATCTGAACCATTAATGCATTTGAAGGCTATCTTAGCCATTGATCTCAGTTGACTATTTAGAGTGCTATTGGCTCCTTAGCATGGTATGGATTTTGCTTTCGGTTTATGTCTGCTGAGGGCTTGCTGTTTTGGTTTTTGGCCAGTCCGGTGATACTTTCAAACATTGTTTATACTTTGGCATAGGGGATCATCCTTTGGTTATGTGAGCCAAGGATAGTTACGCATAAGTACATACAATGTACTTATTGACATTTAGTATTTATGGGAAGCTTAATGCATAATAGAATTTGTATGGTTAAAATATGGAATATAATTAAGTAAAAATTATGGTATAACACATGCACCCCTAAAGTTCACTCCGTATAATGAAGAAAAAATAGGCTTTGGCTTTTTTTGAAAAAGATAGGATATATTTTTTTCTTGGTCATTTCACTTTTCTCATAATCTACTACTAAATTTGATTAGTAGTTAATAGAAATTTGAGGATTTCATAATGGAGAGATCTAGAGGTTAGGGGCTTCTTATAATAGTAACTGAAAAGCTAAAGTATTTGAATAATATATAATAGTAATTGAAAAGCTAAAGTATTTAAATAATAAAGGCTATGTATACCAATAGATGAAAAGATAAAGTATTTGAATAATAAAGGCAATGTATAACAATAGATGAAAAGTTAAAGTATTTGAATGTCCAAGGCTATGTCTAGTAGTAGCTAAAAAGCTAAAGTATTTGAATGCCAAATATTGTATATAGTAGTAGCTAAAAAGTTAAAGTATTTAAGTTCCAAAGGCAGTGAGTAGTAGCTGGCTAAAGTAGTTGAATGTCAAAGGTTGTGTATAATAGTAGCTGAAAAGCTAAAGTAGTTGAATGCCTAAGGCTGTGTATATTAGTAGCTGAAAAGCTAAAGTATTTGAATGTTGAAGGCTATGTATAGAAGTGGTAGCTTAAAAGCTAAAGCATTTGAATGTCAAAGATAATGTATGGTAGTAGATGAAAAGATATGATATTTAAATGTCAAAGGCTATGTACAGCAGTAGCTAAAACCTGAAGTATTTGAACGTCAAAGGCTATGTATTGCAGTAGCTGAAAAGCTAAATTAGTGGGATGTCAAAGGCTATTTATAGTTGCAGTTGAAAAGCTAAAATAGTTGGATGTCAAAGTATGTGTATAGTAGTAGCTAAAAAGCTAAAATATTCGATGCCAAAGGCTATGTATAGAAGCAGCTGAAAAGCTAAAGTAGTTGGATGTTGAAGGCTATATATAGTAGAGTGCCGTAAAGGCAAAAGTAGTTTGAAAATACAACCTCGTGATGGAGGTTTTTGAAAATGAGTTTGAAAATCTATCCCTATCTCATTTTAAGGGTTTTGAAAATCTAACCTTGTTTCTTTGCATGGATTTGCTACCAAAGATTTTAGGTAATTGAATGTGGTAAAGCTAAATAGATTGATTGATATAAGACGTTCATAACGCAGCATAAGTTTAGTTAATCGAGTTCCATAAGGCTAGATAAACTGATTACCATTGGGTGTTGTTCATAATTCATAATGCATCGTAGGGTTAAGTTAATTGAGTGTCATAAGGCTAGATATGTTGTTGCCTCAAGACGTTCATAATATGTTATAAGGTTAGGTTAAGTGTTCTAAGGCTAGACACATTGATTGCCACAAGATGTTGTTCATAACATGTTGTAAGGCTAAATGATTGAGTGTCGTAAGGCTTGGTAATTTATTATCGTAAGACATTATTCATATTTTTTTCATAAGATTAAGTTAGTTGAGGGCTATAAGGCTAGGTATATTGATTGTTGTAAGTCATTGTTCATAACATGTTGTAAGACTAAGTTGATTGAGTGCCATAAGGCTAGATATATTGAACGCCATGAGATGTTGTTCATATACCATAAGCCATAGTTAAATTGTGAACTAATGATGCATACTTAAGGGTGAAGTGATGGGTCCGATGTGCATTGAATGAGCTGCTTCATGGCCATTTTGATTTGGCCTTTTAAAAAAGTGTGCTCTCTTTTATCATGCAGGATGATTTGGCTTCCAATGTTACAGCTTTTGAAAATATCATTTTTAAATAACCACTTTGATCGAGGTCAAGATTTCCTTAACCCTTATTTCATTGGGTTGGATGAAAATAATGCCTTCTTCTTTTATTTGATCTTCTTGAATTCTTTTCTTACTACCATTAAAACTCGAAGAAAACTTAAGAATTTCACTGTTTCTTTAGAAAAATCAGTGATTTTTATCAATCTTTCTTAACATATTTTTAATTATAAGATTATCTCATGCTTGTATTGAATCGCTGTTTGACTTTCACAATCACTTCTTGTTTATTTGGGGCCTTCTTATCGTAAAGTAATTAGTGGGCTTATCTAGTAGTGTAGAACCCTTTGCCTCAATGATTTTTAAGTTTTATTGCATTGATAATTGATTGACATTAATAGTTAAGGAATTAACTGATCATTATTCTCTTTTATGGATATTTAATTGATTAATGGATATTCCTTAAACATATAATGGAGCCATAGGTTTTTCTATATTGTCATATTGATTCATCGGCTGTAAAAATTAGATTTTGATTTTGAATTTATGACATGAATTCAACTCTATGATTGTTAGGGTGCCTTTGCTTATTTATTTGGGATATATGATTAAGCTTCCTTGGTTTTATTATTCACTGTAAAGTTTAGATTCTAATTTCATATTTTTTTGAATTGGACTTAATTGTTAATGCACTTGGTCTTCCTGGACTGAAAGATAAGATCCTCGGTAGATTCACAATGAGACCTTGATAACAATCCTTATAAATTTGGTATATCAGATGTGGAGGCAATTGCTCCATGCCCTAGCAATATTTGGAATATCCCCCATAGGGTTGCTTTCCATGGGTTGTGGAGTATTTTTCGTATGCCATATCTCTCCCCCAGTGCTCCTCTCTTGTTGACTCACCAGAGTTTAGGGAATCGAGGCCGAAGAATAAAACCCCATAGATCGCGTTGTATTCCGACCGAGGAGACAGAACCATGTAACGACCCGTAATTTTAACACTTTGAAAATGAGATATTCATTTATTTTAAATATTCAAATGCAGAATTTTCAAACATTAAACAATCATGTTTTATATGATAAATGAGAACGGTAAACTTATTTTTGATGTTGAATAAAGATTTTGGATTTTCATTGTAAAATTGAAAAAAGTCGAATTCCGATAAAGTGGGATTTTCAAAGGATAAATAATTCCTTTTATATATATAATCGATATCAAACTCATTTAATAATACAAGTAATTTTGTAACGTCCACGAAAATTTCGATCTCGAAAATTCCAGATAGTTAGGAAAAGAAGAAAAGAGATAGAAGAAGAAGAAACAGAAAACCAAACTCAGAATCTCACATTCGCAGCGGATAAAATATAATATAATTAATATTCTTTACACAAAGAAAGCTGTATCAGTCAATTACTTTTTAACTAATTCAGAGTTACAACATTTTACAATCATTAGACAATTAAAATCACTTGATCCAGATATACAAAAATATAACACATCGGATACACTCCATACGTTCCTGCCATCCAGCTCACTTCCTGAGCTCCAGAACGTCCTTACCTGAAAATCTGCAATACTCGGTCTGACCCGAGAATTATATCAAAGTAACACCCAGGTCCGGCTGAAAACCAGCGTGAGTAAACCCATCTAACATGGAATACAAATGCATTCGAACTATATAAACCCGGGGTGACTTGTATAAATTCACAACTTCACGAGTTGTTATAGACATCACTTATTTCACACATCAATTTCTAAGTACCAAAACTTATAAAAAATGGACCAATTCACTTAAATCATTCCATTTCAGCCTATTGATTCCACAAATCAATTTATAAAGAATCGAAGTGGTTTCGCATATTAACCAGTACCCGACTCCGGTCTCTTCGAATTCAATACCATCTTAACATAAGTTATTAAAATGAAATACAATCCAACTTTAAATACAAGATGTCACTATTTACGCAGCAATTCATCATCAATAGATAACCACATTATCATTGTCCATCCAAATATATCATATCACAAATATTTCATATTAGAGATACAATCAATTCAAGCATTTAATCATCAATCAATCTTTCATAAGCAAGATTGATCATTTCCAAATTAATTTAATTTATCTCTAATTAAATTAATTATTAATCTTTAATCACTTGGATTACCTTTACTAAACATTAATTAAATACAAACCAATTAATAAATCATCTTTAGTTATCCATCTTAATTTATGTAACGACCCGTATTTTTACGGATCGAAGAATCGTAGAATTTTTGTTATTAGGTCGTTAGTGTTGATAAGTCGTTCAGAATATAAGTCGTGAAGAAGTTAAGTCGTCCGGAAGTTGGGTCGTGTGGAAGCTTAGGTCGGGTAGTGGATAGGTCGGTTGAACGACTTAAGGAAGTTGGTGACTTAGGGTTTTGAGCGACTTAAGGGAGCTAACGACTAAGGAGAACGGCTTAAGTTAGTAAACGACTTAAGGGATAGTGGTTGATCGAGTTACCAACTTAAGAGAATTAGCGGGTTAACGACCTAAGGAGGGTAAGTCGTTCGAACGACTTAAGGGTGATGGCTTAGGTTGTTGAAGTTTAGGCCGTGAGACCCTGTGTTTGTAGTTAGGTCGTGGATGAGATAAGGCTTAGGTTGTAGGTCACATGAAGGCAAGGGTGTTAGGTCGCTGGGTTGCTAAGCCGTGTGTATTGTTGAGTCGTAAGTCGTTGAGTCGTCCCCTGTGTTGAGTGTTGAGTCGTTGAGTCGTCCAAACGACTTAGGAATTAGGTAGAAATGCGGCAGTGTGTTGAGTCGTTAGGCCGTGTTTGTGTTAGGTCGTGGGGATTGATGAGTCGTAGGTCGTGGGCCTTGATGAGTCGTGAACGACTCATAGGGGCGAACGACTTAAGGATTTCGGCCTATAAATAGAAGTGCCTATCTCACTTTTTGGGATCCGGATTTTGAAGCGACGAAGTGCTGCTATTTTGAGAGCTCGACTAAAACACTTCTTCACTTCTTTTCTCCACTCTAATCTAGTGCTTCCTTCCATCCATCTAAATCGAAGATCCAAGAGCCAAAGTTGAAGATCTCCATCCATCGAAGAGAGATTTCATCGTTTGAAGGGAAATCTTGTCGGATCAAGCTAGATCCTTTGCTGTCCAGATCTGAAGTTAGTTGCTTTTGAAGTGTTTAGGTGATTCGGTGAGTGGTGGTTATCTCTCACACGGACCCAAAGGAGTATATTGGATCGATGGCTTGTTTGTGTGTTAAAGATAGTGGTTTCATGCATTTTCCTTAAGTCTGCATGTAGATCCATCGTTCATAAAGTTTTGATATCCATTTTACTACATGTTAACCTATGCTAGTTCATTCATCAAGATATTACTTAGAATTCATGCTTGTTAGATTTGGACTCTTTATTTACGAAATTTCCATTATTGTTATAACTGTTTATTTAAATCTTATTTGAATGATTGATTACTTGGATTAATGATTGATTTGATTAATTGATAGAAGTTAGTTGATTTATGGATTTGATTTGGACAAGTTGGTCGAAAATGATTCAAAAGCTAAGTGGAAAGGCTCTTGAATAAGGAAAGCTGCCGTGGCATATGAAGCGGATGACAAAGCTAATATGGATAGATTTGATGATGATGTTAAGATGGGACTTTGCTGTGATGTGATGGGGCAAAGCATGATGTTGAGATGGGACTTTGCTATGATGCGATGAAGCAAAGCATGATGTGAGATACCCTTGGTTTAATCCAGACGAAATCATCCCAAGCATGTTGATAACTCGGTGAAATGGTTCGAGTTTGTTGATAATGGTTGGCTTGAGAGGCGCTTGAGCTAGTATGGAAATAGTCGTCGAGGAGGATGACTAGAAGGCTGAGATCTCATCGTTGTTGAAGGTTCTAGCAGACTCAAAGCAAGAGTACGTTGGGCAGATTCGATAGTCCCAAGACTAATATTTACTGGTCTAGTACTCTGGGCAGATTCGATAGTCCTAGGCACGGGTCACGACGACGTGCGGAGTTCTGTCTAGAACCGTGGTTACCATTAGCCCTTGACGGATGGATGAAATAATGAGTCGGTCATTCAATTAACGGTGATATCGAGGCAATGATAACAGTGATAGCCAGAGTCATGGATGTTTGGATGCTTTGGTTGTATCGTCACTCGGTCTCAAGAGCGATGTTTTGTGGGTGCTTATCTGATCTTGGTTTAGGCCTTGGGGGTTTGTGCTTGGAAAACATCGACCTTGACCCGAGTGATAATTGCTTTACTTTAATTGTCTGCTTTGCTATGTTGTTTCTGCTTAGTGTGTCTGGGGGCTATCACTATAGAAAGAGGTGGAGTGGGATGGTTGGGTTCCTATTCCTTTTTACCCTTTATGCTCTTTTGGTATGTTTGATAGTTGATTTACTGCTCACTAGGACTTTTGTCTGACTCAAGGTTTTATGTTCAACTCTTATTACCTTGGGTTGTTCATCCGTCTTGGGATGGGCAGACTAGGTAGCAGGTGACAGGTGCTGTTCTTAGTGACCAACGCTGTTGATGACGAAGACGAGCTGGAGGCTTTTGCATATTGTTTTCTTACTATATGTACTGGATGTTCCGCTGTTTGTATCTACTCTGAGTGATATGTAGTGAGGCTTGCTGTATTGACTTTTCAGATTGTTGTACCAAACTATTATGAGTTTATATGATGAGATTCTGTTCTATGGAGCTTCACTATGTATACTTTTCTATTGTATTTTATCCATGCGCTGTGAGTAATACGATAGACTATTCTGTGTTTACCTTACCATGATGATCATCCATGGCTGCCTGGCACTCTTTACAGCGCACTATTTCCTTGTTTAAGTGCAGGAGTCATGGGCGGTCGTCACATTTGGTATTAGATCTTTGGTTAATCGATTTTAGCCAACGCTCGCTGACGTGACTACGTATGAGAGACGTAATTGTATTTTTATGGATGATTACTATATATAATATAGTAGCTTAGAAAGATTTGAACTCCTTATGCAGTTGTTCCTCAGGGTATATTAATCATTTCTTTTAGATATTAGGAATGAGTCGAAGAGGGAGACCAGCTGCTAGGGAAGGCCGTGCTGTTGAGGGGGCTGTTGATTATGCTTCTATGTTCGAGGCTATGATGACTTCGATCATGAGAAGGATGCCAGCTCCGGAGCCATCAGTAGATGTTGGAGTTCAGGTTCAAGCTCCAAGACTGGTGGATTTTGCTAAGTTGTGTAAGGACTATACTGCTCTTGGAGGAAAGGTTTTCTTGGGAACAGAATCAACCATAGAAGTCCAGAGATGGATAGATGCTTGTAGAAGGATTTTTGGTGACTTGGGAATTGAGGATGCAACTAAGAGGAAGCTTGCATCAAGACAGCTTCAAGGAAGAGCTTCGAATTGGTGGAATTCTATCACCATTGATACTTCAGAGGAAGAGATTACTTGGGAGCAATTCCACGCTAGATTTGAGGCTAAGTTCATTTCTACAGCTCAAAAATCTGTTCTGTTCAAGAAGTTTGTGGAGCTCAAGCAAGGTGGAAGACCAGTTCTTGAGTATGTTTCTGAGTTTTAAGCTTTGTCCAAGTATGCTCGGTCATATATTGAATCCCCATATCAGAAGAACGAGAAGTTTCTGACAGGCTTGGACAGTTATCTTGGGAGACAGTTGGTGGACCATCTGGATGATCCATTTGAGAAGCTTGTGGAGAAAGCTCTCAGGCATGAGAATTTGTTTCCTAAGGAAGGATCTGTTGTTGCTGTAACCAAGGAAGGGTCTAAACCACAGCAGGGTGGAAACAAGAAAAGGAAACAGCAGCAACAGAAGAGTAAGGATGGCCAAAAGAAGCCGAAGAGTGAAGTGACCTGCTACAATTGTCAGCAGAAGGGCCATTTGTCTAGGGATTGTAAGAATCCGAGAGTGCCGGTGAAGTGCCACAACTGTGACAAGCTGGGGCATATCAAGAGGAATTGTCCAGAATCGAGGAAGGACAAACAGATTGTGCAAGCTTATGCTTTGGGGGCTGTGCCATCGTCTTCGAAAGCTCCTATGGCGGAAGAGAAAGGAAAGAGTGTGGTGGTTCAAGGTACTCTTTCCATTTGTGGTGTTCCAGTTAGAGTGTTATTTGATATTGGGGCGTCGGATTCCTTTGTTTGTAATGAACTTGTAGGCTGGTTAGGTTTGGAACCGGATATTGTTGATAGACCATTGGTTGTGACTAATCCAGTTGGGGGTTCGTCTTGTTTGTGTATGGTATGTCGTGGTCTGGTTGTATCGAGTCATGATTGCTCTTTTGTTTGTGATTGTTTTGTTCTGAACTTTGTGGGGTTTGGAATTATTTTGGGTATGGACTGGCTTAGGAAGTATGCGACAACGGTTGATTGTAAGAGGCTGGAGGTGACAGTTGAGAATGTGGAGGGGCGAAAGGTTGTGATACGATGTAAGCATGAAGAAGGCGTCTTCATGAGCTTCATGTATTCGCTGGTTGTTCCCCGGGATGGACTGTCATCGATGCCTATTGTGAATGGATTTGAGGATGTCTTTGACGAGGTCAAAGGGTTACCGCCGCATAGAGAGATCGAGTTTCGTATCGATCTAGTTGAAGGAGCCAGATCTGTTGTGATGCCTCTTAGGAGGATGGCGCCTAGGGAACAACAAGAGTTGAAGTTGCAAGTTGATGACCTTTTACAGAAAGGATTCATTCGGCGTAGTGTGTCCGAATGGGGTGCACCAGTTGTGTTTGCAACCAAAGCAGATGGATCGTTGAGGTTGTGTGTGGATTATTGTGAGCTGAATAAAGTGACTAAGAAGAAGTATCCATTGCCGAGAATAGATGACATGTTTGATCAGCTTCACGAAGCTAAGGTGTTTTCTCAGATGGATTTGGCAACGGGATTTCACCAGTTGAGAGTGGCAAAGGATAGTGTGCCGAAGACTGCTTTCAGGACACCATCCGGTTTCTATGAGTGGCTGGTAATGCCGTTTGGATTGACCAATGCACCAGCATATTTTGTGGATCTTATGAATAGAGTGTTCAGAGATCAGTTGAACAAGTTCGTACTTGTGTTCGTGGATGATATTCTGATTTATTCCAGAACTGAAGAAGAACACAAGACGCACTTGCGTATTGTTTTGGAAATCTTGCAGAAACATCAACTGAAAGCTAAGTTTTCAAAGTGTCACTTTTGAAAGAGTTAAGTGAGGTTCTTAGGCCATGTTATCTCTGGAAATGGAATAGCGGTTGATCCCGCCAAGGTGGCAGCGATCCAGGATTGGGTTAGACCTAAGAATGCATCTGATGTGAGAAGTTTTCTTGGATTAGCAGGATACTATCGTCGATTTATCAAAGACTTTTCTAAGATTGCTGCGACATTAACAGGATTAACGAAAAAGAACCAAGTGTTTATATGGGATGCTAAGTGTGAGCAAGCTTTCGGAATCCTGAAAGAGCGACTGAGAAGTGCTCCTTTTTTGACTATTCCTAGTGGAAATGATGAGATGGTGGTTTACACCGATGCATGTGGTACTGGACTTGGAGCAGTGCTAATGCATAAGGATAAAGTTGTTGCATATGCAAGTCGACAACTGAAGCCGCATGAAAGGAATTATCCGACTCATGATTTGGAGTTGGCGGCGATTGTATTTGCTCTGAAGATGTGGAGACATTACGTATTGGGAGTCCGATTTGGGTTGTTTACAGATCATAAGTCATTGAAGTATCTTTTCTCCCAAAAGGATTTGAATCTTCGACGGCAACGATGGCTAGAGTTTTTAGCATCATATGATTTTGGTATAGCCTATACTCCGGGAAAAGGTAACGCAGTGGCGGATGCGTTAAGTCGAAGACATGCAGAATTGGGAGCCATGTTTTCAGAATGGAAGAGCCTTGAGTATTTGGCTGGATTTGACTTCAGGCCTAGATGTGAATTGGAACCTGAGATGTTGGCAAACTTATCAATAAGACCTACTCTTGTGGAAAGGATTGGAGAGAGCCAAAAGCGAGACGGTAAGCTTGTCAAAATTATCCATGATTTGGAATCTGGATTGGATCCAGAGAAGGATAAAGGATTCGAGGTCGATCGAGAGGGTTGGCTTCGGAAACAAGGACGACTAGTTGTTCCCGATATAGATGAATTGAGAGATGAAGTTCTGAAGGAAAGTCATCACTCAAAGTTGACAATTCATCCAGGTGGAAATAAGATGTATCGAGATATGAAGAGAACCTATTACTGGGAAGGTATGAAGAAGGATGTTGGAAATTTTGTTTCCAAATGTATGAACTGCCAGTTGGTTAAAGCCGAGCAGAAGAAGCCCAGTGGATTACTTCAGCCATTAGAAGTTCCTACATGGAAGTAGGAGCAAATATCGATGGATTTTATTGATGGACTACCTAGAACCAGAGCAGGAAATGAAGGGATTTGGGTCATCGTAGATCGATTGACTAAGAGTGCAAGATTCATTCCTGTTCGATCAACTAGGACTGCATCGAAGTTGGCTGAGTTGTATGTTAGGTGGATAGTTCGATTCCATGGTATTCCGAAGAGTATAGTGAGCAATCGAGACTCATTGTTCACTAGTGGATTTTGAAAGAGCTTCCAAGAAGTTTTGGGAACCGAGTTGTGTTTGAGTATAGCTTATCATCCCCAAACAGATGGTCAGACTGAGAGAGTCAACCGAGTTTTGGAAGATCTCCTCAGAGCATGTGTTTTGGACTTCGGAAGATCATGGGAAGATCATCTTCATTTGGTGGAATTTGCGTATAATAACAGTTACCAGTCGAGTATTGGTATGGCACCATATGAAGCATTGTATGGAAGACCGTGTAACTCTCCGACATGTTGGTTAGAAACAGGGGAAAAGTTGATATTTGGGCCAGAAATCATTCAACAGACTTCGGATTGTATAGAGATCATTCGACAACGAATGAAGGCAGCCCAAGACCGTCAGAAAAGTTATGCCGATACGCGTCGTAAGGATTTGGAATTCGACGTAGGAGATATGGTTTTTGTGAAGATTTCTCCATCGAAGAATGTTATTCGATTTGGGAAGAAAGGAAAATTGACTCCGAGATTTGTTAGAACATTCCCGATCGTCGAGCGAATTGGAAAGCTCGCTTATAAGTTGGAATTACCAGAAAAGATGTTGGGTGTGCACAATGTTTTTCATGTATCGTATCTACGGAGGTATGTGCACAACCCAAGTACAGTGGTTTCTGTTGATAGCTATGAAGATTTGGAAGTTGATCCAGTTGTTAGAAGACCTCGTAAGCTGCTTCGTGTTATGGAAACTGACACGAAACAGCTTAGGAGGAAGGTAGTCAGGTTGCTCAAGGTACATTGGAGTGATGATGTTAACGACTGTACATGGGAGGAGAAAGATAAGATGAAGGCAGCTCATCCTGAACTCTTCGAGGTATGGCCCTAAGGTGTCATGATATCTCATGAATTTGTAACTTGTTCTAGTCTTAGAATTCTACATGCTAGGCTAGTAATTGGATGCATGGTTTGTTGATTGCTATGGATGGTAGGCATGCAGAATAATTTTGGTTGCTCTTGTTTGTTTGGAATTTCGGGGGCGAAATTCCTAAGGGGGAGAGAATGTAACGACCCGTATTTTTACGGATCGAAGAATCATAGAATTGTTGTTATTAGGTCGTTAGTGTTGATAATTCGTTCAGAATTTAAGTCGTGAAGAAGTTAAGTCGTCCGGAAGTTGGTTCGTGTAGAAGCTTAGGTCGGGTAGTAGATAGGTCGGTTGAACGACTTAAGGAAGTTGGTGACTTGGGGGTTTGAGCGACTTAAGGGAGCTAACGACTTAGGAGAACGGCTTAAGTTAGTAAACGACTTAAGGGATAGTGGTTGATCGAGTTACCAACTTAAGAGAATTAGCGGGTTAACGACCTAAGGAGGGTAAGTCGTTCGAACGACTTAAGGGTGATGGCTTAGGTTGTTGAAGTTTAGGCCGTGAGACCCTGTGTTTGTAGTTAGGTCGTGGACGAGATAAGGCTTAGGTCGTAGGTCACATGGAGGCAAGGGTGTTAGGTCGCTAGGTTGCTAAGCCGTGTGTGTTGTTGAGTCGTAAGTCGTTGAGTCGTCCCCTGTGTTAAGTGTTGAGTCGTTGAGTCGTCCAAACGACTTAGGACTTAGGTAGAAATGCGGCAGTGTGTTGAGTCGTTAGGTCGTGGGGATTGATGAGTCGTAGGTCGTGGGCCTTGATGAGTCGTGAACGACTCATAGGGGCGAACGACTTAAGGATTTCGGCCTATAAATAGAAGTGCCTATCTCACTTTTTGGGATCCGGATTTTGAAATGACGAAGTGCTGCTATTTTGAGAGCTCGACTACAATACTTCTTCACTTCTTTTCTCCACTCTAATCTAGTGCTTCCTTCCATCCATCTAAATCGAAGATCCAAGAGCCAAAGTTGAAGATCTCCATCCATCGAAGAGAGATTTCATCGTTTGAAGGGAAATCTTGTCGGATCAAGCTAGATCCTTTGCTATCCAGATCTGAAGTTAGTTGCTTTTGAAGTGTTTAGGTGATTCGGTGAGTGGTGGTTATCTCTCACACGGACCTAAAGGAGTATATTGGATCGATGGCTTGTTTGTGTGTTAAAGATAGTGATTTCATGCATTTTCCTTAAGTCTGCATGTAGATCCATCGTTCATAAAGTTTTGATATTCATTTTACTACATGTTAACCTATGCTAGTTCATTCATCAAGATATTACTTAGAATTCATGCTTGTTAGATTTGGACTCTTTATTTACGAAATTTCCATTGTTGTTATAACTGTTTATTTAGATCTTGTTTGAATGATTGATTACTTGGATTAATGATTGATTTGATTAATTGATAGAAGTTAGTTGATTTATGGATTTGATTTGGACAAGTTGGTCGAAGATGATCCAAAAGCTAAGTGGAATGGCTCTTGAATAAGGAAAGCTGCCGTGGCATATGAAGCGGATGACAAAGCTCATATGGATAGATTTGATGATGATGTTAAGATGGGACTTTGCTGTGATGCGATGAGGCAAAGCATGATGTTGAGATGGGACTTTGCTATGATGTGATGAAGCAAAGCATGATGTGAGATAGCCTTGGTTTAATCCAGACAGGATCATCCCAAGCATGTTGATAACTCGGTGAAATGGTTCGAGTTTGTTGATAATGGTTGGCTTGAGAGGCGCTTGAGCTAGTATGGAAATAGTCGTCGAGGAGGATGACTAGAAGGCTGAGATCTCATCGTTGTTGAAGGTTCTAGCAGACTCAAAGCAAGAGTACGTTGGGCAGATTCGATAGTCCCAAGACTAATAGTTACTGGTCTAGTACTCTAGGCAGATTCGATAGTCCTAGGCACGGGTCACGACGACGTGCGGAGTTCTGTTTAGAACCGGGGTTACCATTAGCCCTTGACGGACGGATGAAATAATGAGTCGGTCATTCAATTAACGGTGATATCGAGGCAATGATAACAGTGATAGCCAAAGTCATGGATGTTTGGATGCTTTGGTTATATCGTCACTCGGTCTCAAGAGCGATGTTTTGTGGGTGCTTATCTGATCTTGGTTTAGGCCTTGGGGGTTTGTGCTTGGAAAACATCGACCTTGACCCGAGTGATAATTGCATTACTTTAATTGTCTGCTTTGCTATGTTATTTCTGCTTAGTGTGTCTGGGGGCTATCACTGTAGAAAGAGGTGGAGTGGGATGGTTGGGTTCCTATTCCTTTTTACCCTTTATGCTCTTTTGGTATGTTTGATAGTTGATTTACTGCTCACTAGGACTTTTGTCTGACTCAAGGTTTTATGTTCAACTCTTATTACCTTGGGCTGTTCATCCGTCTTGGGATGGGCAGACTAGGTAGCAGGTGACAGGTGCTGTTCTTAGTGACCAACGCTGTTGATGACGAAGACGAGCTGGTGGCTTTTGCATATTGTTTTCTTACTATATGTACTGGATGTTCCGCTGTTTGTATCTACTCTGAGTGATATGTAGTGAGGCTTGCTGTATTGACTTTTCATATTGTTGTACCAAACTATTATGAGTTTATATGATGAGATTCTGTTCTATGGAGCTTCACTATGTGTACTTTTCTATTGTATTTTATCCATGCGCTGTGAGTAATACGATAGACTATTCTGTGTTTACCTTACCTTGATGATCATCCATGGCTGCCTGGCACTCTTTACAGCGCACTATTTCCTTGTTTAAGTGCAGGAGTCATGGGCGGTCGTCACAATTTATTACCCTCGATTAATTATCCTTTAACTGCAATAAGTAATTCACCCTTAATTAATTACTCAAATTAATTATTCTTCATCCATTCACATTAACCACATTAATCCTTAATTAATTTCTCAAATTAATTATTCTTTAATTACTTACATTGATTAATTATCCTTTAATTAACCGCACTTATTAATTTATTAATCCTCAATAAATTTACTTCATTAATTAATCAACCCTTTAATTAATTATATTAGGTAATTAATCCTAATTACTTACCTTAAGTAATATACCTTAATTACTTTCATCAAGTAATTATTCAATTGGTTAATTATCCTCAATTAATTAACCTGGATCATTAATTAATTTGACCCTTAAATTTAATTAATTAATTAACCCTTAACAGATTAATCCTTTAATTAATTACATTAAAAATTATTAAGAACTAATTTCATTAAGTGATTACTCGTAATAAAATAATCATCTTTTAATCAATAACTTAATTAATCAATCACATTAATAAATTATTCCTTAAATTGATTACACAACTAATTACTACTTACCTTAATCCATTAAATAGATTATACTTTATTTACTAAAATCATTTAAATCATCAAAAATAAATAAGAATTAACCTTTTATAAAAAGTTTCTAAACAAACAAATTTTAAACATCTCACTTTGGGAAAAGTAATAGACTTGCTTAAAACTTAACAATACTTTTTAGAACTTTCTTTGTATTTCTTTTAAAACTCATTTCCTTTTGATAATCTTTTTAATGTTATCCCGCTTTTTGGCAAAGCCGCGATACCAAAAGATCGGTCAGAAACGGAGAATAGTTCATCTCAGAGACCGGTCATACTTCGTCTCGCTATGGATATCACTAAATTTTTTCCAAGTCCAGATTGAGCTACAATTGATAGGACACGGCAAGAAAGACCATAGGAGTCAACATCTCAAGTTTCAAGTCAATCCGAGTTCATACGCTCGAGTTTTGATCGATTCAATTTGAAGGGGAAGGCTTAGGTTTCGAACCCATCGTTGACCAACGGGATCGCTTTCGAATCCATAAGTTTCGAATCCATCAAACCACCTCGAGTTCGACTCCAACACCTTCGAATCCATCGTGTTCGAACCGATGGGCCTCGTGTCCATGGAAAAGTGACATAGCTCGTATCCATTACAGAAGCCATGCTTCGAACCCACCACAAAGCCTTGTTCGACTCCAAACAAGAATCCTTGTTCGAGTCCATCATTGGACATTGCTCGAACCCAAACATGGAACCTTGTTCGAACCCATCCATGAAGTCATGTTCGAACCCATCCATGATGCCAAGTTCGAACCTATCCTGTGTAGCCTCATTCGAATCCACTGGGTCAACCAACCATGATGACGTGTCTTCCATCGGTTCGAATTCGCCGAGATATATGGAGTCGAAGCGGTCAACTCGGAGTGAAGACCGGATTGATTCGAAGTTTGCGCTCCACGTCACCACGAAGCCGCGTGCCATGATGGATTCGAAACCATCGGTTCGAAAGCATGGTTTCGAACCAAACAGCCATGCAATGAACCCCATTTCGAATCCATCATATCTCCCAATCTACTGATCCAAATGCCATGAAATTTTCACAGAAGCTTGCATACATGTTGAAGAATGTCTACGCCAAATTTCACCTCGATTGGATGAATTCTTGATCGGTTCGAATGGAGTTCGAACCGATGCCAAAGTGGGCCCAAACTTCCTGAGGCTGGGCATGTGGGCCCCCTCACGTGCCAGAAGCGGTCTCCCGAGTTTTCAGCGAACTATCAGCAGCCTACGCCTATAAATAGAGCCCCAGGGCCAACAGAAAAGGGACTTTTGGATTCTGAAGCACCCAGACTCTGCCGGATTGAGATCTCCATCATTTGATATCATAAACTTGCTGTTAAATTCGAATTCCTAGCTGTAATTCACTATTGATTGCTGTACCGACTTGTAATCATCGAAAGAAAGTCAATAAAAGTATAAAAACTTCACAGTGGACGTAGGCAATACGCCGAACCACTATAAATTGCTTGTCTACGTGTTTATTTACATGCTATTTGGAGTTTTTGTTAGATAATCCTCCGTTTTAATTTGCATTCATCATTTATTATCTCTTCAAAAACTTCCGACGAGTGTTGTGCCCAATTTTGGTAAAAACACTTTGGTGCTTTCACTGAGAAAACCCAGTTTTTCTCTCGCTCCCCGGATCTGTCATCGATACCGGATTGCATAAATCTAAGAGAAAGATCCGAATCTCAAGCTCAGATTCCTTCCTTCTATTCAGATTTGATAAAAGTCTAGGAAAGGATCCTACTATTCACAATGGTGAGTACCAGAACCACCTCCAACCTTGGTAGCCAGGAAGGCCGGGATAGCCAAATCCCGCGCAGAGACCATCTACTCAGGACGTCGCCGGGCCTTCGGAGTCATCCGGACCGGTAACGAGGCAAGAGTTTCAAGCGTTGCTCCAGGAGCTGACCCAGAGTCGGAAACAGTTGACGGAACAACTACGCACTAACGCTGAATTAACCCGCCAGCTACACAGTCATATGCGCAGGCGGTCTAGGAGGGATTACGCATCCCGGTCTTCCACGGAGAGTTCGGCTTCCACCGATTATCATCACCGACCTCCACGACCCCGAATGGATGGGAATTATGCACAGGCTACCAGAAACCTTCCGGCATTGACGGTCAGACAACTACGAGTCGGCCCATCTGCTAGCTTCCATACAGGCCTTCCTCCCGGGGAGGCACTGTTCCTCAACACACTACCGACAACCGTCCTGCAACCATTGCTACGGAGCCAGGGGTTGACATCCAAACTTTGTCGGATCAGAACCACCACCAACGACGGCAAACTCCTGAGCCGTATGTACCAGAAGATGTCGAACCAAGGAGGCGAGATCCGGACCGTCGACAGCATCCGGTCCAGTCCCGCATTGTGGAACCCGACCACACCTTGGCTCGACATGCCCAGAACGCAGCTGTAACGGATCTTCCGGAAATGATCAGGCAGATGATCCGTGAAAGTCAGGGGTTTACTAACAACGACTGGGGAATCTCCCGGAGTCACACCTCATCCACAGACAAGATTCTGTATGCCGAACCCCCTCGGCGATTTAGGATGCCCACGTTACTGATGTACGAGGGAAACTCGGACCCCAATCAACACATATTGAAGTATGAATGGTCCATGAGCGCCGCTAGAGCGAACGATGCGGTCAAGTGTAGGAGCTTCCCTATCTCTTTGGGGGGCATTGCTACGATGTGGTTCACGCGATTGCCACCCCGTTCTATCTCTTCGTTCAATCAGCTGGCCAGGAAGTTCGTGGAACAGTTCCGCATGCATCTTGCAAGGCTTAAGGACGTCGACACTTTGTCAAGTGTTACCCAAGCTCCAGGAGAAACTCTTAGACACTATTTGGAGAGATTCCATAAGGCCTGTGTGGAAATCACCAATCCCAATGATAACTCGATTCTGATGGCATTGATGAAAGGGATTGACCCTGATTTAGATTTTGGAAATTGGTTGGCAGGAAAACCTCCTGCGTCGTTGGAGCGCTTCTACTCCAAAGCCGCCCAGTTCTTGAGGCGTGAGGACGCGAGGCAGTCTAGGAAACAGGACGATGCAGGACCCAGTGGAGAGGGGATTCAAAGTAATGTGGCTGTTAAACAATCGGGAGAGAGTTCTGGGAAAGTGCAGTTAAATATCCAGAATAAGCAATCACAACCGAAGAGTAATGGGAATTAGAGCAGGAAGCGGGATCAGAACCGTGGCCCAAGGCGTAGGGCCCCTATGTTCGACAATTATACTCCGCTGAATACATCGTTGGAGAACGTATATCTACAAACTTGTAACGCCATGCAATACAAGAAGCCTACTCCGAAGCCGTCGTTGGAGAGACAGATTCAAACGGGCAAGTTTTGTAGATTTCACGACAGTTACGGCCACAATACCAATGAATGCAGACACTTGTAGGATTTAATTGAGAAGTTGATCAGGGAAAGGAAGTTGGACCAGTTTGTACGGGCACCGCAGTCTGGCGGTGCGGGTCCGTCAAACAAGAACGATCGGCCAAATCAGCCAAGGCAGGAAGAACCCGCCCGAACGGGCGGAAGGCTAGTGATAAACACCGTCAGTGGTGGTCCCCATCCAGCGGATAAGAGTTGGAAAGAGATGGAGTCATATGCTAGCTCGGTTAGGCATATGGACTTCGAATGTTGCAGTAGTTATGACGAAGGGGCTCCGGCAAAACAACAAAAGACGATGACAGATGACATCGTGTTCCGGAACCGTGATGCAGACAAGGTCGAAGCCCCGACTATTGACCCGCTTGTTATATCCACCCAGGTTGGTCCTGCTTGGATGAAGAGGATACTGGTGGATAGTGGGAGTTCAGTCAATATTTTGTTCAAGAGAGCTTACAATCAGATGAAGATGGAAGCCAAAGATCTGAAACCCTGTCAGTCCAGGATTCACGGCTTCGATGGAAGTGCTAATACACCCACGGGGGTTGTGGAGTTACCCGTGGAGTTGGGGATCGGTGAATGCAGAAGAGTACGCATGTTACAATTTGTTGTTTTGGACCTACACTCACCGTACAATGCGTTTCTGGGCCGACCGGCCCTTGCTGAATTTCAGGCGGCAATCGCCCCGTAGTGTTTGACTTTGAAATTTCCTACCGATTGTGGTATCGGTGTGATTCATGGAGATCAGGCTGCTGGAAGAGCCTGTTATGTTGCAGAGCTGCGAGAGGCGCAGCGAAGGGAGAAAGGAAGGGCGTAGAGGAATCTCTCTGCGTCCATTCTGCCGATAATTGACAATTGGTGCTTGGGCCTCGGCCCGGGCATCACAACCAATTCCAGAGAGACCTTGACCCAAGGGACAACGACAACAATGAAGAATCTACAGAGAGTCAGGCTTCTCCGGATGAACTAACTATCAATGTCCCGATCGATAATGATGGCGATGATTCGAGAATGTTAAAAATTGGGTCTCAATTGAGCCAGGGGACACAACAGGAATTGGTTGAATTTCTCCGGGCGAATCTTGACGTGTTCGCCTGGACGCACTCTGACATGTGTGGGATCTCGCCGGATATCACGAGCCACACTTTAAACATTGACCCGCGGTATATCCCGGTCAAACAGAAAAGGCGTGGTATGGATCCAGAGAGATCTGCCGCCCTTAAGGAGGAGGTCGATAAGTTGAAAACAAATGGGTTCATTAGAGATGCTTTATACCCGGAGTGGGTGTCCAACCCAGTACTTGTCCGAAAACCGAACGGGAAATGGAGAATGTGTATCGATTATTCTGACTTGAACAAGGCTTACCCGAAGGACAGTTTTCCGCTTCCTCGAATCGATCAGCTTGTTGATTCAACCACCGGACACGAATTGTTATCCTTTATGGATGCTTACTCGGGCTACAATCAAATACCCATGCATGTACCCGACCAAGAACATACGAGCTTCGTGACTGATCTGGGACTATACTGCTACAAAGTCATGCCTTTTGGGTTAAAGAATGCCGGCGCAACCTATCAACGTTTGGTTAACCGGATGTTTTCCGACCAGATCGGGAAGACCATGCAAGTTTATGTAGATGACATGTTAGTAAAGTCACGGTATTCTGTTGATCACGTAAAAGACTTAGGATCGATGTTTGATATCCTCCGGAGATATGGGATGAAGCTCAATCCGCTAAAATGTCATTTTGGAGTTGCATCCGGAAAATTCCTTGGGTTCATTGTCAACGCCCGAGGGATAGAGGCTAACCCTGAAAAGATTTGGCCCATCAGGAATCTTCAAACTCCAAGGACCATAAGACAAGTCCAGAGTCTCAATGGGAAAGTCGCAGCATTGAGTAGGTTCATCTCGAAGTCAACTGACAAATGCATCCCTTTCTTCGATCTGATCCGAAAAGGGAAACGAAACTTCGAGTGGACCGCAGAATGTGAAGGTGCATTTCAGTCACTGGTTCAACATCTTTCTACACCGCCGATTCTCTCAAAGCCTGTTGATCACGAACAGTTATATCTTTACTTAGCGGTATCTGAAAGCGCAATCAGTGCAGCATTAGTCCGGGAGGAAGACCGAGTGCAAAAACCGGTATATTATGTAAGTAAACGGTTGACCGGAGCCGAGAGGAACTATCCCAAGCTGGAAAAGTTGGCATATTACCTAGTCATTGCCTCGAGATAGCTCCGTCCATATTTTCAGGCTCATCCTATCACCGTGTACACCGACTAGCCGTTACGACAGGTCCTCACGCGGCCTGAGACGTTTGGTAGGCTACTAAAATGGAACATCGAATTGAGCCAGTTTGACATTGCTTATACTCCGAGAAGGGCCATACACGGTCAAGTTCTACCAGATTTCGTTGCTGAATTCACTATACCTGAGGAGTTACCCGAGAGTAGCGAATCTCCTAAACACATATGGAAGTTATATACTGACGGTGCCTCCAATGAACGGTGTTTGGGAGCAGGGGTAGTGCTTGAAACCCCTGAAGGCCGATCCATATGCTACGCCCTAAAGTTCGAGTTCCGTGCAACTAATAATGAGGCCGAATATGAAGCTTTACTTACTGGGTTGAAGCTGGCCCACGACCTGAGAATTATCGCTGTAGAGATTTATTGTGACTCCCAGTTAATCGTATGTCAAGTCCGAGGTGAATATCAAGCTAAGGATCGAAGACTAGCTGCTTACTTAACTCGAGTCAGGGAAATTCTTGATCGTTTCGATTACTATTCCATTTTCTATATCCCCTGGGAGCACAATCAGAAGGCCAATTCGTTGGCGAAGTTGGCAAGTACGGGCGAAGCTCAACGGTTGGGGCTTGTTCCCGTTGAAACCCTACCTTCTCCGAGCATTGATCAAAGTGAGGTCAGCCATGCATGCGAGGCTACCACAAGTAGGGAGTCGTGGATGACCCCCTATCGAAATTACATTGAACATGGGACACTACCTGAGCGCAGGAGTGAGAAGAGGCAGGTCCTTCGAAAAGCCTCACAGTTTGTCATTCAAAACGGAGTTATGTACAGAAGGGGGTATTCTGTCCCTCTACTCTGATGTATCGCACACGATGAAATCAAACGAGTGTTACACGATGTACACGAGGGAGAATGTGGCAATCACACTGGGGGGCAGGCACTCGCCAAGAAGCTACTCCGATATGGATATTACTGGCCTACCGTTAATCGAGATGCATCAGACTATGCCAAAAAATGTGACAAATGCCAGAAGCATGCTCGGATTCCTAGAGCTCCACCTACCGAAATAACCCAAATGGTTAGCCCCTGGCCGTTCGCGGTATGGGGAATCGATATAATTGGAGCGCTGCCTCTGGCCAAAGGTGGCGCGAAGCACGCCATCGTCGCGGTTGATTACTTCACTAAATAGGCCGAAGCTGAGCCTCTTGCAACGATTACAACAAAGAAAGTGATCAACTTCGTAGTGCGCAACATCATCTGCCGATTTGGTCTCCCGCATACTATCATCACCGATAATGGAGCCCAATTCGACAGTACCGAGTTCAAAAATTTCTGCCAACGATTTCACATACATAAGAAGTTTTCTGCAGTGGCACACCCTCAAGCAAATGGTCAGATCGAAGCTGTTAATAAAGTTATAAAGTCCATTCTGAAGAAGCGACTAGAAAAGGCCGGAGGCAAGTGGGTCGACGAACTCCCTATGGCGTTATGGGCCTATCGAACAACTCACAAAACTGCAACCGGTCACACTCCGTTTTCTCTATCGTATGGCTCTGAGGCCGTTATTCCAGTCGAATTGGAAGTGCACTCTCATCGTGCGACGTATTATGATCCGAAGACAAATGCCATATTACTTGCTCAGTCTCTGGATTTACTGGATGAGAGGCGTGAAGAGGCTGATTTGAGGGCAGCCGCATATCGGAGTCGAGTCGCCCGAATATTCAATGCCAAGGTCCGTCCGCGAACCTTTGAACTCGGTGATCTCGTGCTCAAAAGAATTTATCCGTTTCCTTCGCACATGAAGCCAACTTGGGAAGGGCCGTACGTGATTTCACAAAAGCTCGGAGATGGCACGTTCAAATTATCAACCGTTGACGGTCTCACCTTGCCGAGGGCTTGGAATAGCGAGAGTCTTCGTCGCTACTACACATGAAAGACTTTACTTTTTCTGTCAATTTGTTCTTTTGCATTTTATTTTAGCATTCCAAGATTTAAATTTGTAATAAGGCAACTGACTTTGCCATATTTTCTCGTTTCAGCAATAAAATGTCATCTCTTCGGGCCAGGGCTGTGATTTATTGAGTATGACGTACAATATCACGATGCACGGAGAGCTAAGTTCCATCATGCGGTGAGATTTATTCAAATAGAGAGTGGCTGCGATATGACCGGTCACTCGCTAAGTGAAACCCAAGCTCAGGGGCGGGACACTATATCAACATTTACAGGGATTGATACACGACAATCCCTCCTTTAACTCCAAGTTCCCGGAGTGCGAATTGGAGTATAAAAACAACTCTCGGTTCCCGGAGTGCGAACCGGAGTATAAATCCATGGCTCCCAGAGTGTGAGCCAACTCCAAATTCCCGGAGTGCGAATTGGGGTATAAAAACAACTCACGGTTCCCGAAGTGCGAACCGGAGTATAAATCTATCGCTCCTAGAGTGTGAGCCAACTCCAAATTCCCGGAGCGCGAATTGGAGTATAAACATTCCACAATTCGTTCCCGGAGTGCGAACGGACTCCAACTTCCCAGAGCGTGAATTGGAGTATAAACATTCAACAATTCGTTCCCAGAGTGCGAACGGACTCCAACTTCCCAGAGTGTGAATTGGAGTATAAACATCAAATCCATCGTTCCCGGAGTGTGAACGAATCCCTAAAAAGCCCAAATAGGTGTGACTGACCATCTATCGGCTGACTCCAACTTCCCAGAATGTGAACTGGAGTATAAACGTCTATTCCAGGTTCCCAGAGCGCGAACCGAAGCATCCGTGCTAACTCCAAGTTCCCAAAGCATGAATTGGAGTATAAACATAAATTACAGGTTCCCGGAGCGCGAACCGAAGCATCCACTCTAACTCCAGATTCCCAAAGCGTGAAGTGGAGTGTAAACATCAATTCCAGGTTCTCGGAGCGCGAACCATACTACAAACATCGATAACTCTCAAGCTCCGTGCAAACCGGATTATCGATCTCAAAATATCTTAAGTCCCCGGAATGTGGACATGTGCTTAAAGTTTGCGATAACGCACTCAACCACCAAAACACAAATGCTATTCCCCGAGACTAGGGGGCAAAAAAGCTAAGTGTTAATCGCTAATCAAAGTGATACAATGTCCGACGATTATTCATCGATTACAACTTGTGACCAAGATTTTCAGACTTGGCAAATAAAACAAACTCTACTTGACGATAAAAACACCACAAGTGCACCGGACTAAAAACATAACGCTATAAACACTTAAGCACAAAAGAAATGGGAGTTGGAACAAAGAAACTAAATTTTATTTCAACTAACTGAAGACAAGGACTTACACGCAAATAAGTTCTTCCAAAAAAGAATGTCTACTAGCAGGGGCCGAACCTGCATCTATACACGGCCTACTAACAAAAAACGAAAACAAGTTCCTATCTACCAAAATATCTGCTGGGGGGGCCGATCTATTCTTTCTTCCTCGGCTTCCTTATTAGCGGTTCGTCGTCAGAATCACTAGGAACGGAAATCCTTCGTTTGGACGACCTCCTCTCCGGTGGCTGCTCTTCGGCCGGGGGCATAATATCTACGTCCTCCTCAGAACTTGAATCTAAATGAAGACTCCCCGCCGGAGGAGTAGGAGGGACAGGACCCGCAACGGAAGATGGAATAGTGCCACCACCGACACTACCGCTTTGCCCCTCAGCTTCTAATTCAGCATGGATTTCGGCCAAGATTTCTTCATCTCGAGTTGATGGGGCCTGGCTGGGGGCAACTCCGGTCTGCACAAAAGAGCTAGAGGCTGGCGGGAGCTCACTGATGATAAATGGCAAGTCTGTAGATAAGTCTCCCTGGTGACCGAGTAGTTCACTCACCATTTGTTCGTCAAGAGACAAAGAGCTTTCCTGCGCCGCTCCGGTAGACGCTGCCGTTGTCACGACAGTCGTTTCAGTAGTAATAGCCTTCTGCCCTTGACTCGGCTCCTGGGTCGAAGACACCGGGGTAGTCCTGGTCACTGGATAAAGAAGAGAAGGGGTTAAGAACAATCACTTCGAAATGAGAGTTCTAGCGAAAATGCACTTGAAATTTGTTCGGAATACCTTCCTCAGTTCGGCTTGTTGATGGTGGGACGACTTCGGAGACGTGCTCGCAAATTGGTGATAACCGTGGTTGCTCTGGGTCGTAAGCAGGAACGGTCTGTGAGCTAACCGCAGATACAGGCTCAGATGGAGGCGGGGCGGTGATTTCAAGAGCGGTGGCACGATGCTCAATGCCTGACCCTTCTCCGGCCTCCAAAGATCGACCGCCAACCATCTCCTTCTCATGAGCGATCATAGCATCATGGAGAACCTTCTTTTCCTCATCTGTTAGCAACCGATTTTCGAGCTCGAATCGGTCGACCGATTCGTCCGGGTGCGCTTCCTCTTCCCCCTCAACCAATCGTTCCCAAGCACTGTGGAGATGCACTGGGTAATCCTGAAGCCAGGCCAAGTTTCTGTGCTTCAATACATTGGCATCGTAGGTGATAAGCAGATCTTCAATGTCGGTCTCTAGCCTGACTTCGGCTTGCTGAACTCTCTCTTCAATCTCCGCCTCGACCACTTGAACTTTGGCCACTGCCTCATCCCGTTCAGTCCGAAGTATCACAGCTTGTTCGCACGCCTCCTGGGCTGCATTGTTTGCATCGTCCCTATCCTTGGCGATTTCGGCGAATTTGGATTTGAGCTCATTTAGCTCCTTTAGCGCCGCATCCCTTTCGGCAGTGACCAAAGTATTCCGATGGCCCATGTCCTCTACCGTGGCGTAATGCTCATGCTTCATTCTATCCATCGTAAATTGGGCTTCATCGGCCTTTTTGATGGCTTCCATCTCTGATTTTCTGGAAGATTCGGCCTCGGTGTTAAGCACCTCAATAATACGGCTCTTCTAGGCCAACTCCGTCTGTAACTTCTCGTTGGCGGCCCCACGCTCAAAGGCCAGCTCCGATGCCTTCTCCGCCGCTTTAAACCATACTTTATACTGAGCGTAGAAGTCGTGCACATAGTCATGCACCACCTGCTCCGCCGAGGGAAGGATTCTTTTCAAGTGTGGGGGAAAAATGTAGTTGTCGAAGCAAATAGTTGGGAAGTCTTTTTTCAACTGAGCAAGCCCGAACGCCCCTTCACCCGAAATTTCCACAGGAGGCTGTTCCGCAACTACGGCAGTCGATGCCTCGCTTCTGGAGCGGTGAGAGTCGTGCCTGGAAGATTGGAAAGTGGACTTATGACGTGAAGGCTCAGAGGGGCGAGAAACATGGGCCGGAGGTTGTACGGGATCTCTGGAAAGAGGAAGAGTACGCGATCGGGATCGACGCTTATAACCCCTATCTGTGTCATATCTTTCATGGCTCGAATATCCGGAGTATTCGTGATCATAATCCCTATCTCCTTCCCGTCTGTGCGATTCGCGATACGATGGTTTTCGAGCATGTCGCAGACTCCCTAGCATCGAACCGCGCCTGGACATGGTACCTACAAGGCAAAGAAGAGAACAAAGTTAGCGGTACCCCGAAACCGATGACCTACGACTAAAAGCTGTGTAGTGCTGTGAAATGTGTGTGAATATGCATTTCATCCCCGACCAACCCGAAGTGTCGACCACGCTAGTAACATAGGGCTCGCTGAGGTCATGAGTACGATGGAATTCCTCCAACCCGGCATCGTGTTGAAAGGACATATCGTCCGGGATTGGAACGTCGGCAAGCCCTTCAAAGAGACTTTCTTTTCTTGGGGGAGACCCCTCCGAAATTCTAATTCCGGGGGTGACCCAGGACGTGATGACTGACTTCCATCTTCCCTTTATTGGCGATTTAAAAATGGCGGCCTTGCCTTTTCTTTGCTTCATAACATCCTGACCAACATCTGTGGGCCCGGCCGGTGGCTCGTCATTAGTGTGGGTTTTTTCAGAATCAACTTCCTCGGCTATAATGACTTTGGGCTTTTTGTGCTTGGCTTGTTTTTTCAAAACGATTCTTTGCGCCCCGTCGAATATTATACTCTCCGTCGTTCGATTAACCCACAGGCCCGGAGATTCCTATCCGTCAATAACACGTCGATATCCCTGTCGTCGCTCGGGATCTCTCGGAGCACTCGTACTATCTCCTTAAAGTTTTCACCGTCGGGACGCTGGACCATCGCTGTACAGAAGAAAAATATATAAGTTACACTTCGACTGCAATCGCCTTAGTAATTGTTTGGAAACTCAGCTGTACTCACGTCTAAATAACCATCGCCTGGCGAAGCCCGGAGGAAATCTGACGTAGAACCATTCCGTCCTGTAATAGCTTAACCTAGTCCAGGACCCGGTGACCACTTGACAATTCCGTACTGCCTCCAAGAATGTAAAAGATGGGTAATCATTTCGAGTTTTGAAGTTAAACAAGTATCTGATTTCAGTCGGGGCTGGTGGTCTATGAAGGTGTTCCATAAAGACGATGAACAGGCTGTTCACCGAAGCATACCCGTTCGGGTGAAGTTGGGATGGTGCGATTCCCAAAAAAGATAGCACTTCTCTTATATACTCATTGAACGGAGGAAGCGTCCCAGCCGCGCACGCATGGCGATTGAATGCGGTATACCCCTCCGGTGGATTGTGTGGTCTGTCGTTTGGCCCCGGCAGTAACACATCATCCAGTGACAGGCCATGCCTCAAGCATATTCTTCCCAACATATCTTCAGAGATATTGGATGGAACGGAATCCGATGGATTTGCAATGAATGACGCATTAGGCAATTCGTCCGGGGTTGGACCGACGATCTCAGGATCAATGTCCGGAACCTCTAGTCTCGGAGAGGCTGTACCTTGAGTCTCCTGCTGCTGTGAACTTGACGGTTCCATAACTGGCTAACTCATGAGAAACCATTATTAGATGACAAGAGACCCGTGAATTCCCCAGTGTATAGTGTATGAATGTGTGTTGTGTGGTGCTGTGCATTACTTGGATGAATATCGCAAAATTAAAGAAAACACGCACACGACAAAGCTACAAAGCCCAGTTGTAATGACCGTCATCGCTGACCGTCATCGCTAAACCCTTCACATAAGGAAAATTGATTCGAATAGAAATTGTTATTGTACCGTCGACGAGCTTCGAAAAGTGGTCAAGTATGCAGTTTAACATGTCCAAATATGCAGGAATGAAGCTCGTCGGAATTATGCTCGGAAAATATCAAACTTTGATATCCATTATATGGAGTTTCGAACCGATCACAAGTAACTTGTTCGAACCCATCATTGTACCACTTCGAATCGATCCAAAGGAGCGAGCTTCGAACCGATAGTCAAGTGCCAAGTTCGAATCGATCAATGAAGGGTGACTTCGAATCGATACAGAAGGGCACACTTCAAATCCATCAAAACGCCGAGCTCGAATCGATCAGTGGGGGATAACTTCGAATCGGTCCTTGGTTAGTTAGTTCGTACCGATCAGGAAAACCTCAACTTAACATCGATCGAGTTTGAATCGATACCTTTCGTATCGGTCGTAAAGGAATGTTTCGTATCGATGCGAAGTTGAGAGCTTCGAACCAATCAATGGCTGCTTTTCGTATCGGTCGTTTTGCACCGATACGACCCAACATCATAGTTAACATGGTGCGAACTGCGCCCTCTCCAAGGGAAATCACAAGGATCGATCCAAAATCTGAAAGAGAATGATGTTGCCCCCTATCGATTCGAGTCTCTGGATCGATTCGAAATTCCTCCAAAAGCCAGATCTGGTTTTACCAAATCCCTAGAAAGGCCGATCGATGAAGGAGTGATAGGTTCGAGGTAGCTTTGCCATGTGGATTCGAGGTTAATTACCTAGTTTGGGTGATAGGTTCGAGGAATTAAAAACTTGGATCTTGAATGGTTCGAATACAAAACACAGTGCCCTCCTCTTTAAAGCTTCGAAACGATGCAACGCACAGTGAAAGCAAGGCAAGAATAAAAAAGTAAAAAGTAAAAAATGGCGAACCCTCTGCTATTTATATGGCACGTAGAGAGCAACCGAGACGATTGCTCTTCCGGTAATCTTGACCGGTCACAACCAGTCGAAGCGTAGTTCGATTCGAAACCTCCTTTCGAAACCATCGGCCTAGGACCCTGTCGGTTCGAAGTTTCCCCCGCGTGTCATCGGTACGAAGCGCACAACAAGGCGACGAGCTGCATCGATGCGAAACACACGCTGGGCCCATCGGTTCGAAAAGCTCTTGTACAAATCAACTAGTTCGTATCCATCCTTTCATACCGGTTCGAATGTCAGTTTCGAACCCATCACAACACAAGTATACTCCATCCCTACGAATGTAGATTTCGAACCCATCGATGCTCCAACACATCGGTTCGAAATGTCACATTCATGCAACGCAGAGTCGTTTCCTTCAACCTTCTACATCGGTTCAGGAGAGGATCGATGCGAAGGAACCTTCCAAAACAACCATCAAGTGTTGTCTCAATTCAAATTTCAAAATCGGTTCAGGAGAGAATCGATACGAAGTTCAATAGCAAACAAAACTAACACGACTCATGGACGCACGACGTTTACAAGGGTCAAACTAACATATATGCATATATGTCGAACTAACAATCGATTTTAAACATTTACAGGGATCAAACACTCAACCTGTAACAAATGCAACAGCCAACGGCTAAGCACTATTATACAGCAATCAATCATGTCAACACAAGGTTTCAACAATACAGCAT
Source organism: Allium cepa (assembly GCA_030765085.1). NCBI lineage: Eukaryota > Viridiplantae > Streptophyta > Magnoliopsida > Asparagales > Amaryllidaceae > Allium > Allium cepa. The sequence continues at coordinate 110,722,277 of CM060944.1, read as the reverse complement.
ACGAGTTTCAACAAAAAAGAGAGCAATGATTGTTCAGAGAAATTGCAGCTGTTCAAAGCACGTCATGTTCCCACAAGACGTACTTTGGGGGGCAAAATGTTATCCCGCTTTTTGGCAAAGCCGCGATACCAAAAGATCGGTCAGAAACGGAGAACAGTTCATCTCAGAGACCGGTCATACTTTGTCTCGCTATGGATATCACTGAATTTTGTCCAAGTCCAGATTGAGCTACAATTGGTAGGACACGGCAAGAAAGACCATAGGAGTCAACATATCAAGTTTCAAGTCAATCCGAGTTCATACGCTCGAGTTTTGATCGATTCAATTTGAAGGGGAAGGCTTAGGTTTCGAACCCATCGTTAACCAACGGGATCGCTTTCGAATCCATAAGTTTCGAATCCATCGAACCACCTCGGGTTCGACTCCATCACCTTCGAATCCATCGTGTTCGAATCCATCGTGTTCGAACCGATGGGCCTCGTGTCCATGGAGAAGTGACACAGCTCGTATCCATCACAAAAGCCATGCTTCGAACCCACCACAAAGCCTTGTTCGACTCCAAACAAGAATCCTTGTTCGAGTCCATCATTGGACATTGCTCGAACCCAAACATGGAACCTCGTTCGAACCCGTCCATGAAGTCATGTTCGAACCCATCCATGATGCCAAGTTCGAACCTATCCTGTGTAGCCTCATTCGAATCCACTGGGTCAACCAACCATGATGACGTGTCTTCCATCGGTTCGAATTCGCCGAGATATATGGAGTCGAAGCGGTCAACTCGGAGTGAAGACCGGATTGATTCGAAGTTTGCGCTCCACATCACCACGAAGCCGCGTGCCATGATGGATTCGAAACCATCGGTTCGAAAGCATGGTTTCGAACCAAACAGCCATGCAATGAACCCCATTTCGAATCCATCATATCTCCCAATCTACTGATCCAAATGCCATGAAATTTTCACAGAAGCTTGCATACATGTTGAAGAATGTCCACGCCAAATTTCACCTCGATTGGATGAATTCTTGATCGGTTCGAATGGAGTTCGAACCGATGCCAAAGTTGGCCCAAACTTCCTGAGGCTGGGCATGTGGGCCCCCTCACGTGCCAGAAGCGGTCTCCCGAGTTTTCAGCGAACTATCAGCAGCCTACGCCTATAAATAGAGCCCCAGGGCCAACAGAAAAGGGACTTTTGGATTCTGAAGCACCCAGACTCTGCCGGATTGAGATCTCCATCATTTGATATCATAAACTTGCTGTTAAATTCGAATTCCTAGCTGTAATTCACTGTTGATTGCTGTACCGACTTGTAATCATCGAAAGAAATTCAATAAAAGTATAAAAATTCACAGTGGACGTAGGCAATACACCGAACCACTATAAATTGCTTGTCTACGCATTTATTTACATGCTATTTGGAGTTTTTGTCAGATAATCCTCCATTTTAATTTGCATTCTTCATTTATTATCTCTTTAAAAACTTCCGACGAGTGTTGTGCCCAATTTTGGTACAAACATTTAATACTTGATTTATTTGTCAACTAAGCCTAATACTAGTACAGACCCGAGCCCACAACTACCATTAGCCGAGTTCAACTCGTCATCGTCCCGTGCCAAACAATCTCCAACACTACTCGATCGAAACTCGTTTTCAACCCCGAGTAAAAATATTCTTCTTCTCGAAGCAATCAACATGGCAAACAAAAGCAGATACGAGATGATCTATGTGTACGTGCACATGAGTTCATTAACATTCCCATCGTCAATGACTACGCTGATGATTCACCAACGACCTCCTTCGAGCTTCCCTCTACTCAGTTCCCACCTAAATGCCAGGAAGCAAAAACGAGCTAGGCGATACACCAGAACCCAAAACCCGATCAGTCAACAACCCCTCGTGCCGCCTCTATTGACCACTGGTAACCCTGTCGCCATGCCTGAGAATGTGCCAAACCCCTCTCTTCCATTTCCCCCTACCCTAGCTCAACTCGACGTTGCCTAAACATCGCACCATCCTCATAAAAACTGACAACTTGAACCAGCTCTTAAACCCTAGTTCATCCCCCCTGCCCACCAGGCGAACCGACATTTCTTCCAGTATTTTTCCCACGTCACTCGAGTCTCGAGCCTCCTCCAGACCAAAACCCAATGAAGGTCTCGCCGCCGATCAACGCACTCGCCGATAATCCCCAAATATGAACAATTCTGCATATCTCGATCTTTAGCAAGCTAAAAATTACGATTTCAGTGCCTAAATTCATTATTTGCCAAGACAATTCATATCATACAATCTAAACTTGAAATTTAAATATTTGGATTTTCTGATTTAACAGGTTTTACTGTAAAAACTTAATTTTTGAAATGTTAACAAAATAATTCCACCAGAAATTATTTTTGAAAATGAAATTACCTTATTATAATCATTTTCTATTCTATGATCATAGCTTGAATTTACTTGGGTATGAAGATTTAGATTTTTTTCTTTTCTTGAATATGTGAATACAACAGACAAAAAGACTATAGGTATATGTTTACAGACATATATACCATATATACAAAGAAGTTTAAATCTATATTCAAACTTAAAAACATCCATACACCAAATATTCATCATTGCTACACATACATGCACCAATTTATAATAATTCTTGGTTTTCAAAAGTTTCTGTTTACTTATAGGTATAAACAGAGAAGCCTGTTTTTAAATGATCCTGGAACTATACTTTTAAATATATATATATATATATATATATTATAATTTGAATTACACCATTACATCTAAATTCTTTGATCATAATATGCTAAAATAAATCAGGGAAACATTCAAATTTCTTTGAATATATTCAGTCTGTCATGAGAAACAGAGATACACATATGTGCACTCAGGCATGCAAATCAGAGTTTCTATCTACAGACTAACAATCAATATCCCATTCATGCACATTAATTTAAAGTTATTTTCATCATCAATTGAGGCATGCACCAATTTTACAGTTGATTTTAACTTAAAAGAATTATAGTCTACTCACCAATTCTGAAACCAGAGAAGCCTGGGAAATGTTTCCCTTTGAATCAGAAAATCTGGAGTTTTCCTACTTGCTTGATTTATGAATTAAATCTCTCTTAGTTGCTGAGTTATTGAACTTTATTCTACTACTTGCTGCTGAATTGCTGAGTTGAAACAAATTTGACTCTTGCATTTGCTTTCCAAGTTTTGAGATGAATTATAACTTCAGATTTTTGAAATGGATTCAAGTTGTGAAAGAGAAATGGTGAAGCTTGTTTTCTTCTTTTCTAATAACTTATTTAAATAATATTAAAAATAAAAGAAAATAAATATAATTAGACACTTGTTAAATTATGGAGTAAATTAATTACACTTGTATTTGCATGTAACAATAGGTTGACACATGTAATTATAATGTATTAATGTGTTTCAAAAATTTTCTCTTTTTTTATATATCTTATTATAGTTAAATTTTAGTTTTATATTAATAATATCTATATGTTCAAATTTTATTTATTAAACTTACATTTGTAATTATGCATAATATATTTATTTTAAATGTTTATAAAGATTTTTTATTTATTTTATTAATTAACAATCACTTTCTTAATTTATATATATAAAGTTTCCTTTGAGGAAAATAATATAAAACAAATCCTATTTTAAATCCAAAATAATTTAAAGTATTTATCTTATAGATTTCAATTTAAATCCAGAATTCCTATTCTAATTCAAAATTAAAAATCAACTCGTAAATATAAATATACACTTTTAAGCAACACATCTTAAATTTGTTTTAAAAAAATAAAAATAAAAATCTATTTAAAATCTGCTTATCTATATATATTCAATCTTTATTATTTTCAGATATTTAAAATTCAACTTTTGTTAAAATTTTAAATTCATTTATATACCCATATAACTTTGTTTTATCAAATTTCATTTGTTTAATCAAATGAAATCAGTATCTCAATGTTTAAAATTAGTTAACTATCAAATTAACAGATGTTCAAAAAAGCCGGGTTATCACATCCCTCCCCCCTTTGAATCTTTTCGTCCTCGAAAAGGAACGAAGCCAGAATTTATTAAAATACTTAATATTAGTTAAATCACCTTCTGATCATTCTTAAAACACTTTAAAATCTATATAATATTACAAAACAGTTTTTATAAAAATACTTTTTATAACTCGATGTCTCAACCAGTCCATCCTTGTTCTCGTAGAAATTCGGTCATACGTTGATCAGGTGTAAGACTGAAAATCTACAAGTGCTTGGTAGACCCGTTTTCAACATCCAGTGAAAATACTTTGAAAAATAATTTTATTAAAAATTTTAGAAAACATTTTTTAAAATAGAGAGAATATCTTTAGTGAGAATGCTCTAGAAAGCATCACCCCCATCCATGGTCGCAGTTAACCCCATGGTTACGTTGTCATCCCGACAAAATCCATAGATAACTGTAGGCCTCCGCGTCCCTCGATTACACTATGGAACCCGCTACAGATCGCAGGTATAACTGGGGTTACGTTGCTATCACAGCAAAAACCCATATAGGTGTAGGCCTCAGCGCCCTCGAATTTCGCTGCCAAAAGAATGAAACTTCTCCACTCCACTTGACCATAGATCGCAGTCTACCGATGTTACGTTGCCTTCCCGGCAAAATCAAGGGTAGACCGTTGACACTCACCTCCACACGATTTTCGCTATGGTCCATACAGTAGATCGCAGCGATATCGAGTTACACTGTCGCTACAGCATAACCCAAATACCTCTATAGGCATCAGCGCCCTCGACTTTCGCTACCCAATAATCCTCAGGAACTAGTTTGTTCGGACTCCTCACGGGATCAACTTTAGAATCTCCCCGTTAGAGGCTCAAGATAGTACCAACCTATGGTACTTCTGAGAAGTTCATCCCAAGGGAGCGCCTTTTCCTCCAGAGCCATTTTCAAAACACTTTATAATATACACATATAGTATCTTCCAAATCATACACCTAGTATGAATCTCATATAAATCTCCTTTCTCAAAATCGATTATCCCAAAATCGATAATTCTCAATAAGGATTTCCAAATTCCAAAATTGATTTTTCTCCAAAAATCAAAAGCCTTTCCGAATCCTTTGGTTCCAAAAATCTTTCCCCAAAATCATTCTCATAAGATCTTTTACATATATATATATATATAATAGATGTATATATAACTTTTTTAAAAAAAAAAATCTTTGGATCACTTCAAACTTGTATAAATTCCCTTTTTATACTTCAAATACTTTTCAAAAATCCTTTTCTTCTGCAATAGATTCAACAAGGGAGATTTATCTTATATAACACAACTTTGTTTATGCTAAAACAATTTTCAAGCTTGATTACTCTATAAAGTCACTTACTATATTACTTACTTCCATAAAGTAAATTTCTACCATAGAAATATCCAATTTCTACTTTATTTCATCATATATTTCACAAATTATATTTTTTATTTCAAAACCATTTCATAATTATTATCCACAAATTCCCAGTAACAATTTCATTCAAACCCGTACGATGCACACATATCATTCGTACGCTATACCAATCTGATCGCTCACTCGATCACACAATTTCACTTCCGAACTAGCATCGTTCACCCGACTTCCGAGTGCGGACTCAGATCTGATTTCTTGATCAGAAACCGTCATTCTCCTTGCATAGCCATAACTATGATAGAGAATATCCAGAACCAATCAACAATCCATATTCAGGTTCACCGTCGAAAATCGAGTGGAAAATCCCAACTCGGATCGAATAACTATCTCGAAATTCTATGCTCGAATCTGGATCAAATCACTATGCGAATAGAATAATATATGTACATCCTACGTATTTATCTTTATTGATTATTAGCCAAATCAATTCTCTTTCTATTCACATTCCCTTGATTTTCATTCATTTACTCGCAATTACTTAAATCCCATTTGGATTGTCCCTTTAATTCTTGCCTCAATTGGGTATTTAATCATAAGCAGTTCGAACTCTGTCCAGTTTGAATTTAGAAAATTGCTTGAAAAGTTAAAAATAGATAAGTAATTGAAAAATAATTATTAGTTTGTAAAATAGCTACAAAATAGTTAAGTAATTGTAAAATAGTTGGAAAATAGTCAAATAATTACAGAAAATTTTAAATAATTGCAAAATAGCTATAAAATAGTAATTAGTTATAATAGTAGTTGAAAAACAGTAATTAGTTTATAAAATAGTTGGAAAACTATTAAATAGTTCCAAAAATTATTGTGTACGTATAAGATAGTTTTAGGTTTTAAAAGAAAAGTTGTAAATAGTTTGGAAAAATAGATTTGTACTAAAACAATTTATTTTGAAAATAATCCAGAGTCAAACTGTTCAATTCCCAACCTCCATTTCCAATCAATTCAATTTAAATTTCCACTTCCATTTAAATTGACTTAACTCCAATTTAAATAACTTCAATTTCCATTGAAATTTATTCAAACCCAATTGAAGTTGAATTAATCTCGGTTCCTTTCCAATTTTAACTTTATTCAACTTTGATCTCAAATTCTACTAATTCAAATAAATTTCAATTGAACTAGTTCCAATTTCAATTCATTTCAACTCCAGTTTGAATTAATCCCAATTTCATACTCCATTTCCAAATCAAGTTGAATTATTCTTGATTTCCTTCCAAATTCAATTCAAATCAAATTTCAAATTTAAACCATCCCCAATTATATAAATTTGAGTTAAATTTTTACATGTTAATTTAATCCTTTAAATCAAATCAACTTATATCTTTAAACCATTTAATTCTGAATCCAAATTCCATTTTTAACCTATTTCAAAGTACAAATAATAGTTCAATTCCTCTTTAAACAACTAAATATTTGAAATTAATTTTTATCATCAAATTTCACTTTTGAAACCAAACCTTTGAAGTTTTATCCTAAACATTCATATCATATGTCCAAAATGATTCCATTTTACCTTAATAATGGATATATTACCACAATCCATTTCTTTATTTGTTTTAAACAAATCCAATTTACAGTTTAAAGATTATCAATAACAGGATGGTATCATTCAAATTATTTTAAAATATTCATTCATTTCTAATTTTCGGATCTCAAACCCAACTTGAGATCACTCAAACTCTCAATTCCAATCAACCATTTAACTTTCCAAGTTAAATTTTAATTTCATCTTGAAATTTCCAAATCAGGTTGATCATTCAAACTTATTTAACTTCTTCCAACTTAAATTCAATTTACTTAATCCAGCCAACCCTTCTCAAATTTGAATTCTCGCTTTAAATTTCAAAATTCTTTTCCACCTATAAGTTCAAAAACTTATCACTTTGGGTTTTCACATCTCATTCCAAATTTAAAACTCAACATTTGGAGTTTGTTTCAAACCATCTTTGATTTTTAATTCAAAACAAATTTTATTAAATTTCCAAACAACTCTTGTTTGAAATAGGACACTTTCATTCAAATATATTAAATAACATTTCTTTATTACTTTGAAACGAATTTTAAATTTCTGGAACTAGATTTAAAACTTCACAATTTAGATCATCTTCAGTTCCAATTTATAAGTCATAATTGCCTAAATGTTTTACTTCCCTAAACATTTCATTTTGCTTACTCATTAATACGCACTTTATTATTAAACACAACAATGATAATAACCAAGGAAACCAATCCATTATTATCTTTTCTGAAACTTTTTTCCAAATTTATGATTTTAATTTCAGTTTAAATCCGTCTCAAACTTATCTTTATTTAATTTTAATTTGGTTGTATTTCTATTACCACTTAATTTAATTCCAATAATTTAACAACCCATTACTTTAATATTTATTAGAAAAGCACAATGCTTTATATATCAAAATATATTCTTAAAATCTTTATATAAGAAAATAACAAGTACGCTCTCTCATATATACCACACACAACTCATTCTAGGGTACTACTTACCCTATCCTTAATGAGTAATCCTACTAGAGCTAAGGTTCTTGCTTAACCTTCTGCTCTGATACCAAATGTAACATCCCGGAAATTTCGATCCCGAAAATTCCAGATAGTTAGGAAAAGAAGAAAAGAGATAGAAGAAGAAGAAACAGAAAACCAAACTCAGAATCTCACATTCGCAGCGGATAAAATATAATATAATTAATATTCTTTACACAAAGAAAGCCGTATCAGTCAATTACTTTTTAACTCATTCAGAGTTACAACATTTTACAATCACTATACAATTAAAATCACTTGTTCCAGATATACAAAAATATAACACAGCAGATACACTCCATACGTTCCTGCCATCCAGCTCGCCTCCTGAGATCCAGAATGTCCTTACCTGAAAATCTACAATACTCGGTCTGACCCAAGCATTACATCAAAGTAACACCCATGTCAGGCTGGAAACCAGTGTGAGTAAACCCATCTAACATGGAATACAAACACATTCGACTTATATAAACCCGGGGTAACTTGTATAAATTCACAACTTCACGAGTTGTTATAGACATCACTTATTTCACACATCAATTTCTAAGTACCAAAACTTAGAAAAAATGGACCAATTCGCTTAAATCATTCCATTTCAGCCTATTGATTCCACAAATCAATTTATAAAGAATCGAAGTGGTTTCGGATATTAACTAATACCCGACTCCGGTCTCTTCGAATACAATACCATCTTAACATAAGTTATTCAAATGAAATACAATTCAACTTATAATAAAAAGATGTCACTATTTACGCAGCAATTCATCATCAATAGATAACCACATTATCATTGTCCATCCAAACATATCATATCACAAACATTTCATATTAGAGATATCAATCAATTCAAGCATTTAATCATCAACCAATCTTTCATAAGAAAGATCGATCATTTCCAAATTAATTTAATTTATCTCTAATTAAATTAATTATTAATCTTTAATCACTTGGATTACCTTTACTAAACATTAATTAAATACAAACCAATTAATAAATCATCTTTAATTATCCATCTTAATTTATTACCCTCGATTGATTATCCTTTAATAACAATAAGTAATTCGCCCTTAATTAATTACTCAAATTAATTATTCTTCATCCATTCACATTAACCACATTAATCCTTAATTAATATCTCAAATTAATTGTTCTTTAATTACTTGCATTGATTAATCATCCTTTAATTAATCGCACTTATTAATTTATTAATCCTTAATAAATTTACTTAATTAATTAATCAACCCTTTAATTAATTACATTAAGTAATTAATCCTAATTACTTACCTTAAGTAATATACCTTAATTACTTTCATCAAGTAATTATTCAATTGGTTAATTATACTCAATTAATTAACCTTTATCATTAATTAATTTGACCCTTAATTTTAATTAATTAATTAACCCTTAACAGATTAATCCTCTAATTAATTCCATCAAAAATTATTACTAATTAATTCCATTAAGTGATTACTCGGAATAAAATAATCATCTCTTGATCAATAACCTAATTAATCAATCACATTAATAAATTAATTCCTTAAATTGATTACACAACTAATTACTACTTACATTAATCCATTAAATAGACTATACTTTATTTACTAAAATCATTTAAATCATCAAAAAAACATATAAGAATTAACCTTCTATAAAAAATTTATAAACAAACAAATTTTAAACATCTCACTTTGGGAAAGGAAATAGACTTGCTTAAAACTTAACAATACTTTTTAAAACTTTGTTTGTATTTCTTTTAAAACTCATTTCTTTTTGATAATCTTTTTAATACTTGATTTATTTGTCAACTAAGCCTAATACTAGTACAGACCCGAGCCCATAACTACCATTACCCGAGTTCAACTCGTCATCATCCTGTAACGACCCGAAATTTTAGGCAATATAAATTTAATAATCTGTATAAATAATTTAACTGGTTTGATAAATTTTCTTTATAATTTTAATTTAAACTGATAAATTTATTCTTTTTAAAGGTTAATAAATATTTAATCTGATAATTGTGACTAATATCTTTTTAACAATTTAAAATGGATAAGAGTTTTTTTCAGAGTTAATGAAATTTTATCCTATTTATAATATATACATTGGATATATATTGTGAATAGGAATATCTTTGGTTTAAACAAAAAAATGAATTTTCAAATTGTATTATATATGTTTGTATATGTTATAATTTGATATGCTTTAAATTTAATTTTATCAATTGATAATTTATAATGCATGAATATTATAGATTGAAGCTTTGTTTTAGAATCAATATTTCAAAAGTTAATTTAAAGATTTAATCAATTTGTTTAAAATATGAGATTGTTATACATTTTAAATATAATAGTTTAAAAAGGATTTAAACATTTTGTTTTGTTTTCTTTATATTGCTTATTATAAAATGGTTATAAATGTATGTATAAATGTTTTAGTTTTTTTAAATAACATGTATAAGATATATAATTATATTTGTATTTATTAGCTTAAGAATAATTTCTTTTAAAAGTAAATTTATAAATACATATGTAAACATTTATTCATTTTTGTAACTTAAGAAAGTAAGTTTTGTTTACATTTAAATTAAGTAGAAATTAATTTTTTTTAAAATTTCTTAAAGACATGTGTAAACATTTTAAACACTCTTAATAACATTTGTAAAGGAACTAAAACATTGAATGACATTTGTTCAATTTTAAGACAAGTGTCTTCACTTTAGAATTTAAAACCATAACATGATTCATATGAAAATAAAAATCTTTTCATCCCTTCTCTTTTCTTCAATCTAATTCCTATTCTCAGTTGAACAAAGAAATTTGTTCCTTTTTCAATTAATGGCAAAACAGAATTTATTTTACTTCAAACCTGAATTTAAAGCAAAAGCAAATCTGCAAATTAAAGTTCATTCACAACAATTAAAACTGCAACTCCAAGTCCTCTGCAAATTCAAATGGAATTCATTAGCAAGTCTCAATCTTTTAGTAACACCAAATTGTAAGCATGCAGAGTGATTCATTTTCAACAGCATGCAAATTAAAAATACTTTCCAGATTAAAGATTTAAAGCCTGGACATCAAAAACATGCTCTGCCTTTCAATGTTGTGAGTAAATCATTTTCTTTAAAAATAGTTTTGGTTTAACTTGTGATTGAATTGAAGATGCATGTGGTTAAATATGCTTGATGATTGAAAATTTGTTATTTGGCTGCGTGATAAATCTGTGAACCTGTAATGAAAATGGAAGTTCTGTTATTTAACATATCTAAATTTTTCCCTCTTAGAATTTAATAACTTACTCTTTGATCATTATTAGCTTTGAATTTTTGAATAAAACTTGTTTGTAAGTGATTAATGATGACTGTAATATAGTTTCTATAATTTTTAAATTTACAGATAATTTTTAAAATAGAAGACACGGTGAAACATTTATATATGATAAAAATCAACTTATTTAATTTTGGATTTGGATTACATGATTGTAATCATGGCACCAAATAATGAATTTAGGAGTTAATATCAAAAAATTTAGTTGACATATTGATTAGAAATTTGGTTTTGTTCGAAAAAGGGGGTTTTGGCAATTGCTGATTATCCATACATTAAATTGGTGTGGAACTTGGATCGAAACTTGTTTGTAGGATGAAGATGTTAGGAAAAATGCAAAAGAATTTTTATATTGGTTGAATCGATGGGAATTAGCACGATTAGGGTTTTAGAGTAGTTTGATTTCGGCCGAACTGTAGGAGCTTTTGCATCTTGAATTTTCGATCGAGCTTGTTCATTTTTGGGGTGGATGTTGTGCTTGGATGTGGTGTTCGATGGTGAGTCTGGCGGAGTTCAACGGCGGCGAGGATGGTCGGCGATGGGTTGGTTTGTGCTTGTGTTTCTACAGAGTGTTCGAAGCTCAATACTCGAATTTGATTCGAGGGTGCTTTCTTCGATCTGGGTTTGGATTTGTAGTTGCGCGTGATTTTGGGACTGTGGTGGGTCGTCGCGATGGACGATGGAGGTCGGCGGTGAAGGTGCATGTGCACCGTGATTTGGTTGTGCATTGGAAGTGTCAGGTTGGGGAAGACAATGGGAAACTCGAAGAAGCTCTCGGGATTTTCGCGTGTTCGACTCGAAGACAGGAGGGTTTGGGTTTGCTTCGGTGTTGTCTCGGGTTGATTCGTTGGTTGCTTCGGGGTTTTTGAGCTGTTGTTTTGGTAGTTAGATTTATCACTAAGTTGCAATATAAACTTGAGACGATTAAATTAAAATTCAAGCATTCTATTTATAAGTTTATAAAGGAATCAAAATGCAAAGTTTAAAATTTGTTGTTTAAAATTAAATGTTAATCAAACTTTTGAATTATAAGTTGAAAATTATTTATTTTATTTTACTTTAAATTTATTTAAAGTGATTTCATATTGAAAGTAATTTAATTACATTTTGGAGTTCAATTTAAAAGGATATTTTGAATTTAAATATTAAATCAAAGTTAAGTTTAAAATGTAAAGTAATGATTCAAACTTATGATTTCAAATTTTTATTTGAAATAAATAAGATTAATTTTAATGTTTTAAAGTATTGAAAATTTTGAAATTTGTTTCTAAATTTTCTATTTTCAAATAAGATTATCATTGTAATTTTGAAAACCAAATAGGATAATTTGTTTAAGATGTTAAAATTTGATTTATTCAAATAATTCATTACAAGATGAATAAGGTTAATTTATCTTTGATTTGAATATAAAAATATTAAATTTGATTGTTAATAAGTAAAGTTTAATTAAGATTAATGTTCTCTTAATTAATTTAGGATTTTGAAATTATAAGAAGTTAATTTATTAATTGTTCAATTAATTTTAAATAATTAGTTAATTATTTATTTAATTTTAAATAACCACTTAATTATGAATTAGTTAAGTGTAATTACTTAATAAAGTAACCAAGGGTTAATATTTGAATATAATTAAGAATGAAAGTAATTAATTATGGAAGTAATTAGCAGAGGTTACTCAAGGAGTAAGTAAAGTTGAGTGATTATTGGGTAATCATTTGATGATATCAATTAAAGAATTGATTAATATAATTGTTGAAGTTAATTAATTATGAAGTAATTGATTAATAAAAGAATTAAGGATTTGATTAATGATGGAAGTAATTAATTATTTGTAAGGTAATTAATTAAGAAAGTAATTAAGATTTATTAATGGAAGTAATTAGAGATAATTACTTATGTAAGTAATTAAGAGTTAATTACTTAATTATTTAGTTAATTAATTAATGTGATTAATTAATTAATGAATGAATTTAACGTAAGATTAATTACTGAATGTAATTAATTAAAATTGAAATTAATTAATAAAGTAATTAATTAAGGATTTATTTATTTATTTAATTGTTTAATAATTATTAAATAAGAAATTAAAGATTAATTAATTGGATTAATTAATCAAGAATTAATATAACTAATTTAGAAGTTAATTAATTTAGTTAAGTAATTACAAATTGTTAATTACTGATTATGATTAATAGAATTATTAATTATAAGTTAATTATTTAATTAATTAAAGTATTATTATTTAATAAGGATCATTGATTAATGTAATTAATGATATTAATCAAGGTTGATTAATATAAGTAATTTATTCAGAAGTGATTAATTAACTGTAATTAATTATGGTTTAATGTAATTAATTATAATTGATTAATTAATAAAGTAAATGTAGGATCATTAATTATTGTAATTAATAATAGTAATTAAAGATTAATTACTGAATGTGGTTAAGGACAATTACTTAAATGTAATTAAGATAATTAATCAAGGGAGATTAATTAAGGAAGATCATTAGAGATGATTAATTTATTATTTGAAATAGATAAATAAAGAAGGATTTAAGGTTAATCCAATTGATTTAGAGTTGATCAATTCTGTTGATGGATGATTGATTGTTATTGATTAATCGATGTTGGATAATTAATTAATATTGGATGGTTGATATTGGATGATGATATTGGGTAACTGATTGATAATGGATTATTTGGTATCCATGATATGTGATATGCTGTTGTGAGATAAATGTTGTTATAAATTATCTATTGTGATAATTATGATTCATCTATCTGTTAATATCATCCTGCATATAAGTAAACTGTTTAAACCCATAAGTATAACTTGGACATTAAAATGGCGTTTGGTTTCGGTGAGACCGGGAGCGGGTTTCCATATTTGGATATCCGAAAACCACATCGATTCAAATTAAACGTTAGGTCGTAAATCCAAGTGGAGCTTTGTGAAGACTCGAGGTGTAAGGGCTATACGTTAGTATAACTCTGTGGGTGATTCCGTATTGAGTTGACGGAATAGTGCTTATAGATTCGAGATGGTGAATCAGAGTGCAAGGGCTATGGTCATTGACTCTGAGGGTGATTCCAAAATGAGTGCAACGAGATAGTGCCTTCGGTTTCGTTCGAACCCGGAACGAACTTGTATGGATTGAATGCTTTCAGAACATCGTCAGGTGGACGATGAGCATTCTAAGATAGATGTGTTCTATAAAGGTAATCGCAGCCTCAAGCCTCATCAACCGGGAATGGTTAAAACAGGGGAGGTGCAGCAAGGCTTCGTGGGTAGCTCCCATTTGAGAGCGAGATTTACCCTTGTCTAGAGGTCCCTTTCTATTTCGGCTTAGTGTGTGGTTGGTCGCGCCAACTACGGAGTTGTCTTGTTCGGGACTGTCCAGTTAGGAATGGTTCCGGCCTTGTGTTGCAGGGGAGTGGGCGTACTCCTCGGTACGTTGATCTAGGCCACTTACTGTGACGGGCGGTACCCCAGTAGCCCTGCCATTGATGGAAACCCATTCTTCCTACGAGACCCTACGGTTTTGATTGTATTACCTACTTTTGTGGCTAGTAGCTGGAATTTAATAGATGTAACAATTTCGGCTATTTCTTATTTATTTGAAAACCCTAGACACTATCATAATATCACTGGATTTCCTATCAAATGTTTTGGTTAGCGTAAGGTAAAAACTTTTCCATGTTTATGTGTGGGAAGTCTTACGTGATACCCTTTCTTTTCAAAGGTCTTCTAAAGTAAAACAAATTTTAACCGTTTACTCACACCAGACCCCTGTCTGACCCGAGTTTTTATTTCCTGTTTTATTAAACTCTTGGGTACTCATATTATGTATGAGTAGTCAAGTGATTCAGGTTTGCTTGACGAATTCTGGAGGAGATATGGAGCAGGAGGCTTCGACGTGTAGATATATTATGTTTCCGCTGTGTTTGTTTAGTATCTGTTTCTGTTGTACTTGAGTTGTATAGTTAGACAGATGTTATAACTGTCTAATTTTTATTGTTTAAGTTGTGTACTCTGATTTAATAGGATATTATGTAATATTTTATGTTATTTATTATATTTCATTCGTTCCACTGTGAGTATCTGATGTTGTTTGTGTTCTTCTTTCTCTTTCTTTTCTTCTTCTATCCCTTTCTTTCTTCAAGATGATGCGATTTCCTGGGAATAGGAAGTCGGGTCGTCACATTTGGTATCAGAGCATTAGGCTGAGTGAATACCTAGGCTCTGGAGTGGTGTCTTCCTTGAGAGAGCGTACTTGTAATTTTTATATATAACTATATATATATATATATATATATATATATATATCTGTATCTACCTAATAGGTTGGGTTTTCTGTTCGGATTTTCCAACATAATTTTTAGAGGTAGATGGAGTTGTGGTGTGTGTGTAACACGACTACCACTGATGGAAGAACTCTATATGTTTGAGGTTGGAAGTTTTTGTCGAGACTGTAGACCTAATACTGTCTCGAATAAGATTTGTAGTATGGAGTGAGGGTTTCTCTAATATCCGAAGGAAATCCTTTTAAAAGATTCGGAGTTCATCTTTGAAGTGTAAGTTTGGATTTCGCTCGGGTGAGCAAATTTTTCTTGAGTTTGTATCTGTCGGAAGTGCATAAGTAAGGGATGATATCTCAATAACTGCGTGATGAGATGCAGTATCCTTGGATATTTTCTGAAGGTGTTTTCTCTTGAAGCAGTTTTAGTAGTAGTTGAGGAGCAGTCTTTACCTGCCGTAGAGAAGATTTGTCTGTGTAAAGGTGATCTGGATCTTTAGCAGGGAGGTTAGCCGTTCTGGAATATGAGATTAAGGTCTATAAGTTGCTTCGCTTCGGCATGGTCTCATTGTCATTCTTTAAGGAGAGCGAGTTGTTGATGCTTGGTTTGGATTTCGAGTTTCTTGAGAGGTTGTCTGCCATCTCGGAGGTCCGTTGTGTGGTTTTTTGGTGGTTTTGGGTTTTGGAGAATCCTTTGGATTAGAAGTCTTTGGTTAGCTGTGGTAGCATTTCAACTCGAAGTGTTCGGTGTGCTGACGAGAAGGTCTTTTAGCTTTGCATTATCATCGAGGTAGAGTTTGG